>CM061748.1:288798480-289422564 GCA_030979885.1 Lolium multiflorum
GTTGCAGGTGTAATAGTCATAAGTATAAACTTCATTGACACGTAAATAACCACATTTGGAACAAATGTACCTGCAATTCCCACGAAAAATTTCCATTCTTGATAGAAATAGCTGGAAGCTCAGGATCAATAGGTGATCTGCAGAAGTAATCTCCTTACTCAAAGCCAAGAGGAGATTCTCTCAAATGCTTTAGTAAACCTCCTTACAGTTCACAACCTGTTGAATTTAAATGAAAAATAAGTAGTAAGGCAACCATATGAAAGAATTGCCGAAGAAAAAACAGCAAACCATGCCAAGCCATCATTTGTTCACAATTAAAACGCTACCAATAAGCTAACTTCCTGGTAGAAAAATATCTAGTAATCTAATAATGAATCTTAACCTATTAGTATTCTTGTGAAATAACTTTACGAAGTTTATTTACACTATTTTGCTCACCTGAAAGCATTGGGATTTAAAGCATAAAAAAGTGGGAAACCCCAGGAAAATAAGGTGAAAGAGAGGTAAACGCTTTGCTGCTGCTGTCAAGTCACCCCCCAACAGAGAGTACACACCAAATGAAACTGACAGGACAACAAATAGGATACTGTTGAGATAAAGCTATTCAGCTGCAACAAGCAAGAAAAAGTAAGAAATGATGGAAAGCAAAGAATAGTAATGTAAAAGCTCCCACCCTATTTTGATGTAAAGAAACTGCGCTTAATGTAAAGAACTCTATAGCAGTGTATGAGCTTCAACAAAAATGTTGGCGGCTGCTAAAGAAGAGCACAAAAAATCCTTATAGATATTCCCACACATGGGCTCACAATAGTTAAAGATCGATCAGTCAGAGATATACATGTATTCCATAGCGTGGAGAGTATATGTGAGCCTATGGGGAAAACTGGAGCGACAAAGGAGCGTACTGTAAACAGGAAAATGGAGCACACAGAGGAGGAAATGCTAGTCGTAGCCAGCTGATTGACCACCTGCGCTGTCATTTGGGACTTTAGGTTATGTAGCTGGCGCCACGTCGGTCGCCATCCGTATCGCTGCTGGATTTAGTTGCCGCCTCGCCGATCGGAATTGACGAATTTGGCTGGCTAGAAGCGCTAGAAGCCTAGAAATCAATCCGTTGTTGCAGCTAGAACTTCGTCGTCAATCGCTGCTCACTTGCCGAAAACGATCACGGTGGTTTCCGTGGATATGGCCGCACGGACGCTGAGTAGCTTAGAAGCGGAGAACAACGAACCGGCGAACTGAATCGGGAGCACATGAGAGAATCGGAGCAGATGAACTGTCTCACGTGGACTGGGCTGAGATTGTGGGCTTCGCTCCCATGTAGAGGACTAGAGGTATAATTCTTCATTTCGCCTCCTGTTTAAGTGGCCATGGCCCGGTTTGCTCTGCAATTAAGTCCGCCCAGTGCCTATAGGATCAGGATTCAGGAAGCACCAATGCAGTTGGTCCTATAATATGGAACTCTCTGATTCTCTTAGCAATATCATGATGATAAAAAAATATATTAATGGAATAGACCACACATCACATAATGAAAACTCGAGCAAGTAAAAGACAGCTATCTGCAAGAAAACCTTATGTAACTACAAACCTAACATACCGCATGGCAACTGAGCACCGCGAATTACAGGCGTTCATCATCGCGATGTCCTGCAACCTTTGACTGGAAACTTTGTTCTATTAGTAAGACTGAACAATGAAAGATTGAGACTCTTTATGACGCTAAAACACATTACACAGTATTACTTCTAATGAAAGATAATCCAAACATATGCATACTCTTGACAGTATCCATAGCAGCCAATATTTCGTTCATGAGACTGATTCGCGCTTTGTCAGTCCTTAGCAACTCTTCTTCGTAAGTTTCTGCATTTTGCTTATGATAACTGCCCTGATAAAATAAATAAATGAAAAGGTTAGCCCGACAAACCAATGTTTAGAGCACAAAATATGTGTTTACAGTTTCAAAGAAATAAGAGGAAAAGAAGTAATCTAAAAGAGATAGGAATATCCTAATGAATAGAATGTGCTACAGATATGCTACTGCAACTTGCTAACTATCCATTCTACATTTTCTTTAAAACAATCCTTCTCTGGTATATGTAGCACCCAATGGCATCACCACTAAAAATATAATGTTTGGAACTAAAAAGAAATGCATAGACGCATTTCAAGATGCAACTGTTTTCATAATCACCCAAGCCTAAAGACAAAATACCAGATTTGGGAAAACAAAGGCCAGCATGAGGGCACCAACTAATGCTGCAGGACCTAGTTGTGCATATAGCAGAACCATGGCAAGAACAATAATGAAAGGAGCAGACCATAGACTGTGAAGTTGCTGGCATACTTGCTGCAGATGTGAAGATATAAATTAGAAGCGTGCAAAATGAGATAAATGACCAGCACGTATAGTATGCACACACCATTTTCCCCTTTCCCCTCATCCCTAACAACATAATAATGGCTGAGTCTTATTGACATACCTGAAGAGACTCTGCATCGGTTGGAATCAAATTTGCTATCTCCAGCAAAATCTCACGGCTATCATTGGTCAGACGCAAGGATTCATGGAAAACAGCAGCAATTCTGTGGAAGAACAGAAAAAGCTCAAACCTCTTAAAACCTGATGAAGTGATACCTAAAACGGATAATAGTTTTCAGTGTGTCTGAAGACTACAGTGGTTTTTCGATCTTTGCTCTATGGCTCTTGTAGCTACAAATTCTAATTTCTTCTCAGTGGAAGGCAGTCAGTTTCTCCAAAAAAATCAAAGATGCCTAGAAGTAATATGAAAAAGAATCAGGGCTATTTACAGCACAATGAATATATATGATCCCCTGCTGAAGTACTACCATAACAGAAGTGATGAGAACTAATCAACCAGGTATTAGTTCAGAAACGAGGATGTTTTCATATACGGCAGCTAAGAGAGCTAAAGCTTTGTTAATTTGCAGCTATGAGTAAAACTGTAGAAACATGTGCATGTTACATAAATGAGAAGTGCAAGCCCCAGGTTGGCCATAAGTAGAAATAAGAGTGACCTCGAAACAAGTGGGACAATGAATTCTGTGCCTGTTGACTCCACCCTCTAACAGAAAGCCAAAATGCACGTGATTGTGACTCTTCTGATTATATAACACTTACCAATGCAGACCTCAATCTGAAACCAGTACGCATGACATTCTGAAAGTACTGTGCTTCAGCAAGTAACTCCTAGAGACTGAGGAATTATAGAGGGGAAGGGCAAAAGCATAAAGAGTTTTCCAAATCCCAAAGCACAGTTATTGCTGGAGTTCAAGTGACATGGAGGCATGAAATTAAGCGGTAAGGAGAAAATAATACATACCACCCAGCAAAGATTACAAAGTTTTAGATGTACCTATTCTAAGAAGGATCACCTTTTGCATAGACTGGCAGAAAATGCTAACCATTAGCTAAAGGTTAAACTAACAATAGGCCACACCCTACTAGGTAAGATGTGTGACCCAATATTTAACATTTAGGATTTATGTGTATGCATGGTTTCTCAGTGTCTTCAAAATTACTTTAGTGGTAGATTGTGCATGGTGGAAACAAACAATCTTAGTAGTATACAGATTGAAGCTGGCAATAATGACTCTGAGATGCTAAATTAGTACCATACCTCTACAGGAGGCTCAACACAGTTGGGCCAACAAATTGTGAAGCATCATTCCCAATCTACAAATTTGGGGCGAAGATGGTTACCGCATTCACGGCAGATGGTTGTCATTGAACAGATACAAAACTAAACTGGTTGATGGATCTTCTAAATGTAACAGGCTGATATATCTACATACCTAAAAAATCCTCCTAAATGGGTGGAACCAAAGTCAAGGAAAAATAATCATGTAAGCACAAAACTGCAGCAGACGCCATAGAGGTTTAAAGAAATATAAGCTATTGTATGTATGTTTATCTTCCTTTCAAACAAGGCTGCTATGGAGAGCTCGTAACAGCCATGGTTTTGTTTGAAGTTCACCCAGTATTTTGGAATCTTGAGACAAGATCCTAATGTTAGATTTGCATGGGGTGTTTCCTTATTTCAGCCAAAACAGTAGCACAACATACCGGTTATATAATGTTTCAGTCTCATTCCAATCATCTAATTTCAAATATCAGTATCAGTTTATGGGCCTTTATATCCTATTGCATTAGAGGAGTCATCCATGAAAAGAATATCCCTTAGAAAACAAGGCAAGAATATTGATATCAATACACCTCTAGGAAAACTCACGAGGACAGAAAATAAGTACTATAAGGATTTGGTCCTGACATTATGCAGTGATTTATACTACTTACTGGAGAATATATTACACGCCTCTCAGGGCAAATCTGCTCTCCTCCAGGCAGAGGCTCTATAATCAGGTATTATCACAAGCAACTCACCCTGATTGGAGTATAACCCGGTAGGAATCCAAGCTAGCAGGTATACCCAGCCATAAGAATTCAAAACAAAGCACTGCAAGAAAAAATGTTTCAGTGCACACCAGAAATCATTTAGCCTAGTGAGTATTACTCCATCTACTTCGAGACGTGGGGTAGCCCAACGACAGAAGAGCTTTGACCATAATATCTGTGGTAAGTTCTCATTACAGAATCACAATCGTGAAGAGTGTGCTGTAAGACTGATCCAATAGTATCATTGTGGCATAACGTAATACATCTAGTTATTCCACACCATTGATTAATTCTTTAATTTAATTTGGGTAGTCAAAGTACACTCTGCATAAAGGAACAGAGTGGGAATAGACAACAAAGAGGCAAACCTGGCATATTATCTCACAGTATAAGTAGAATATTGAACTTAAGGAAAATAAAAAAGTTAGTCTGTTCTGTAGTAATGTAAACCTGGCAAACCTTTGGGTTAACGATCGAATAAGATTCATCAAGAATGATGATGCTACAAATGATACCTTGAACTGTAGTACTGCCTCACTGGAAGCACAACATTGAACATGGCAAAGCTTTTCCAACCAATACACAGAGACCACAAACCGGATAAAATTACTCAAACTCGTGATGTAAATTTTTGTCTCACCAAAATCATTGCAAGGCATACAGCACCAAGCAACACTTCAGACGACCACGAAGTTGATCTGTAGAAAGGTGGAACTTCTATTAACTGAAAAGGCTAAAGTAGACAAGTATATGGTACAAGTAAGTAGTTTTGGAAGGATTTCATATATAGCTAATGCCAACTACTCACACTTTAGCTTATATATCGCTGTACTTTAATCTAGCTTAAGTATACCTTCTAAAGATTTTTCCATTACTAGATATCAAACCTCAAGCAAGTAAAGGTTCATTTGCAGGAAAGAGAACAACCATATTCCTAGTCACTTCCTGTGAGGTGCATACCAAACACGGCATGTTTTCACCGTATAAGCATTGCAGTAAGCTAGCCCCACAATTCTTGCAATATACTTTCGCTAACGAAAACATAATATGATACTAAGTAAAGAATTCTCACCTCAAATGAGCAAGGTTGGACTGCTCCATCCAAGTTCATGATGATAAATCGCGGCATTCGACATGCTTTTGCTCATGCAGTGCAGTACACCACAAGCAGCTAGCAGATAGTTGTAGTACGCGAGCGAACTTGAACTGCAACTGTAGCCCTGATTGCCCTCCATATCCGCGAAGAACGCTAAAGAGCGCTTGTAGCCAGATGCACACCACCAAGGTGTCGATGTCAAGAGGTGTATACCCCGAACGCGCTTCTTCTGACTGCATGGACCACACGCCCCATCCTTCAGGTCGGTAAAAATTTCATTCCAGTGGTTTGAACCTCTATCTCGGCACCTCCCCTTAGCAACCCCCCCAGTCCTCGCTCAGTCCTGATGAGTCTCTGAATTCAAGAAACAAACCAACGAAACTGAGAGTGAGAATTCAGTCAGTCACCTGCAGCATCTATCTACTGCAAGATTCAAGTAACAGAGACTTTGGGTAGCTAAACAATCGCTGTAATGTTTGAAACACTAATTTACCCACGAACATCTGCACGGTAACTTAAACCACAACAAGTACAGAGACTTGGCAAGCGTAACTCCGGCACAGCTTTTGCAATATTTGATCAACATATAGCACAACGCAAATGTCTTTACCACCAAATGGTCAACGCGTAACAGAAGGACCTCGGTAGCTAACCAATCCAACACATACGGTTCGTTGCACAGAGATATTGCATAATCCGCACTAAAACCCCTACCCGCTGACCAGAGCATGAAGCAGTTATCAAACAGGATCGTCTCCATGAACAGGATTAATAAGCACAAAAGGCTAAACCCTTTCACCTCGAGATTAACACGGAAAAAAACCAAATCACAGAAAACTTCGATGGACACCTTTATGTACCTTCAGAATCCATGAGGATGCAGTCAAGCAGGACGACCAGAGCACCACACGGAGCCTCACTATCGCAAGTTGGCAAAGTGGGAGATAGAACAAAAGCTTATGGTCCTCAACGAGAATCGACGCCCAGATTTATCTAAACCCCCACGAATTTCAGCGCGAGCTTTCGCAACGTTACACAACAACTGGGCGCAGTGGAAAGGAAGTTTTTCTGCGGGGGTTTATCAGGGAACAAACGGTGCCAGCTATCTATCTTCTCCGCGGGGAGGGGAGGGGAGGATGAGACGAACGAGAGCACCCAAACCACCAGACTGAGGGGGCCAAGGATGACAAGGCATCCAACAGAGGGAGCAACCACCACGCCCTTAGAAATATCGTGAAGAACTAACGGAAAAGCGCCGCCCGGAGAAGGACCGCGGAGTGAACGAGCGAGGTAGGGGAGGAGCGGGCGGGACGGCAGGAGCTCACCTCGGCCGCGGATCAGACGGAGAGCGGCGGCGGCGTCTGAAGTGATGGGCATCAGCATCTCGTCGGGAGCTGTCTGGTGGGTGTGAGCTGCAAGGAGAGAGGAGGAGGGACGGATTGATGAGGGTTTTGGATTCGAGGAGATTGCAGCACCTCGCTTTTCGCACTCTTGGCAGGTGCGACCGGGACTATGTTAAGACTTCTGTTAAATTCTCTTCCGTTGTTTTTTTTGCACGTATCCGCTTCTGACTTTTTGTGAATTTCTGGTATCCATCACATATGGTATCTTGAGTTTAAACTGTTCACGTAGATAGAACTCAACATTTTTTACATCTAGGTTATTTTCAGATTTTCTAAAGCTTCAAAATACTACCCCTCCGTCATAAAGATTTTATCTAAAATTCAATGTATTCATACACTAAGAAATTAGAGCCCATCTACGCAAAATGGTACTGGCCACCGTCATCGCCAAGATTCTGGATAGAGTGAGTGAAAGGAATCTTTCTCTTCCACAGGCACAACTTGGTATAAATGAACAAGATAAAACACCCACATCCACGCTGTGACAAAAGATTCATTAAGAAATGCAGAGTACTAATTTCACAAACTTCACACATCCTTTTGTACACAAGGTGGCATTTTTATTTGTAGCTTGTTTGAAAATAAATCCAATGTAATAGACAATATTGTTTCCACCAACTAGATAAAATTTTAAATTGAAATAACTTTATAACAATGTTGCAAGTGACTAAATCTAACATCTCTAATAGTGAACTGAGCAAACTTTCACAACCTCAAAATCTATGGAGTATCATATTTTATCAAAAAAATTGCAGCCATGAATATATGGTATCTCAAGTTTCAAATTTTGCACATTGATAGAACTCAACATTATCTACACATGGATTCTTTCATTTTTTAAAACTAAAGTACTATATGCCACAAATAAATCTAAGTTCAAGACCCAATCTGTCATTATGGCTACAATGGACACTCAAATATCATCGAATAAACGGATGTTTGATATTTTGGTGTCTCACAAAAAAGTGAAATATTTTTTCACCAGAAATGACGTAACAAGACACTTACGATGATCTTCAATCTAAAAACTCGCGATTTTTTTGGACTCAATCTCTTGAGTTCATAGAGAGGTGAGTGTATGTATCTTCCCGTGAGCATCCATGTCCTATTTTGTAAATCTGTATTTTACATTATTTTTAATGCTATACGTAACTCGTCCTGAAAAAATCACACTCTAGACCGCATTTGTTCTCCTGTGCAGGTAACGCGGGCGGATCAATGGGTGGTGGGGACAGCTGGTCTGATGGACGGCTATTGAATGTCACACCACGTGGCTTCAAGTGAGAGATGGCGGCAGGCCAACAACCAACGGCCGGAGGTGGGAGCATGCTGGTCGTAGGATTTTCTTTTTGGCAATAAAGTTGTTGAAAAAACTTGAAGGTATGTACACTGAATTACAAATGTTGGTTACCTTCATAGTGTATGATGTGTGCGTCATATGATGAACGTATGTACATATTCGTGAGTCGTCCATCTATTTAAAAATAAAAACTTGAGTTCGAATATATGGTATCTCAAGTATTTTGCATTCTTTAAGTCATGTAGCTCGTCCTGGAAAAAGAATCCACACTCGACATCATTTGTTTTGTTGGGTGGTGTGACGGATCGTGACGCGTCAGATCCACGGATCGGCCCTGAATGGACGTGGCGAAAAGGTACCAGTAATATACGCTGTAGCAGCTGCCGGTGTCTCACGGAAACATCGTAGGACCTTCAAATTTCACAAGATGAAATTTGAGCTGTCCGCTTCGATCGTGTCTTTTCCACGTCCCAAAATCGATTTGCAGAAGCTGCACTTTTTCTGAAGTCCAAACAAACGATTGGCCTTGTATTGGCAGCGATGACTGAGCCCTTTCTTCGAGCTAGGCGGCTATTGGCTTACCTTCCCAAGATTTTTAAACGTAATGATAATTCAGCCAGATTTGGTGTTCGCTACGCTTCGAGGTTTGGTGAGGGAACTGGACGCCGACGTAAGGGTGACGCTGGGCCCATGAAACAGCCGGACAATGCACAAGTCAAAAGATAGATCCCTTTTCGTGATGCGCATCTCCTGTCTGTTTGAGCTTGAATCGTTCTGATACGAAGACTGTACATCTAAGAACAAAACAGAAAAAACAGTAATTTAAAGAAAAAGTTTTAAAAATTGAAAATTTTTGGGAACCAAAGATAACCAAGCATTGTACTTGTATAAAATATTTCGCAAGAGAATTACTTTATTGTATCTTGGGTAAAAAAGACAAAATCAAAAATCCCCATTAACATGTACTATTCACACTATATTCATTATAAATTTGTCTTTTTCCAGGATATCATGAGAATCGTTTAACCCACGAATTTTTATATGAATACAATACTTTGGTCTTCTTTTATTTTCAGGAGGATTCAGATTTTAAAAATAGAATTACATGAATTTTAGGTTTATGGGTACATAACATCCATGTGCTAAAAATTGGCCCATACACAATTACTACTCTCTCCGTCCCATCAAACGGTTCTCAATTTTATCAAAAATTGATGTCCATTTTTAACAAAGTTGAGACATTTTTGATGGGAAGGAGTACTACACAACTCTATTTACCGTTCCTTTTTTCCCTAGCTTTTGACTTCTGCTCTTAACAGGCAACAAAATGAGTAGAGATTTTCGACTAATTATCTCTCAGTTTGATTCAACGGCGAAGTATGGAACTGTGATAAGCACATAGTATTTTCCCGTGGAAAACCCGCTCCAGCGACCATCATCCAGCGACGGCGACGGCAATGCTCTTTCTGATGATCTTTTATCAGATTCAGCTGAATATAGTGGCCTATTCATCTAAGAAAAGGTATCTACCTGCTTGAACATCTCGATGCACAAGTCACTGCTGACACACTCTCGGGGTACAAGCAACAACAATCATGAAGCTGAAGATATAAAAACAGAGCAAGAATCAGTTTGACAGGTCAAGGGACAAGAATCGTCAGCATCGATGTGGCCTGGGAGCAAATTCCTCGGCCAACAACCCAAGACGCCAGATCACAAAGCTTAGCTTTTAATCTACTAGTAGGAGGATTGTACTGTTGCTGATTGTCTGGTTTCTCTAATCCCAGCTTAAGATACTGTATTATACAGTACTTGCTTACATCTACTACGATCTACAAGACCCAATTTCAGATCGGCTCCTGAATAAACAAAGCAGAACGAGCACAGATTCGCACGGACAGCAACCTGTTCCGATGGATCGATCACCAACCTGCCCCATACCTATGGAGGGTATTCGTCTAGCGCTCTGAAAGTAGTGCTAGTACTCTAAAGTTTGGGCTTGTTGTCGTTCGGGCGATTTGTTCAGATATTTATGCTTAACTATTTTTGTGTAAGCCAACGTAAGCCGGAGCCATCTGCCTCCAACTCTATAGTTCAATTGTTAGAGCTGGTTTGCCAACTACCATTTCATTTCATTTTAAGATTGTAAAATGAAATGACATTGGTCATATCATTTTAATATTTCCTTCAATTCAAATTAATTGGTCCAATTTTATCTGTGATACTGATGTATCTAGACGTTTGTTGGCTAAATACATTTGTATATATACATTTATATCTAGATAAATGTTGAGTCAATTAATATAAATCGGAAGAAGCAAATCCATAAAACTGACATATATATATATATCAGAGGAATTCAAGTTAGGCAAAGGATGGAAACCATAAATTCTCAATTAAATTCCATAAACCAACTTCGTGGCAGGTATACAACTTTTTCTTAGAATCGAAATGATTTTTTTGATTCCAGCAACAAATGATGTGAGCTAAACGAGCTATTACCGACCCATGTCCCCATCGATCCACCCCACCCCAATTCCCTAATGTAAGACATTTTAGTTTTTTCGTGAACACACGTACACCTAATGCGTTTTAGTGTGTAGGTTCACTCATTTTAATCTATACCTATTCCACTTTAAAACATCTAAAAGGTTTTACATTAGTAGTGAGCAAAGGAATATGAGTACTAACAACATGGTTGTAATAACCAATTTAAAGGGTGTACTTGTAGGGGCGTCCCAGAAGCAACCGCATCTCACAAGCCATCCACGTTGCAGACCATGATAATTAGCACTAAGGGCATTATCAATGGTGGCAAACACAACTTACGTAAAAAGTTATCGGAAGCAACATGATCAATTTATCTCTCCAATAAAAATTACAACTTTAGTCAAGAAAGAGAGAAGGGATTCCACAAATATGACACTATGTATTTCTTTCTCTCTCCAAAAAGCATGCTTTTTAGGCTTAAGATCCCACTTAAAGTGGAGGATATTGCCTCCTCATCCGAACCTACTTTGCTAGTTACCCGGTCTATGAAGGCAAATGCATTTTTTGGAGCAAACGCCGGGAGCTCTGGCTTTCATTTAAGAAGAGAGGAAAATGATCCAGTTTATAAGGAAAACCGGATCGAAAACCATACAAACTTGAGTACCTCCGACATGCGGACTACTCCCAAAGTCTAAAACAACCACACAACAAGATCGACCAACTTGTCAACGACAAAGTGCTACCTATTCGACAACACGACACGAAGGTTGCATGAACCGCATCCATCATGTAATCTCAACCGCCTTCTTCTTGGCGCCGACCTTGTTGCCCTTGGGCTTTTTCACCTTCTCCACATTCTTCACAAGGGAGCCAAGCATCGTGATGGAACAAGGCGACAAAGGGGTCTTAAAATTTTCAATGAAGGCAGCAAGGGCGTTGTCATCGAACTCAGCGTTCTCTTTCAAGACGCCCAAAACACGCGCGAGCAACTCTTGAGTTGTAGCATCCTTCCGCGATTGCTTCTGCTTCTCGATGCGACCACTCCGACGAGGCGTGGTGGCCACCTCCTTAGGAGCACGGGCTCTCCTAGAGGGCGGTGAAGCAAGGATGCGAGGCGCAGGCCGAAAAATCGAAGACAAGAAGACATTGAGCTTGTCGGCGGCGGGATCCCCCATCAACTTGGATGTCCTCCCAGAACCTGACCGGAACACTGAGCGGGGACTCTCCGCAGGCTCACGCAAGGGCGACATGAGCGCCCGCTTTTTCGAAGCCAAGTTGGCCAAGAAATCGCAAAGCTTGGTGGAGTCGGCCACCTCAGGATCTTCAACAAAGGCACCATGAGCAGCCAACACATCGACCACCTCAACATGTTCAAACGCAGAAGCCTCAAGCCTCGAGTGCTCAACCGAAAGAGAGGCAGAGTTTCAACAAAGAGCTGGTCACTGGCCCTCGACGCTGTCGGAGATTGGGCTCAAGACCTCGGGAAGGCAGCCTGTCATCACGCATCCCCAGAGAGAGCAAGACCGAGAGCAACTTTCAAGATGCGGCGGCGTCGAGGCTGAGGAGAGAAGTCACAAGCGGCGGACGGGCGGTAAGGGCGAAGGACTCCAAGAGGTTGTATCTCTCATCCAGCATCCAAGCTTCTGAGGCACGCCAACACACATGTGGAAGCTTCTTCCGCACGCCCATGCATAAGTAGATTGCCTACCCTTTTCATCTCGGACTTTTGGTTCAGTGGCTAGTGCATGAACCTTAATATGGTATCGAGCCCAGGTCTCAGTTCAAATTCTCGCTTTCACAATTTATTCTAAAATCCCCAATTTATTCTAAATTCCCCGCAGCCTCTTGCCGTGTGGTCCCGGCGCTGCCTCTTTGCCTCTCTACAAGACTTGTCTTCTCGTCTTTCCGCCACACGTGAGAGGGTGTTGACGATAAGTAGATTGCCCATCCCTTTCCATCTGTTCAACTTTGGTTCAAGTGGCTAGTATGAAGCTTAACATGGTATCGTGAGCTCGTTCGAGTTCAAACTGGCTTCTAATTTATTCTAAATTCCCCTGCACTTTCTTGCCGTAGACGTGTGGTCCCGGCGCTGCCTCTTTGCCTCTCTACATGTGTTGACTTGTCTTCTCGCCTTCACACGTGAGGGGTGTTGACGTGTATAAGTAGATTGTCCCCTTTCCAATCAGTTCGGACTTTTGGTTCAAGTGGCTAGTGCATGAACCTTAAAACATTGGGCATGCCCCAGAAGCCATAACGGCTAGAACTCTAGTGGAATGAAATGATGCCCCCAATGTGTCATGTGGTGCTCCAAGAATCATTTCAGCTATTCCTAAATCATTCCTGGGTGGCCTCAAAGGTTTGGCGCAAGGCTTTCAAAAGGCTTTATCAAGTGCACAAAGGCTCCATCACTGCGTACTTGAAAATTGTAGGAATGCACAGACATTGGGTACCACTACCTAGAGACCGACCTTTGAGAAGGGAAAAACCCATCCCGCGCGCGTGCTGTCGCGACTACACGTGTCGCGCGCGGAACGTGTCCCCGGGAAAAGACGCGAATCGTTTTCCGGGTTCGGTTTTTTCCCTTTGCGCTCCGGTAGACCCGTTAACAATATGCGGACCCGTTACGCTTCTTTTTCCCTTTACGCGCGCTGTACGTTTTCAAAAAATTGGGCGGGACTTCCTTTTTGGCTTTTTCCCTTTGTATTTCCGGGCTGTGAGTTTTCTGGGGAATTAATGGGAGGGAGGTAGCACTTTCAAATAACATTTTTTTTAAATTCCAACAGAGTGCTACAAGATGACATACGTCGAAGCGAGTGCTACGGCTCGGCTTCGCCTCGTATCAAGGCGCCTTCGGCGCATCAAACATTAATAAACATAATGAATGGCAAACATATGTCGTTGTCCCCGTTTGTCGTTACCCCCATATGTCGAAGCGAGTGCTACGGCTCGGCTTCGCCTCGTATCAAGGCGCCTTCGGCGCATCAAACATTAATAAACATAATGAATGGCAAACATATGTCGTTGTCCCCGTTTGTCGTTACCCCCATATGTCGAAGCGAGTGCTACGGCTCGGCTTCGCCTCGTATCAAGGCGCCTTCGGCGCATCAAACTATTGTTTTTTTTTTCTATTTTTATTCCTTTGGAAATATTTTCGTTTGATTTTCTCTTTTATTGTCTGGAAATATTTCCGTTTGATTTTCTGTTTGTTTCTCTGGATATTTTTCTTTACCAATCGTTGTGAAGTACATCCCCGCCTTAGGGACGAGTACAGCGTAGGAACCAAGAGGAGTACGAAGGCCGTTGTTTCTCTGTTTGTTTCTCTTGATAGATTTTCCGTTTTGTCTAGCGCAGGTACATGTTCCAAGGGTTGTGAAGTACATCCCCGCCTTAGGACGAGTACAGCGTAGGAACCAAGAGGAGTATTCTCTGTTTGTTTTTCTTGATATTTCCGTTTTGTCTAGCGCAGGTACATGTTCCAAGGACCGTGAAGTACATCCCCGCCTTAGGGACGAGTACACAGAGGAACCAAGAGGAGTACGAAGGCCGTTGTTTCTCTCCGTTTGTTTCTCTGGATAGATTTTCCGTTTTGTCTAGCGCAGGTACATGTTCCAAGGGTTGTGAAGTACATCCCCGCCTTAGGTTCGAGTACAGCGTAGGAACCAAGAGGAGTATTCTCTGTTGTTTTTCTTGATAGATTTCCGTTTTGTCTAGCGCAGGTACATGTTCCAAGGACCGTGAAGTACATCCCCGCCTTAGGGACGAGTACAGCGTAGGAACCAAGAGGAGTACGAAGGCCGTTGTTTCTCTGTTTGTTTCTCTGGATAGATTTTCCGTTTTGTCTAGCGCAGGTACATGTTCCAAGGGTTGTGAAGTACATCCCCGCCTTAGGTTCGAGTACAGCTGAGGAACCAAGAGGAGTATTCTCTGTTTGTTTTCTTTGATAGATTTTCTCTGTTTTAGCGCAGGTACATGTTCCGAGGACCGTGAAGTACATCCCCGCCTTAGAGACGAGTACAGCGTAGGAACCAAGAGGAGTACGAAGGCCGTTGTTCCTCTGTTTGTTTCTCTTGATAGATTTTCGTTTTGTCTAGCGCAGACATGTTCCAATAGCGTAGGAACCAAGAGGAGCACGGGGTCGTGTTTCTCTTTGTTTCTCTGTAACAATTTCTGTTTTGTCTAGCAGAGGTACATGTGCAAGGATTGTGGAGTACGAAGGTGGGAGAGACGAGTAGCAGCGTCCGCACCAATGGGTAACACGGAACCGCCTTTCTTTTTTTTTTTCTGCAGCAATTTGTGTTTTGTCTGGTGGAGGTACATGTGCAAGGATTGTGGAGTACGAAAGACGGAGAGACGAGTACAGCGTCCGCACCAATGGGTAACACGGAACCGCCTTTCTTTTTTTTTCTCTGCAGCAATTTGTGTTTTGTCTGGCGGAGGTACATGTGCAAGGATTGTGGAGTACGAAGGTGACGGAGAGACGAGTACAGCGTCCGCACCAATGGGTAACACGGAACCGCCTTTCTTTTTTTTTCTCTGCAGCAATTTGTGTTTTGTCTGGCGGAGGTACATGTGCAAGGATTGTGGAGTACGAAGGTGACGGAGAGACGAGTACAGCGTCCGCACCAATGGGTAACACGGAACCGCGTTTCTTTTTTTTCTCTGCAGCAATTTGTGTTTTGTCTGGCGGAGGTACATGTGCAAGGATTGTGGAGTACGAAGGTGACGGAGAGACGAGTACAGCGTCCGCACCAAGGGGAACACGGAACCGCGTTTCTCTTTTTTTCTCTACGAAAATTTGTGTTTTGTCTGGCGGAGGTACATGTGCAAGGATTGTGGAGTACGAAGGTGACGGAGAGACGAGTATAGTGTCCGCACCAAGGGGAGCACGGGGTCGTGTTTCTCTTTGTTTCTCTGTAACAATTTGTGTTTTGTCTAGCGGAGGTACATGTGCAAGGATTGTGGAGTACGAAGGTGACGGAGAGACGAGTACAGCGTCCGGTGAGGAGTATGGTTCCATGTTTCTCTTTTTTTCTCTTCAAAAAATTCAGTTTTGTCTAGCGCGGGTACATGTGCTAGGATTGTGGAGTACGGAGGTGACTGAGAGACGAGTATAGTGTCCGCACCAAGGGGAGCACGGGGTCGTGTTTCTCTTTGTTTCTCTGTAACAATTTCTGTTTTGTCTAGCGGAGGTACATGTGCAAGGATTGTGGAGTACGAAGGTGACGGAGAGACGAGTACAGCGTCCGCACCAATGGGTAACACGGAACCGCCTTTCTTTTTTTTTCTCTGCAGCAATTTGTGTTTTGTCTGGCGGAGGTACATGTGCAAGGATTGTGGAGTACGAAGGTGACGGAGAGACGAGTACAGCGTCCGCACCAATGGGTAACACGGAACCGCTTTTTTTTTCTCTGCAGCAATTTGTGTTTTGTCTGGCGGAGGTACATGTGCAAGGATTGTGGAGTACGAAGGTGACGGAGAGACGAGTACAGCGTCCGCACCAATGGGTAACACGGAACCGCCTTTCTTTTTTTTTCTCTGCAGCAATTTGTGTTTTGTCTGGCGGAGGTACATGTGCAAGGATTGTGGAGTACGAAGGTGACGGAGAGACGAGTACAGCGTCCGCACCAAGGGTAACACGGAACCGCCTTTCTTTTTTTTTCTCTGCAGCAATTTGTGTTTTGTCTGGCGGAGGTACATGTGCAAGGATTGTGGAGTACGAAGGTGACGGAGAGACGAGTACAGCGTCCGCACCAATGGGTAACACGGAACCGCCTTTCTTTTTTTTTCTCTGCAGCAATTTGTGTTTTGTCTGGCGGAGGTACATGTGCAAGGATTGTGGAGTACGAAGGTGACGGAGAGACGAGTACAGCGTCCGCACAAGGGAACACGGTGCTGTGTTTCTCTTTGTTTCTCTTCAAAAATTTCAGTTTTGTCTAGCGCGGGTACATGTGCTAGGATTGTGGAGTACGGAGGTGACTGAGAGACGAGTATAGTGTCCGCACCAAGGGGAGCACGGGGTCGTGTTTCTCTTTGTTTCTCTGTCAATTTGTGTTTTGTCTAGCGGAGGTACATGTGCAAGGATTGTGGAGTACGAAGGTGACGGAGAGACGAGTACAGCGTCCGCACGGTGAGGAGTATGGTTCCATGTTTCTCTTTTTTTCTCTTCAAAAAATTCAGTTTTGTCTAGCGCGGGTACATGTGCTAGGATTGTGGAGTACGGAGGTGACTGAGAGACGAGTATAGTGTCCGCACCAAGGGGAGCACGGGGTCGTGTTTCTCTTTGTTTCTCTGTAACAATTTCTGTTTTGTCTAGTGGAAGTACATGTGCAAGGATTGTGGAGTACGAAGGTGACGGAGACGAGTACAGCGTCCGCACTGTGAGGAGTATGGTTCCATGTTTCTCTTTGTTTCTCTTCAAAAAATTCAGTTTTGTCTAGCGCGGGTACATGTGCTAGGATTGTGGAGTACGGAGGTGACTGAGAGACGAGTATAGTGTCCGCACCAAGGGGAGCACGGGGTCGTGTTTCTCTTTGTTTCTCTGTAACAATTTCTGTTTTGTCTAGCGGAAGGTACATGTGCAAGGATTGTGGAGTACGAAGGTGACTGAGAGACGAGTATAGTGTCCGCACCAATGGGTAACACGGAACCGCGTTTCTTTTTTTTCTCTGCAACAATTTGTGTTTTGTCTGGCGGAGGTACATGTGCAAGGATTGTGGAGTACGAAGGTGACGGAGAGACGAGTACAGCGTCCGCACCAATGGGTAACACGGAACCGCGTTTCTTTTTTTTCTCTGCAGCAATTTGTGTTTTGTCTGGCGGAGGTACATGCAAGGATTGTGGAGTACGAAGGTGACGGAGAGACGAGTACAGCGTCCGCACCAATGGGTAACACGGAACCGCGTTTCTTTTTTCTTCTTGAGCAATTTGTGGTTTGTCTGGCGGAGGTACATGTGCAAGGATTGTGGAGTATGAAGGTGACGGAGAGACGAGTACAGCGTCCGCACCAAGGGTAACACGGAACTGCGTTTCTTTTTTTTCTCTGCAGCAATTTGTGTTTTGTCTGGCGGAGGTACATGTGCAAGGATTGTGGAGTACGAAGGTGACGGAGAGACGAGTACAGCGTCCGCACTAAGAGGAGCAGAAACTTATGCACCAACCAACATGGTTGTTCGAAAGAGTAGACTTGTTACACATTGATAAACACTGGTTCGAAACATATGTTTGCGGATTTTCAACTTTGCATACGTTACAAAAGTACAGACACTACAAAAGTTGTAGGTAGTTCAAAGCAACTTCTTAGTACAGAGGTTTGAAAAAGAAAAGTATTGCATTCGCATCTTTTATCAAACTTCAGTTGTAGAAGTAAAAGTTTCCTGATGCTTCCACTGGGCCATCATCTTGCACCTTTAAATCAAAAATTAGGAAAACATTATTTATTTTGTAAATTCACTACAACAACTTAATAATATTACTTTATTTTGTATTCAATGAGCAACTTAATATTATCTTTATTTTTTGATTGTACCTGAATCCTTTGTTTTGGAGAAGCAGGTTACTTCGCACCCTGTTATGATACATTAACAAGTTTAAAAAACAATTTAAACGGTTGCTGTATTGGACATGTAGTTGAGGTTAACTCACATTTTTTCCACTTCTTGTTTTTTCTGCAGTGCCTTCTTGAGTTGGAGATGCAGCTTCTTTGTCGACCTGGTTTTTTGTATTTAAATTTTGTTAGTCTTAAATTGTTGTACTTTTAACTTTAAATTTATGATTTGTAAGCAGTTCAATTAGTTAAATTTGAACAGAGACAACAAAAAATTGCAAGTGTGATTATGTCTTTTGTCGTACCTCATTATTTGCTATCCTTTCATCTTGCTGAATTTGCTTGCAACGTTCATCCTGTGCTTTCTTGAACAATGCGAAAGTTTGTCTGAGATGAAATGTTGTCTTCTGTAAACTTTCTATAACTTTAGCTTCGTTGTCAGAAATTTCTTTGACAGTAGTTGCTTGGTTTTCAGCAGCTGTTCCATTTTTGAGTAGGTCAAATGTAGTTGGTACTTTGTGTGATAGGTCGTATGCGCTAGTCAGCAAGATGTCAATCTGTTCCAATGTATCTTCTGATATATTGGTGTTTTCTTCTTCAATGGAACCACCAGTTGGAATGCTTGATCCTCTGAAAGTACGCTTTGCCGACATCATTTGGTCTTCATGATGCGGATACATTCTTTTCAGTGGATTCCTTTTCTGGTAGTAAACTATGTCATTTGGTGCTTTCCACTGTTATGATGAGAAAATGAAAACATTGTATTAACTTATGCAGTACGAGATATAATTAACAGAAAAGATAAAGGGTCATTGAAATTTTCTTACAGGTAAGTTTCCAAATATCCAGGTATTGGGGTCTTCCCCGCCTTTTTTAGAACAGTCTGCTGCAGCGATGCTCTTTAGTTTTTCATAATCCATGAAGTGTGTACGAGGTGTTCTTGTGTCCAGGTCTGAAAGGCCTTGTTTCATACAACAGTCAAGATATAACAGAACTGGTGCTATGATGCAGCCAGGCAGGGCAGTCCATTTTGATTTAGATTTTCTGTACTGGATGACTGCTCTCTTGAGCTCATCTACAAGCAACTGACACAAATCCATGTCCTTCAACTTTGATATGTCCAGATTTTTTACCATTGCTGCCTCCCTTGACACACGGACAGCTGTTCCAGGGCATATGAATTTCATGTACATAATCAACACAAATACTTTCAGAGCTAAATCGTCGTTTGCTTCGTCTTTAACCAACAGTCTTAGGAGCTTGCGAAGGTCATCAGTATTCATATCCTCATTTTTCCTAAATCCAAGCTCAATCTTCAACTCATGTAATGTTTTGTCGTTGCCACTTTCTGATGGTCTAGGAGTTGTGTTTGAACCGTCTGGCAGCCCAAACAGCAGATGGATAGCATAAGAAGTAATCTCAATTACTTTGTTTGCTACTCCTAGATTCAGAGTCATGGTTGTTGGATCTATTCTATTCATAAGGAAGCAGGCAAGTCGGATATTAATGTTTTGCCTGATCTTGCTGTCAAGCAAAGGACCCAAACCTGCATCCCGAAGCCTTTTTATATGCCGTTCCTCCAATATTTCAACACAGGTGAATAGCTGTCTAAGTGAGCATCTTACTGTCTTGTTGATCGTTCTGGCCATAAAATTTATTTTTGCCTTTTTTGCAATCCTTTTTGCCTTTTCCTGTTTCTTGCCTTTATTTTTTTATCTTCTGAATTTTCAGATATTTTCTGCATGATTAAAATCAATTGTGTTAGACAAAAATGTTTAACAATATAATAAATGCATTTATTTTGCATCCAATGTACTAAGAAAATACTCATATTTACCTCGTTGTATTCATCGTTTTCTTCAACGGTGGTGTTGTTCTCTTCGTTGTCGTCATGCTCAGCGTGATGTTTGGTATTGCGAGACGATTTTTTTATTGCGGCGGCGTTTTCTGATTTCTTTCCTTCTTTGTCAGATTTTGTAGGCTGTGTTTTTTCTTCTTCATTGATATTTGGAGCACTTTGGCTAGAGCTGGTGACTACTGTCTCTTTTGTAGATGACAATCGTTTGCTTCTCCTTGGACTTTTAGAACCAATATCGGCAGTTTTCTTTAACATGTTTTCAGACTCTTTTTCCATTCTTGCTGCCTCTTTCTCTGATGATATATTCTTGTGCTTTCTTCCTGCAAGGCTATTCAAATTGTTTCTGCGAGGAGGCGGTTTGACTGCTGTTGCAATATTTTTAGAGCAATCTGCGCTTGTTCTTGCTTCACAATTTTTCCTTTTAGAGTGTATATTTGCATTTAATGCATTTATGTTGTCTTGATCTTCTGGGAACACAACCGCCAGTGGCTTCAAGTTTAGTGGGGCAATTGGAGCTTCCTCGTGATTTATAGTGGCTGCAATAATATCGCAGAAATCATCTATCCAAAGGTTAATACATGGAAATCGTATTTAAAATTTAATATAATTGTTTGAAGCTATTATAGTTTTATATAGACGCGTTTTAGTTGTAGAGACGTTTTAGTTAATCTTAAACTCATTGTCACGGATGATAAGTACCAGAAAATTTTTATATTAGAAATTTTGATTTTTTTTGTTTAAATATGCTTTAAAGATAAGCCTGTTTGACTTCAAAAGAATCATAAGAGTAACACATTTTTGCATTGATTGATAAGTTTGTACATTACCTTCATTCAAGGACGGTGATTCCTGCTGACTTGTCATACCGGAGTTTTGCTATTCTTCCTGAAATTGAAATGCAAAAATCTGCATGGGAGGAAAGCAATTGTTTAAGTTTATCATGGAAACTATTCTTAAATTAATTTTGTTAAGATGAGTGCCATAGCGCACTTTCACACATAAAGCTGTGATTATGTTTTAATTTGATAAGGCAATATGTGCAGGGGGTTAAAGTTATTATTTAAATTTTCCTTGGTTTCTACTCATGGTTACACACATATTGCTGTAGTTTTGCCTTAGATTAATAAGGTTTGTAGCTGGAGATACATAGTGCATTACAGTTCTAAAACTGTTTACAACAGTCAGATTACTAAGCAAATAAATATTTAATAACGAAAGGTCTTCTTTATACGCAGATGCCATTTATTTCTTTAATTTCTATTCCATTGGAGAAGAAACTAAAGGATGAGCAATCGGTTGACTTGATCCATACTGTGCCCGAACTCACAGATCTGAGATCTCTAAAGGCACGCGCCGTCGCGGATTGAAGGGTGGCCGGCGGAGTCGGCGGAGTGAGTAGAGTAGCCACTGTAATCCCCGCAGCAACAACTCAGATCTCCACAGCTTCCTTCACCGCTGGTCGATGAGGAGGAGGGGATTGTAGAGAGGATAGGTGTTTGGCGGCTCGCTAGGGTTTGCCCTCACTTTTTGCTTGACCGGTGATGGGGAAGAAATGGGAGCTGCCACACAGTCTATTTGTTCTAATTTGTATATAAGGAATACAGTTGTGGAGACAACGAATTCAGGCATCGTAGTGCAGTCTGTTGCTTGATGGGAAACTAACCTCGGATGGAGCAGCAGTGGAGACTTTCTTGATTCTCCGACAAGTTCTTGTACGGGGTCGGCCTGTACCGCGTCCTTGCGCTGAGTTCTTCCGTGTGTGTTTGAGTAGATTAGAGTTGAGTATGTAGGTTTTTGCCCTAATACAGTTCTAATATAGATGTAGAAGACGAATTTGGTTGATATTGTGGGACCCACCACGTCAGGTTTTTGCGGGATTTTTTGATATTCTGAACAATACCACTTATACTCTAACGATTTAATTCATTATTTTAATAATGGATATTATTACCAGGTTGTTTCTTTTGGTTTTTGTTGGGGATACTACAGATGCGGCGCGAAGATCAAATATTGTATCTTTTTGGTTTTAGTTGATAGTTTCTGTTTTCTGTGATATCTAATGATGCTTATATTATGTAGTTCGTTTGTGCTGTATGCGCGAGTACAGGCGTGGCACGAAAACGGGTACAGATTGTTGGTAAGGGTTGAACCAAGGTTGCACATGTACCTCCGGTGGCATGTGGCAGGACGCGTGACACGTTGCTAGTATCTTCGCCGCGAATGCGGAACGGCAGTTGCTATGGTGCCGTTGGATCTGCCTCGAGAGAGGAATCGTCGAGTCTCATCCGTCGCTCCGAAAACTGTTCCCGACTGAAAACTGTGGGGAGCTCATTCATGTCCCATCCGTCGCCTCGGAATCTGTTTTCGCTATCTATATAGATTGCGTGGAGCTCTCCATAACTTCCTGTGCTTCTCCGTTGCTCCAATCCACCAAAGTCTTGTCTTGTTCATCTTTTTCAAGTTCATCTACGGTAGGTATGGCGTCCAATTCCACGGTCAGCAACCTGAAGCGGGGACGCGGTCGCCCTATTGGAAGCAAGGACAAGGTCCCCCGGGCGTCGAGGAAGTTGAAGGCTGCCGCTGCCCCGCCTGCGGATGTACCGAGGCCCAGTGGGGGCGTCACTGCCACCGGCGAGAATTGCCTCGTGAGCGTCGCGGCCGCCGCGTCCGCCGGTGCCGTAACAACCTTTTGGGTGCCACGGGACATTCCGGCCGTTGCCGTCGTGGAAAATAAGCCGCCAGTGAAATGCTCGTGGAAGGAGGTGTCGATGACCTTGTCACCGGCGCACGAGTTCTTGGTGTTCGTCACCGTCCCAGGGCTGATGAAGCTGAGGCTTCCGGTCGCCTTTGCCAAGGCGTACGCGCGGTACGATCCGGGCTATGCACTCTTGCGAGAGGCGAGTCCGAAGCAGGAGCCATGGAAGGTGTCGACTGTCTGGGAACATGGAAGCCTGTACTTTGCTGGCGATTGGGGCATGTTCGCTGCTCTCTACGGTCTTCAGTCTGGGAATGTCCTGTCCTTTCGCCACAGGGAGGATACTGCTAGCTTCGTTGTCAAGGTCTTCAACAACGAGGCGTGCCGCGTTTCATTCCTCCCACTGTTGGTCTAGTATTAGCGACGTCGTCTACAACGAACCTGGTTGTGGAATCTTCTGATTTGTTTCACTCTTCGTTCTTGTATTCTGTTCTGTATTTCCGTATGATGTAATTTTCATGGTATTGCTGAAGTTGCAAGGAAGTCTGGGTACTTGTTTTTTTGAATTTGTACTTCTTGGTTTTGTTCTTATTCAAATGGTATAAATTCTTTACGAGTACTGTGGTAAAACTGTCATCAGTACAGCTGTTCAACGGGAACGAGTAGAAATATCGTGTCTGTTGGTTTTAGATAATAATTTCCCTTTCTTGTAGGTACAGTTGCTAAGAGGGCGGAGTACAAAAATGAAATTGACGGGAGTACATCTGATTTACGAAGAGCAACAGCAGATTGTTTCTGTTTGTTTTTGTTCATGTTTCATTTTATATAAGGTATATATTGTTAATAGCCTGGAGTAGTCCGTGGCAACTGAAAGGAGTACAGGTGCTGCATGGAGAGGGGTACGAGATTGTTTCTGTTGGTATAGTTGGTTTCTTCGGTTCTATGGGATAGGTACAGTTAGTAATATCGTAGAGTACAGTGTTGCAACTAAATCGAGGACAGTTGTGTCATGGAGAGGAGAACCAGATTGTTTCCGTTGGTTTCTTCTGTTCTATGTGATAGGTACAGTTGGTAATAGGGTAGAGTACAGCTGATCCCAGTTGATAGTTATGGAGTACTGTCCAATCAGAATCACGAGTACTAATACATAGTATGTATAAGTACCTAACGATGTGCTGCATAGGTACATTTATCTTGTTGATGGAGTGCTAAACCAGCAGGTGCACTGTACTGCTGTACAGCATGATGCATAAGTATGGTTGCATAGTATGCAATCGATGCGTAAGTACGGTTACATAGAATGAAATGGATGATTTTAATGGTATGTATTAAACTTATTTTTGGAACTGATGGACGACCCCTTGATCCCTGTAACTGCTTTCACCCCCACTACTTTTGACGGTTTTATAGGTGTTGGCGCATAAGTGTTTTTTATGGTCTATAATTAGCAACCGCTACTACTAACTGCCAACTCCAGTCCTTATATTCTGAACATGAACATTTCCTTGTGTCTCTATCACATCATCCGCTGAGAAACAACAACATACTGCCGTACAGGAAAATCCACTCTTTTTCTCTGCAATCATCATCAATGGAGCAGGGTTCTTCCTCTCTCGTTTCTGAGATCGCTTCTGGTCCATTGACCCATATCAGCGCTCACTCAGACGTCATCACCGTTGCTAGAATGTCCCGAGGTATGCCAGGTATGCGCAATGCTATCCGTGAGGATGCAAGGTTTCCTTTTGAATCGCCGTGTCTGCTGCATTCTGATCCTCGTTCATGGCCCGCTGATCGCACTGAACAGGTATTCATTGTTTTCCATTGATTGCATGAAAATGTTTGTGTACTGTATTTCACACTAGAGAATTCGTAAATTCGCAGGGTATTGACGCATCGCTGATGCCACTGGACTCTCCATCCGCAAAAGCATTTGTTCCTTTTACACAGGAGGGGCCTGGCGACAAGCACTGGGTTGGTTCCAATGGCGAATGGGTTGCAGTTGTTCAGGAGCAAGCACGGTGGTCTCTGCTTAACGTCTACACAGACGAGGAGATCCCTCTGCCATCCGTTCGTAACGTTGGCATCGTTCCTGATGGGCCTTTCTTGTATCGGTATGATTTGGCACACATGCAGTTGTTGAAGATTCAGATAACTGCTGAACCATACAGGGTTGGAAACAAATGGAACTACTATGTCATAGCAGTGTTTGATAAGATAATTGCAATCATGCGTGGTGGTAGTAGGGACGTGCAGTGGAGGATCCTTCGCAATGATTACCTTGCACCTTCAAGGTATGTTGATGCCATTCTTACGACTGGTAGGATCTACGCTGTTACTGCACCCAGAGGGGACGTCCTTGTTTGGGAACCTACTATTTGGGGTTAGTTTTTTATTTCTGTGCTTATAGTTTAATTTTTTCTTTATTTTTGCTCTTACTATTTTTTATTGCGTAGTGTTCTTTGCATGACGTTATTCCTAGTTATGTAATATCTGATGTATCTTAACTACATCTAAACAAATAAACAGGTGCTGGTGCTGCTCCTCGGGTGATAGCTGCTCCAGAGATTATTGAGCAGCCAAACTTACATGGTGCTGTTCATGATGGTAACAACATTCCTCCCGGCACGTGGTTCCTTTCTCCGGGGCATGAAGGCACCATTCTTTGGATTAATGTTAGAGGTCATGGTGAACCCAGTGAAGGTGATCCCATGGATCATATGGGTAGGGCGCTACTGAATTACCCGTCGATGCGTTGTCATGTTTATGCAAGAGATTCTTACAGTGAAGACCCCGTCACACCAAATTGGGTCAGGCTTGAAGATCTGCAAGGCACATCTGTGTTCGTTGGTATAAACTACCCTTTTCTGCTTGGTCCTCCTGATGAAGCTGGTGTCGACGGTGTCCATGCAGCTCCTGTTTTCACACCAGACTGTGTGTTTGCTACTCACAAGCGTTTCCACCAAGTACCACAGCCTGTTCCAGATTGGTGCAGGATGTCAGTCAATGGTGGAGTTGGCATTGGTTCTACTTTTGAGTATGGTGTGGCTAACTGGGGTGATATTGTGGAGTCTCCTATGTGGTTTATTCCTACTTTGCCAGTTGTAGTGTGGGGATTTGGCTTTTAGAGATGAAGAAGTGTCTGAGAACTCTATAAGTGTCGCTAGTGAAGTATTTTTAAGTCAGTTCTATTGCAGATGTGTTCTTTAAACCATGGGTTGAATTTGTATTAAAGTTTGCTTCAAGGATGTTTTATTCTTATATGTTCTTTTGTTTGTGTTGTATTGAAGAATCTTATATGTAGTATTGTAAATTTTAACAGACTTCTGGTTATTCAAGATGTTGTTGTTCTTAACTGTTTATTTATCTGTTTATCCACAACTTTTCTGTGCCAGTGTGGTGGAGTACATATGTTACCTTAGTACAAGTACAGCTGTGGCACCAACAAAACCATCTATATAATAATATATGTAAAATTGGAACCATTTTTGTTTGTACTAAAAGTATCATGGTTTGTTCCTCTAAACATGTTTTGTTACATTAACCTTTAAACATAGTCTGTTAAATGAGTTGCCTGTTAGAGCTGGTTCACCACCGGCACGACGACTCTTACGGCATCATCTCCTCCAGATCGTTGAGTCCTCTAACCGCCATCTTCCGCGATGTGTCATCCTCACCCCTGAGATCCAAACATTGCCTGCGCCGCTGCAATTTGCTCCTCTAGGCCCTGCCCTGACAAGTGTGCCCACGATGATGCTAAACATATCTGCAGTAGCAGTAGCTTCCGTCACAGTTTCGTCTGACGCTTCTCCTCTGCCATCTTTGGCTATGTTGAACTTTCATAATTTAGATGTCTAATTCAGGACCAGGAAAGTAAAATTGACACAAAATTACCTATGGGAGTTTGGGGCTCACCACAGGCAGACTTATAGTATATCAGCAATTCTGAATATCCTGTTATAGTTCGCGCCGTGCTGGTGCTGAGGAGTGGATAAACCTAACCCTAACCGTGTTTGGCAGTCAGTCGAATTTAATAATGCTTTGAAAATCATCGGGAATGGGAGAATATTATGTAGTACTGGTAGTACTAGTATTTGTTTAATTAGACAAGAATTGCAACACAAAGGATGACATATCCTAGTGGTTCCAAGGTGTTACGCATAGGTCGTGAGTTCAACTACTCTTACGTGTCATTTATGTTGAGGTAAAACTGAGTGTGGATATGAGGTGATGTGGGACAGTTTAGTAACAGCGGTTGTAATTGTTAGTAAATTGTGTCACATCATCTTCTATCCAACACCTGTTGTACATTTTTTTATTATTATTATTATAACAGGTGATATAATCATTTCATTTGTAATGTAAGAGCATCTGCGCCCCCGAAATAGTTGTCGGCAGAGACGTCGGCACTTCGCTATGGGTGACGCCCTAATGTTTCGTTTTTCACGCAAGCTCCTCCCACCACTGATGTTGGCCTGGCTAGCACCAGCGCTGGCTTGCCGCCTCCCGCCACCGCCATGCCTCCTGGCGATATAGTCGTTCCGCCTCCTTGAATGCTAGTTGTTCCTCCTCCTACCGCTTCTACTGCTCTTTCTGTTGACCCCACTACTCCGCCTGCTGCCGTGCGTCCTACAGTTGTTGTGCTTCCTTGCGCTCTCTTCGCTCCGCCTCCTAGCTCTGCCTCTCGTCTGCGACATAGGCACCTACGGTTGCTGATGGTGTCATCTCCTCCGACGCCTCATACTATGCAAGTTGTGGTTCCGCTAACACGACTTATACGGCCGTCTCTAGCGCCGTGTCGTCGCACGAATCGAACATTGTTATATTTCTAGGGTTTTTGAACCAATGAGGCGGGAGGGAGGGATAATATAGAACGTCGGCTAGGCAGGAAACCTCCCGCACCGTGTCGTGTCGGGAGAATTTCCGCGCAATGTAGTGGATAAAAATATGTCATTTGTTAGGTATTTAATGTAGTATATGGTAGTGTGGCAGATACATCGGAACGGTGCTTCCTGCTAGACATGGTATGGCCGAATCAATTGAAGCACGTGTCACATCTAAAGTGCTAGGAACACAACGATCGCAAGAACAAAAAAAAGGAAGCACTTTGTCGGTCAACGCCCTGCCGTTTTGTTGATAACCCTATAGGATAAGTAGGGAAAATTGATTATAATCATTCCTCCTCACGCCTTCCTTATTCGCACGTCCGTACGTCTGCACGTTTGCACGTATAACTCACAGTTATTATTTATTAAATGTAATTAATCCGCTTTTAGGCTATCTGGCTGTTCACATCCGAATGAGGGAATATAATTCGGCAGTGGTGTTTTCTCACTCATCGTCACCACGTTAATCTTCTATAAAATAGAACCTCAAACCAAGCAGATAAGTGTCAAAACCATCATTTGAATCATTTTCTTCTCCCATCGTTATGTCTCGCCAAGGAAGTGACACCGTATATTCGTTCGAGCATCTCTCAATGGATTTCAAGGTCACTGTAACTACAAGGTCTGCAACAATGGAGAAGTGGATATACCGCGTATCAGAAGATTTCCTTTGCGACGCCAGGCCAAAGATTGTTGGTCTTGATTGCGAGTTCACTGACAAAGTGAAAGGAATAAAGCAGAAACATCTTCCAGAGGATAGACGGCAACGTGCAGCGGTTTTGCAGCTATGTGTTGCCAATGACATCATTCTTTTCCAGGTATCACGAATTAGACCATACTTTTTTTCTACCAAATGTTCCGAATTATATACGTCGTTCATCTTTATTTTCGATTTTCTCAGATATTTCACGCAACAAAGGTTCCAGATTTGTTAAAGAAATTCTTGAGCTCGGCGAAGGTCTGTTTTTTTGGTGCAGCAATTGATATGGATCGCAGGATGCTGATGCCGTACGGATTAAAAATCAGGTGTGCCTTCGACTTGCAGAAGATGATCAATATCCATAAACTAGGTCAAGGTGTTAAGAATGTAAGAATACCATCACTCTATGACCTGTCAAATTCTGTGTTGGGGACAAGTTTGGAAAAGAAAGGTGATTCGTGCAAGAAAATAAGAGAGGAAGGTTGGGCAAGCCCCGAATTAAGTTTTGAGCAGGTCAAATATGCAGCCTTGGATGCACGGCTAAGCTTTGAAATTCCTAGGAAAAAATGGACAATTAAGGGATACGATATTACTGGATAAATTTACAATGTATGACTGATACTGTTATCATTCATATGATTTACTGTAATGTGTTTATATACAATTATTAATCAATGTAATGTGTGTTAATTTGTGATTTGGATATTGAAATTTTCTTTTGTATATCAGTACTGGGTTGAGCGGTTGTATTGGCACGAGTATAGCTGCTGATAAAGTATGAGTACCAGTTGTTGTACGTACATTCGATAAGGGCCTTAAGTATACCCGCTTTTAGTCTGGGATACAGGTGCAAGTTGTATCGAGTATAGTTGTGAAGGGCGCACGAGTACAGATTGGGAAGCAATAGGAGTACATAAGTGTTTATCTATGTTCAGCATGTTTTTTGTTCACTGGGCGATCTAGTACAGCATGTTTTTTTGTAAAGATTACAGTGGTGAAAGGTGCGTGAGTACAGCTACGGTGCGAAGAGTATTACAAGCGTGTTTCTCCATGTGTTCTGCATGATCTGTGTTCTCTGGAAAGGTACAGGTGCCGAAAATCGTCGAGTACAGTAGTGAAGGCTGCACGAGTTCATATTTGGCACCGAGTAGAATACATGAGTGTTTCTCTATGTTTTCTGCAATGATTGGTTTCTGTTGTACAATACAGTTCTTTAGGTTGCACGAGTTCAGCTTTTACGACAGGAAGTGGAGTGCAGGAGTGTTTCTCCATGATTTCTTCAAGTTTTGGGTTCTTTGGCAATGTACATGTGCCACAATGGGTCGAGTACAGTTATGTAGGTTGCACGAGTTCAGCTTTTACGACAGGAAGTTGAGTGCAGGAGTGTTTCTCCATGATTTCTGCAAGTTTTGGGTTCTTTGGCAATGTACAGGTGCCACAATGGGTCGAGTACATTTCTGAAGGTTGCACGAGTTCAGCTTTGGCACCAAGTCGAGTACAATAGTGTTTCTCTATGATTTCTGCAAGTTTTGTGTTCTTTGGAAATGTACAGGTGCCACAATGGGTCTAGTACAGTTCTGAAGGATGCACGAGTTCAGCTTTGGCACCATGTTGAGTACAAGAGTGTTTCTCCATGTTTTCTGCAAATTTTGGGTTCTCTGACAAGTTACAGGTGCCCCAATGGGTCGAGTACAGATGTGAAGGTTGCACGAGTTCAACTTAAACAGCAAGTTGATTACAAGTATGTTGCTCCATGTTTTCAGCAAGAATTTGGTTATGCGTGGGAAGGTACAGGTGCCCCAATGGGTCGAGTACAGATGTGAAGGTTGCACGAGTTCAACTTAAACAGCAAGTTGATTACAAGTATGTTGCTCCATGTTTTCAGCAAGAATTTGGTTATGCGTGGGAAGGTACAGGTGCCCCAATGGGTCGAGTACAGATGTGAAGGTTGCACGAGTTCAACTTAAACAGCAAGTTGATTACAAGTATGTTGCTCCATGTTTTCAGCAAGAATTTGGTTATGTGTGGGAAGGTACAGGTGCCACAATGGATCGAGTACAGATGTGAAAGTTGCACGAGTTCAACTTAAACAGCAAGCTGATTACAAGTATGTTGCTCCATGTTTTCAGCAAGAATTTGGTTATGTGTGGGAAGGTACAGGTGCCACAATGGATCGAGTACAGATGTGAAGGTTGCACGAGTTCAATTTAAACAGCAAGTTGATTACAAGTATGTTGCTCCATGTTTTCTGCAATATTTGGGTTCTTTGTGAAGGTACAGGTGCCACAATGGATCGAGTACAGTTGTGAAGGTTGCACGAATTCAACTTAAACAGCAAGTTGATTACAAGTATGTTGCTCCATGTTTTCAGCAAGAATTTGGTTATGTGTGGGAAGGTACAGATGTCACAATGGATCGAGTACAGTTGTCAAGACTGAACGAGGTCAGCTTTGACACCAAGTCGATTGCAGGAGTGTTTCTTCATGCTTTCTGCAATATTTGGGTTCTTTGTGAAGATACAGGTGCCACAACTTGTCGAGTACAGTTGTGAAGGTTGCACGAGTTCAGGTTTTACAGCAACTGGAGTACAGAACTGCTTTTCTTCATGTTTTCTCCAAGATTTGGTTTCTCTGGGAATATACAGGTGTCACAATGAATCGATAACTATTGTGATGGTTTTAAGAGTTCATCTTTGGCACCAAAAGAGGATAACAGGACTATTTCTCTATGTTTTTCATCATGTTTTTTTGTTCACTGGGAAGTGACAGGTGTGAGCTGTATCAAGTACATTGTTGAATGTTTCGCGAGTACACACTCGGAAGTTATAGGAGTACGTGAGTTTTTTTTCATGTTTTCTGCATGTTTTGGGTTCGCTAGGAAGACACAGGTGCATGGGATGAATACAGTCGTGAAGTTTGCATGAATACAGGTTTAGCACCAAAAGGAGTACATGACTGTTTCTATATGATTTCTGCAAGTTTTGTTTTCTCTGATTAGGGACAGGTGCTAGAAGGGTCGAGTACAGTTGTCAACGTTGCACGGTACATATTTGTCACCAACAGGAGTACATAGTGTTTATTCATGTTTTATCTAAGTTTTCAGTTCTCTGGGATACAAAAGTACTGATATAAAAAGTACATACTGCAGCATATTCACTAGTATGCGACTCATCAGTAAACACCAGATAAAAGGGCAAGTTCAACACAAGTACTTACTTGTAAAATGCATTAAAAAAAACTGGATTATAGTGTATACAAAGTTCTACACGATATAGGTTTACAGTACACGATGAAGGTCCAACACAAGTAGTAAGATCTAAGACCATCACAATGTTTTCAAGTTTTTGTCACCAAAACAGCATCAAAAGGTATTCGAGGAAATGAACCGACACATACGATTCATGTGTAGTGCTCCACCATTCACCATAGGGGATGTGCTTCAAACTATAGAAGGAAACAGTGAATAAGAAGTTAATAAATATATGAGAGATTTAATTGTTGTATGAAAAATCAGTTTTGAACATGTGAACATTCTTACTATGATTTCTTCACTCATATAATGAGCATGAAGGTTTTAATTCTAGGATTTCCTCTGGCAAATTGGCCTTGTTGTGCACGGTGAATATTAAGATGTACAGATACTCAGCTTTAATGTCATTTATAAAGGGCTGCAATGGACGAAGACAATAGTAGTTACTGCATATCTTATAAACACTGTATCTTACTAACAATGTGTAGTTCACTAACACTTACGTGATCATTTAGAATTGGCTCATATCCTTCCCTTTTACCCAACAGAACCTTTCCATCGTATAGGTACGCACCCATCAGACAGTAAAATGCGCACTGATTTACTCCTTGCTGTGGGCACCTGATATATATTGGCTTGTTTGCAAGGGAAATCCATGTTTTTGGTTGATTACTTGCATTGTATGCGTCTAAACCATATACTTTTTTGAGCAGAAGTTCCATCCTTGCCATCTGTAGGAATCAGGAAATAAATGATTCCAAACTAATGATCCACAACAACAAATATTATTATTTTGAAAGCATGGAAAATTATTCTCTACTTACTATGATATCGCATTCCGTATGGTATGTGCTCCTTGTATACAGTGGACTACATCCCTTTGTGTCATCATAGTTTCTAGAGTCCAATATTTCGAATTCTTTTTTGTATTTGTTCATCACATACAAAGTATAGTGATAACTTTTGAAGTACGGCATCAATATCTGTTTTGAGATTGGACATATAGGAACAAGATGAAAAATGTAGTTCTGTATGCTGTAATTGTATTGCACCTTTAGAAGTAGGGAGCTTACAAGTTTTGCGTCAAGAAGGCTCTTTTCTTTGTCAACATATCTAGGGAAAGTGTCCAGTGCAGTTTGCAGATCGAAATCTTTTTTGTAGTTGAATGTTTGATCCCTTCTTTTAGAGGCTTCTTCTATTTGTTCTTTTGTCTGATTCCAAATACCCACCTGGAGAACATGCTGCATCATACGTGTCAAACATAGATTATATCAGATTATATCAGTAGTTATTGTACAATATAATCACTGTTATAATGCAACATATATTGTTGACTGCAATGCATACCATGATAAATCCTGGGCTTAACAACACTCTTTCTCCAGTAGCGTACAAATCGGAGGTACTCCTCATCTCGTCAATGATGTAGTCCAATGTAGTACCATCCAGTAACTGACCACTACTAAATTGTCTAGCAATGTCATCCCCATTGTTTGGTACATTGAAGTCAGGAATAGCACTGTGCATAACTGGTGCATTGAATACCTCAGTTCTGCAAGGAAATCCAAAAGGTTAAAATTAACAAGTGGAGGATATGAACATTATGCAGGGCATGATAAATTACTTACGATGCAAATTTGTTTGATGTCACTAGGAGGTTGTACAGTCTTTTTGCTTTGCATTGGTGTTTGAACTTCTTTGGTCTATACTGTGCCACAGACTTGCGATGATCTCTTGCAGTATGTTTTGGTCTCTTTGTTGCCGTGGCGTCAGATGGAGAAACAAGTTTCCTCTTCTTTTTGTCTAAATTATCAGTATGCTCAACATCTACATAATTGTACTCTGAATCCTTCGTTGGAGTCTGAAAACTTTGTGACCCGGTGGTTCTAGAGTACATATCATCATCTGAACCTTTTGTAATAACTGGATCCTGGGTTTTTTGAATCGACAGACAATCCTCATACATTACAGATATAGGAATGGCATGTACTAAGTGGTATTTTGTAGTCAGCACACCCTGCATGTCTACTGAATAAACAACAGGCACTCCTATTTCAGATATAGGAATTTGTTCTTCACATTGTTTCCTGTTTATATCTGCAGGCAGACCTGATTCACCCTTGGTTACAGTAATGGAAACACATCCGGCATCCTTATACAGTTCCAGCATTTCTTCAACGTCAATCATGCTCTTGATGAGTGCCATCCCTTCTATGCCCGTGCCCTCTTCTTTTACATAGTACAGGCTGTAACCCCGGCCATATCCGCGTATCTCTAACATTGCTAGCATATTGGTATATGTAATGTAAGATTTGCTTAGTTTCTTCTCCAAATTATCTTTTCCATCTAGGTGAAACCTAACATCCCACACTTCATCCTCCAAGCTAAGAAAAAACCACAGGAAAATCAAATCAAAATTCTGGATATTGCCAAACCCTAGATTTTCTAATCTAGGAGGAGGGAAGGAAGCTTACTCGACGCCGCCGAGTGATGAGGTCCACCGATGGCTCTCAGTCGGGCGCTCCTTCCAAACCTTCGGCAATGGCGACGCAGCCGCCGGGAACAGCGACACGTCGCCGTCGACTGGGTTCGAGGTGTCGCAGGACTCCGAGACTTTATCGCCATATTCGTCGCAATGCCCGCCGCCTCTTCCACCATCTAACGCATCGCCGTAGTCGCAGTGAGTCGCCATTGAGGAGGAACAGAGAGGGAGGAACGGTTCGTTTCTACCCTGTGGCACGTGGCAGGAAGCGGTGTGACGATACTGCGGTTGCCATTGTCGCGCCGTCAGTGTACGCGTTGGCACGTGGCAGTACCCGGCGACAAGTCGCAGACACGTTGCTAGGATATCTGCCGCGAATGCCGAACGGCAGATGCCATGGTGCCGTTGGATGTGATTCGAGATTGGAATTAGTGTGTGAACTTAAATCATTAATGTGTGTGACCAAGTGTTCTCATTTAGGTCACAGGTGTAAGCGTTGCGCGGGAGCACGTGTCTCACCACGGCCTCCCTCTCTTTTCTGGATAAGACCCGTGACCCTCTTCCCCCTGTTCAAACTGTAGCGTGGGAGACATTTTGCAAGGGGAAACGAAACGATATCATCTAGTGGGGCGGGGCGGAGGTGAGGGGAGGGGTGGTTAGATTTGCTTCGGTGGTTCGTCGCCGGGAGGATTCTTCGGGGCCACAGACGTCGGAGGCCCTCATTCGTCGCTGCCAGGTTAATCGGATACCCTCTTTCCTCTACCGGTGGCATTTTGTTCTTCTGGTAAAAAAATTGATTATCCTTCAAGTGCTGAAATAGACAGATCCGACAGTTGATTTTGATGTTTGTCCACCTAGTATTGATGTTTTGTTCATATATTTCCGCTGTTGTATTTCCGCTGTCCACTTAATACAGATCTGTATATTATTGGTTTAATACATGCTATTTTTTTGTACCATTTTTGTCCTTGTGTTGTTTTGTGTACTCGTGTTTGTTGTATCTATGGTATTTGGGTGGCTGTATGCAATTAGTTTGTTTTTTTCTTTTCTGACTCTGTTTTCCAAGTAAAATGTACTATGTGTGCACTCATAAAATTATAGTTTAATGTTTGGTTTTTACTGTATAAATTTAAAATAAATGTGAAGGAATATAGTCTAATAAGTTTATCATTGAATGCATGTAACACATGTGTATATTTGTTTGGACAGAAAGCACATTATGGCTCATGAGGAGACTAGGAGGCCCGTTGTTTCACGTTTTGTTTTGGAGTACCTGGGGTTGGAACCTGGTGCAGTGAACGATGTGATGCTTGTGTGTGTTCGTTTCTCTTTTCGTACTGAGAGTTTGTTCAACGCAATACACACAGTGCAGTCACTCTTCACTGCTCCAATAAGATACATGATCAACACATCCAACAATTCTCAACTGCTTGTTAGATGCAGTAATCCATTTGATACATACTTGTTGGGTTCAGAACGAATCATGTTCAAACATGATGAAAAGTTGATCATATGTATTAAGGTTCAAACGCTTAGTTTGATGCCACCAAGTGAAGATATCTTTTTCTACGGAAATGTGCAGCAGTTCCTTGCTATACACGAAGGGATGGATATACTCAACTATCCGAGGGGATTTGGTACGTCACCTGAAGATGTGGAGCTCCATCAGAACCCAACACTGTCTGCGACAACAATGTGGATCCTTGGTGTGGAGGAAGGGCCTGCTGATTGTTTGCTCAGGGTGGAGTTGAAGTATTTTGCTGGCCCTAAGGATTTTGTGTATGCATTGCGTGTTGCAAACTTGCCAGATGTGAAGTGGGCTGTTGATGAGGAAGGCTCGCTGTACTTGAAGTTCTCCAATCGTTACGCGTTTGATTTCACTTCCATAAATCACTTCTTCATATGTGGTCGCTTGATGTTGAAGTTTTATAAAGTTGCTACTGTAAGGAAAAGACACCCTGATTTTGATGGATCGTTCAAGTCAATTTATAGCAGGCAGAACATCAATGACACCTGGGATGTTGTTGAGTCAGCATAAATCTATATATATAAGTTTTTGCAATGTCAGATGAACGTGGAATCAAGTGTTTGTTGAAGGACAAGTTGAAGATATCCATTGGTTATCAATGCTAGACCAGGCACTCCTATGTTGTACAATACTAGTTATGTCTCGTGTGAACTATTAGTTTGTTTGCTTAATCTTTTGCTGGGAGTGCGTTCCGACCTCTTTTTTTCAATGAAGTGCTGCCCTGTCAGGAAAAGTTGTAATGCTGTTTCTAATGAACACATATTTGCTTGTTTTTTTGAACTATGCCTTGTTTTAGTATGAATGTATCTGTTGTCTGCATTGTTTTTTTGCTTTGTTGGTATCAACGAAATGTTTGAAATAGACATTTTTTCATATGAATGTATCTTGTGTCCGGACGCCTTTGCGAGGGTGTACGCTCGGTATGATCCTATTGCGAGGGGTGAGCCCGAAGCAGGAGACGTGGAATGTTTTGACTGTCTGGGAGCATGGATTCCTTTACCTTGCTGGTGATTTGTGGCATGCAAGCTCACTACGGGCTTCATTGTAGTAGGTACAGTTGGTAAGAGTGATTAATACAATGTGAGACGGATTTGATCAGAACACTAGATAGTTCCTGTTGGTTTACGTTCAAGTTTTTTCTTGTTTTGGATACGTTCAAATGTTAATAACCTTGAGTACAACGTTAGAACTGAGACGAGTAGAAGTTCAGCACAAAGAGGAGTACCAGGTTGTTTCTGTTTGTTTCGTCCGTTTTTGCAGCTTCTGCGGGATAGGTACGGTTATTAAAAGCCAACGGTACAGCGTTGCAACTGGAACAGGTACCGCGTTTCCCTTTGTTTCTCTATAAAGATATCCGTTTTATCTAGTGCAGGTACAGGTGCAAGGCTTGAGGAGTACAGCGTTGAAGGAGAGACGAGTACAGCGTCCGTACCAAGAGGAGTACGGGTCATTGTTTCTGTTTGTTTCTCTGCAAAGATCTTCGTTTTCTTCTAGTGCAAGTACATATGCAGGGCTTGAGGAGTACAGCTATGAAGAGTAGACGCGTACAGCGTCCGCACCAAGAGGAGTACGGGACCGCGTTTCCCTTTGTTTCTCTATAAAGATATCCGTTTTATCTAGTGTGGTACAGGTGCAAGGCTTGAGGAGTACAGCGTTGAAGGAGAGACGAGTACAGCGTCCGTACCTGGAGGAGTACGGGACATTGTTTCTGTTTGTTTCTCTGCAAAGATCTTCGTTTTCTTCTAGTGCAGGTACATATGCGGGGCTTGAGGAGTACAGCTATGAAGAGTAAACGCGTACAGCGTCCGCACCAAGAGGAATACGGGACCGCGTTTCCCTTTGTTTCTCTATAAAGATATCCGTTTTATCTAGTGCAGGTACAGGTGCAAGGCTTGCGGAGTACAGCGTTGAAGGAGAGACGAGTACAGCGTCCGTACCAAGAGGAGTACGGGACATTATTTCTGTTTGTTTCTCTGCACGGTTCTTCGTTTTCCTCCAGTGCAGGTACATACGCAAGGATTGAGGAGTACAGCGGTGAAGGAAAGATGAGTACCGCGTCCGTACCAAGAGGATTACGTGACCGTGTCTTTGTTTGTTTATCTATGAAGATATCCGTTTCCTCTAGCGCAGGTACAGATGTAAGGCTTGAAGAGTACAGCTATGCATAACAGACGGGTACAGCGTCCACACTAATAGGATTACGGCACCTTGTTTCTTTTTGTTTCTCCATAAAGAAATCCGTTTTTTCTAGTGCAGGTACAGGTTCATTGTTTGGGGAGTACAGCGTTGATGATTGACGAGTACAGCGTCGGAACCAAGAGGAGTACAGGGCCGTGTCTCTGTTTGTTTCTCTGTAAAGAACTCCGTTTTCTCTAGGTATAGGTGCAAGACTTGTGGAGTACGGCGGAGCAATTGAACCGAGTACAGGTGCCGCATAAAGAGGATTACCATATTGTTTTCCGTTGGTTTCGTTATTTCTCTGTGCAGGTACAGTTGTTCATAGCCTAGAGTATGAAGTTGCAACTAAGACAAGTACAGGTACGGCACGACAGTTTCTGATGTTGGCTTTTAGTTCACAATTTATATTATATGTAGTGTACAGTTGCTAGAATTCTCGAGTACAGTCTTCCTGTTGAGTAGAGTACAAGTGCGCCTCGAAGACGAGTACCTTTTTTCTCTGATAGTTTACCCACTACTCTGGCATAGGTAAAGAACGATGGGTACAGTGGTGCTAATGAGGCCAACGCATGCACGGAACTGCTGCTTGCCTTTTCCAATTACTCATCAGAAACTGCGTATAAATTAGGAGCCAATCAGGGATTGCGTAGGTCCCGCTGGGTCAGGTTATATGCCTAGTTATCCGGTATGGAGGGAGCATCTGAGTCAAGATGCTTTTTTATTACTGCCCGAGTCAAATGCTTTTATTACTCCGGTTTTTTTAATGCTACAGTGTTGGGGAAGTGAGACGGCTCGGATTCAATATATAGACAACCTTATCACTTTACAGCTATTCCCCCTTCCATCTTCCCTCTTCCATCTTCCCTCGTCTAGATCTACACCCACGCCGAGAGATTCTGCTGCGCCGAGAGATTCTGCTGGTGCTGCTGGTCCATCAGACCATATCGAAGTAATCGTCCTCTTTCTTTGTCTCGGTGGGTCTTCTCCATAGCTGTATCGGGTATATATTTGTTTTCTCATATCTCTGTTGATTCCCGTTACCCCCTTGTTTGTGCAGTAAGAAATCTTCCTCTTTCTTTGCCTTTTTTTGTCTCTTCGTTTTCTTTGCTATGTTTATCCTAAAACTGGTAAGTACCATGGACTACAACTTTTAAAAACAAATCATATTTGAAGATTTAACCGTAATAGATCAGATCTACAATTAACAATTAATACTTTCTATATCTATTACATGTAATCTCTTTGAGATCATCTATTTTATGCTTTTTTTGTGACTAAGAAACTTTACTTACGGATCTCCTTTTCCATGTGTGCAGGATTTTCTTCAGTATGGTCTGCAATGTTTGTGGTAATCCAGATGGACCATGCAGGTCCAAAACAAGGGATTGTTCTTTTTTCATATCAGAGCTGTTGGTTAAGTCTGAAGATTTGCTGGTACATTTTTTTACTATATTTATTTATGCACCAACGTATTATTTATATTTTTACATTATGTTTGATTTTGCATGTTTCCCTTTCTTGTAGAATGTCCCATGCTATGTTAGGAACAAGATAAACATGATATGTGCTGGCAGAAGTGAAGTCCGTGTCTCTGATTATGTAGGCAACAATTACACTTTCAATGTCGTGGAGAATGAGTCGGTAACTAGTTTTTATGGTTGGGGGTGGAAGGAATTTCTATGCAATTCCGGTTCTCGTCCTGGTGATTTCATTATGTTTGAAATGACCAACAACTCCGATAGACCAATTAAAGTAGGACCTTGCAATTCATCAACAACGTCCCAGATCATTAATGTCCAGTCTTATACTTCGAGTGGTTCTTACAGTGAATCAAGTGATGAAGAACCAGATGAAGGTTATATGATTTTTATTTTTTCATATGTTTTACTTATGATGCAATATGTCTCCACCTTAAACAAACATTAGCTTATTCGGACTTTCTTCGTTTTGCTTTTTTGTTATCAGTGTATGGTAGACACAGTGTTGTTGTTATGACAAGGCCACTTGATTGGTCTACAAACATCTTGGTTAGTTGGAGAGCAATTATCAATAGGAGAGGCACTGGGTTGGGACCATTGTTTATCCACAAACTCACTGCCACAAATATCAACAGATCCCTGATGGTAAGTATGTAATATGTGTCTCTATTTTTTAAATGTTTTTCCAAGTCCAAATCATCACATGAATATATTTGTTTATATATTTAGTTTGTTTCTTTTATGTTGTACTGTGCAGAAAATTCCAACCATTGTTGTCCAAGGTCTTCAGCTAGAACCTTCAGGTGCTGTAGTTTTATCAGTAGATAACTCACCAGATGTTGTTGGACAGTTCTATCCTTCCACTGATGGTAGGATGATAATAAGTCCTGACGCATGGGAAGATTTTGCTACAAAGAAGGGACTAGTGGCTGGTCAAGTGGTGATGTTTCTCTTCCATCCTTATGGTGATATCATCACACGCAGGCAGGGTGTTGTTATCTCTGTTGATGTCATTTGAAGTTTGAGTGCATTGTCTTGTTTGTATTAAGCTTTTGATTACTTTATCCATGTTGGGACATGGTTTTAGCATTTGTTGCGCATGAACATTGTACGTAAACTTCGACATCGATGTGTCTGTGACGTGATCACGTGAATCATGTCTTATGTTAAGCAATCTGTATGTGTGTCATCTTTATTTTTCAGCGAACATTTTGGGTTGTTATTTCTTTTTCACGATAGTTGCCTATGCAATACCTTAATAAGCTACAGGTCATCATCTTTCCAAAAGTGTTTATACGGCATGGTTGCTGAAAATTGTACAGACAAGGAGTTGCTAGTTCATCATAGGAAAATTGTGCAATAGAGGTAATAAGCTGCTGCCAGATGCATATATATAGAAAACGTAGCTTGTGGCTTGGATCAGATATATGTGTACACGCAGGTCCTTCTACTTCCAGACGTGTACAGACATGGCAGGATGTTCAGGGAGATCAGATACGCAGGTCCTTCTATTTCTGCTAGATTTCGTTCAATTTTTATTTACAGTAGTTACAGTTGTTAGTATTCTAGAGTACAGTTGTGAAACCGAGACTAGTACAAGTGCATCTTGGAGACAAGTACCAGGTTAGTTAGTTTGGTTTTCCTTCATATATCCGATTATCTGGGGTATGTATAGTTGTTAGGAACGTCGAGTACGACGGTTATACTAAGAGGAGTAAATTTGCGGCACGAAAAGGAGTACAAGATTATATATGTTGGTCTTCGTTCGTAATTTCGCTTTTTTGGGGTAGGTACAGTTGATGATAAAGCCGAGTACGGTGGTTCTACTGAGACGAGTACAGATGCGGCACGAATAATAGTACCAGGTTTTCTTTGTTGGTTTTCCTTAACAATAGTTGAAAAATCTAACATAAAGAACAAAATACATACATCAGCGATGCTCAAGGGAATGTTAAATTTACATATTTAAATACAATACATAGATTCAAGGTTCCACAAATTGAGTTAGAAAGCATAGCACACAAGCATAAAAATCACATCCTACACCTAAGTTTCACATATCTGGCCATGGCAGGGTTGGCACAAACCACATCGGTACCTCGTGAAACTCACCCCAGTTGAGGTCACGCCAAACAAAACTTGAGCCTACAGAATCCCCACCATCAACTGGTATGCGGCACCAATCTGGGAACCGTAGTATATGGTTGACGTAGTTGGGTGCAGCAAAAATACTGTCCGGCTTGAACAACGGGAATGTGTTGCCAGCGTTGTGAGCTTCTGGCTCTGGGGCATCTAGCAAGAATGGGTAGTTTACGCCGAGGAACAAAGAGCTGCCCTGTAGATCTCCCAGCCTTACCCAGTCTGTATCAACAGGATCGGTAACCTGCCCATTCCTTGCATATACTTCACAATGCCGGGAAGGACAATTCCACACATCCTTGCCCTTGTAATTGGTTGGAATACCAACAGACTGGCCTTGACCATGGATACAAACCAATATAATGTTGCCACCAAGACCAGACGCTAGGAACCAGACTCTGTAATCATGGTCACCAGCATTAACGTTCAAGGGCGGCGAGATTACACGGGGACCTGATCTTGCACCTTTTATTTTTGTTTTAAGAAAAAAAATCATGAAAAATAAATTATATACGCAAAGTACATCAAAATGGGGATAGAGAAAATTGAACATACCTATATTATATTCAACATGACAGTTATTTAAGTAAACAAGTGAATTATGAAGAAAGTAAAAAATGTAGGGGATTTTGAACAAATTATTTCTTATTGAAAGATTTTTTCATTGCAGTCTGCCTTATAATTGGTCTATGAAACAGTGAACTGTATTTGATGGCATAATTAACATCAAAAGTGCAATATTGTTGTAAATTAAATAGAATGCGAACTTACCATATTCCATCGGCTGCCACACAAGTACATCCCCACGGGGTTCCGTAACAGCATAGATCCTACCTTCGTCATAGATGGCATCAGCATAAAGTGACGGACGAAGGAAGTCATTTCTAAGGATCCTCCAGTCAGTGTCCGTTCCACCCATCATGATTGCTATTGTCTTGTCAAACACCGCTATAGCACAGTAGTGCCATCTGCCTTCAAACAAGAATGGTTCACCAGTAATCTGAATCTTTAGTAACACGAGACTAGCCATCTCCCAGTGATACCTGATTGGTATTATATAAGAACTGTTGGCTTAAATGAATCAAAATATGGTGAAATAGTGACTTGTCCAGCAATACCTGAAATGGTCATCCGGATGGATCCCAACATTGCGAATCGAAGGAAGTGTTATCTCCGCCTTTGTGTAGACGTTCAGCAAGGTCCATTGTGCCTGATCCTGAACAAATGCAACCCAGTCCCCATTCGCACCAACCCAGTGTTTATTATTACGGCCGATCACCCTACATGGAACGAATGCTGGTACCGCAGCAGAGTCTAATGGCGTCAGGGTAGCCTCAATTCCCTATATAGGAATTTTGCATCATAAATCTCACAGTAGTTGAAAATCTAACATAAACAACAAACTAGTAATGAAACTACATACTTGCGAATTGCGATCAGCAGAATACTCCTGTGGCCGTGGACTGTGCAAAATGCACGGCGACCCGAACGGGAGGCTCCGGTCTTCATGGATTGCATTGCGCATTTCAGGTATACCATATGCAATGCGAGCGGTGGTAAGAATATCTGATCGCGAAGTGATGTTTGCCAGCGGACCAGAAGCAAGAACATGCGCGTGCGTGTTCGAGTTGCTGCTGTCACCTTGCTCCATCGCTACCGATGAGCAGTGTAAGCCGCGGCGATCAATCCTTGGAATTGGAAAGCAAAATAGGGGAGAAAGTGGGAGTTAGTGGCGATGGTGGTGGTTATTTAAAGAGGAATGTAGAGCGCTAGATTACAGATGTATACGATTCAATTCCTCTAACCGCAAAGCGGTTCCACTACTCGACTAACCGCAAGGCGGTTCATCTTCTTGCGTAGTCTGTATCGTGCCTAAGTCAGTTTGGCACTTGTCCGGCGGAGGCATTACTTTCATTTTATAAAAAATAATAAATATTTGTTTTCAGGGAAGGGACCGAGTACATAAGTGGAGGAGGTACGAGTACAGCTTAGGAAGCAAAAGAAGTACAGTAGTGAAGGGTGCACCAGTACAGCTTCTCTGTTTTTGTGTGCAAATATTGTGAAGGTACAGGTGTAATGTTTGTACAATACAGCGGTGATGTTAGCAAGAGGGGCACAGGGATTTTCCCCTGTGTTTTCTGCACGTTGTTTGTTTTCTGGGAAGGGACGTGTGCCAGCAGGACCGAGTACAGCAGTGAAGGGGGCACGAGTACAGCTTAGGCAGCAAGAGGAATACAGAACTGTTTCACTATATTTGTCTGGAAATATTGGGTTCTGCAAGAAGGTGCAGGTTTAAGATGTGCAGAGTACAGCGGTGATGGGTGCATGAGCACAGCATCGATAGCAAGAGGAGTACAATAGTGTTTTCCTATGTTTTCTGCATGTGTTTTGTCCATTGGGAAGAGAGGGGTGCCAGCAGGGGTCGAGTACAGTTGGGAATGTTGCACGAGTTTCATTATATCTGTCTGCAAGAAAGTACAGGTGTAAGGTGCGTCGAGTACAGCGGTGATGGGTGCACGAGTACAGCTTCGATAGCAAGAGGAGTACAGTAGTGTTTGCATATGTTTTTCTGCATGTTTTTTGTTCTATGTGAAGAGACAGATGCCAGCAGGGGTTGAGTACAATTGGGAATGTTGCACGAGTACAGCTTAGGGAGCAAGAGGAATACATGAATGCTTTTTCTGGTATTAATAAGTATTGATACAAAAATATTTCAGTACGTGCGTACTATGTTTTTTTGTACTTACGAATCAGACTACGCCGTACTTGTTTGTATTATCCCTAGTGTAAAATCGTGTAAGTAATGCAATTAACTAATTGCATATGCATTTCTATGTATGTGGCAAGTGCTGGTAATTAAGAACGACACGTTTTATTGTACCTTGCACGATAATACATAGTGGCACACGTACACCCACTATATGGTTGCAGAGAAACACATACACTACATGGCTGCATAGACACAAAACGCTATTGCTTCCTTAATTTATTTCTCACCCTAGTCAACCATCTCTTCATGGCCCTTTTGACCTTGCACAGAACAATTGAAGCAGTTACTTCTTTCTCCGTCTCAGGAGGTACCAATGCATGAAGGTACTGTCCTTCAAGAGCCCTTTCCAAGTGTTCCAGCGGAGGGTACTCCCCTGCACAAATATGCCGATTTCTCGCCTCCATAGGATGCAATCCATCGACTCTTCTTGGCAACTCAGCCATCGATGGCATGCCAGGTCTACAAGCCCTTCTAATGTTAGGTGGAGCATTTGGAGAAGGGAGTGCCATGATAGCTGTTCTAACAAGACACTCACCTAGCTGCTCCAAACCATCCACAGCTTCCTGCTCCAGGAATGCTCTATTCCTCTCATCTGCCAACTCCCTCTCTCTTGCACTTCTCCTGTGGTAAACTAGGAGATTGGCAGGAGCAGGTTCTTGTGTCCTGGAACCAGTGGATCTCCGAGAATACTGCATGGCTTCTATCTGCAAACCAACAATGCAGTAGCTACTATTTATATGAAAAAAGTAGAAGTCACTACAAGAAATCAGTGGAATCAGTGGAATCAGAATCAGTCCATTTTTTAATTGCATTGTCACTCAGTCAGAGAATTGTCACTCGATTGCTTGTCGCTGCATGCTTTTTATGGTTTCTATGCTGCATTTGTCTTGTCATTCTTTGCAGAATATATTCACTCGAAACACTGACAGGGCACAGGACCCAAGCCGTAATCATCAACGCAAAGCAACTACTATAAGCCGAGGAAGATAGAGAAAGATTCCAGGATTGCACAGGAACTAAATAAATGTTTCAGAAGTGCTGTCATAGAACGTTGGTTAATTACATAATTTCAACAAGCACCCAAAACATAGGATAAATAAATAAGTAACACAGTAAGATGGTGTAATCAGAGTGACTGCATTTTATATTAGCATTGCCACAAACTGTCACTGAGTGTCAGAGAATTGTCACTTAGTTGCTTGTCGCTGCATGCTTTATATGCTTTATATGCTTTTTATGCTGCCACTGACGTGTCATTCTGTGCAGAATATATTCACTCGAAAAACTGACAAAAGAATATATTCAATTGAAACCCTGCCACTGTCGCAGTACTTTTTGCCAGCATGTTTTTTAGTTCACTGGGGAGGGACAGGTGTCAGATGTATCGAGTTCAGCAATGGCACCAAGAGGAGTACAGGAGTTTTTTCTATATGTTTTCTGCAAGATTTGAGTTATCTGGGAATGTACAGGTGCCAGCTTGGCTCGAGTACAGCGGAGAGAGTTGAAAAAGTACAGATTTCACCAAGTAGAGTACACGAGTGTTTCTCCAAGTTTTCTGCAAGTTTTTTGTTCCTTGCGAATGGACATGTGCCAGCAGGGTCGATTACAGCGGTGAAGGGTCCACAAGTACAGCTTAGGCAGCAAGAGGAGTACATGACTTTCTTTCTATATTTGTCCGCAAATTTTAGGTTATTCAAGAAAGTACAGGTGTAAGGTGTGTCGAGTACAGCTTTTACGGGTGCAGAAGTACAGTGGTGGAGGGCACACGAGTACAGCGGTGAAGGGCGCACGAGTACAGCTTTCCCTATTTTTTCTGCATATTTTTTGTCTCTGGGAATGGACATGTGCCACCAGGGTCGAGTACAGCGGTGAAGGGCGCACGAGTACAGCTTAGGAAGCAAGAGGAATACATAACTGTTTCACTATATTTGTCTGCAAATATCGGGTTCTGCAAGAAGGTACAGGTGTAAGGTGTGTCGAGTACAGCGGTGATGGGTGCACGAGTACAGTTTCGTTAGCAAGAGAAGTACAGGCGTGTTTCCATGTGTTTTCTGCTCGTTGTTTGTTCTTTGGGAAGGGACATGCGCCAGCAGGGTCGAGTACAGCGGTTAAAGGCGCACGAGTACATCTTAGGCAGCAAGAAGAATACATGACTGTTTCTCTATAATTTTTTTGCAAATTGTGGATTCTACATGTAGGCACAGGTGTAAGGTCTGTTGAGTACAGCGGTCATGGATGCACGAGTACAGATTCGTCAGCAAGAGGGGTACAGTAGTGTTTCCCTATGTTTTCTGCATGATTTTTATTCTCTGTGAAGAGACAGGTGCCGGCTGTATCGAGTACAGCGGTGGAAGGCGCACGAGTACATCTTAGGCAGCAAGAGGAGTACATTACTGTTTCACTCTATTTGTCTGCAAATATCGGGTTCTGCAAGAAGGTACAGGTGCAAGGTCTGTCGAGTACAGCGGTGATGGGTACACGAGTACAGTTTCGTTAGCAAGAGAAGTACAGGCGTGTTTCCATGTGTTTTCTGCTCGTTGTTTGTTCTTTGGGAAGGGACATGCGCCAGCAGGGTCGAGTACAGCGGTTAAATGCGCACGAGTACATCTTAGGCAGCAAGAAGAATACATGACTGTTTCTCTATAATTTTTTTGCAAATTGTGGATTCTACATGTAGGCACAGGTGTAAGGTCTGTTGAGTACAGCGGTCATGGATGCACGAGTACGATTAAGCAAGAGGGGTACAGTAGTGTTTCCCTATGTTTTCTGCATGATTTTTATTCTCTGTGAAGAGACAGGTGCCGGCTGTATCGAGTACAGCGGTGGAAGGCGCACGAGTACATCTTAGGCAGCAAGAGGAGTACATTACTGTTTCACTCTATTTGTCTGCAAATATCGGGTTCTGCAAGAAGGTACAGGTGCAAGGTCTGTCGAGTACAGCGGTGATGGGTACACGAGTACAGTTCCGTTAGCAAGAGAAGTACAGGCCTGTTTCCATGTGTTTTCTGCTCGTTGTTTGTTCTTTGGGAAGGGACATGCGCCAGCAGGGTCGAGTACAGCGGTTAAAGGCGCACGAGTACATCTTAGGCAGCAAGAAGAATACATGACTGTTTCACTCTATTTGTCTGCAAATATCGGGTTCTGCAAGAAGGTACAGGTGTAAGGTGTGTCGAGTACAGCGGTGATGGGTGCACGAGTACAGTTTCGTTAGCAAGAGAAGTACAGGCGTGTTTCCATGTGTTTTCTGCTCGTTGTTTGTTCTTTGGGAAGGGACATGCGCCAGCAGGGTCGAGTACAGCGGTTAAAGGCGCACGAGTACATCTTAGGCAGCAAGAAGAATACATGACTGTTTCTCTATAATTTTTTTGCAAATTGTGGATTCTACATGTAGGCACAGGTGTAAGGTCTGTTGAGTACAGCGGTCATGGATGCACGAGTACATTCGGAAGAGGGGTACAGTAGTGTTTCCCTATGTTTTCTGCATAATTTTTATTCTCTGTGAAGAGACAGGTGGCTGTATCGAGTACAGCGGTGGAAGGCGCACGAGTACATCTTAGGCAGCAAGAGGAGTACATTACTGTTTCACTCTATTTGTCTGCAAATATCGGGTTCTGCAAGAAGGTACAGGTGCAAGGTCTGTCGAGTACAGCGGTGATGGGTACACGAGTACATAGGAAGAGGGGTACAGTAGTGTTTCCCTATGTTTTCTGCATGATTTTTATTCTCTGTGAAGAGACAGGTGCCGGCTGTTTCGAGTACATCGGTTGAAGGCGCACGAGTACATCTTGGGCAGCAAGAGGAGTACATTACTGTTTCACTATATTTGTCTGCAAATATCGGGTTCTGCAAGAAGGTACAGGTGTAAGGTGTATCGAGTACAGCGGTGATGGGTGCACGAGTACAGCTTCGATAGGAAGAGGGTACAGTAGTGTTTCCCTATGTTTTCTCCATTTTTGTTGTTCTCTGTGAAGAGACAGGTGCCGGCTGTTTCGAGTACAGCGGTGGAAGGCGCACTAGTACATCTTAGGCAGCAAGAGGAGTACATTACTGTTTCTCTAAATAAATATTTGCAAATTTTGGATTCTGCAGGAAAGTACAGGTGCATGAAGGTACAGCATCGTTAGCAAGAGGAGTACAGTTGGGAATGCTGCACCAGGAAGAGTATATGACTGCTTCTATGGGATTAACAAGTACTGACACAAAAGTACACCTCCAGCATATTCACAAGTACTAATAAATCACAATGTAGTGAAGTTTACTATCTGACGGTTCACGGTGCGGTTGTATTAACCAAGATGTTTCACATGTACTAGTACTAAATTTACGCAAGCGCAGCTGATGTACGTGCACTGTCCACCATTCACCATAGGGAATGTGCTACAAAAGACAGTAGATGAAAGTAATTAATAAATAAATGAGACAAGTCATTGTCTTGTTAAAATTCATTGCTGAACATGTGAACATGCTTACTATGACAGCATCATCCGTAAAGTGGGGTAGTTGGTTGTAACTCTTGGATTCCATGTGGCAAAATCACCTTGTTGCGCAGGGTGAATATTAAAGCGTACAGGTACTCACCTTTGATGGAGTTTATCTTGGGCTGCAATGAATGGAGACGACAGTAGTTACAATTACAGCATATCCTACAGACACTGCATCTTATTAAAAAATGTGTATTTCAGTAACACTTACATGATCCTTTACAATTGGCTCATATCCGTCATTTTCATCCAATAGACGAATCCCATCATATAGGTACGCACCCTTCAGAACATAAAATGCACACTGGTTTATTCCTTGGTGTGGGCATGGGATATATCTTGGCTTTTTTGCACAGGCAACCCAGCTCTTTGGTTGATTACTTTTACTGTATTTGTCGTTACCGTAAACACGCCTGAGTAAAAGTTCCATCCTTGCCATCTGTAGGAATAAGGGAATAAATGATTGTAAAATAATGGTTGACAACAACAAATAGTATTATTTGAAAAGCATGCATCTGGAATTTTTCTCTACTTACTATTTTCCCGCATTCCGTGTGGAATCTGCTCCTTGTATAAAGTTGGACATCACCTTTTTTCGCACCATAGTTTCTAGAGTCCAATATTTCGAACTTTTGTGTATATTTGTTCATCACATACAAAATATGGTGAGAACTTTTGAAGTACGTCATCATTATCTGTTTGGAGATTGGACATATAAGAACAAGATGGAAATAGTAGATATGTACGCTGTAATGATGTTGCACCTATAGAGGCAGGGAGCTTACAAGTTTTGCATCGAGGAGGCACTTTGATCTGTCAACATAGCTATAGAAATTTTCCATTGCAATATCCAGGTTAAAATCTTCTGTGTAGGTAGTTGAATCATTCATTTTTTGAACGGATTCTTCGACTTGCTCTTGTGTCTGAGACCAAACAGTCACCCCGAGAACATGCTGCATCATACATATCAAACATGGATTATATCAGTAGTTAGTGCACAATATAATAATTGGTATAGTGCAGCATACATTATTGACTGCAATGCGTACCATGATAAATCCTTGGCTTAACAAGACTCGTTCTCCAGTAGCGTACAAATCGGACGTACTCCTCATCTCGTCAATGATGTAGTCCATGGAAGTACCATCCAGTAACTGATTAACACCAAATTGTTTTTTAATTTCAGCGCCCGTGTAAGAGCAATCAAGGCCAGCAACAACACTGTGCATAATTGGTGCATTGAATACCTCAGTCCTGCATGATAATCCAGAGGTTAAAAAACAACAAGTTGAAGAGATGAACATTATGCAGTGCAAGATGAAATACTTACTCATCATATTTCTTTCTTTTCAGTACGATGTCATATAAGGAGTTTGCTTGTTTCTGGTACTTGAACTTCCTTGGTCTATGATCTGGCACAGGCTCGCATAACCTTTTTGCAGTAGCTCTCGGTCTCTTTGTTGTCGTGACGTTGGACGGAGTAACAATGTCCCTCTTCAGTTTGTCTAAATTAGTTCTATGCTCAACCTCTACGTAACTGGAATTTAAAACCTTCGGTTGAGTCTCAAGACTTTGTGACCCCGTGAGGCTACAGTACTTATCTTTATCAATTTTATAACCAGGCGGTGAAGAAGAGGTTCTGTTTATTGGAGTAAACAAAACTTGCTGCAATCTTGAGGGATCGTCAACTCTTGCTTCTCTATTCCTCAAGTATTCAGTGCTGTTGTCTTCAAAGTTTATGGCGACAACAGATTTCTGTTGCTTCTGATTCTTGTCCTCTTCGCCGCTCTTTGTTGTTTCTTTGTCTTCTTTGCCGTCCTCTGTTGTTTCTTCCGCTCTGCGTCTTTCCTTCAAGCATTCCATGCTGTAGTCTTCCTGGCTACCGATGAGTATATATTCTTGTTCTTCAGGATAGTTTTCTTTTCCATCATCGATCTCCCTAGGTTCTGGTATATTGACATCAGGTAGGTCCACGATAACAACCATGTTTGGCCTCACAGTTGTTATCTTCCTGATTATTTTGTACTCTCCCGAAACGATTTTTTTAAGCTTACCTACAACAAACAAAAAAACAAGAATATAAATATGTCGTGAAATTTCTATATGCGCAGTAAATCTTTATTAAGAAATGCGCAGTACTAACTACCTTTGTCGATTGTTTCAATCAGACCAAAATTAACATCCAAACTTTCCCACATAAGGATCATGTATAATAATCTTTTTCTGATGTACAATACATCGTCCGGTCGAATGAACATCAGAGACTTTCCACTCCAGAACATGAGGAAAATCACCATGTAGACTCCACAGTTTAACCTGCGTTGATCACCATGGAAATCATTAGCATGTCTTTATATATAAATAAAGGTTCAGCAATTCTTATTTAATAAATGTCCAACAATTCTTACGTTTCTCCCTGAAGTGGAATAACTTTAGGCCTCTGGTACGAAAATTCGTCGAGGTTTTCAGGTGACAGCTTTCCGTTGCTTTGTTTGTACGCTTCCTTCCAAATTTCCTTGAACACGTCAGCAGTGTTAACAAAGTGCTGTTCAGCTCCTGTCCCTCCAAGTGAGTCCAGAAGTTCAAACCGCTTCTTCTTTAAATTCACGGACATGACGAAATAGTGACCCACAGGACACTCTTCATCTCCTTCTTGGAAACATGGAATTTTTATCTGCACGAACAAAAAATGCAATCCAACTATTTGTTTGAGGCACTCTTTTTCTTTTAAGATAATTATGGACACCACACTGAAACTTACAATATCGTATTTGTCCAACAGGAAACAATCTTCAACCGGATTAATTGCCTTGACGAGATTTACCAATTTCCTCGTATTCATTTTGCCATCATTGTTCCTATTAATCCTGTTGCACCTTAACTGTGTGGGTGTTATATTTTTATGTTAGCGCCGCCTCAAATTTCCGCACAAAAACATGCATGAAGAAAAATAATAATAATAATAATTTTTCTTACCACTGCCATGAATGGCACTATTAGACGTTTGGTTTCAGGGCTTACAAAAATATCCCGCGCTAGATCTACCATGATTGTCATGATACTAGTTTTAATAGGAGCACCATCTTCAAATGAGTCAGCAACATCACCAACTGTAACATCCATCTCACCATGTCCAATAAACTTCTGATTCCTGCAAAAATTTAATAATTTATTTGTCAGGCAGTGTTTTTACATTGACGGTACTTACATATGCCAAAACACGATACCTAAATTTTTCCATGCGTTCCCTGCTGGATGGATCCTGATTCTCAGTGATACATGATCTGGTACTGTACTTGCATACTTCTTGATAGACAAAATCAGTAATGGTATCATACCCATCTTCAAGAGTTTTGTCAACAACTGCAGCGAATGATCATACTTTTTTTTCACACATATGATAGATTACGAACACCAGTTATTCTAACATATGTTTAGTTTATGGGAAAAATAGATTACGAACTTTGCAAAATTTTAAATATGCAACAGGGGTTTTTCGACTCTTGCCTTCACTCGTGTAATTATCCATGATGATTTTCAATTCGTCCTGAATGGTCATGGTTGGATCTGATGTCTCTTCTGGTGCAATGTTGCTGTTTTCATTCGCTTCAGATTGCACCCACAACGTCTCCTTGATAACTTGCTGGATGACATAATGAACAATACAACATAATGGTGTCTTGCTGTATGTCTCTTATACAATTAAAAAGATAGGAAAATCACCTGCTCTTGTTCATCGCGGTGACCTGACACGACGTTGGTTTCCTCTTCCCCATCAGCTGTGTTACCACCAGTTTTGGCTGACTCGTTCTCTTCCATTCTGTTACCTTCATCGGAGACATCTTTCAAAAAAAAAAATACATGAGCTGGCATGAATGTAATCAAATCTGGGTGTGCATCACATGGAGAGACCAATATACTACTTTTAAAGTATTTATTCCATGATTGGGTGTACACCTTTGATAAGAGCATCATCTCCATTCTGATCAGCAGTAGCACATGGACCCTCTATGATTTCCTTAGGTTTTGCATCTCCTGACTCCTCAAACGTCTCCTTGATAATTTGCTGGATGACACAATGAACAATACAACATAATGGTGTCTTGCTGTATGTCTCGTATGCAATTAAAGAGATAGGAAAATCACCTGCTCATGTTCATCGCGGTTACATGACACGACGTTGGTTTCCTCTCCCCCATCAGCTGTGTTACCACCAGTTTTGGCTGACTCGTTCTCTTCCATTCTGTTACCTTCATCGCAGACATCTTTCCAAAAAAAAAAAAGGTAAAATACATGAGCTGGCATGAATGTAATCAATTTTGGTTGTGCATCATATGGAGAGACCAATATACTACTTTTAAAATATTTATTCCATGATTGGGTGTGCACCTTTGATAAGAGCATCATCTGCATTCTGGTCAGCAGTAGCACATGAACCCTCCACGATTTCCTTAGGTTTTGCATCTCCTGACTCCTCAGACATAAGTTCGCTTGGCACAGATTGAGTAGTTTCTTGTACTGTGGAAACATGAATTGGTGGACATTTCAGTGTACAGTTTGGAAAAAAGGTAAGAATGTATTTTCTGTACTTGCCTATGTGCTGGCCATCCTCAAGCGTTTGCCCATCCTCAGGTGCTATAGCCGTTGAGGGCTCCCCCACAGTGGTTGCAACTACAGATACGTCACAGCCATCGCCATCTGAGCCCGTCGAGGTTTTAGAATCCTGGTTGGCAGCATTAGGAGATGCACTAACATCAAATTCCATACAACTTTGGTAGATCGATGGACTTGTATTACATTGCGACAAGTTACCGATAAGAAAGCTCCTGTGGCTTCTTCGTCAATTTGTTCAGTCGTTGGTGGAGATATTTTGAGCTGGTCATAATTGCCTGAAAGAAAATAAAAAGAAACTGTATTATGTAAATTAACAAATAGCACGGTAAAAAAAAAAAGGTCCCATCCATGAACTTGCCTGTGCACGCAAGACCCATTTGTTGGGTAACTTGCACATCATCGTCTGCGCGTGTATTCTCAACAACCTTATTGCATAGCTCCTCTGCGGCTGAGTTTTCATCTTCTATTCGTGCTTTTGAGCCCTCCACGCAATCTTCCAACAAGTTGTCTGAAGTGCACTGGTCTGCATGTGCTACGTCAGGCACAAGATCATGTTCCGCCTGCTCTCCTTCCATGTAATCCCCTGGGTTATGAACTTCTTCACTATTGGTTGCACTTGCAGATTTTATGTTTTGATCCTGCTTTTCAATGGAATTCTGTTGGCCATAGTTAATGAGTTATATAATAAGTTATCTAACTAGAATGATAAAATGTTTGATGGTTTACGTTTCGATCAGATGACTCCGCTATCATATCAGCACTTTTCTGACTAACAGTAGCAGCACTTGTTTCAACGTATGGCGCATCAGCTTCGGCATTAGCATTCGAAGTTCCCGCATCCTGTACAAGAATTTAGAAACATTTATATCTGAGAAACAAAATAGTGCTAAATTTGAAAATATATAAATTAGTACCTCTTTACCAGACGTTTCAGTGGCTGGTTCCTTGATGGATTCTTCTGTACGTAGAAGAAGTCCAATAGTTTGCTCTGGAGCAAGAGGGGGTTCTCTCAGCTGCTGTTCTCCGATGCATGCTTGTTGTTCGTCAGTCGCCTGAAGTTACGTATAATAGAGATGGCAAAATAAAGTTAATACATGAAGCACATTTATTAATACAGTTAACACATGGATGTGCGGATGCTTATATTTATATTTTTTCTCCAACTAGACTCGGTTGCACCGATGATATTAAACTTCACGTTAAGGTTATACAGAAAATTATATATATCCATAATTTATTACAAAGCTGCCGTGTACATGTATTGCAATTGTGTCTCCATATTGCACAAACACAGTGATATATAAAAACATATAATAGTGTACCTGGATTCCTTCCTGCATGTTATCCGATGGGTTATGAACTTCTTCAATCGTGGTTTGGCTTGTACATGTTTTCTCTTGATCCTGTTAATGAGTGGTTGGCCAAAATTAATGAGTTGTATAATAATTTATTTCATAGTGTAATGATTAAAAAATTATGGTTCACTTTTGGATCAAGTGATTCCGCTAGCTTATCGGTACTCATTTCAGTGATTGTAGCAACACTTGTTACAATCTCTGGCATGTGAGCTGCAGCACCCTGTTTTGGGCAATTTAAAAATTAACACTGAATTGGTTATTTTGTAGTTAGTACCTTTTCACAGGACATTTGGATGGCTAGATCCTTATTGGATTCTTGGATGTTCTCGGAGATATCTGGGAGAAAACCAGCCTGATGCTCCATGGGGTCAAGATGGGTTTCTTCTAGCAGCTTGTCTCCAATGCTACCTGTTTTACTCGAGAGTTTACGTTTTTTCTTATTCTTCTTTTGTTTGCAAGTCGCCTGACAACACATGGAGTACAGTTAGCAATGAATAATGAGTACAAAATACTGAATTCCACACATGCTTATGCTTTTGCCAATTAGCCTATACAAAGCTATACAAAAATGTGCGAGTGTATTAAAGGATTACCTTCCCTGCATCAACCTCCACGGTTTGATGTGTCTTATTCGCATCAGGAATTGATGTCAATTTGTTGGTTTCACTGACACGTCCATCTGTACGGTGTCTGTCAAGAAAATATCTCTGCTCATCTCCAAACAAATCAAACATCGATAAGAGGTTGGCTGTTTGGACCTTGAGGTTTTCAATCTTTCTGTCATCATTATCCCCGGGTATATCTCTATCTAGCAACTGCGATGTAGTCTGCAGACTGCCTGTAAAATTTAAAGCCTGTTGCATCAGGTTCTTGATGCTGTTAATCGTATCGCTCTGGACAGTATAGCTGTTTGCTATCATCAGGGCTCCTTGTTGCTCAGGTGCGGTTCGCGCAGGCATGTCATCGCCACCGTGAAATGAACTTCCTGCAACAGGAAAGCAAATGGATCTGTGTCTCTTTGCCATTGTTTCCTCTGCTTTTTCTTCTGATATTGTCCTGTAAACTCTATCATCTTGTGCCTTCCAAGTCTGATAAAAAGATTAAACTTACATTACAATGGCAAATAGATAGATCGAAAAAAACTAAGAAACAAAATATGAAAAATGTTTGTTTCAAGAGCATGCTTACAATTATTTTTCCAAAAGCCCAGTCTTCGCTCCCTTTTTGCGCTGCCATGTCCCTGTCAGCTCTTGAAATTGCAGTTAATTTTTGTTCATCAAGAACCAACACCCGAGGTGTCTCCTTTCCCATATGAGCTAAGTCTTTGTAAATAAGAGAATCCAGGTACATTATTAGCGGTGCTACAGCTAATCCTTCCAAGTGCTTATTTGCTAACACCTTGTAACTCTGCCAGTGAGTCGCTGAAATCTGCAGCTCATCCACCACTAGCTGACAGAAATCCATATCTTTCATTTTGCCATAATCAAGTCCTTTAACCATGCTTGCTTCTTTTGCAGTTATGCGTGATCCAATTCCAACGCATAAACCTTTATTAAACAATATGAGATAGAAGATCTTCAGTGCAAGGTCTGTATTGATTTCCACTGGATTGTTAGGACTAAAATGCTCATCGAGCATAGATTTTAGCTTAACAAGAAGTTTCCTTGCATTGATATTTTCACCTGATTTGAACCCAAGTTCTTGCCTGAGTTCTGCCAGGACTTCTCTGGTTTCATTCGGCCTTGGAGCTGACACATTTCCATTTGGTATGCCATATATATGGTGGATAGCGTAGCGATTTATTTCTATCTTCTTCTCTTCAGAGAATGTCACCGTCATTGTAGGAATATCTATCTTCTTTAGAATGAAAGAAATGCACTTACGGTTGACTGATCCCTTTATTTTAGTGTCTATGAAAGGACCAAACCCTGCATCTCTAACACTCTCTATAAGATTAGGGATCCTCGCCAGTTGTTTTGCAGCATCAATAATTGTTTGGATTGACATCTGACTCATAACATGGTCCTTGTCCGAAGGATCTTCACTGTCTTCGCTAGGCAAAAGATCCTTGTTTACCTTTATCCTTTTTGCAGGCAAAACTTTCTTTCCACTGTCTTTGCTTGGTAAGGACCTTTTGGTCCTTTTTTCAACCGTTCCCTTCATTGAAGTGTCTACTTCACACCTTTCAACACGGGGATCGTATAATACAACCTGGGATGAAGATGCCGGATTAGCTCCGTCATTTGTTCCTTCATCTACCTTCCCCTCTGTATGCAGAACTACAGATTCTCTAGCATGCTTGGCTCTTTTAATTCCCTTCTTCTTATGCCCAATTTCCTTCTTCTCACAAGCAACTGTTATGTCTCTGTTATCTGTCCTAAACGGCTTGGGCACCTGACTACCCTTCTTAATATCAGCAGCAGTCAGTGAAGTGGCACACTCCTTTGCATTTTCAACAGGACGAGCAGCTACTTCATCATCTCTACAATTGGTGTTGGAATTATGCATCTTGTCGTCGTTTCCAGCCTTCCTTTTCGGCCTTCTTGAGAAAACAGAAGTAAAAGTTTTTTCCTTCCTTCTCGGGTTCAGAACTGGAATATCTGCAGGATCAGCTCTATCTTCAACTGGAAGACTCTCTGCGAGTGGGTATTCCGTGTCTGCCTCTTGTGTGCTTAAAAGAAACAGTGTATCACCAATGGTCCTGCTTGTTGGAGATCTTGAGAAATTATCTGCGTAACAAAAATAAAATATCCACAAAAAACCGTGTTAGGTTCCTGCATCAAAGCATATATACACAACAGCAAGAAGAAACCAATGATTTTCAGAAACAGATTACAAGCAAATACTGACTAAAGTAGCTTTAACTATTAATTCTAAATAGTTGACGAGTACAGGCACAAACGCAATCAATCCGCTGCACTGCAAAAATAAATGAAAACACAACAACAGAAGAATGAACAAGAACAAATTAACTACTACCTGACTGTTTTGTCCCAGGACTAAAGTTTGAACATGGGGATAAGTACAAGTACAGAAACAAACGAGGCTGAAGTACAAATCAAGGCGGGCCTCAAGTATTAACAAACCAGAACACAACATACAGCCAAAATCAAATTGCCGATCAAGCGAATCTGAAGCACCGTAGAACAAAGGAAACCCTAAAGCAGATTGGGAATATTCAACAGTCCAAAAGCTATTACGCCCTAGGGTTTCTTAAAATTAGACAACGGAGCAGTGTACCAGGATTTAACGGCGGGGATGATCGCGAAAATGACGACATCTCGTTACAGGTGCAGACCTTGGACTCAGGCGGCGACTGTGAAACCCTAGATCAGCAGCGGCGGGACCGACAAAACAATTCCAGCACGATAAGGGCCGGCGCGAACGGAGCAAAGCAGCAGAGTAGGTACGGGCGAATCGGCTGATACCGTGCGCAACAGTTATGGGAGGCAAAGGACCCTCTTCCTCGGCGCGGCGGCTTCTCCGGCGACGCTCTTGCGGTTTTCCCCAATTCTAGTCTGCTTTCAAAACTGGGAAGTTTTGCGGGTAGGGGAGGAAGACGGTGGGCGGAAAGACGGAGGGGACGAAACGGCACAGAGTAATGCTGACACGTGGGTACCGAATAAGAGACAGATTTTATCACTGTTCAAAAACTAGGCCGATTCAACGATTACTAGGCCGATTAATCGCTACTAGGGGCTTGACCGTGTCGATTACCATTAATCTCTTGTGTTAATCCTTTAGCCCGATTAATCAGTCCGAAAGTCCGATTACTAGGTATTTTCCCGATTAACTACCACACTTGGTCAAAAAATTACAATATTTTCAATGCATATCGCTAATACAGGCGCTACCCCTCCCCAATAAAGTAGATTTACAATATTTTTCTAGGATTTTAGGCTTTAGAGAAATAGGGAGAGAGATATATAGAGGCTCATATACTATTATTATTATTATATAAATTGTTTTAAGTGCTAATTTGTGTAGGTTGCACCGATTAATAGCCGACCGATTAAATCAGTTAATCGTCCGAATTTCGATTAATCCCTACTCCCAAGCCGGCCGAGCAGTTAACGATTACCGATTTCCTTAACAGATTTTATCAACCATGATTTAGTTAATTAAACAAAATGTGCGTTATTTATTTTTGAAATAAAATAACACCGTAGTTACAACACTATACAGTTATTATAGTAGTAGCATTTCCTAATATACGATCATTCACAAAATCTATCTCATTGGACTGCCCATCTTGGTCGTCCTTTTATTCCTGTAACTACGCTAGAGAAAAAAGAGAGAGACACAATCCTGTACTCCTCTTCATTCCTAGACTGTACTCGACTAGACGTCACCGCTGTATTCGACACGTTTTACACTTGTACCTGCCCTAGAGCAAACGGAAAGAGACAAAATCATGTACTCCACTTGGTGCGAAACATGTACTCGACTAGCCTTCAACGCTGTACTTTCCTTGCATTTGAACTTGTACCTGCAATAGATAGAGCGGAAAAGAAACACAGACCTGAATTCCTCCCGGTGCGGAACCCGTACTCGACTAGCCGTCATCGCCGTAATCGACATCCCTTATAACATGTACCTGCGCTAGAGAAAACGAAATTCTCCCAGATAAATCAAAAGAGAAACACAATACCGTGCTCCTATTGGTGCTTCACAATAGTTGCACATGTACTTGCCCTAGAGAAAACATAATTATTTCCAGAGAAACAACTCTTACCAAACCCTTGTTTCACCTTTACTCGACTAGCCGTCATTGCCGTACTCGACGCCCCTCTGAAAAATGTACCTGCGCTAGAGAAAACGAAAAACAGCTCCAGGATGCGGGATCTACATCCCATTATTCATTGGCGGGAAAAAGATGAGTCCGGGAATACTTTCCCGCCAAACGCTGTGGACTTCTATTTATGCTACATGTCGCTACGACACACGCCCACGCGTGAAGGAAGACAACTCTTACCAAACCCTAGTTTCATCTCCATATTCGACACAAAACTCCTCCTCCCATCACAAATCCGTGGGCAAAATCGATGTCGCGGGTAGCTATGGATAGCCGATGGAGGAGGCGATCTACCACACCGATCCCTCCGCGCCATATTCCGTACCTCCCATCAATCATACAGATCCCTCGCCTAATGAATCCATGCCGCCGCTCCCGCGCGCAAATCTGCACCCATGTCTTGCCATACCGCCGCTCAAGAACGGGAGTGTCCACACGAGCGTACCCTGACCCCCCCAGATCAATCAATGTAAGACCTGCATCGTTCATCGGCTTTTCTCCCTTCCTAAGGATGGCATCCCTCTCCTCCTGCTCGACAATCAGAAGAACTTCCAGACGCGTCCCTGCTGTGGTTCTCCCCAAAGAGTCATGTGCCCGGGAGACAGCTCATGAGGTAAAACGAAAACAACGGCTCAGTATTATATGTTCTTGTTGACCTTTTAAAACAAAAACTGCTATGTTGATTAGTTACAGTTTCAGATAATATTGTTACAATTAAACAAGATGAATTTATGAGTAAGTGATTTTATTGTACCTCTAGAGTATATATTATATGAGTTGTTTTATCCAAATATAAGATGCTACATATAATTGTTCTGTCATGTTATATGTATTACATTGTCATGTGGTGAATTTAATCTACCTGTCTGGGAATTAATGTACATCACAATGCAGTTAGATCAGATGTGTGGGTTCACTATCTACAGTTGTACAAGTGGATACTAAGACAAACTAAAATAATTTATATAAACTACAACTGCTGTTCAATAAATGCAGGCAACAGAATCAAGCTTGAACAAGGATCAGTACGCCATGGATAAAAATAAAGAGGTTGATAAAGATGAGGAAATCATGAGCACCCATCATGAACACGAGGAGGTTGAACTGATTGTTATAAGTGATGAAGAACAGGAACATCACTCAGATAATGTTGTGCAAGGAGGCAATGCTGCTGCTGATGATGATGATGGTGATGATGCTGATGATGGTGATGGTGATGAAGCAATGCTAACAAGGGACAGTGAATCAGAATCTGACGATGATGAAAAATACAGAGACTTTATTCACATGGAGGACCTAATTCCAGTGGACGAGGATGAAAGGAAACTTTACTATGCCAGCCTAGAGTCACTGGACGACCTAAACTACCATGAAGCAACTCCTGGTGCAATACAACAGAGGAAAGATGATGTTGTCTTCACCATTGATATGCTGATGGGAGTCGCACAATCCAAAAAACAAGCAATCAATGATAGAATCAACAGGGACAGTGGACGTGCAAGAAAATGCATGTGTGACACGCCAGGCAAAAGCTGCAACGAAGTGATTGTAGTTTCCGACGATGAATGAGGAAGAATACATAAGCATGGATCTTTATTTATAACCTGGTAGCTTAAGTTATGTGCGTATTATATTTGCCGAATATGTTGGACATATTTTATTGTGGACACCGATTACCATAAATTATGTGTGTTTCTGTGTGGAATACATATTTTATTGTGGACACCTACTGTGCGGGTTGCGTAAATTAACCTAGAATCAAGCTAGTAATCCTCTTTGTGCCAAACGTGTAATCGTCTCAGTATAACCATTGTGTACTCCTACTCGTGCTACAAATGTACTCGTCTCAGTAGAACCACTGTACTCTACACCATAAAGCACCTGTACATACAATATACAATAGAAAACCTGACAAGAAACAAGCAGAAATTATCTGGCACTCCTATTCATGGTAAAGCTGCACTTGAATCTACTGCATAAATTTACTAGATACACCTAGCACCAATACCAATCCAGCAGAATAGAAAGTATTAACGAAAACCACCACAGATAATCAGATACTCCTACTCGTGCAGCAGAGGTACTCGACTCAGTAGAACCACTGTACTCCACCCAATAAATCACCTGTACCTACGTTATACAACACAAATCCTGACAAAGAAAACCAACAGAAATTAACTGGCACTCCTATTCATGGTACAGATGTACTTGTATCTACTGAAAAAATGTACTCGATACACTTAGCATCAGTACCTACCCCGCAGAATCGAAAGTAGTAATGAAAACCACCACAGATAATCTGATACTCCTGCTCGTGCCGAATATGTACTCGTCTCAGTAGAACCACTGTACTCAATACAATAAAGCACCTGTACCTACGTTGTACAACAGAAATCCTGACAATAAAACCAACAGAGATTATATAAAACTCCTATTCTTGATACACATGCACTCGTCTCTGCTGCAAAATTGTACTCGACATTCCTAGCACCAGTACCTACTCCGCAGAATCGAAAGCAATAACGAAAACCACAACATATAATCTGGTACTCCTACTCGTGCTGCAGACGTACTCGTCTCAGTAGAACAATTGTACTCCATACCATAAAGCACCTGTACCTACGATGTACAATGAAAACCTGACAAGAAACCAACAGAAATTATATAGCACTCCCCTATTCATGATACACATGCACTCGTCTCTGCTGCAAAAATGTACTCGACACTCTTAGCACCAGTACCTACCTCGCAGAGAAACGCAAATATAAAGATAAAACAACACGGATGATCGAAAATATGAGCAAAAAACAACAGACTAGCAGTCCCCATAATAGTACATATGTAAATGTGTAAATTCCACAGATACTAGCTAAACTGAACTATAAACCATAGATAAATACGAGGTGTATACAAGAATAAACAGAAGATAATTAAAGTAAAGTACCACGTACATGGTACATTACATTGTACTCAACAACATAAAGTCTTACAAGATAACCATACCGAACACGACACAATAAAGTCTTACAAGACAACCATAACCAACACGGCACAATAAAGTCTTACAAAACAACCATAACCAACACGGCACGATGTAACAATCTGCCACACACAACTTCAGAAGTTGGATTTGGATGCAAAAGCATCTAACACCTCTGCATAATCGGTAGGTTGAGCTTCAACATAGTAAACTTGTCTGACATGGAAGGGTCCAAAAAAGTCATAATTGAATATGTGGCCAGTAACTTTATGCAGGTCACTAGGATCTTGGAACTTGACAAGAACACTTCCATGATGGTAGTTCTCCATGGCAAGGAACTTTGTGTGACCAAGAAACTTGCTCAAAGCATGAGCGACAACAAATGTGCTGGTAAAAAACACTGATATACTAAACGTAGCTTCTCCAATTGTATCAACAGGACCAACATCAATTCCAAGCATATCCATTGTAATCCTTGGAAGTTCCGTACTTGGGTTTATATTCTAGAAAATTGAATTTCAAACAAGAGGGATCAAAGTTAGTAAGTGCGTATATTCCTGTGCAAGATGACTGAAAAAATAAAAAATAAAAAGAAAACAAATACCTTGGCAATATCTTCGAACTTACGGATTCTTGAAGCATATGCCTCATCAACTGCATCTTCAACCCTAGGCTTTTTTGAAACTTCTCCGAGATCAACTGCATCCTCAACCAAGGACCTTTTTGAAGCTTCACCAGAATCCATCACAAACCGTGCTTTGTGAGTACCAGCTTCTACAACACCACAAGAAAAAATAATGAAAATAAAGAACAAATATCATTTGGACCCATACAAGCAACCGAACAAAATAATGTTCTATAAGAGCAGGAAATCTTGCAACAAACGAGCATGCTAGAAATATAAAAAAGATAATTCTATGGTTCTTAGACTCATCATCTACAAAAACCGCAATTTAGAAATAAGAAATAGATACAGATCTGGAAGAAATAAAGAAAAAACCAATACAATCGACCGAACAAAATAATGGTTTGAAAGAGAAGGAAATGATGCCTCCAACTAACTTGAATAAGAAATCTTGCAACAAACGAGCATGCTATTAATATAAAAAAGATAAATCTATGGTTCGTAAACTGCTCATCTACAGAAGCAGCAGTTTAGGATAAGAAATAGATACAGATCTGGAAGAAATAGACGAAAAGGAGGTAGTTACAAAGCGTGAGAAATAGAGGATGTCCGAGAAAAAGTATAAGAGGAATAAAGAGGAAACAAAATAAGAACTACACCAGAAACATAAACAATATATCTATAGGATTACAGAATGAATTTACGAGGGAAATAAACAAACAAAGAAATGAACATATTACGGAAACCCTAACCAGGAAGGGAAGATGTTGAGCAGAGAGCGGAGCGGAGCAAAGCGTGAGAAATAGAGGATGTCCGAGAAAAAGTTTAAGAGGAATAAAGAAGAAACAAAATAAGAACTACACCAGAAACATAAACAATATATCTATAGGATTACAGAATGAATTTACGAGGGAAATAAACAAACAAAGAAATGAACATATTACGGAAACCCTAACCAGGAAGGGAAGATGTTGAGCAGAGAGCGGAGCGGAGACGGGAACCCTAACCAGGAAGAGAAGATGGTGAGCAGAGAGCGGAGCGAAGACGGAAACCCTAACCAGGAAGGAACAGAATATAAAACCGGCGGACTCGGAGCGCAAACCACCAGATGCTCCTAGTACGACGACTGAACGGCGCCATTTTACGTACCAGAGAGTGGCTTCAAGTCACTAACACGCGGCACCCACTTTATGTTGGCCCACTCATCAGTGAGTGAAAGTAAATCAAAAGTCGGGAATTCGAAAGGAAAGAATCTCACTCGCAGGACTCTCCGACGCTCCACGGCACCAGCCACCAGTGCAAATTCAAGGAGAAGTAAGTAGGTTATTGACTAATCGTTTCCAGTTCCCCATGAAACATGCGCATTACTAGCTCATTATTTTATTAATAAATTCAATCACCGCCACAGGCAACAAAGCGGTACCAAAGAACTGTAAATGTTCACCGTCGTACATAAACAAGCCGTAAGTACAACGACAGAAGAGTCCCAAGTATGCCACATTTCAAGGCGTAAGTACAACGACAAAAGGCATAAGCACAGCACCTATCAAGAATAAAGTACATTTCAATGGCGGAACAAGTACACAAAACAAGACTTGAAAAAACTATTAACCAATAGTACTCAATAGTTCCCCATGTAAAATATCAGTCGAGTACAGCGGTTGAAGGCGCACGAGTACAGCTTAGGCAGCAAGAAGAATACATAACTGTTTCACTCATTTTGTCTGCAAATTTTGTGTTCTGCACGAATGTACAGGTGCAAGGTGTATCGAGTACAGCAGTGATGGATGCACGAGTACATCTTCGATAGGAAAAGGGGTACAGTATTGTTTCCCTATGTTTTCTGCATGTTTTTTGTTATTTTGCGAATGGACATGTGCCAGCAAGGTCGAGTACAGGTTGTAGCACGAGTACAGGTTAGGCAGCAAGAGGAATACATAACTTTCTTTCACTAATTTTGTCCGCAAATTTTAGGTTATTCAAGAGAGTACAGGTGTAAAGTGTGTCAAGTACAATGGTGTTCGGTGCACGAGTACAGCTTCGCTGGGAAGAGGGGTACAGTATTGTTTCTCTATGTTTTCTGCATGTTTATTGTTACTTGCGAATGGACATGTGCCAGCAAGGAAAATTACAGCGGTGAAGGGCGCACGAGTACAGGTTAGCCAGCAAGAAGAACACATGACTGTTTTTCTATATTTGTCTGCAAATTTTGGGTTATTCAAGAAAGTACAGTTGTCAGGTGTGTCGAGTACAGCGGTGATGCGTGCACGAGTACAGCTTCGTCAGCAAGAGAAGTACAGGCGTGTTTCCATTTTTTTTCTGCACGTTGTTTCTTCCTTGGGAAGGGACATGCGCCAGCAGGGTCGAGTACAGCGGTTAAAGGCGCACGAGTACATGTTAGGCAGCAAGAGCAGTACGTAACTGTTTCTCTATATTTTTTTTGCAAATTTTGTGTTCTGCAAGAAGGTACAGGTGTAAGGTCTGTCGAGTACAGCGGTAATGGATGCACGAGTACAGATTCGTTAGCAAGAGGGGTACAGTAGTGTTTCCCAATGTTTGCCGAATATGTTGGACATATTTTATTGTGTACAACAATTACCCTAAATTATACAGCTATTATGTGTGTTCCTGTGTGGAATACAATGTTGCTCTCTGATCTGTACCTACTACGCGGGTTGCATAAATTAACCTATAATCAACCTAGTAGTAATAAACCAAAATGTTGCTCTCTGATCTGTACCTACTACTCGTCTCAGTAGAACCATTGTACTATACACCATAAAGCTGCACCTGTACCTACAATATAAAATAGAAAACCTGACAAGAAACAAACAGAAATTATCTGGCACTTCTATTCATGGTAAAGCTGCACTTGATTCTACTGCATAAATTTACTAGATACATTTAGCACCAATACCAATCCGGCAGAATACAAAGTATTAACGAAAACCACCACAGATAATCAGATACTCCTACTCGTGCAGCAGAGGTACTCGACTCAGTAGAACCACTGTACTCCACCCAATAAATCACCTGTACCTACGTTATACAACACAAATCCTGACAAAGAAAACCAACAGAAATTAACTGGCACTCCTATTCATGGTACAGATGCACTTGTATCTACTGAAAAAATGTACTCGATACACTTAGCATCAGTACCTACCCCGCAGAATCGAAAGTAGTAATGAAAACCACCACAGATAATCTGATACTCCTGCTCGTGCCGAATATGTACTCGTCTCAGTAGAACCACTGTACTCCATACAATAAAGCACCTGTACCTACGTTGTACAACAGAAATCCTGACAATAAAACCAACAGAGATTATCTAAAACTCCTATTCTTGATACACATGCACTCGTCTCTGCTGCAAAATTGTACTCGACATTCCTAGCACCAATACCTACTCCGCAGAATCGAAAGCAATAACGAAAACCACCACATATATTCTGGTACTCCTACTCGTCCTGCAGACGTACTCGTCTCAGTAGAAAAACTGTACTCCATACCATAAACCACCTGTACCTACGATGTACAATAGAAAACCTGACAAGAAACCAACAGAAATTAAATAGCACTCCCCTATTCATGATACACAGGCACTAGTCTCTCCTGCAAAAATGTACTCGACACTCTTAGCACCAGTACCTACCTCGCAGAGAAACGGAAACATAAAGATAAAACAACACGGATGATCGAAAATATGAGCAAAAAACAACAGACTGGCAGTCCCCATAATAGTACATAGGTAAATATGTAAATTCCACAGATACTAGCTAAATTGAACTATAAACCAAAGATAAATACGAGGTGAGTACATCAATAAACAGAAGATAATTAAAGTCAAGTACCACGTACATGGTACATTACATTGTACTCAACAACATAAAGTCTTACAAGATAAACATACCAAACACGACACAATAAAGTCTTACAAGACAACCATAACCAACACGGCACAATAAAGTCTTACAAAACAACCATAACCAACACGGCACGATGTAACAATTTGCCACAAACAATTTCAGAAGTTGGATTTGGATGCAAAACCATCTAACAACTCTGCATAATCGGTAGGTTGAGCTTCAACATAGTCAACTTGACTGACATGGAAGGGTCCAAAAAATTCATAATTGAATATGTGGCCAGTAACTTTCTGCAGGTCACTAGGATCTTGGAACTTGACAAGAACACTTCCATGATGGTAGTTCTCAATGGCAAGGAACTTTGTGTGACCAAGAAACTTGCTCAAAGCATGAGCGACAACGAATGTGCTGGTAAAAAACCTGGATACACTAAACGTAGCTTTTCCAATTGTATCGACAGGACCAACATCAATTCCAAGCATATCCATTGTAATCCTTGGAAGTTTCGTACTCAGGTTTATACTCTAGAAAATTGAATTACAAACAAGAGGGATAAAAGTTAGTAAGCGCGTATATTCCTGTGCAAGACAACTGAAAAAATAAGAACTAAACAAATACCTTGGCAATATCTTCAAAATTACGGATTTTTGAAGCATCTGCGACATCAACTGAAGCTTCTCCAAGATCAACTGCATCATCAACCAAGGGCCTTTTTGAAGCTTCACCAGAATCCATCACAAACCGTGTTTTGCGTGTTCCAGCTTCTACAACACCACAAGAAAGAATAATGAAAATAAAGAACAAATATCATTTGGACCCATACAATCACCGAACAAAATAATGTTCTATAAGAGCAGGAAATCTTGCAACAAACGAGCATGCTAGAAATATAAAAAAGATATTTCTATGGTTCGTAGACTCATCATCTACAAAAACCGCAGTTTAAAAATAAGAAATAGATACAGATCTGGAAGAAATAAAGAAAAAACCAATACAATCGACCGAACAAACTAATGGTTTGGAAGAGAAGGAAATGATGCCTCCAACTAACTTGAATAAGAAATCTTGCAACAAACGAGCATGCTATTAATATAAAAAAGATAAATCTATGGTTCGTAAACTCCTTATCTACAAAAGCAGCAGTTTAGGATAAGAAATAGATACAGATCTGGAAGAAATAGACGAAAAGGAGGTAGTTACAAAGCGTGAGAAATAGAGGATGTCCGAGAAAAAGTATAAGAGGAATAAAGAGGAAACAAAATAAGAACTACACCAGAAACATAAACAATATATCTATAGGATTACAGAATGAATTTACGAGGGAAATAAACAAACAAAGAAATGAACATATTACGGAAACCCTAACCAGGAAGGGAAGATGTTGAGCAGAGAGCGGAGGGGAGACGGAAACCCTAACCAGGAAGGGAAGATGGTGAGCAGAGAGCGGAGCGAAGACGGAAACCATAACCAGGAAGGAACAGAATATAAAACCGGCGGACTCGGAGCGCAAACCACCAGATGCTCCTAGTACGACGACTGAACGGCGCCATTTTACATACCAGAGAGTGGCTTCAAGTCACTAACACGCGGCACCCACTTTATGTTGGCCCACTCATCAGTGAGTGAAAGTAAATCAAAAGTCGGGAATTCGAAAGGAAAGAATCTCACTCGCAGGACTCTCCGACGCTCCACGGCACCAGCCACCAGTGCAAATTCAAGGAGAAGTAAGTAGGTTATTGACTAATCGTTTCCAGTTCCCCATGAAACATGCGCATTACTAGCTCATTATTTTATTAATAAATTCAATCACCGCCACAGGCAACAAAGCGGTACCAAAGAACTGTAAATGTTCACCGTCGTACATAAACAAGCCGTAAGTACAACGACAGAAGAGTCCCAAGTATGCCACATTTCAAGGCGTAAGTACAACGACAAAAGGCATAAGCACAACACCTATCAAGAATAAAGTACATTTCAATGGCGGAACAAGTACACAAAACAAGACTTGAAAAAACTATTAACCAATAGTACTCAATAGTTCCCCATGTAAAATATCAGTCGAGTACAGCGGTTGAAGGCGCACGAGTACAGCTTAGGCAGCAAGAAGAATACATAACTGTTTCACTCATTTTGTCTGCAAATTTTGTGTTCTGCACGAATGTACAGGTGCAAGGTGTATCGAGTACAGCAGTGATGGATGCACGAGTACATCTTCGATAGGAAAAGGGGTACAGTATTGTTTCCCTATGTTTTCTGCATGTTTTTTGTTATTTTGCGAATGGACATGTGCCAGCAAGGTCGAGTACAGCGGTTGAAGGCGCACGAGTACAGCTTAGGCAGCAAGAGGAATACATAACTGTTTCACTAATTTTGTCTGCAAATTTTGGGTTATTCAAGACAGTACAGGTGCAAGGTGTATCGAGTACATCAGTGATGGATGCAAGAGTACATCTTCGATAGGAAGAGGGGTACAGTATTGTTTCCCTATGTTTTCTGCATGTTTTTTGTTATTTTGCGAATGGACATGTGCCAGCAAGGTCGAGTACAGCGGTTGAAGGCGCACGAGTACAGCTTAGGCAGCAAGAGGAATACATAACTGTTTCACTAATTTTGTCTGCAAATTTTGGGTTATTCAAGACAGTACAGGTGCAAGGTGTATCGAGTACATCAGTGATGGATGCAAGAGTACATCTTCGATAGGAAGAGGGGTACAGTATTGTTTCCCTATGTTTTCTGCATGTTTTTTGTTATTTTGCGAATGGACATGTGCCAGCAAGGTCGAGTAAAGCGGTTGAAGACGCACGAGTACAGCTTAGGCAGCAAGAGGAATACACGACTGTTTCACTAATTTTGTCTGCAAATTTTGGGTTATTCAAGAAAGTACAGGTGTAAGGTGTGTCAAGTACAGAGGTGATCGGTGCACGAGTACAGCTTCATTAGCAAGAGGAGCACAGGAGTGTTTCCCTATGTTTTCCGCATGTTTTTAGTTATTTTGCCAATGGACATGTGCCAGCAAGGTCGAGTACAGCGGTTGAAGGCGCACGAGTACAGGTTAGGCAGCAAGACCAAAACATGACTGTTTCACTAATTTTGTCTGCAAATTTTGGGTTATTCAAGAAAGTACAGGTGTAAGGTGTGTCAAGTACAGAGGTGATCGGTGCACAAGTACAGCTTCATTAGCAAGAGGAGCACAAGAGTGTTTCCCTATGTTTTCCGCATGTTTTATGATTATCTGGGAATGGACATGTGCCAGCAGGGTGGAGTACAGCGGTGAAGGGTGCACGAGTACAGTTTAGGCAGCAAGAGAAAAACATAACTGTTTCTTTATATTTGTCTGCAAATTGTGGGTTCTGATGGAAGGTACAGGTGTGTGAGGTGTCTACAGTACAGCGGTGATGGGTGCATGAAGGTACAGGTCTAAGTACAACAACACGAAAGTCGTAGGTACATAATACACAAGAGTACAAATACAGCTAAAATATAAGCTAAAATATAAACTACAATCACAAGTATTAACTACAGCAACAGACACAATAACATTTTCATAACTTGAGGGAAACATAGCAAGGAATAGTAAGTGTCTCACAGTCACAATAAAGGCGTAAGTACATCAGGAAGCAAATATCAAGTACGTAAGACATAAGAGTACAAGTACAGACAAATATATGCCAGAAAAGCGAAACCACAGATGTTCAACACAAGGTGACAGTACAAAACAGGAGATTCTTGGGTTCAGTTACAAATAGTTAAAGCACAAACTAAAATATAAATAGAACCATAACGGAGAATCAACGATACTGTCGGAATACAAACAGAGAAACATGTTTCTTTCCGAACGGGTTTGTATATCCTTATCGAGCAACATTCACCGTCTTGCATGCTTTCTCATTATATCAACGACTGCAGGCATTTTCTTTGCATTACCTTGGAAAGTTAGCATATAGAACACCAGCTGCTCACGCAGCTTGATAACATCATTCTGCAATTAACAAATGAAAATTATATGCAGACCAACAATTACATATGCCAAGAAAAACATAGACAAAGACTTACTTCTCTTATCTTATGCTGGAAACCACCGCAATGTTGAAGAATTACTTTCATAGCTTGAGGTCCAGAGTCGTTCCTAAAAACAGTTTGAGTAAGAACAAGAAAATAAAACTATATGAATTACCACAGAACAAAACAAAGACACATAGAAACACACTGATAAATACAATCTCTTAAAATTTTACTTACTCATTGATGTTGTCAGAAACGATTTGGGCAGGCATCACCTGAAAGTTATAAATATCATAACGCTCAGAGTAATATGCTGCTGTATAAGCCTTCTTGAAGTTATCAATAACAGTCATTGCAATATTTTCTGCTACAGTAGCATCATAATAAGGACAATATGTCTCAAACCGCAGTCGGGCGAAATTAGCGACAACCACAATCCAAAAGTGATTATCTCTAACAGGAAGAATTACCTGAAAAACAACCAAATTTTTAAAAATAGCTAAAAAAATAAAATTAAAAGGACAAGTGTAATTTTTAAAATACAAAAAATCAAATAGTTGCAAAAGAGTTGAAATAGCAGTTGAAACCAAATTCAATTATAAAACATAAAAGGAAAACTTTTGGCATACTAGACAATATATATATTCAAGATACAAATATCATACAAAACAAAATACTCACAACATCAAAGTGATATATCCTACAGGGTAAATTAGGCTCCATAATGTAATTCTTCAGTGCGTTCGGATCAGCACCCAATTCCCTGAATGCCCTCTAGCAAAGTAGAAAGAAAAAAAAAACTGATTTTACCATTCTGCCAAACAATTATCCATAAAAAAGTAGAAAAATATCCATATTTAATAAACAAAAAAGAAATAGTAAAAACTTACTACACTCTCACTGTACATTATGTACTTTAGGCACTGGGGACGCTGTTGATTAAGGAAGACACTGTTGTCATACTGCTCTTCCATTACAGTGGCAGCAAATACATTCATAACGTAGTCATGAACATAACCACCAGGTTGCATTGACAACCCAAAATTTCTGTGAGTGGCCCATCTTCCCCTTGTCTCAACAATTCTTGGGCTGCACAACAAAACAAAATCACAACACAGCAAAAAGATTATTTAAAATGATTAAATAAAATGGAAAACCAGTGGCATGAAATAGTAGGATACCTTCTACCAAATTGCGCTGGTAAATACTTTCGCACCCACTCCATCATATCAATCTCAGCCTGCGTCGAATCTCTAATTGAGAGGAAGGGGCGATGGTTTCCATGATGCAAAGGTTGACTTTGTGAAAGCCCTGCTGTTGATCCTCTATTATATGTGCCTTGTGACAGACTCGTGTTAAATCGTACCTGCTGTTCACCATAATTCCTCTGGTGATACTGCGGCGTAGCACAAGCACGTGGAGATCGAATCATGAATTCCGGAAAAGGAGTAACCACATAACCAGCGTTCCCACCCACATCTTCATCGTCATGTTGGCTACCATTATACCTCCCTGCACTTTGAGAGCTCTGAAAATTTTGCTGCCCAAGCGTGTTGTAAGAGCTGTTATGACCAGTGTTGTAAGAGCTCTGAAGAGAAGACCCTTCATAAGCAATAGATCTCTCATGTCTATAACCAGCAAACCCAGTGTTAAAACCAGGCACAGATATTGTCCTTCCAGGTGTGTTTACTGCTTGCAAAGATGAATGATTTGACAGGTGCAAACCATCAATGTTAGAAATAATAGCTTGGGAGGCAGGAGGGTCTGCGAAATTAACAGTCCTTCGCCCTCCATGGAATGTTCTTCCATTTCGATCACGGAGAATGCCCTGATAACCAGATGACAATCCTGGTTGGGATGGCTGCGACATACCAGGGACTCCGTCTAGATACTGGTGTTGAGTACTAGATGGCATACAAACACTTCCAACAGGCACCAAATGTTCAGCCAACAAGACATCTGAGGGTGATGAATATGAAAATTTCTTCATTGCAAGCGTTTTCGTCCTCTCAATCCTTTCTATTTCTTCCCAAGCAGAAGGTTCATCCAACGGGTCACATGGAACAATATAACTAGTTTGGTCTGCTCCACTTGCCATCTTTGAGCTACCATCCTCCAGTACAGACATCTTTTGTTTCTTCGCAGATGAGTCATGCTGGAAACCGAGAGACTCAGATGAATTTCTCTTCGAAGACGGGAGTAGAAGAGAATCTTCAAGACCAGTAGCTGGATTATTAGAAGTGGAAACCTTAGCATGCTCATCAGCAAAAGCAGTGGGATTGATTGCAGGTTCTGCAGCTGTAGTGCAATAAGATTGAGTTTCGACTTCCAGTTTCTTGCCAATTTGTTTAACTTCAACTGTTGGATCGTTAGAATTACCGGATGAGCCATCTTTGCAATCTACTCTATCAGCGTTAACACAAGCCAGAGAGTCGGCCTTGCAGGTTTTCGTAGTAGCACCCGAAGAACACGCAGCTGAGCCGCTCCCTTTGCTAGTGGACTCAGGAAAACCAACCTCGATCTTACCAAGGACAGCTTCATTTCCTACAGATGCATAAACTTGTCTAACATTGTCATGCACCTTCACGGGGGTAACAGAGGGAATGTTTAACCTCTCACCAACTGCGCTCTTACCAGTATCTAAGGCAACCGAGCAGTTGCAAGTTTCAGAAGCAAGAGGACTATTCAAAAGTCCACAACAGTTGCAAACAACTCCCTTCTGCACAAGCAAATCCAACGCTCCTTCGGATGGGAGTATTGATGGAAGATCCTCCACGACGCGATCAAGATACGCTTCGAGATTCAGCAGATACTCCTTATACAATGCATTTGGAGTGTATTTGCAATTAATAGGAATGAGCTGTTGAAGCAACCTAATCTGTTTATAAACATTCTGACTAATCGGCATGATTTGCTCACGCCACATGTCATCGCACATCTCAGCATTACTAGCAATACCCTTATTCCTGTTCTGGCTTTCTGGCAAGCTGTATGTTTGGTCATTCAATACGGAGACTTCTTGATTTGATTGAGTTCTAACGACACATGGGCTATCTCCCGTTCCATTCGAGCGGTATATATGATCAAAATCATTGAGTATACCCAGACAATTCGCCATATTACTGAACCATGGCCTTGAACAAGAACCACCCTGTTTATCTTCAGATGTGCAAAATCTTCGTTCATTATAGTGGCTCGCAAGCTGCAAAACATTGGCAATCTTATTGTTGATGATTGGCTGAATTGCAGAAAATATCTCAAAGTACAAGCCCTGCTGAATTTCTTTCAGGTCATCAACAGCCTGTTGCAAAATCAAAAAAAAAAAAAAAAAAAAAAAACAAAAAATTAGTAATTGCAGACAACTGCTTCGAACTATAAAACATTACACTACAGATGTCAATTAAAACAGAACATCACAATAAACGTACCAATGGACGCATCGCAGGCTTCACAAAGGAGCAAAGAAACGTCTCGAGACCGGGATGCAGATCTCCAATAAAGAAAGTGGAAGACCCACTCTGATGAAACGGAGTACGTCTCACATCCTTCAGCTAATTATAACACACACAATGAAAAATAAAAAACACAGTTTAGGGACAACACATAAACATAAAATTTTAAAACATGTATTGCTCATCATCAGACAATGAAATACACTAACCGGTATTTCGCCATAGGTTCCATCCTCCGCAGAAACCAAGTCAAGTTTTTCAAATTCACTAACTGTCACTGAATCCCATACACTAATTCTTGGAACAACACTAGCAAGCTCTTTGACTTTTATATCAAGATATTCTAAGTAAGTCATCTACAAAGAACAACAAAGCACAAAAAAAAAATCAGGCACTCAGATAGAATTAATCAATAACATGACAACAGCAGCTGATGAGAAACTAAAGGAGTTACTAACCAGAGGAACAACCAAGCAACCACAGAGAGCACCCTGTAGACCACAATCAACGAACGTTTTCATGGAAGCTGAAAGTTTCTGAAACACTGCTGAAGACCAATCATACGTGCAGATTTCCTCAGAAGGACCCTCAAGTGCTGAAAGGTAGTCAGGACTGACGCACTCATACGTCGTTGGACATAGAAATGCAGTAATACAGAACATCATCCAATATATCTTGAAATCTTCCTCTTCCAAGTCAGAAGACAGCATATTCATTAGCTCATTTATAGTTGGGGTACTGCCTTCACAACATGACCGATTCCTAACGACATCCCTGAATTGCTCACTGCACTTGATAGGAATGCGCCGTCCTCCAATTGGTGTGCCTAAAACCTTATGGACACACAGTGCATTGAAAGCGAAGTCAAAGCCACTTTTGAAGACAAACATCCTCTTTGAAGCAACATAGTTGCTGACAATCCAAGCAACAAAAGCCCTTGGTATCTCTTCAAGACGAATATCAAGGAGAGATCCTTGACCTATATCAGCAACATAACCCCTTTGTTTGGGGCTAAGGGACTTGCAAACAGAAATGAACTTTGGAAGGCTAAGTTTTGTACTAAATTCTGATGAACCATTAGGGATAGATCCAGAACTGGAAAACAGAAAACACATAAACACATGATCAAGACATGAAAATAAACCAGAAGCATGAACAAACATATATAGGAATAACAAATAATATAAACTAACCAAGATTTTCTCAATCTGTGCTGTTCAATTTTTTCATTAGTAGCAGATACTTTCTTCTCCATTCTCATCCTATCCTGCTCAAGCTGGTCACGCACCATGAATTCCTGAGTCACCAACTCAGTACCATCAACGGAAAAAGACTGCGTATCAGATAATTGAGGGGTGACCTCATCTTCACCATCACGAGGTACAGCAGCTTCATCATCCATTGAACAACGCAGGCTACGAGAAAACAACGAGAACTCACAAAACCAGCCGAAAAATCCACGGGGATCTTTATTGAGAACCCGCCGCCTACATTCAACAATCGAAGAAAGAAATCAAACGATAAATAGGGTTAGGAAGCATGCCAGACGAGAGGTTTCAAAAACAGATCTGAGATGGGGGGCGCAAGCGTACGAAGAGGGCAAGAGGGAGGAAGAAGATGGCTCACGGGATCAATGAATGACGCCAAAAATTACGGGGACGTCACAGAAGAAAAATGGGAAAGTGAAGTAGAATAAATCCTCCCATCCACAGTCCCACATGTCATCCACGAAGAAAAGGAATGATCAGAACAAGGAGGACCCACATGTCATACTGAAACACCAACTCCCATTTAATGAAATATGCTGGCCCACAAATGCAGGATAAGAATTATCTCGAAGGTAGAAATCTTAACTAATCCTCCACTTTTGGTGGACAACAGGATCACGCTTTCCATCTCCTCCTCTCTCTCCAACAGATTCAAAATTCAAATCCAGATCCAGACGAGGGGAACGACGAAGCCACCAACGAAGACGAAGGAAGACGAACGATCACGAACTCAAGGTAAACATCTAAATTCCACGTTCGTAGATTTGAAACGTACTATTCCGTGCCCCAATTTTTCTCGCTCTACAGCTGGAACCCCATCCACAACTAACATGTACTTCAGTGAATCGCAATTTTTCATCAATATTTTTTTTCCTTAGATTCAAAATTCGGACGTGCAGGAGAGAAAATATCAACACAAGGGAACAAACAAGGGATGAGAGAAGCTGATCTCGCAGATCTGCAGGATTAGGCAAAGTGCAAAATACATCTGATCGGAACAACCTCATAGGTAAATTCACCAGGTTTCTTTCTCGTTGATTCTGGAATACAAACAGGCACAGACTAACCACTCAAACACGCACTAAACAAGTTCAAACACTGGATACTCATCAAAACTAGTCGTAAATTCAAACTTGCACATTTCCTTCTGAATACTTGTCAAAAAGTAGCACTCAAACTTCTCAACCTTACACGCTTGCTCTTCATAGTCTTGAACTTCAACATTTCATACTCCTGCAGGGCTGGAGAGGAAAAAAAAAGAATCATCAGAGAAGATGGATGAAACATGGGCACCACAAAACAAGGATGAAGAACAACAAATAATGTGGTTGAACAAGCTGCCACCTGGAGTAAAGATACCACTAACTGCTGAACAGATGGCAAAAGTTGCAAAAATGGTAAAACTTATCAAAATCCATTCTACTTACAAGCACCTCCCCGTTATGCTATAGTGCTAAACTTTGTCGTACAGGGAAGTACCAATTCACCATGTTAACAAGTACTAGTAAAACTGCATGGAGAAAACAGACAAACTTGTGCATATAATGATTTCATATTAACTATTACTAGTAACTATTCATATTAACAAGTACTAGTAACAATTGCTTGGAAAAACAATTTCCATGCTGTCAAACAAAAGCAACAGTATTATCGTGCCTATGTTGTTCAAGAAGTACTAGCCCATAGTAGTAAGAAGCACTAGAAACAATTCCAGGCAACAACAGCTTACACATGTCAACAGGTACACAACTTCTAGTACTGTACCTATAATATGACCTTATTGTGATTTATTTGTAATGTGATCATATATCTGCATTTAAAATGTACACAAAATAAACTATTATTCCTTTTTTTTTGACATGCATGTACACAAAATTTTATAATCATTTTTTTTTCAGGCAAGAATACACGCATGGAAGAATAAAAAGGAGAAAATGCAACAAAATAAACTTAAACAAGCTGAGTCACAGTACAGAGTGCAGTGTGCTCACCTTAAACGATCTCTAATTGAAGTAAAGAAGGAAGAAGCTTCCAGCAACAGCTCAACAATGGAATTGGATAGAGGGATGAAGGAAAAAAATTGCTAACCTCTGAGAATATCAATCAGTATGCTCCCTCCTACGCTTGTTCAAGAGAGTATCCTTCCCTGCATGCAAGCAACGTCAAATCATATCAATCGCAAAACTTCACAATGAAGGTTGGTAAAATTAATTAATACATATGGCACTGAAAATTCATTAGTACATATTATTGAATCAATTTAACAAATATAATTAAAAGTAATTATTTTCTGTGATAGTAATATTACTGACTGTCAATCTTCTTACAGGATGCTGATGGCAACAATGTGAGACAAAAACATCACGAACAAACAGGAAAGCATAATTATGTGTCAGCAACAAGCAGCCAGAACAGCTCAGCTACACCAGCGGGAAAATACATGCAAAGAAGCTCATCAAGTTACGAGGTAAGTAACAAAGGTTATAGAAGTAAAGTACAAAGTCAAAACATTTTTAGGATAAATCCTGATAATTATTTATCCATTTCTCAGGGTTTATTCAAAGAAATCGAGGACGATGATATGTCTGACGACAACAACGACAACAACAACACACAGATCAAGCTAGTAGACAAGCACGAGACCTCCCGACAACAATCTCAACAAAACAAAGAAGACATCAAAAAGGCATGTAGATTACAGTTGATCAACACTTCTCGCAATGACGACAACAGAAACTGTGATTAAAAAATATCCTGACAAAATTAAATGTATATCTATTTTGCAGGAGGTTTACAGCAACCAGGCAGGAATGAAACAACATGCAGGTCCAAGCAGCAAATATGGTATACCAGACAAACAGAATAACTGGAAAACACAAAAGCAACCAATACCAGCAAAAATTAGCAAGGTACAATGATTATGCACTCTGGAGAAACATCAGTAAACCAGGAATCTAACATAAAGTTTACTTGATTTACTTATCTTCAGGAAATGAAGTTTGCTACAGCCAACACCAACTCCAGTGATAGCACAACAAGCAATACAAAGGTAGTAACTACATGTATGCACTAAAATTATCAAGTTCATTTAAAACAATGCATTAAAAAAATTAACTGTAAACCTTTAATTTACAGGAAACATATGAAGCATACACATGTACAGAAACATCGGGAAATAAAAACATCGATCACCAGGTACGTAATTTTGATTTTTGAAACAGTCCACGCTGTGTTATATGTGGAAAATAAACACTAAAATATGTAGACCTCTGAAACACCATCTTACAAAACTGATGCACAATGTAAATGTTATGAATTCAGGAAACCAGAGGAATGGGAAGTACCGATGAAGAAACAAGTGCCTCAAAGGAAACAGGTCAAAAGGAAGCTTATTCATCATCGCAGAAACACAGCACAGGACAATCAAACTCGTCCACAGAGGAACAAGCTACTAAACAAGAAACAAAAGAAGAACTGAACGATGATGATCCAGAAATAAATCCAGATCCTCCAACAAAGATGGAAGAAGAAATGGACAAGATGTTCAACACAGATGACTACCCAGCAGTTGAAGAGATTATCAGTGCAGCTATACCAAAGGAAGGTGCCCGCTTCAAAACAAGAGACGATGCATTCTACAGATACGCTCTGTATGCAAGAAAGGAAGGATTTGCAGTGAAGAAGTTCAGCAGCAAGAGATCAGGAAAAAACGGAGAAATTTACATGCAAACATTCACATGTAACAAGGAAGGATGCACAAACACAGATGCCAAAACATCGTCTCAGAGGAGAACAAATATACTACTGAAGACTGGCTGTAAAGCACACATAATTGTAAGAGAATTTGATGGATACTGGTACATCAAGAAGGTCCACTTAGAACACAACCATCCGCTGGAGCCAACAGACTATCTCATTAGGTTTGCACACTGTCACAAAAGGATGACTGATCTCGACAGGAGATTAATTCATCTACTACAGATGGGACGTCTGCCACCAAGGAAGATGATGTTAATCTTCCGGTCAATCAGAGGGAAATTCCGCGGAATACCCTTCGATGCTGTTGATCTAAGCAACATAAAAAGTCAACAACAACAAATTGAAAAGGACCATGACATTCAGAAGTGCCTGGAACGCTTCAAGACACTCCAGAAAACAGTACCTGGCTTCTATTATGCCATGGAGATAGACAGTGAAAAAAGGGTTCGCAGCCTGTTTTGGATGGACGCAATGTGCGTAATGAACTACAAACTGTTCGGTGACTACATATCTTTCGACACAACTTTCAGCACAAACAAGTACGGCTTACCATTTGTTCCTATAGTGGGGGTGAACAATCACGGCTCCACAGTACTGTTTGCCGTTGCTCTGCTCAAGGATCAAAAAACAGATACATTCATATGGGTGCTGGAAACATTTGTTCAGGCCATGGGTGGAAAAGAACCAAAGACAATAATAACAGATCAGGACAAAGCAATGAAGAAAGCAATAAAGACAGTTCTAAAGACTACAACCCACAGGAACTGCTACTTCCACATCGTGACCAAGATGAGTCAGAAAGAGAGCACCTTCTTTGCAAAAAATACAGGATTGTCAGAAATGCTAATGTACGTTGCAAAGAACGCATTCACACCAGCTGAGTTCGAAATGGGATGGAATAAAGTGATAAAGGATTACAATGCTGGCGGAGAAAAACACCTAAGCAAGTTATACAGAATAAGACACAGGTGGGTACCAGCGTACTTCATGGATAATTTTTTCCCATTCTCATCAAGCACAGGAAGGAGCGAGAGCACAAATAACATGTGGAAATGCTATAGCCAGCACACAGACACAATAACAATGTTCCTAGAACAATACGAGGTTATACAAGACAAGTGCTTATCTGCCCTGGACAAGAAGAAGCTCGTATCATCACTCAAAACAGCAAAAGCAGTAACAAGACACCCGTTTGAGAAGCAAGCTCTTGAACAATTCACAAATGACATATTCGAGAAGTTCCAGATCGAGATAACAAACAACACAGCATTCAAGGTAGATGGATCTCTTGAACCTGGTCGCCACCTCCGGCTGAAAAGAATAGTGAAATCCTACGACCACATGGAATTCAAAAGGGAGTGTTTCGACGTCACATTTGACGATGAAAAAAGAAACTTCATGTGTTCCTGCAAGAAGATGCAGAGGGATGGTATACATTGCTGCCATGTGATAAAAGCAATGGTTCACATGGAGATCAGTGATTTGCCAGAGAGTTTTGTGATTCAAAGATGGAGAAAAGACATAGACACGGAACTCGCAACATTAGGAAATGTCGCAGATGCTACTTGCGGAGATGAAACACTAAAGTTTGCCGGTGTGATGAGCCATATGGCAGAACTTTGCAACAAAGCGTGCCCAATTGACAAAGCATATAATGTCATGATTCAGTGTATGCGTGATATGGAAACAAAAGTGCTGGCAGCAATCAGAGAAGATGAAGGAGCCAAAAAACTACACGATGAAGAAACAGCTAGCAACGAAACATTACGTGACCCACCAATGTCCGACAGAAGAGGAACAAAAAGAGGAGACAGAATGATGCCAGGTTCAGAAAAAAAACAGAAAACTAGACAAATAACATGCGGCCACTGCAAAGTATCAGGACACAACAAAACGGGATGTGAAACACTGAAAGCAGAAATAGCAGCACAGGCAGCACAGGCAGCAGCACAAGCAGCAGCAGCAGCACAGGAAGCAGCATCACAGCAAAGGTATACAAGCAATACAGCACAGGATCAATCAACAGATAGACACACAAATGATGATAACAACACAACAGAAAGAACAAGAATACCAGGAAACACGCACGGTATGTACTACCACAACGGAAGAATAAGGTGTAACATGGAATATCTAGTATTTGGAACACAAGACATATTAAAACGGTAAGTGTGCCCATGAAATTACTTTTGTCAGTTATGAAAACCTAATGATGTAAATATTAAGCTTTCTCCAAAAAGCTAAACATAAATTTGAAATATATTTATTTTGCAGAGGTCGAAGATGAGCAAAGGATATCAAAGGAGAACAATAAAAATAGAAATCACACAAGGAGGAGGCCACAGGAATATTTTAGAATATATGATAGAAACAATGGAATGAATATGTAATGTTCTTATGTACTTCATTTCCTTATTTTGTACAATCAAGTTCACTTCATTGACTTCACTGGACGAAAAAAGGATAACCATTGTAAAACAGTTCTTACTTTCGAATTCTTCAATCTGTTCGCGTACGAAACTTGCCAGATAATCAGGAGAATCATAAGTGAGCATCACTCCAGCGAAGTACTGTCGAAAACTTTCAATGTCAGTCTGAAAAACACGAAACAACACAATGGTTAATTATCTTCAACAAGAATACACAAAAATTCAGAACGCACATGCTCCGAACGGAAAAGTACACAAGATGTACAAGTACTAAACAGAACCATTGACATGTAGTATTATACAGTGAACAGGTACTAAAAAAACCGCCTTACATTCTATTGAAAAAAAGTATAAAACTATGTACACAACACATTACCTACCTTGAATACATGTGGGTAAAAATTAGCCTTGAACATCCAAATAAACCTCATTGCATAGATACCACAGTCACGCCTCGCGCTTCTCCTAATGGACAAAAAAGAAAAAAACAACTAAATCCAAACACAGTAAATAAAATAAAATCATAATTCACATTATGAAAAGACGATTACTCTGAACAAGAAGGGGTGCCGCAAACTTTTATCTTGAACGATGAGATGTTTAATCCCTCAACACCATGAAGATGACTGTAAAGTTTCTTGAATGATTTGCACTGAAAACAATAAAAAATAAAAGTTATTGCTGTCATGTGTAAATAATTATTTAATTAGTTAGATTACAACGAAAACCATACAATTCTTTCAGTAGAAGCCATCTGAGCTTCAGTCAACTCCAGTGAGCTAGACACTCTAAATTTCCTGAAATGGATGTCGACAAAGATAACCCACCAATGGGTGTAATCGCAACAGGTAATGTAGACCTGTTTGAAAATAAACAATCCCACGAGAAATAAGAAAGCATCCAAGATACTTGTAATAGAAAAAACATAAGCGTCAAACAAAACAAGACAAAACATACCTCTTCCCTATTCAAATTATAGTACTTCAGATCATGTTCAGCAAAACTTGCAGCCAGATGAATAGGGTCCGCCTCATCCACATCAAGGATATGCTGAAAAAAGAAACAAGAAAATGATTAAAAAACTAAATGCTAAAATATCTAGTTAAAAAAAATCTAAAACATATACACATGACGTACCGCCAAAGAACTTGGAATATATAAGAAATCAAGACCATCATCAACGCACTTAAGAAAAACATCCATAACAGAAGGATCCATAAACCCACCACCCTTCATTGCAAGGTAGAAACTATGCCAGCTGACAGACTTTCCACCAACTTCAAGTATTTTCTCACTACTGCAATTGTTAAAAACAACAAGAATAACCATCAGTCTATAAAAAAAATAGATGAAAAATAAATGGAAAATTGAATTCCAACGGTTACCCTTCAATGTAATTCCTAGGAGCCTGAAGTACATCAGCAAACAAAATTCTATGCAAAGCAGATACAGGAATATCCTCTTCCTCAGTTAGCTCCAAACGCTCAAGACAATCATCAGAATCGGTGTCTGGATAGGCATCATACTTCTGGGCCATAGAACTACCTCCAACAACATTTTCAGTTTCAGGCTCCTTTCCCTTGCAAGTACATGGCTGCCTTTTCAACTCAATTGACAAAAGAGAAAGCATATCACGCATCTGGTCAACAAGACCATGTCCCATTCTTATCATTGAGGAAGTGAAGAAAGTCTTCCACATTTCTTTAAGCTTACAACGTAACTGTAAACAAAAAAAAACACAATTAAGAATGCAGTTTACAATAACACAGTAATTAAAAATCAAAAAACATAACAAAAAGCTCACATCATTATGCATTTCACCAGGAAACATATCTGAAATGTGACGATCAACTGCTTCACGAAGATGGTCGGGAATATCCGCACGAGAGTGAAAACCTGGCTCTGACATCTTTTCCAACCTGTTAACACAAATTACACAATTATATGGGTATGCAACTAAAACACCATTAGGTGCACAAGTACCAGAGAAATAAGAGAACAACTAAAGAACAAATTGCCACACGAGTACCAAAGACAAAATCGAACAAGTACCCGCCACAAACGGCTGGACACACACACAGGTACAAAACTATAGCACAAAGAAGTACCAAACCACCTTCTTAACAAGCACTGGAGAACTGTAAAAATAGTTCAGGTACGATGTGTGCATCTTATAACTTTTGAAACTAGAGAAAACAGGACGACGAAAAAAGAGTCCAAGAGAAACCAACATAATTTACAGACCGAAAACTCTAGAAAAAAGAAAACACTAGCACCTTTGGTACCGCTAACTCTACAACAAATAGACCAAAGGAAACTAGACAACTAGATAAAAACTAGCACAACGAAAACTATAGAAAACAGACCAATATGAATTTACCAGTACACAATTACAATACAAGTAGGTGCACAAGTACAAGTACAAGAGATATAGGAGCACAAGTACAAGAGATATAGGAGCACAAGTACAAGAGATATAGGAGCACAAGTACAAGAGATATAGGAGCACAAGTACAAGAGATATAGGTGCACAAGTACAATAGATATAGGAGCACAAGTACAAGAGATATAGGTGCACAAGTACAAGAGATATAGGTGCACAAGTACAAGAGATATAGGTGCACAAGTACAAGAGATATAGGAGCACAAGTACAAGAGATATAGGTGCACAAGTACAAGAGATATAGGTGCACAAGTACGATAGACTGAGCTACACAGGTACAGAACAAATTATCACACGAGTACCAAGGACAAACAATAACAAGTACCAGAGACAAAGGAAAGCAAGTCCCGGCAGAAAAGGCTGGACACACAAGTACTAGATAATAACACACAGAAGTACAAAACCATCTTATGAACAAGCACTGCACAACCCTAAAACTAGTTCAGGTACGATGTGGGATACATATAAACCCTAAAACAAAATACACAGATAGAAACCACAAGAACAAGCAGCATCGTCGCATTTGCATGTCAACACGAGACGGGAAACTCAGCGGCTCCTCCAAGGCGGGTAAATCGTCAAGAAAAAAGACAAACAAACCGTAAATAATAACATGCATGTCATCACGAGATGTGTAACGGAGCGGCCACTCCGGCGCCGCATAATCAACGGCAATGTTCCTCAGAAGGTGTGTAACCAAGAGGCGGCGAAAGAAATCGACGAAAAAAGTACCGACTTTACTCAGAGAAAACGCATCTGCATCCGCCTTCCGCATTTTTCCAATTGAAAGTGCTACCTCCCTCCCATTAATTCCCCAGAAAACTCACAGCCCGGAAATACAAAGGGAAAAACTGATTCGATCTAATCGAATCAAAGGGAAAAACCAAGATCTTAGAAACCCTAAGCAGGCAGAAAAACACGACGGCGCTTACCACTGGAGCAGGAAAAACGTCCGCCGACGATGAGTTGCGAGAGGTTCCCGACAGCAACGGAGGAGAAGGGAAAATAGCAGCGCCGCCGACGAGACGACCACCCGAAACAGCGAGCCACGAAGATAGGCGACGAAAGAAGAAGACTAAGGGAAAAACGGAGATAAAGGCAAACGCGAATCGGGTACCCGTAAACCCGTTAACTGGGAAGCGCGCCCGTTACGAGAAATGGACGGTTCGCAAACTAACCAGAAAGCAACACGTGTCGCGCGCGGAGGCAGTCCACCGGCAAATTGCGCCCCACGTTCACCCACGTGTCGAGCGCGGAGCAAGTCCATTCCCTTCCCAGAGGTCGGCCTTTTTCTAGAGTTTTCGACAGACATTACATGACCACAGGGTCAGCTTACATGGTCCAACAACCAGATCTCATAACGGGCTAAAATTCTATGGGCTGGATGGACTAACCGTCTCTTCTCCTCGTGCTAGCAGCAAGCTTGACAACCGACTTGTCAACTGGGCAAGGGTCTCGTTGTAACCAATCAGCTGTAGCTCCATACGTCGAAAATTATTCAGACACTGCCTACGTCTTGAGCGAGGCGGCTGACCGCCTGAGCCCTGAGCATCGCCCTGCACACTGGAAGTCTGGAACTGTAGCGAGCTCAGCGTGTTGCGCGGGAATAGAATCCTGACGACGACGAACGCCATTCGAGGCGCGGCACCGTACTCGCTCCGTTCATCAATCATCATCACCGCTTCGTCGACAAGGACAAAAGTCGCCTTCGCCCAAGCTCGCTCGGCCTCCTCTGAAAAGGCCCCTGCGTCCTGCGCTCGCCACGCTCCGTTGCCGAAAACCTCCCCGCCTTTCGGCGGACCTCCTCGTCGTCCCTCAGCAAGATGCTCCCCGCTTTTCAGTTTTTAACCTGCGCCGCACGTCGTCGCACATGGCGGCCGAGGTGCAGTCGGAGAGAACGGAAAGGAAAGCGATGGAGATGGCAACGTGGGAGCTCGAAACGGGCAGAGCCCTTTCTGAGCCGCAAGGGATCGGGGCACCTGTGCTTCCTCCCGTCTTTTTCTAGCTTCACCGTTCGTGCTTCGGAGTTACTACGGCGGTAGGCCGGCAGCAACATCAACAGGTGAGTTAAGAACAGACTGGACACTGAACAGAGTTGAGTAGCTGCTGCTGCAAGCTTCACATGCCAAGCTCGCTAGAACGGCAGCACGCCGGAGACACATGGAGCCCCCCGCTCGGATGAGGAGGGCTCTAGTAGGTTGTAGCCGGTGACGTTTCTGTCCTCTTCCATTGCTCACACTCATGCTGATGATGCAACCTAATAAAGCTCGATGGCACAAACCCTGCAATTATTGCATAATCGGTTTGTCTTGTTTCAATCATTAGTGCAGGATCACTGTCTAAATGGAGCCCATATTGCCAATGACGTACAATGGCCTGCTTTTTATCAGAACAGTGCTGTTTTGCGTGAGATTCTGTATAGCCAAATTAACTATACTGGTCCTGGAGGAATTCCTGAAACTAAGAGCCCGCTTTGTCTAATTGTGCTAACGGTTCTCTAGCCATTGGCAATACTAGCTCCTACTCATGCTAATATATACACACGGACCAAGAGTGTGCAGTCTAGGCACTATTTGCGGCCGCAGAGAAAATGTGCCTCCGCTCACCTTTTATCGAGGATCGTGCGTGCGCTCTGGACAATCTTTCTCACTGTGACCATGGGTTTGTGCGTCAAAACAATCATTTGTGGCCGGTTCCAAGGTCTACTGCTACCTTTCTCCTGTGCATTCAGGCAGGAGTATGAGCCGATGATTTGTAGTATTATGGTATCTGAATTTGAAGACGGCTCTGTCAGATTGTTACTGAAACAAACGGGACATCTTGACAATTAAAACAAGCTACATGCTTTGTGGTTTGCATACCCTAGGTTTAAAGTTGGAAAAAAAATTCTATATTGAACATTCAACTCGTAGAGGTTGGGCAGACTGAACCTAAAGTCAAAATCCTAATCCCGGTATCAAGGGGATTTCGGTTAATCATGGTACCTAAAGTCAAAGTCATGGAGGAATTGAACTAGTAGAGGTTGGGCGGATTGAGCTCGTTTAACTTGATCACATCGTTATAGAGAGCTCAATCATTTGCATACTTTGTTCTTCCTATTTGTTGTCTCTTGGTGTTTCTCTATGTAAGAGCATCTCCACCGACGTCCCCCAAATAGTCGCCGGCAGAGGCGCCGGCACCTCCGTATGGGGACGCCGGCACTGCATCCTCTATTTGGGGAGCTGTTCCCACACCGGCGCCTCCAAACCGGTGGCCCCGGTAGATGTTTTGAATTAAAATCACAAATAAAAGCATAGAAAATCGAATAAAGAGAAGAACAATTCCATTCCACAAACTAATACATAATTGGGAATATGGTTTACACAAAGATATAATTTGAAACATGGTTTTTCACAAACTAATACATAGTTTGAATCATGGTTGACACAAATATAAAACATTGAACAATAACTAAACCTAACTAGGCCGGTCATCGCAGGTTTCATGTGTTTGCTGCTAAGAAAGAACACTCTCAGGCACACCCAGTCACCCAAACTGGAAAATCCAACCGTGTGCCCCGTTGGTTCTTTCGAGGAAGAATCGTGCGAAGAAACAACACTCAGTCGTCGTCCTCCTCGGCGTTGTCGCCGTGGTAGTGGCGGTGGCAGCGCGTCTCATCGAACACCTTGACGCTCATGTCCCTCGCCAAGGTAGGAGAACATGAGCACGAAGCGGGCTTTGAGGTGGTGGTAGCGCGCGAACTTCTCCCAGCCGATGTGGAGGTACATCTTGCCGCGCGCGTCGTAGATCGTGTCCACAATCCACCGGCAGCAGCCACAGGCAGCCTTTCGCAGATGCAGCGAGCCCGGCTGGTCGCCGGCGACGAAGTCGGCGAACGTGTTCGACAGCCTCTGGATGTCGTGTGGGTCGCCCTTGAGGACGATGACGAACTCGAACACCACTCGCCGCTCCTCCTCCTGCGGATCCGACGATGAAGACGACGGCGTCGCAGGCGACGACGAGCATGCAGCTCTGCCGCGGCCACAACCAGGACCACGGCCGCGACCTCGGCCTCGACCAGACATGGCGTCGTCTCTTTAGATGGTGGCGGCTAGGGTTGGGGAGAGAGGCGCTAGGGTTTTTGAGGGAGGGACGATGCGAGAGTGCCCTTTTCATAGGCCGGATGGAGCAGGGGAGCGGTGGCGCTCATTAACGCCGGCATGGAGAGCTAGGCGCGACGGGACGGTTCCATGCACGTTTGCGGAAACTACACCGCTGCTGCGTCCCAATAACTCCCATCGCGAGGTAGGCGACGGTTAGGTTAAAATTGAATGTGTTGCTGACGCGTTGGCCCCGCCACTCCCGCTGGCGTCGAATTTTGGGATGCGTGGCTAACAGGCGGGTCCCACACCCAAAAAAATTAGCCTCACGAGGCGCCAGCGCGCCCGATTCGCGCCCTTAGTCAAGGGGCCGGTACGGGGTTGCCGACGCTTCTATTGGGCTCCAAAAACCGCCGGTGCCGTTTGGGGCGCGCCGGTGTGAGCGCATTTTCACTTCCGACTGACATAGGCATCCCGAATGGACCAGCCAAAGAAGGTACCCGGGGTTTACTGAAGGCCCATGAGCCAAAGATTATAAAGCCCGGAAGCCCAATAAAGCATCGATATGGAAGATAGAGATAGATTAGGAATAAAGAGATTTGTAATTGTACGGGACGAACTCAAAGAGTCTCTCATTATTTTGTAACTTGTACAATACGAAAGCCTCGGCTCTGCCTCCTATATAAGGGGGAGCCGAGGGAGGAAGAAGGGATCGATTCATTGTCAATACAACCCTAGCCTTTAGCAGTCGAGCACCTTTCCGGCTGAAACCTTCGAGATCTACTTGCCCTCTACTTTCCGCAAAACCCTAGTCTACAATCTGTAGGTATTGACAAGTTAGAACCTTGTCAATTGGCGCCTTCTGTGGGAACTGGAGGCGACAAGGGGCTGAACTTGATGGCATCTACAACATCTTCGACAACATCGTCAACATCGTCGATAGCAAGCAACACGATGGACGGAGGTAAACAGATCAAAACTGGTCTCGTTGATTTTGTTCCTCACCCTCCCACCCGTCTGGATGCATATGCGTATCTGGAGGAGCCAATGGAGATGATGTTCGGGAGCTTCCACTTCCGCGTCGGGAAGGAAGGATCGCATCGTCTCGCGGTACCGATTTCTTCGGGATCGTCAGCGGCCGATTCCGATATCTCGGGATCATCATCATCGTTCGAGTCAGGCGACGAAGAGATCTCGTCGTCAAGCTCCATCAAGCCCGCTACAAGCAAAAAACTCGCCGAAACCTTCAGCAGCATGTCCTTCGGGTCGTATGCAGACTCAGATCTAAGCAGCGACTCGGAGAGCGTCGACAACTTCGACTTCATCGATAGATCTACTTCTATTCGGGAGGTCTTCGCCGATCTATATGACGGTGTCACCGACCCTGAAGAGGAAAACAAAGCTACAATATATCATCAAGTCTGTGCAATTGGAGATTCAAGTCACCAAGAAGATGAAACATCAGAGCCTTTCGATGATTTGAGAAATCCATAAATCGATTCCGCTGATCTCACGCGAGGATTGTGACGGATTCTACAAACGAAGGCAGAGTATATGATTGTTTTGACAATGACCAAGGGTGCTTGAGTCAAGGAGCTCTTTTAGAACTTGGTGTAGTTCCGATAGTGCCAAAACCATGAAGCTATATTGTGTGTGACAATATTGGTAACATATTTCAGACCGCGACATTAAGGTTTCACCAGAAGACCAAACATATACAATTAATGCCGACTCATTTGAAAAATGAGTGATGCATGGAGACGCAAATGAATTGCAAAATACATACGTTTCTGAGCGTGTCAAATTCGTTGACTGAAACCTCTCCCATGAGCAAAACATGATAAGCACCCGAAGGCCACAATTTACGATCTTTACATATGCAAACTAGATTACTGACTCTAGTGCAAGTGGGATACTGTTGGAGATATGCCCAAGAGGAAATAATAAAGTGGTTATTGTTATATTAAGTGAAAACATTGATACATGTGTGTTTTGTAAACAAAGCAGAGTCCCTAGTAAGCCTTTCGTTTAAACTAGCTTTTTGATTAATTGATGATCAAAGTTTCCTGATCATGAACATTAGATGTTGTTAATTACAAGTTCATGTCATTAAGAGAATGATATGATGGACACACACCCATAGTGAGCATAGCAATAAGATCAAGTCATTAAAATTTATTTTGTTGTAGCTCTCAAATACATAGTAACCTAATCCTTTGACCATGAGATCATGTTAACACCCACACCAGATGAATGATTTGATAACATCAAATGCCACTTCGTAACTGGGTGGTTATAAAGTTGCCATTGGGTATTCTGAAAGTATGACTTGAAGCGCATGGATCAAGAGTGGGATTTGTCCATCCAAATGACGAATAGATATACTCTGGACCCTCTCGGTGGAATGACATCCAATTAGCTTGCAAGCATGTGACTAGGTCACAAGGGATGTCATATCATAGTACGAGTAAAGAGTACTTATCAATAATGAGGTTGAACTAGGTATGGATATACCGATGATCGAATCTCGGATAAGTAAAGTATCGCGCGACAAAGGGAATCAATATCGTATGTTTATGGTTCTTTCGATCACGAAGTCATCATTGAATATGTAGGAGTCATTATGGATCTGCAGGTTGATGACCCACAAGTATAGGGGATCGCAACAGTCTTCGAGGGAAGTATTACCCAATTTATTGATTCGACACAAGGGGAGACAAAGAATACTTGTAAGCCTTAACAATGAGTTGTCAATTCAGTGCACTGAAACAGACTTGCTCGCAAGAGTTTATCGAGTAGCTTTATATGCGAGAATAACAAGAAGAGTGGAATAAAGACAAGAGTAGTGATTATAATAAACAGCAGATTAAAATACCGTAGGCACAGGGACGGATTAACGGCGTTGCATGGATGAGAGAAACTCATATAACAATCAAAGCAGGGCATTTGCAGATAATAATAAAACGGTATCCAAGTACTAATCAATCAATAGGCATGTGTTCCATATTTAGTCGTACGTGCTCGCAATGAGAAACTTGCACAACATCTTTTGTCCTACCGGTGGCAGCCGGGCCTCTAGGGAAACTACCGGAAATTAAGGTACTCCTTTAATAGAGTACCGGAGCAAAGCATTAACACTCCGTGAACACATGTGATCCTCACATCACTACCATCCCCTCCGGTTGTCCCAACGGGGCCATTGGTTCCGGACAGCGACATGTGTATACAACTTGCAGGTAAGATCATAAACAACGAATATCTTCATGAATCAATAACATGTTCAGATCTGAGATCATGGCACTCGGGCCCTAGTGACAAGCATTAAGCATAACAAGTTGCAACAATATCATAAAAGTGACATCTACGGATACTAGGCACTATGCCCTAACAATCTTATGACTATTACATGACCAATCTCATCCAATCCCTACCATCCCCTTCAGCCTACAGCGGGGGAATTACTCACACATGGATGGGGAAACATGGCTGGTCGATGGAGAGGCGTTGGCGGTGATGGCGGTGAAGATCTCCTCCAATTCCCCGTCCCGCGGAGTGCGGAGACTTCTGGCTCCCGAGACGGAGTTTCGCGATGTGGCGGCTCTCTGGAGGGTTTCTGGCGACTTCGACTTCTCCCGTGCGTTTAGGTCGAGGCCGATAAGTAGTCCGGGAGGGCGTCGGAGGCCGACCGAGGGCCACACCATAGGCGCGGGCCCCCTAGGCCGCGCCGCTTATGGTGTGGGGCCCTGCCTCCACCTTACTTGTCCTTCTGGCTCCGCATTCTGGGAAAATAGGGCCTTCGCATAAATTCCGAGGATTTTCCCGAAAGTTGGATTTCGCACAAAAACGAGACACCAGAGTTCTGCTGAAAACAGCGTTAGTCCGTGTTAGTTGTATCCAAAATACACAAATTAGAGGCAAAACAATAGCAAAAGTGTTTGGGAAAGTAGATACGTTTTGGACGTATCAACCCCCAAGCTTAGCTTATTGCTTGTCCTCAAGCAATTCAGTTAACAACTGAGCGATAAAAGAACTTTCACGAACACATTTGCTCATATGATGTATATATTCTCATGCTATGGCTAATACTCAAGCAGTTCATAATGATACATGCAAATAAGATCATCCAACAGCTATATCAATCATGGAGAGGTACCAACAATTAATAATACGCATCATGAATCATGTATATAAGCAGGATTGCAATGTTCATAAGAGAATATGATAAAGTGGTATCTTACTTGCCCGTATTTGATCGGCAAAACATAAAGGGATTTCTATTTTCGTGCCCTCGGTTCCTTAGTTGTACTCAGTTTTCCCCAGCTCCTTAGTTTTTCCTCAGTTTTACCCAAACTTTTGTCTGAAACCATCACACGTGATGTAACGGCCGTTGCCCGACGGTTGACCGTTATCTTCTGACTAGTGGGGCCACGTAGAGCCCGCAAAGACACGTCAGACCATCCATCTTTGTTTGACCGTAAGCATCGCTGTATCCCTGACCAAAACGCGAACGAGTGGGGCTTCGGTATATCGAATGACAAGTGGGGCCATGACGCTGATACAAGGGGCAATACACGGGTAGGATTAGATTTTTAAATGGAGCTCTACAGCGATGGCACGGAGGAGGTGGCATGCGGGGTGCCGAGATGAGATCGACGTCCACAATGAACTGCATGAGGCGAGACCAGACGCATTAGATAGATATGAACTAGACGCGTTTAACCATGCAAAGAAGAGAAGAAATGGTCGACGACATCGAAGACTACGTCAAAACTTTGACTGACCGTGTCGGACACGAACACGAGCAATGTAGAGAAAACTAGTGTCTCTCCTTTCTGGCGTGTATAGGTGGGTGCTAGGAGAGTGTGGTGGCGAAGGGAAAGACCTCGCGGCGGTCGTGGCGTCCAGCATAGCGGGTCGGCGTGGCCGTGCCCACAGCGGCGTGCATGCATGTTCGGCATTGGCATCAGCATGTACGTTCGGCATTGGCCTCGGCGGTATCTCTGGTGTGTCGTGATCGAATGAGGGGACGGGATTGAGGGTGCATCCCGACGTTGACCTAGGCGGCGAGCATAGCCGTTCGACCATGCCGATATCGGCATCGGCATCGTTTGGAGGCTGTGGTGCTCGAATCAAGTTGGGATTTGTTTCTCGTAGGCCAAAATGAATTTGAAACAAGTTTCATGTTGAAGGTTAGGTAACGAAAGTTTGTAACTATCCCAAAATTATACTAGCGCCATGGTGAGGTTCTTTTTGATAGAGCTATACGGTTGGGCAAACTTTTTGACACTTTTTAGATAGGGTTCCTTGTTGTTACACGTATGGCATCATGTATGGAAAATTTGTGGTCATTTGGAGATGTTCGAAAAAATCACTTTGCTTAAGCGCATGCCGTTTCGTCTCGCTGAAACCAGCTTTTCTAACAAGGTGATTTTTTCTACCTTCTCTAAATAACCTCAAATTTCATACAGCTGATCTTCTATACATAGATAGATAGATTGTTTCGTTTTTACATTTTTCGAACTTTTTATTTCCCTTTATAATACCCAATTGATTTTCAGGTCAAAACCTCGAAAAACAGCATCATGTATGGCATCATTTCACCCTAAATTTCAAATTTTCTGAAACTTTCCCTTTTAGATATTCCTTGTTGTTATAGGTATGCCATCATGTATGCCAAACTTGGTTAGGTCTCACTGAAACCAGCTTTTGTAACAAATTAGGTGATGGTTTATCATTTTTTTGCGTGAAAAGTAATGGCAACAACAAATCGGTGATGGTTTATCATATTTTTTTGCGTGAAAAGTAATGGCTACAACAAATTGTTGATGGTTTATCATTTTTTTGCGTGAAAAGTAATGGCAACAACAAATCGGTGATGGTTTATCATTTTTTTTGCGTGAAAAGTAATGGCTACAACAAATTGTTGATGGTTTATCATTTTTTTGCGTGAAAAGTAATGGCAACAACAAATCGGTGATGGTTTATCATTTTTTTGCGTGAAAAGTAATGGCTACAACAAATTGTTGATGGTTTATCATTTTTTTGCGTGAAAAGTAATGGCAACAACAAATCGGTGATGGTTTATCATTTTTTTGCGTGAAAAGTAATGGCTACAACAAATTGTTGATGGTTTATCATTTTTTTGCGTGAAAAGTAATGGCAACAACAAATCGGTGATGGTTTATCATTTTTTTGCGTGAAAAGTAATGGCTACAACAAATTGTTGATGGTTTATCATTTTTTTGCGTGAAAAGTAATGGCAACAACAAATCGGTGATGGTTTATCATTTTTTTGCGTGAAAAGTAATGGCTACAACAAATTGTTGATGGTTTATCATTTTTTTGCGTGAAAAGTAACGCCTAAAATAGTTTATAATTTTTAGCGCGTGAAAAATAATACAGAAAACCGCCCTTCAGCATACTTAGAGGGTGGAAGCTAATTAACCGCCAACAGAGAGAGAGAGGGGTTATCCTGCCCGTTCCCTATATCATACGATCAACGGTCGGCGGGCACGATCCGCGTGACATGGGCTAGACCAATCAGGGCGATGATGCACGTCTGCGAGAATTTGTGAAGAGAGAGGGCAAAACTGAGTACTATCAAGAAACCAAGGGCACCTGAGTAGTAAACAGACTAAGGGATTCAAATTTGAGATTTGAAAAATGGAAAATGTGTGTTTTGTACAATGAAACCCATCTTGGCCTACCTCAAACTATTTGCAATACCAATATACATCAGTGTGAGAATTGTGGCCTCATTTAGACAAAGTATGATTTGGGGGAAGCTGTTTTGGGAAGGGCTTGTTGTGGAAAACCATGCACCTTCATAGCTACTAGGTGATTTGAGAAGTGGCAATTTGTGGTAAAACTTGATTTATCTATGATTTATCTATGATTTGAGAAGTGGCAATTTGTGGTAAAGACTCCATGAGTAAGTGCCACTCTTTTTAGGATTTTTTTGCACATTAAATGACTCATTTAACTAGTTAATCCCATTTGTTGACTCTCTGTTGACCAGCCACTTGAGGGTAAAACTGAGTATATTGCACTAGCCAGTATTAGCACTCGAGGGGAAAATTGAGCACACAAAAAATGCTAGTATAAGACTCGAGGGTATACCTGAGTATATCTAAATTTCCAGGGTTAGACTCGAGGACACGTGCAATTGTTGACGCGTAGACGCGGGTCGCGGTGGAGAAGTCGAGACGTGCAATCGTGGACGCGTGTCGCGTTGCAGAAGTCCAAGACGTGCAGACGTGCACCGGTGCACGCGTAGGACGCGGGTCGCATTAACCACCCCTCGCCTTTATAGACGCCTCCTCGCACTCTCTCTGTCACTCTCACTCGCTCACGCATCGCCAACTCTCTCACGTCCCATCATCTTCTCCAAAGCAAAAAACCCTCTCCCTCTCCCTCTTCCTCTTCCTCCGCCGTAGAGATGGACAAGGAGAATGCCAATCCCATCGTCGAGGTGGGCTCAAAGCGCGACGCCTCCATCTTCGGCGCCGTCCCCTCTACGGACGACGACGCCGCCGCCGCCGCCGGTGCATCGGAGGCTGCTGCCGCCGGTGGCAGTCAGATCCCGGCGGGATGGGTCGACCCCTACGACCCCGTGCCGTACGTCCCGCCCCCGAACCCCTACGACACCTCCCTGGAGGACCCATGGAACGAGGTAACTACGGTTTGCTTCCTTTTTTGTTCCCCATTCCTTTTTGAACCCTATTTTTGCTGGTGTAGATGGATCTGTAGATGGATGAGTATTGGGCTAATATTTGCGCCGATTTTATTCCATTTTGTTTTGATCACTTCTTGATTTCGTTTAAGATTTGGGGTTCGGCTGTTCGGTTAATTTATGCAAGTAATATTGGATCTCAATCAGTTAATTTATGCAAGTAATCATGGGATCTCAATCAGTTATTTTATGCACTAATCAAAAGATATCAACCGTTTAATTTTGCAAATAATCTCGAATGTGTTCAAGTTTAGATCTAGTTCAGATCTAGAATCTGTTTCTTTGCCTATGATGAATGGTTGGGCACAAATTTTTACAGGGAGGGTTCAGCGAACCATTGCTGTGTACAAATCTGTTGTGCATGAGCTTTAGTTCGCTAACACCTTCCCTGTAGATATATAATCATGTCCACTCTAACTGAGGCTGACTCTGTTTTTCTTAACTTTGTTATCATGTACGTTAGTCATCGTTGCAACTCATTCACTAGTTTCTGTTTGATATGGATCAGATGTCTGGCAGCGACGTCGGCAGCGACGAAGAGGAGGAGGACGTCAAGACTCGCCAGGTCCGCGGAGGCTGCAGGTCGGCCAGTACATCTCCTACTTCGCCAAGGAGGTGTACAGGTGCCCCTTCTGCACCAGGAGACTCGGCGCCACGGACTTCAACTGCCTCGTCACGCATGCTGAGAACATCAGCAACACCTTCCCCAACGTCGGCACGACGGTGAACGTCCACTCCTTCCGCGCCAAGCACAGGGCGCTCGGCATGCACCTCCGCAGCTTGCAGCGGGTGGAGATCTCCGCCGCCGCATGCCTCCGCTCAAGCCCAAGGCTCCCAAGGGGAGCAAGAGCAACAAGTGGAGGCAGAGCAAGATGGGGTAGGCGGAGTCCCTGGACGTGTGCTGCTGCTGCTGCCTCCTAGTTTGTTGTTGGGATCCCTTTGTTGTTAGCTAGGGATCCCTTGTTGTTATGTTAATATGATGGTGCTGTGAAGAACCTGTTACTATGTTGGCTGCTGTGTATGCAGCCTATTATCTATCCATATTATCTAGGGATTATCTATCCCTAGTCTACTATATTTTGTTGGCCGTACTTAGTTTTCTTGATTTACTATGACTGTGAATTTATCGTACATTATCCTGGAGATTTGCTTCTAGATTTAACTACATACATATGGACCAGAGGGAGTACTAGATTTGCTGCCATATTGGGCAAACAACGAGGGCCAAAAGGCACAAATAATTGAAGAAAGTCAGAAATGCAAGCTTCTCTAGATTTTATACTAATTTGGTGAAAAGGACAGAGAGAAAGAGGGGAAAAAGGTGCACTTAATAATGCCAATTTTGGGCCGAGAGAGACAGAACCCAGCTCCTGCTCACGTGCAACCAAACGCTTCTCGTCCTGTCCCACGCGGTCCCTTTCTACCAGCCCCACGCGACGCGGGCCCACACGACGCGGCCCCACACGACGCGGCCCCACACGTGACAGAACGGTCAACTAAACGGGAATCCTGCCGTCTGAGTTGCTTCTGCGGGTTTCAGACAAACGTTTGGGGTAAAACTGAGGAAAAACTAAGGAGCTGGGGAAAACTGAGTACAACTAAGGAACTGAGGGCACGAAAATAGAAATCCCAAACATAAATGCCCAGGCACCTCTGGAGTTCATAGAAAGACTAGAAGTAGTGATTGTCAAAGATAAAAGCATCAAAGTTATACCACAAGCAATCATATTTTGAGACACGCATATTATACTAAGAATGACAGTTGTGCTCTCAAGATAGTGCTCAAAGGAAGAATGGAGACACAACATAAAAGTAAAAGATTGACCCTTCGCAGAGGGAAGCAGGGATTAACATGCACTAGAGCTTTTCATTTGTAAAGCAGGAGTAAAATTATTTTGAGAGGTGTTTGTTGTTGTCAACGAATGGTAATGGGTACACTAACTACCTCATCAACCGGACTCCCAAGAGCGGCTCCCATTTTATTTATTTTTGGGTGGCACTCCTTCCAACCTTTCTTTCACAAACCATGGCTAACCGAATCCTCGGGTGCCTGCCAACAATCACATACCATGAAGGAGTGCCTTTTTATTTAAGTTTTATTATGATGATGACACTCCCCCAACCTTTGCTTACACAAGCCATGGCTAACCGAATCCTTCGGGTGCCGTCCAACAATCACAAACCATGGAGGAGTGTCTATTTAAGTTAATTAATTTGGGACTGGGAATCCCATTGCCAGCTCTTTTTGCAAAATTAATGGATAAGCGGATGTGCCACTAGTCCATATGAGAGTCCGTCAAAAGTAAATGACAAGGTTGAAAGCTAAACACCACATACTTCCTCATGAGCTATGAAACATTAACACAAATTGAGAAGCATTTTGAAAGTTTTAAAGGTAGCGCATGAGAATTTACTTGGAATGGTTTGAAATGCCATGCATAGGTATTTATGGTGGACACTTTGGAACAACTTGGTTTTCAGGTGTTTGGAAGCACGAGCGGCGTTCCCGCTCAGTACAAGTGAAGGCTAGCAAAAGACTAGGGAACGACAAATCAAGAGAGCAAGAATGTCATAATCATGCTTGCGGCAAAATAAATTAATGGAGGCATAAAAGTGATACAAGAACTCTGAAGCAATATAAATCATCGAGGCTTAATTGACTTTTTTGTTCAGTCATATGCATGCGTGAGCATGTGCCAAGTCGATATAAATGAATTATTCAGAGGAGGATACCACAATGCCATACTTACTTATGAATAAAACAATGCAAGCGAACATCCATGACATGCTACTCATATTAATAAATTGGAGTTAAACATGAGAGATCATGAACTACTAGACTTTCTCAAATAACATATACCTCACATGAACCAACTAAGCATGCTCACATGGATGAGTATATGTACAAAAATGAAAACAAATAGAGTTCATACCAGCCTCTCACCACAATCCAATTGTTGTAGATCGTCATTATTGCCTTTCACTTGTGTAGCTTGGATAATATGAAATGAAAACCACGCTCTAGCCACCGAAGACCATTGAACTCATGATGAACTTTACAAACCAAAGAAGAACAGCAAATATTTTTGGTGTTTTCGAATTGGAAACAAGAACAAGAGAAACAAGCAAACAAAGCAAAATCTTTTTGGGTTTTCTTATGGCAAACTACCGATAGCAAACAAAGTAAAATAAGAGCAAAGAACCAAATAAATAAATGGTGAAGAGAAACAACAGAAATATTTTTGGTCTTTTTGTGTTTTAGGAAAGAAACAAAGCGAAAACAAGAGAATGCAAACTAACAGAAACACAGAAAAGCAGGATGACAGAAATCTGCCAAAACCTGACAGCAGTACAGAAATCGAAATTAACAAAAATCTTCCATTGCTCAGATCAAAAAGTGTTCAACTAATGAAAGTTAGATAACAACCTGGGGCACATGCTCAAAAATTGGCAACTCAAAATAACGTTCTGGCTGTGCGTACGAATTTTTTTGGTAACAGCCCAGAATCTGTTTTTGGACAGCACTTCCCCAAATATCATCTCTTCTCATTAGAAAACCACTCTAAGAAACTAAACAAGTATGTACAAGTATCCAGCAACCATAATATGCAAAAATGAGTGATGCCGGTATACCTCCCCCAAGCTTAGGCTTTTGGCCTAAGTGGAGTTCATTCCCATCGAGGGTCGGAGTTCCACGCCGGTGGATCATACATGGAGTGGTAATAGGGCCCCTGCGCAGAAGAATGTCGTGGAGGTTCCACATGACCATAATGTTGATATGAGGAGCTCGCTGCATCGGATGAAGAGTCGGGGTGCTCCTCGGCCTCCTCCATACCTTCCCTTGCACGATGGCTTTCCCTTTCTATGTATGCGTTTAGCTCATTTTCTGTGATCGACCACCCTTTCCTGGCATCAAGGTTAAACAGAGCAGGTGCAGGCAATCGTACTAGCTTTTCAATTTTCTTAGTTATGCTCCAATTTTTCTTATACAAAGTTATCCTATAATACAGGTTGTTCAAATTAGATGCATCTGAAATAAACTCATGTTTAATCATGGAAACAACATCAAGCTTCTCTATAGAAAGCGGAATATCTAAATGGTGAGGTCCCACACCATGCATAGCTAATAAGCGAGAGGCGATAAGACCTCCACAAATTCCTCCTTTCTCACGGTTAGTAGCAAGTCTACAAGCTATTAAAGCACCCAAATTATAAGTCCTATCCTGTTGCAAAGCGGCAGCTAAGAAAGCCAAATCTTGGACAGATAATTTACCTGCATTCTTTCTAGCAAGAACGCACTTTGTAACGAAATAAGCAAAGTAGCGGATAGCTGGTTGTTGAATGCTACTAATCTTACCACCATCATTGGAGAAGCTCCTCCCATTACAAATCATTGTATAAAGATTTGAGAGCTCCCACGGCGTTCCCCTGACCTTCTCGCAGGATCCCCATCGCGGTACTCTAATTGCTGCACAAAAATCACTAAAAGGCAAGTCGATAGTTTTGTTATAAATCTTGTATCGGACCATAGGATTAGTTGGAGACCGATGAAATTCAAAATCCTGCACAACCGACACTGTTAGCTTAGCATATTGGTAAGGTTCACCAACAGTAAAACCTTCCAACCCTGCATTAGAAATCAGTGTTTGAACATCTTGCAGGATTCCTGCATTCCGCATAAAATCGTGCATGGGTAATAAGAGGGGTATACTCCCTCTTCACGGTGAACTCTCATGACTTGTTGTACCTCCAATTCTTGTTGATTTAGTTGGTGCCTACTTCCTTCCATTTTCTGAAAATTTTCAACAATCATTATAAAATTTGATTTCAAGGTATATAATTGAGGGTAACTACTATAGGAACTTGCTAGAGTACTACACATGCATCAAAAGTAATTTCTACCACTTAGAACAAGCATGCAAGCTCACTAAACATGTTATCTACAGCAGCAAAATATTCAAGATATACTCAACCAAACGAAATTCTAATTGGACAATCAAAGGAGTCACATACCAAGGAGCAAATGTGCCAAATTTACAGAAATCTGGGCTGAGCAAGGAGATCGAGAAATCGCGAGTTCTTGAGCAGAAACGCGAGTGAGAGGAACTTGCGAGTTTTTTCGGGAGAGGAAGATGTGGGAGGAAGAGATGAAGTAGTGGGGCAAGGAGGGGCCCACACCACAGGGTGCGCGCCCACCTCCTTGGCCGCCGGCCTGTGGTGTGGCACCCTTGGTGCCCCACAGGTCATCCTCTGGTACTCCCAGGTGCCTCGTCGAAAAATAGGACCAACGGTGTAATTTTCGCGAATTTTTGAAAACTTTGAAAAATGCACATTTCTGGGTATTAAATTAATTATTACTGCGCAGGAAAATGATTTCCAAAATCCCAACAACTAAGGCATATTGCAAAACAAAAAGGTGCTACAGCAAGTAAAACAAATGAAAGGAGAAAGAAAGAAAGAAATGTTGTTTAGCTCTCTTATGCATTAAAATATACTTGTTAACAAGGTTGATCAAGTCTTGCTACCAAATAAATTTTATATGACATAAGAAGAAATAAACCTCAAATCAATCATGTTACCTTATATTGAATTGATATGGATCCAATCACAAGAGTTTGATATTCTTCTTTAGGCTCATATATAGGACAATCAATGGTTCCCACTTTGATAGTTTTACATTAGAAATTGTATTAACTCCACATACTTTATCAATCCTCTTGGGAAAATAGACAGTATGTTCCTTATCATCAACATTGAAAGTAACCATGCCTTTATTGCAATCAATAACAGCCCCTGCAGTATTAAGAAAGGTCTTCCAAGAATAATGGACATATTATCATCTTCAGGCATTTCCAACACAACAAAATTAGTTAATATCAAGCAATACTGAGTAACTTGAACAGGAACATTTTCACATACACCAACAGGAATAGTAGATTTATCAGCCATTTGCAAAGATATATCAGTTGGTATCAACTTATCTAAATCAAGTCTCTTATAAAGAGAAAAAGGCATTACACTAACTCCCGCTCCCAAATCACATAGAGCAGTTCTAACATAATTATTCTTGATGGAACAAGGAATAGTAGGTATACCTGGGTCTCCAAGTTTCTTTGGAATCTTACCACTGAAGGAGTAATTAGCGAGCATAGTGGAAATCTCCTCATTGGGAATTTTCCTTTTGTTAGAGACAATATCTTTCATATACTTTGAATAAGGAGGCAATTTAATAGCATCAGTCAAAGGGATTTGCAAAAATAAAGGTTTCATCCAATCACAAAATTTATTATAATGTTCCTCCTCCTTTGATTTTAGTTTCTTAGCAGGAAAAGGCATTTGCTTTTGAACACAAGGTTCTCTTTCATTACCATGTTTCTCAGCAATAAAATCTTCTTTAGTGTACTTTTTATTTCTAGCAGGCTTTTCAGGTTCTTTTTCAATTTCTTCTTTATCAGGAGTATCATCCTTATCATTATCTTTATCATGTTCATTACCACTTTCAGTTTCATCATTAGAAATAGAAATACTATTAGGATCATTAACAGGTTCAGAGGATTCTATAACATTCTTATGTTTCTTTTTCTTTTTCTTAGATGGAGCACTAGTTTTAGTTAGTTGAGAATCTTGTTCAACTCTTTTGGGATGCCCTTCAGGATATAGAGGATCCTGGGTAGAAACACCACCTCTAGTTGTTACTTCATAAGCATGTTTTTCTTTAGAATTATTTCCCAACAAGTCATTTTGCACTTTAGTAAGTTGATCAATTTGAGTTTGAACCATTTGAAAATGTTTAACAAGTATCTTAACATCATTGGAGGTTCTCTCCACAATATCATGCAATTCACTAAAAGCTCGAGAATTTTCCATTAAATGACTCTCTACTCTCATATTAAAGTTTTCTTGCTTAACAATATAATTATCAAACTCATCTAAGCATTGAGCAGGAGGTTTTGAATACGGAATATCTTCCCTAGTAAAGCGTTGAAGAGAGTGTACCTCAATCATGGATGAAGGGGGAGTTATCTCACATAAATCTTCTATAGGAGGTAAATTCTTCACATCTTCAGGTTTAATACCCTTCTCTTTAAGAGACTTCTTGGCTTCCCTCATATCTTCATCATTTAATTTAATCATACCCCTCTTCTTCAATATCGGTGTCGGGGTTGGTTCAGGTGTAGACCAATCATCATGATTCCGGCCTATTTTAGCCAATAATTCTTCTTCGTCTGGAGTTCTTTTCCTGAAAACACAACCAGCACAACTATCCAGGTATGCCCTAGACTCAATGGTTAGTCCACTATAAAATATATCAAGTAAATCATGCTTTTCCAAATCATGGTCAGGCTGAGCTCTAATAAGAGAGCAAAATCTCGCCCAAGCCTCAGGCAATTTCTCTCCATCTTCCTGGTCAAAATTATAAATTCTCTGCAAAGCAGCATGTTGAGCACTAGCAGGAAAGTATTTCCGGAAGAAAACATCAAGCAATTCTTTTGGACTTTTAATAGAACCAGGAGGCAAATTATTATACCAAGTTTTAGCATCATCCTTTAATGAGAAAGGAAAAATTTTAGCGACAAAATAAGTACGCATCTTAATATCATCGGAAAACAAGCCACTAAGAGTAGATAACTCAGTCATGTGTTCAACAGCACTTTCTTTTTCAGTACCACAAAAGGGTGTTTTCTCAACAATAGCTATATGAGATAGATCAAGAGAAAAATCATAATCTTTATCCCTAATGTTTATAGGAGATGTGGCAAATTTAGGATCAGGAGATAATTTATATCTAACAGCATGTTCCGCAAGCAATTTTTAATTTTTCTTGCATCAGTAGTAGCATTACATTTTTCAATAAAATCATCATCAAGCTCTACATAATCTTCATCAAGATCATCACTAGAATATTCAACAGACTCAGGTGAATTAACAGGTGTAGCAGCATTTTCATTAGGAGTTTCAGTATTTTCAATTTGTCTAGACTTAGCAATTGTAGCATCTAGAAAAGATCCTAACGAACCATCATTATCAAGCACAGCAGAAGCATCATCACAATTATGAGAGGAATTTTCAGATTCAGCAGAAGTACCAGCATTTGAAGCTTGTGGTGGTGAAACAAGTTTACTTATCACAGATGGTGAATCAAGAGCAGCAGAGGTACTAAGAGTTGTACCTTTTCTTGTAGTGGATGGTAATATGGCGATCTTAGTATCGCGAGGTTTACCCATGATGGAGACTTTGCAGCGAACAATATCAATCCAAGTGAACTTCCAAATAAAGCTATGCTCCCCGGCAACGGCGCCAGAAAATAGTCTTGATGACCCACAAGTATAGGGGATCGCAACAGTCTTCGAGGGAAGTATTACCCAATTTATTGATTCGACACAAGGGGAGACAAAGAATACTTGTAAGCCTTAACAGCGGAGTTGTCAATTCAGTTGCACTGGAAACAGACTTGCTCGCAAGAGTTTATCAAGAGTAACTTTATGGCAGTAGGAATAGTAAAATAACAGCAGTGGAATAAAGACAGCAGTAGTGATTATAGTAAAAAGCAGATTAAAATACTGTAGGCACGGACGGATTAACGGGCGTTGCATGGATGAGAGAAACTCATATAACAATCAAAGCAGGGCATTTGCAGATAATAATAAAACGGTATCCAAGTACTAATCAATCAATAGGCATGTGTTCCATATTTAGTCGTATGTGCTCGCAATGAGAAACTTGCACAACATCTTTTGTCCTACCAGCCGTGGCAGCCGGGCCTCTAGGGAAACTACTGGAAATTAAGGTACTCCTTTTAATAGAGTACCGGAGCAAAGCATTAACACTCGTGAACACATGTGATCCTCACATCACTACCATCCCCTCCGGTTGTCCCATTTCGTCACTTCGGGGCCATTGGTTCCGGACAGCGACATGTGTATACAACTTGGGTAAGATCATAAACAACGAATATCTTCATGAATCAATAACATGTTCAGATCTGAGATCATGGCACTCGGGCCCTAGTGACAAGCATTAAGCATAACAAGTTGCAACAATATCATAAAAGTGACATCTACGGATACTAGGCACTATGCCCTAACAATCTTATGACTATTACATGACCAATCTCATCCAATCCCTACCATCCCCTTCAGCCTACGGGGAATTACTCACACATGGATGGGGGAAACATGGCTGGTCGATGGAGAGGCGTTGGCGGTGATGGCGGTGAAGATCTCCTCCAATTCCCCGTCCGGCGGAGTGCCGAACGGAGACTGGCTCCCGAGACGGAGTTTCGCGATGTGGCGGCTCTCTGGAGGGTTTCTGGCGACTTCGACTTCTCCCTGCGTTTTTAGGTCGAGGCCGATAAGTAGTCCGAAGGAGGGCGGCGGAGGCCGACCGAGGGGGCCACACCATAGGGCCGCGCGGGCCCCTAGGCCGCGCCGCCTTATGGTGTGGGGCCCTCGGGCCTCCACCTTACTTGTCCTTCTGGCTCCGTCGTATTCTGGGAAAATAGGGCCTTCTGCATAAATTCCGAGGATTTTCCCAAAAGTTGGATTTCTGCACAAAAACGAGACACCAGAGCAATTCTGCTGAAAACAGCGTTAGTCCGTGTTAGTTGTATCCAAAATACACAAATTAGAGGCAAAACAATAGCAAAAGTGTTTGGGAAAGTAGATACGTTTTGGACGTATCACAGGTCCCGCTATTGGTTATTGGTCGGAGAGGTGTCTCGATCATGTCTGCATAGTTCGCGAACCGTAGGGTGACACACTTAAGGTTCGATGTTGTTTAAGTAAATAGGGAATATGAGATGGATAACGAATGTTGTTCTAAGTCTCAGATGGGATCCAAAACATCATGAGGAGGTCCGAAATAGTCTAGAGAATAAGATTCATATATGGGAAGTCATTTTCAGGGTTAACAGAAAAGTTCAGGATTTTTTGGTATTGTACCAAAGGATCTAGATGGTTCCGGAGGGTACCATAGTGGGGCCCACTTATCCCGGACGATCAACATGGACCGAAGGGGGTCTCATAGGCGACGGGCTCGGATGCTCCGGGCTCGGAGGCGATGGGCTCGGGGCAACGGCCGCCGGCGCATTCTTCTTCTCCATCGCCGGCAGGGGAGCGCGCGTACGACGGTTGGGGTTTTTTCATTCGATTTGGAGAAGTTGATGGGATGTGAGAGGCGTGGTTGCGTGCGCGAGTGAGAATGAGACTTACTGTGTGCAGAGGGAGGGAGAGAGGGGCTTATGCGTCCTCAATGCGACCCACGTCCTACGCGTCCACTATTGCACGTCTGCACGTCTTCGACTTCTGCACCGTGACACGCGTCAACAATTGCACGTCTTCCACTTCTGCACCGCAACACGCGTCCTCGAGTCTAACCCTGAAAATTTAGATATACTCAGGTACATTCTCGAGTCTTATACTAGCATTTTTTGTGTGCTCAGTTGTCCCCTTGAGTGCTAATACTGGCTACTGTACTATTTTCAGTTTTACCCTCAAGTGGCTGGTCAACAGAGAGTCAACAAATGTGATTAAGCTAGTTAAATGAGTCATTTAATGTGCAAAAAATTCCAAAAAAGATAAAACCATAGTGACACTTACTCATGGAGTCTTTTTACGCGACCTGCCACGTTGGGAACCATAACAATCATAGATAAATGAAGTTTTACCACAAATTGTCACTTCTCGAATCACCTAGTAGCTATGAAGGTGCATGGCTTTCCACAATAAGCCCTTCGCAAAACAGCTTTCCCCAAAACATACTTTGTCTGAATGAGGCCACAATTTTCACACTCATGTATATTTGTATTGCAAATAGTTTGAGGTAGGCCAAGATGGGTTTCATTGTACAAAACACGCATTTTCCATTTTTTAAATCTCATATTTGAATCCCTTAGTCTGTTTACTACTCACGTGTCCTTGGTTTCTTGATACTACTAAGTTTTGCCCTCTCCCTTCACAAATTCTCACAGACGCCCAACATTGCCCTGATTGGTTTAGCCCATATCACGTGGATCATGCCCGCCGACCGTTGATCGTATGATCTAACGGCAGGATAACCCCTCTCTCTCGATCGGGCCACCACCCTCTCTCTCTGTCGCGGCGGCTAGCTTCCACCCTCTATGTATGTTAAAGGTCTAAATACCCAGTTTGCCACCGGATTCAGCAAGTTTGGTTTTCTGTATTATTTTTCACGCACTAAAAATTATAAACTCTTTTAGGCATTACTTTTCACGCAAAAAATGATAATCCATCACTGATTTGTTGTAGCCATTACTGAAAGGACGAGATGTCGCCTAGAGGGGGGGAATAGGCGTTTTAAAAACTCTTATGGATTTGGCTTGTAAGAATGCGGAATTACTAACGTTTATTTTACAAGCACAAACCCTAAATATGCTAGGCTCACCTAAGTGCAACAATAACAACTAGAACTAAGCAAGATAGGCACAAGATATATGTAGCACAGGTGATAGCAAGATATATGTACTTCAAGCACGATGACTATCACAAGGAAAGAAAGCTTGGGTATAGAAACAAACGAGGCACGCGGAGACGAGGATGTATTCCTGTGTTCTCTTCCTTTGCAAGAAGGTACGTCACGTTCGGAGGGGTGGAGGTCCCACGAAGGATTACCCAATGCCACGAAGGCTCACCCTATTCTCCGAGCCAAACCCACGAAGGATAATGGCCCTTTCCTTATGGTTAGCTTTTCCTCCACTCCGGAGATGGCAAGCTCCACAACCACTTCACAAGCTCCACGAAGGAGAAGGCCGGGCCTCTTCACAATTTTCCTTGAAGAGATCACCGGAGCACCAACCACCAAGCCAACTAGGAGTTCTCCCTCCAAGAGTAACAAGCTCACGGTCTCTCACTCGAACTAATCGTGGTGGAGAGCTCAACACTATGCAATGATGCAAAGCAAGAACACTAGAGGTGTTCAAATCCTTCACACTCAAATCCCACCAAAGCAACAAATGCTAGGATGATATTAGAGAGGAAAAACAAAGAGGAAATCAACAAATGACTCCAAGATCTAGATCCAAAGGGTTCCCCTCACTTAGAGGAGAGATGGATTGGTGAGGATTGTAGATCTAGATATCCTCTCTTAGATCCCTCAAGAATGGGCAAGAATCATGGGGGGAATCAAGAGATTGGGCAAGTTCTTCAAAGTCAACAATGGAGGAGAGAGAGTGGAAGAATTTCTCCAGCCCAAGGTGGAAGAAGGCCTATTTATAGCCCAAGCCAAAATCTAACCGTTGGGGAAGTGACCAGCTCACCATCAGCGAAGGGAGACGGTCAACCGGGCCTGGGGCCGGGCCGTCCGGTCCAGGTGCCGGTCAGACCGGGCGTGGGACCGGACGACGCCGGTCCAAACCGGGCGGCCAGCCGGGCAGGCACCGGGCGAAGGGGAAAAGTCCCCTGGATTGTGCCCGGTGTGCACCGGTCGAGGGGCCGGTCGGCGCCGGGCCAGCCGGTGCCATGGCCGGTCCAACCGGACCACAGACCGGCCAGGGGCTAAACATCTTTTCTATATTTTAAACAGAAAATGCTCCCTAACTCCGATTGACATGAAACCAATTTTGTTGGAAAGATAACGACAAATAGAACCCAACAACATGAAATATGGAGACTCATCACATGATATTTTTAGATGATTTTAGAGAGGGAGTCTCCCACCATCAACAAACGGTGAAGACGTCCAAACTCGAAAAAGCAATAGAAGATGCATGCGGATTCCATTTTCGACGAACTTGGGCTTGTTGTAAAGCTAGCAACAAGCTCAAGAACCTCTCACAGAGAAACACCAAGAAGAATAGGGATATGAAAGTATACAAAGGGTTGAGCTCCCTAAGACGATGTGATCAAGTTACCCAACCGGAAGCCCCTCTTGATAGTGCGTCTATCTATCCTATAATCCGGTCTCCCATCAACCACCTTGATACCGGTAAAAGGAAAACCTATCAAGGTCATACCTTTGCCTTGCGCATCCCGCTTGATCTTGATGATAACTCTTCAAGCTCCACTCAAGCCGAATGCCTCACTTGATCATCGTTACTTCGTGAAGACTCACAAATGCTCCCCCATACATCATGATGGGAAAGCTCCATTGATGCACATCTTCACATGTCCATTATCACCAAATGGACGGCAAGCTTCAAGCATATGATCCTCTTGAGATGATCAATCTTGAACTTGCCCAACTCAACCTTGATGACGATCACCACTTGATGTCATCCTCTCATGGGCTATATGAGATCTCACTTTTGATGCATGCCCATGGAAAGGTACATAACCCACATAGACAACACAAGGGAACATATATGATGGGTTAGTTCATAAAGCATGATTGACATGGCTTACCATACCACATGACTTATCGTGGCACATTCTTCATGCTTCATGTGTTGACCATACTTGAATCTATTCCTCACTCTTTGTATTGGCCAACCTTGTATCTTCTCATGCTCTATCATACTATCTTGAGATGTATACAGAATTATTCTCTTGGAATCAAGCACTCAAGATCTTGATCATTCATGCTTATCACATAAGCTGGAACACGGCTAATATTGAGTTCCACATAAGAACTCCATCTTCATTTCTTCTTTTTGATCATATCACATATATATCTTCAAATCGATGATCTTGATGCCAATACACAAGGTATATCTTTATCTTCATGGCATCCATACTTGAATCCAACACATGGAATACAAGTAGTACCTATGGAATATTCCTTCATATAAACTCAATGAAAACATTAGTCCATAGGGGTTGTCACTAATTACCAAAATCACACATAGGGGCAATATACCCTTACAATTATTTTTCACGCAAAAAATGATAAACCGCCACCGATTTTTTGTAGCCATTACTTTTCACGAAAAAATGATAAACCATCACCGATTTCTTGTAGCCATCCCTCCTCTTATTTAATTGACTCAGATTTATTATAAAGTTGTACTGAATCTGAGTCAATTAAAAGAGAACGGAGGGAGTACTTTTCACGCTAAAATGATAAACCATCACCGATTTCTTGTAGCCATTACTTTTCACGCTAAAAATGATAAACCATCACCAACTTCTTGTAGCCATTACTTTTCACGCTAAAAATGATAAACCATCACCGACTTCTTGTAAGCATTACTTTTCATGCTAAAAATGATAAATGAAACAATCTATCTATCTCTGTATTTTAAGTTTGGGAGAGTTCACCATCTACTTATGTTAACTTTCTAGGTTTTGGCTTGAAAATCAACTGGGTATTATAAAGGGAAATAAAAGTTCAAAAAAAAATGTAAAAACAAAACAAACTACTTATCTTTGTATAGAAAATCATCTGTATGATTTTTGAGGTCATTAAGAGAAGGTCAAAAAAACCTAACTTGTTACAAAAGCTGGTTTCAGTGAGACCTAACCAAGTTTGGTATACATGATGTCAGACCTGTAACAACAAGGAATATCTAAAAAGTTTCACAAAATTTGAAATTTAGGGTGAAAATGATGCCATACATGATGCTGTTTTTCGAGGTTTTGACCTGAAAATCAAATGGGTATTACAAAGGAAAATAAAAAGTTCGAAAACAAAACAATGTATCTATCCCTGTATAGAAGATCATCTGTATGAAATTTGAGGTCATTTAGAGAAGGTAGAAAAAGTCACCTTGTTACAAAAGTTGGTTTCAGCGAGACGAAACAGCATGCGCTTAAGCAAAGTGATTTTTCGAACATCTCCAAATGACCCTAAATTTGCCATACATGATGCCATACGTGTAACAAAAAGGAATATCTAAAAAGTGTCAAAAACTTTTGCCGAACCGTATAGCACTATGAAAAAGAACCTCACCATGGTGCAAGTAAACTTTTTAGTTACAAACTTTCATATTTTACCTAACCTTCAACATGAAACTTGTTTTAAATTCATTGTGGCGTACAAGAAACAAATTCCACCATGATTCGAGCACCACAACCTCCAAACGATGCCGATGCCGATATCGGTATGGTCAGAATGGCTATGCTCGCCGCCACTGCTAGGTCACCGTCGGGATGCACCCTCAATCCAGTCCCCTCATTCGATCACTGACACACCAAAGATACCGCCGAGGCCAATGCCGAACGTACATGCTGATGCCAATGACGAACATGCACGCCACTGTGGGCACGACCACGCCACCCCGCTATGCTGGACGCCACAGACCACCGCGAGGTCTTTCCCTTCGCCACCACACTCCCCTAGCACCCATCTATACACGCTAGAAAGGAGAGACACTAGTTTTCTCTATATTGCTCGTGTTCGTGTCCGACACCGTCAGTCAAAGTGTTGAGGTAGTCGTCGATGTCCTCGACCATTTCTTCTCTTCTTTGCATGGTTAAACACGTCTAGTTCATATCTATCTAATGCGTCTGGTCTCGCCTCATGCAGTTATTTGTGGATGTCTATCTCATATCTGCATCCCGCAGGCCACCTCCTCTGTGCCATCGCTCTAGAGCTCCGTTTAAAAATCTAATCATATCCGTGTATTGCCCCTTGTATCAGCGTCATGACTGTCATTCGATATACCGAAGCCCCACTCGTCCGCGTTTTGGTCAGGGATATAGCGATGCTTACGGTCAAACAAAGATGGATGGTCTGACGTGTCTTTGCGGGCTCTACGTGGCCCCACTAGTCAGGAGATAACGGTCAAAGTTGTTGACCCGTCGGGCAACCGGCCGTTCCAGCACTTGTGAGGGTTTCAGACAAGGGCTTGGACAAAACTGAGAAAAAACTAAGCGGCTGGAAAAAACTGAGCACAACTAAGGACCCGAGGGCACGGAAATAGAAATCCCTATTATAAAACCCTTCTTCCCTATTTTTTTTGAAAATTATTTTTGAACCAATCTGGACAAAATTATGCGGGAAACCCTACACACGATCAAAATACAAAAGGCGTTTGAGATGGCTGTCAAGAAAAATAACACCAGAAATAAGTAAATCATAGGTAATTATACAAACACAAATTATTACAATTTTTTGCATGTCAACTTGCAGATATTGACCGACAACTTTTCCATGTGAAATCATTTGCGAATATTCACACACGGTTAAGATCGTTTTCCCGTGCGCTATGGTTTCACGTTGTAGGCTGGGTGAGGCTAAGCGGACGGTAAGCTTTTTAGGTGGTCAACATTGTACTGCAGAACACACGAAAAAAATCCTTTTGTATGCCATGGTAGGATTAAGAGACCTAATATGTACTAGTAATAGTGAATCCACCATGCGCGGGTTCAATTCTCGTCGCCTCACTTTTCCAAGATAGAAGAGAAGCAACTAAGGGATTGGTTTGCCTCCCTTTGAAGAAGAAATAAATAGCTAGTTTGGCGAAAATTCAATTCAGAACATGGGAGCATATGCTCCTGCCACCGGAAAAATATTTTGAAATGTTCAAAAAATTCGAACAAAAAATTTCTTGCTTACGTATCAACATTTTACGTGCGCAGACCAAGTCTTGCGAAAAACCGACATTTTTTGTGACTTGTGCAAAAAAGATAAACAAAACGTCTCATACACAACCATTTTTTACAGAAAAAATTGTCTTTTTTACAGATGACGATCAAAATGTCGATTTTCTGTGAAACCACTTTGTGAACGTGTAGAATTTCGAGATATATCTACTAAATTTTGTGTTCAAATTTTTCAACATTTTAAAAGTGCATTTAAAATACAGTTTAAAAACCGGGAGCATATGCTCCCGGGTGCCAAAACGCCACTCCCGTAGTTTGGATCATTCTAAACTTTCATCCACAGCCCCACAAGGTTTCGAAAGTAGGACATGAACCAGTTTCAATCATGCCAAAATCAAGCATTCCAAAATAATCAAATTTGATTAATCCAATTGACTTCGACATTATTAAGTTGTTCAAAACAATTATGCTATACTTTCGTAGAGAGAGTACATGTTTTGTTGTTGTATATCTGGTTTGATATACAATGCTTGGTTGGTGGTGGAACAACTAAAATATGGATCTAGCTTAATACAATACATAATTTTGTTGAACTTCACGTACTCCCTCTGTTTCAAAGTAAGTGTGTGAGTTTATCCAAAATCGTATTTATTTACACACTAAAACGCGTCTAGATACATACGAATGTAGATAAATGTATAACAACGGAGGAAATATACTGCTTTGTTTGGTTTAGTTCGGTTAAAAGTTTCATATTGCTTTGTATGCGTGCAAGTACAATTGTTCAGCGTCCGATCTCTCTGTCTTACAAGCAGGTGACAAAACGGGACATCCCTAATTACTTAAGAACACCTGATAAATGCAAAACAAGTTGGATGCTCAATCATCAGCATGTTTGACCAGTCAAACGTATAAAATTTGGACAAAATATATGCTCCATTCGTACAGATGCTGGCTGGCCAGTGGCCACCACGCTGGACCCTAATTACTTAAGGCTACCACTGATGATGAACCAATTAATCAGTCCCGCGGAGTACAACAAATGATGCAACACCGATTCAATCATCTAGCAGGAGTAGACCATACACTAGCACTACGTGACCTACTAACCTGTAGCGTGACTCGTCCGAGTCACATGTCCAGAATTCCTTCGTACCAGTGAATTCAAAACACATGAACGAGACCAATCAATGCCATTCCCACAATAAGAGGAAGACCAGCAAGGGCATCGGCGTTTGAGTTGGCCGCGAACATGAAATTGGTTTCGTTGCCTCATATATCTGTTTGGGTCAGGAAATTGCCCAAGCGGTCTGATGTAAATGGATTGGCTTTCATATATTTCTTATTTAAAAGACAACACAATTTACATAGTTTTATAAAACAAAATATATACAAGATACCCAAGGACTTCCAACCCTAGCTTACTACTCGTCTGTCATTGGGAAGCTGGGTCAGGTCGATGAGCACATGCATCTCCCATGGCCGCATGGGCACCGTCGCGTCCATTGTGATCAGTTGATCCCGACGCGGGAGGAGGAGTGGTTGTGGCAGGAGCAGGCAACAACGGGGTTGTGGGCGGTGTGGTTGAGGCCTGCAAGGCCAAACTGTCTCATCCTCATAGACGCATGTCGGCATGACCGAACTGGCGGAGCTTGGTTGTGGCCGCGGAGGCTCCGTATGTTTGGATACCAAGATTACGAACCACGCCGCCTCCTCTTCGTCCATGTCGTTCGACTGGATTGGGAGCCGGTCCAACGTTCCCTCCTCCTTGGCCACCTCGGCCATGTAGGCGAGGTAGCCCAGGTAGTCATCCGGGTTTCTTCGCCCGGGATGTCCTCGCCGAAGAAGAGCTCCCTCTCGGGCTTTGGCGACTCCTCCGTGGCCACAGGGACGCGGCTCGACACGCGGTTGTGTGGCTTCTTCGATTTCGCTGAAGAGGCATCAGCCTCGTCATGGTTCTTCTCCGGCTTCCTCCATGGAAACACTCATTCGCCTTATAATGTCTTGTGGAAGTTGCCGCCGACTAGGAAGGCTTGGAATTTGGCAATAGGGCGATGACAGGGGCGTTGCCGTTGATCTTAAAAAGGACAATTGAGCGGTTGCTTTCAATTTCTGACGCATGTCTCCAAGCGTGTGGCCTTGTGGCAGCGTAGAAGCCCAACCATCGCCCGCTAGTCCTTCCGTTGCGGTGAAGTCAAAGCACGCCATCGCAGGAGAGGACGTGATTCAGGCCATGTTCTACCGCTAGGCGAGCCCGACGCGGCAGGGAGAGCGGACATGCGTTGCTTCAGCGCCGCATCCGCGGTGAAACCCATATTTGGGACGCGAATGCATCGGTGCGGACAGACCGATCAGTATGTGTCGGGCCGTCAGGCTGGAGGTTTACCAATTTTCCATCTGTACGAACCAAATTAGACACTTTAGATCCATTTTCGCCGGGCTGCAGGAGACACCCTAAGGAGCACGGAGTAATCACAACTACTTAGAGTTCTAGGCTTTTTAAATTTAAAGTTTATCCAATTTGATTTTTTTAACTATCAACATCTACAATATACAATTTATTATATTATATTGTAATCATTAGGAAGTATATTTATATAGATTATGCATTTGCTATTATAAATATTGATTATTTTTCTTATGTTTGTAGTCACACTGGATAAAAATATCTTTGACTAAACACATAATGCGAAGTGAACAGTAAAGGAGGGAGTAGTGTTCCCTCGATCGAATGTTTAAGGCATATAAAAGCAAAAGTCAACGACATCTATTTTTGACCCATTTTACAAAAGAAAAATAACAAAATTGCGAAATTAATATCACCAAATTCAAAGTAAAATATGCTTTAATGTTAATATTTTCTTCTATTTATTTGGTCAAACTTGCTGACATTTAATTAAATTTATATATCTTATTCATTGACACGGAGGTAATACTATTTTTTTTTGACAAATCTAGCCCTTAAGCAAAACAAATGCCTCGTTTGACAAACTATTACGAAATCTCACCTTGGTTTTGACGCCAACAAGAATGAAACAGAATTTGTGTAGCGCAAGCAAGGTCGACGCCAAGCTAGCTGGTGCCAAAGGTAGGTTGGCGCCAATGTGTTTAGCAGCGACCACATTCGGTTGTTTTATACCTAAATTTTTTGACACCGACCTGCATAACTTCGACTTCATTCATGTTCCGGCCGAACCTAATTTTGCCTAAGCTTAGATTTAGATTTATCAAGAAAAAACACGGTAGATTTGTCAAGAAAAAACACTCTCTCTGTTTTTATATATATAGTCAAAAACTCATACTCAATTACCAACAAAACATAGCCAACTTCTAATAGATAGCAGGATTAATTATTCAGGAATGCTCTGCTGTTGTGGGCTAACTGTACATACTCCCTCCTTCTAAAATAAGTCTCATAAATTTGTACTTGAAACATTTGAACCTAACGAGCATCACGTAGAAATCTAATCATTTTTCTCAATGAATGTTAGATGCCTTATACTTTCTCTGTTCAAAATAAGCGACTTAACTTTTTTAGGTAAGGATATATCTATACACTAAAAACATGTCTTGATACAGCTATATCTAGAGAAGGCACTTTATTTTATGTACATAGAAAACTTATTTCTGATGCACGCAAAAACAGAGCGAGTACATCGTACGTTGCATTGTTCAGCCGTGCGGAGAAAGCTCCGGTCAACTTTGGCGAACGCGAAGCGAGGGTAGAAGACAAAAGTATATTCATCCGGTGACGACACCGATGGCAGCCTCGTGATCCGGGGACGATGGTGAGGGCATGATGACATGGGACGGGACGGTGAAAAGCGCCAAGAGATCCCAGCAATAATATTTCTGCCACGGCGAGGTGTGCTGTGGCGGGGCCGCCGCCCCATCCCTCCCTCTGCGTCGTGTATTTCAGAGTGGGGCTGCTGATGCTCGGATAGGGCTGGTGTCCTGTCCAGTCCACCGGCATTGGGACCTCTGTTTGACCACCACCGTGCTGCTCTGATTAGACGAATAATACTATTCCGAAAAGGGCTTTGGGGTTTGGAGTGTTAAAAGCGCACGCATCTCGAGGGGAGCTGAGATTGTATTTAACCATTTTGTTAGATCTGCTAAGCAGAGGGAGGATAACCTTCTGTAATACTAGTAGAGTGGGATTATGCTAATCTAGAGAAAGCTGAGCGTGCAAAGAGGATGGCCACTTTGGGTGCAGGAGAGAAAAAATTGTGTCCAAGAGCATCTACAGCACATGATGTAAAATACGGTGTTATTTTTTAACGGTTTTTTAGGGCACCAAATTTCGGACAGCAATTCCAAAAGATGTAAAATAGGGCACCAAGTTTCATCGTCAACACTCAAACACTAATGTTTACAAAGGTCATGTCTACATGACATTATTTTTTAAAATTGAAAAACAAGGACAAATATTTTTTTTACCTTTTGGTCATTTTGGTGATCATGTGGTCGGCCGGTGGCGCGAATGGGGTTGTCGGCTCCTCGACCGCGGCAGCGAGACCACGAATTGGCTGGTGGTATCCATGGTAGCCGACATGCTTTCCACGACCGTCGATGACCTTCTTCCTTGCTCCCTGGGGTAGGCAGGGGGTGAGTGGTCGTGCCACCATGGACAACGCAGTCTCTTCGAGCCTGTAGTCTTGGACGTGGGTCGCATCCCCTTCGACTTCGGTCACGCCACGATAGTGGAGTTCGACGAAGAGTTGGCGTGCGGCGCCATAAAAACCTGTAGGCGAAGGGGTGAGGCTAGGGTTTGCCATGGCAGCACTCCATTGTGGTATGGATTGGGCGGGGTAGGGTGTTGGACCGGCCGGAGGCGGCGTTCATGTCCGGAATTTGGCCAGTAGCGGCACTCCGGAAAGCAAATGGGAGTCGCGTGTGACCCGTGTTAGCAGTTTGTGCGCGCAGGCGCTGTCCGATTCTATTCTGCGGCAGCTGGTTGGTTTTGTATATTGCAACACCAACTGCAAATTTTAAGGCACGTTGTAAAATATTTGAGCCATTTATTTTGGTCATCTATTGAAGCCAAAAAAATAATTGTACTACGCCTTATAAGGTAGTTTTTTTTTGGTTTTGCGTATCTGTTGGAGATGCTCTAAGTTTGTTGGTACTCACTATTTGTGCCTGTTACTAGCAGCCAGTGTTGTGTTTTTTACTCGTTTGATGATGCATTTCTAGCAAGGAAATTTTCATGGCCAGTGAACTGACCTGTGGTCCGTGGACTCCTGTCCAGTGGGTGTAATAAAAGAACTAAAAAAGGGCAAGCATCACAGCGTGCCTGTTAGATCTCTGCTTACAGTAGCCAAGTCCCCACCGCTGTAGTGTTCAGTTCTCCCCTCACGCTCCTACCCACCACCCCCTTCTTCTTCCTCCCTCCCTCCCCTCACTCACTCTCAGCAGCCGCCCAGGGAGAGGCACACACAAGCACGGAGCAATGGAGTACGAGAGGATACACAAGGTCCAGGTACGAGCTCCATCCAAGCCACCGCAGTGGCCCGTTTCCATTGCTGGTGTTCTGACGCATCTGTCTCTATGCTTCGTTTACGTTTCCCTTGATTTGCTTTTCCGGAAACATTTCATTTTTCGGGGTATAGAGGTGCCTTTTCCCCTCCAAGTGTGCTGGTGGTTCTCCTTTTTTTTTCCTATAAGAAGATTACAGCTATGCTCTCGCTGTAACAATGCCAGAGTTGCGGAATTCGGGGGCAAATTGAGCACTTTTTGTTAAGAGTATCAGAAGGTTCATTAGCGGTTTAGAGTTTTCGCTCTTTCGGTATATCTGTTTTATCAATGAAAGGGCAGCTAACAGCATAGTTAAAGTAAGCGTATTGCTAAATATGTGTAGAGAAAACTACCCCTTCTGCATTGGTATAGTGGAAATCACGAGCGCCCATCCTGAAGAATTCGGCATTTCGTACCATTTACAGGCTAACAGATGATTTCACTACCCCGGTACCCCCGGGCAGGAAATAGTAGAATCAAATGTCTAAAATCTTACATGACACTGCTACTTTTGAGTACGATAATCTTAACGGTTTACAAAATTCCAAGATTCCTACCTAGAAAGAGCAAAATAGTATAATAATAGAGGTTAATTACCACCTTGAAATCAAGACACTTTAAGTTAATAGTGCCTCCACAGATAAATACTTACCTCTTTGGTGTTCATGCAGGCAGGTGCCCTTTCTCCCACAAAGCTTAGGATGAAGCTCCTGGGAGCCCAAAATCGCGTGAGGGTCATCAGCAACAGCTCGGCGCGGACATCGCCTTCAAAGAGCGTTGAGCCATCACAGGCGCAGAACAGACTGTTAGTTTGTGATGTTCTTGAAGAAGGTACAGACATACTGCTAGCCTATCTATGCTTAACTTACTTTTTTCCTGATGAAAAAAAATCACACATCCATCTTGGTGTGCAAAACAGTTTCAGACAGCTCTGGTGCCTCCAAATGCCCTGCAGCAGTTGGCAACACTGAAGCTTTAGATAAGGATCCTGCAGTGGATAGCTACAAAGTTCAAAACATGCCCAAGAATTCAGCTCACCAACCTGCACCTAGCAGCTCAAGTGTGATACATCCAGTACGAATTGTCGAGGAAGACAGTAATGAGTGTGACAGTGGTCTTGACAATGCTAGTACCAGCAGCTTTGAGTTCCATGGGGGCGAGAAAACGGGGGCGCAGAATCCGACGGTGGGGTATTTCTCTAGACAGGCTTCCTCCAAGTGGAATGATGCGGAGAAATGGATCGTTAACAAGCAAACTGTTCAGCAGAACACCACCAAGGGCGCATCGCAGAACCAGAGTGCGTACCAGGTGAATTCTGCTGCACCTAGGGGCGCCATTGTGCCCAAGCATCCAAACCGAGGCGCATTTGCTCGGCCCATTCAGAACATGAAAAGATTCAATCCGACTTCGTCGGCTTCTCGGAGCATATTGGAGAGGCTGTCTTTTGCTTCACATCAGCCGAAGGTGGTCCGGCATGCAGATATCTGTCCAGTTGAAAGTTCTATTAGTGCCACTGCAGAATATCAGAAGGGAGTAACTCATACCAGCTCAATTGCAATTCAGCCCTGCAATGAACCAGAAGGTAGCTTTCACACTTGTTACTGTATTAGCACTACAGGAAGCATCTTAATAATAATGCAAGTGATCTGAGCTTGACAGTTAAATTTGTGTGCCTAACTGTCAACTGATATGAATTATTCTCCCGCAAAAAATAAAACTGATATGAGTTATTGCATGCAGCTATTTCTACAGTTCAATCGGTGTCTGTGAGAGATGTGGGCACAGAAATGACACCAATACCAAGTCAGGACCCTTCAAGAACCGGAACACCACTTGGGTCTATGACACCAAGTCGGAGCCCGAATTGTTCGATACCATCAACTCCAGTAGGAGGACGATCGACAACATCAATAGGAGAAGACAATGCAGATGATGGTCCTTATTTCAACAGAAAAGGTGGCGCAAATGAAATGTCCGAGGATGAAATCAGGCTTAAGGCAAGGAAAGAAATTGCCGCTCTAGGTGTACAACTTGGAAAGATGAACATTGCAACATGGGCTAGCAAAGAGGAGCTAGAATTAGTCTCTGCAACACCGACTATTGCTGATCTCGAGCGGATGAAGAAGGAATATGCAGCTCGTGCGGCAGCATTCGAGGACGCAGAAAATTCTAAGCATACAGCTAGGTATACTGGTCAGACTATCTAATACCTTGTCGTTTCTTCTAGTATTGAGAGCTTGAAAGGGAGATAGAAACATATTTAAATCTTTTGGATGATGAGTTTTGTATCTACTCTGAAATGTATTTTGTACTACTCAGATTCAAGAAGGAAGAGCTGAAGATCGAAGCATGGGAGAGCCGCCAAAGAACAAATGTTGAATTCGAAATGAGGAGACTAGAGGTGCATTTTCAGTCAATTTTGATCACCTGCATAATATCTTCTTTTACAGTACCAACAATTACTGAAATGTTGTTCTGTGACAGGAACGTGCGGAGAAAATGAGAAGCGACGCGATGGCAAAGATGGCTGAAAAGCTCGAGATGGCACGCCGTCTGGCTGAAGAGAAGCGGGCCTCTGCCAACGCCAAGATGAACAAGCAAGCAGCGAGGGCGGCTCAAAAGGCCGATCAGATTCGCGAGACGGGACGAATCCCACGGTCGCATATCCTATGTTGCGGCTGTTTCTGTGAACCTTAGCATATGTTTAGCAACTCCTAGTAGGCTGTTAAATATTGTCGTGAGAAAAATCTAGTTTCCTCGTAAGTTATGTAGTCAGCATTCCTTGGTTTTAGTATGGAAAAGAGAATGTCTGGCTAGGTAATTCAGGTGTACACATTCTTGAGTGTCTTATATAAATAATTTGAGTGCCTACATTTGTGATATGTGCCAAGTTGTTGTTTTTTGAAGAAAATGTGCTAAGCTGTTCGTCAGTGAATCTTCAATCACTAGAATCAAGAAGCACAATGGGCTGGCCATATGTACAAAAAAAACATTTATAAATGACTAATGGATTCATTTGGTTTTCTTCCTTTCGTGATAAACCAAGTTGCAGGTCATGCCATGTCTGGCATCTACATTGTTGTTTCTGTTACTGTTCACGGGTCTCTTTGGACAGAAACGTTCACGGGTCTCAGAGAGCAGTACATTGGTACATCTCATGACGCAATGAACAGCAAAACGAATAGCGAATGCCGTGGGTGAAATCGACCAGAGAGAGATGGTTATGGAATAGAAGGACCAACGGGCAGCAGCTGATGATGAATGAAAGGTGCGAGGAAAGTACTTTCAGTTCGTGAAACCTGAAACAATGGACTGGCTGACTCACTTTGGTGTCAGCAAGGGTTCTAGACTTCTAGCTAGTAGCGTGTGTAGCCGTAGTGCCGTACCTTCAGTCCTTGTGCAAAGCAGCCCGGTTGTCACTACTCACTGAATCTATCTACAGTTGACATTTCATATCGTGCTTCACCCCTCCGTACTGCAAATAGACCCGAAACAAATCATTATTTAGCCTTGCAATATACGGTAGGAATCATGTGGTTGGTGATGCTGGTATTTATACGTCGACAATGTGGAATACTTGACCAGGCAACTGAATGCATGAATATTCACAGTCAAAAAAAAGTGCATCCTTCCTCTGAACATCTAAGTTACAGAATTGCAGAGTCCTGGTATGATTTACAACGGAGAGCCGCAAATAGAACCAAGCTGAACACCATCCGGCAAGTATTGTGCAGATTCGTACGATGATCGGCAACGACTGATGGACAAGTGACTCTGCATAAAGCACTGAACAGTTGGAATATGGACATACTCGAGTACCCGAGCTGAGCTACATGTCCCAGACCTCAAATCTTACATGACATCGTGAGAAATCTCAACATCGAACTATCTTCACCCTCACACTAAACCACACATGACACAAGTGTCAGCACTCAACAGTGCCACATTATTAAGTCTGGAACTAAACTACGGCGATTGCTCAGCGCAGTTCAGGTCCCAATCATGCAGATCACCGAAGCACATGAAAATCTCACGTCTCCGGTCAGGAAATGCGACCGCGGTTCCATCGGCAGCCTACGATTGCGCTTGCGCCATGTGCAACAGACTAGGGCTGGGCAGAATCGCTTTTTTGTTTTGTTTTTGGCAGATAGCCAGGTACTGGTCGACATGTGCGACAGGCTAGGGCACATGCCGCGCATCGACATTGCAATATCTCGATCAGACAGCCGTTCTCCCGATTCTTAAGCTAATGCGTTTCGGCGTGTGATCCATTTGAATGTCCGATGAAAGGTTAGAAGGAAACGGGAACCGATCTAAATCGAAACCCTTGCAGAAAGATTGCGGTAAACAATGTAAAGCTTGGAATCGGATCGGACTTGAGAATTACCTTATGTGGAGATTTCAGTGACTTTGGGCCGGTTGTGATATTTGGAAATCCTGTGGGATTTGTAATCGCGAGTACACAGTAAACTGACTCTTCCTAATGGATTGGGGATTAGGGACAAATAAAAATTTGACGGAACTGGGTGAAGACAAAGGTTCAGGACATCTCCAACCAGGCAACCCATCCGCACCGCCCCTGGGTCCCAAAAAAAAAATGGAGCGCAAAAAGAGGCTTATGCGGCAAATTTGGATGGCCGTCGTCACCACAACAAATGGGCGGATCGCGTTTTGTCATTTGATGCGGTGGTGGGTCATAGTCTAAATATGGACTTGGGGAGGGGCCCATCCTATCTAGTCCCGGCTCTCCCTCCACCACACGCGCGCGGGCCAGGCTTCGCCGCCATGGCCGGCGGGAGTTCCTCCCGTCCGCAACGACCACGAGGCCGGCAACGGCCCCGATCGCGCCGGCGGCGTTCGCCATGGGGCCGCCGCTCCTGACGCGACCGGATCTACGTCACCAGCGGCGCGGATCAGGACGCCGGCGTCCCAATGCGGGGACGTGCACCTACGGCGCCCGAGCCCGGATCGGGTTCGGTGCCGCCCATCCCGGTCTCCGGTCGCGCCGCGTCGCGGAGATTCGGAGGCGCCGCGCGCAGATGCCGGCGGACCTCCAGGAGGACCTCGCGTACGGCGACACAAGTCCCGACTTGTGGTTCGAGGTGGAGCACGATGCGCGCCGGACACGTGCTTCACGTCCGCGACGGCGCGGCTCGCGCGCAGCCCGCGCACACAGGCGGGCTGGCCGCCGCCACGGCGGCCTCTATATCGACGAGCCCGCCCCAACACCCGCCTGGTCCGGCGCAACCCCAGCCGAGGAGGAGGACGACCCGGAGCCGGGCGGCGCTCGCGCGTCCGCGAGCGGCGCGACCTCGACGGGCGGCCGTGGCCGCACCTCTCCGGACGTTGCGCGCCTCCGCGGCGGAGGAGAAGGCCAGAAGGCGGGGAGGACGCCCAGCGGAGCGTGGGCCTTCCTCGAGCCGGCGCCGCAGAGGAGACCACGCGCCCGGCGCTTCGGGAGGAGGAGGAGCGGGCCGAGCGCCTGGCGGAGGAGCGCCGTGCCGCGCTCCGGCTGAGGCGGAGCTGCGGGCCGCACGGAGGAGCAGCTCGGAAGAGTCCGCGCGGGAGGCACGGCTTGCCGACAAGCCCTCGGACCCGCACTCCGCGGGAAGGGCGGGTGTCGCCCTGGCCGAGTCCCGGCGCCCTCCGGCATTCGAGCCGAACAGCGCGTCGCCGCCGGGGCGTCGTCCTCATCGCGGCGACGATGACGAGTATGGGAGTATGCACGGCACCGTGCTCGCAAACCACGGCTAGGGTTTGCTTTTTTTTTAGTTTAAAGCCCATATAGGGCTTTCTTTTGTGTAAAAATTGCCCAAAATAGGGTTAAGTTTAATTAACCACTAGTTTAATTTTCTTTTTTGTTGTTTTCCTTTCCATTTCCATTTTCATTTTTTTATTACATATGCAGTGCGTCCGCGCGTTGGGCGCAGCGTGCGAAACGGACACGCGGACGCGGGCCGCTGTCCGGGTGTCCGCTCGGCCACCCAAACGGTCCAAAACGGACGGTACAGCGCGTACGTTTGGGTCGCTCGGTTGGAGATGCCCTCACCCAACTCTATGGAAATTATCCTCACCAATCCCTAGTTCCCTACAAATACAGTGGTGCCAAAAAGAGCTTATGTGTGCAAATTTGGATCCGCCATCACCACAACATATACGCATCGGTTTTGCCATTTGATAAAGATAGTGGAAAATAGTCTAAATATTTTGAACAAGCCAAACCGAAATAGCATATGTTGAGAACAAATCTACACTCAATTTACTACACCTCGTTGAAAAAACTCACCTCGTTTACAAACATATGGTTTATATATAAGAATATATCAACATAAAACTAATGGACACATCAGCGGCAAACCACCTTTGCAACATGAATACAACCCTTCACATTGGACACCCATAATTACAACATGTCTTTTTTGTGTATATAGCAGATCCTATATGAACTTGAAACATGTCAAATGAACTTATGCAGCAAAGAAGTTCTTCAAATTGATAACCCTTCATCATCAATAAACTGGGGGCACCAACCTCGCCAATTCGGGCTAATAGACAATGAATTAGTATATTTGGAGCTCTGCCACCACCGGACTATGAACGTCCGTAACTATCCTTTCCCACCCACCATGATAGCCAACCTCGTTGGGGTTGTAAAGTTTTGTTCTGACCTCCAACTCAAGCTCATAGTGAGATCATGGCAACGCGATCCATGTACTTACTCGGTGAAAGAGGAAACAATGAGTTTGCGCGGTAAGTGTGATAGACGAGGCAAGCTATGATAAGCTTAATAAAGAATAATTGTGGCGGCGGGGAGGAGGAGGGGGGGAGGGGTGAGCTGGAGGAAATGTGAGCTAACACGAATCTAATTCGTTTCATTCTTCTAAAAATAGAAAAATCTACTTTCAATATGGCACTAGTGAGATCATGTAAAATATTGAAAGTTTTGTATTTATAATTTACACTTCGTATTACTATGATCCACTCTTCCAAAGTATCCCTCCAAGTAACATGCTTGTTTGCCACACCCAAGTGGTTGATGACACATATTCAATAATCATTAAAGCTTGGCCAAGCCTTCATCTCCTTTCATGCACCTATTTCTACATTTCGAGCAAAGCTAGATTTGGCAAGACCGAGTGACCTGGGTTGATTCAAATCCAGTCATCAGTTATGCTAAACGAACTATACATGTACATATTTGTCGATCACATGAACTTTAGAGGCGGAGGAACAAGGAATATATTGTGATATTTTAGTCCTTGGGTTGGATGCATGGGTGAAATGAGTGTTAATTTTTTTTCCTTTCTCACTAATGCCATATTGAGGGTATTAGTTGCATGTACTAGAAAAATGGGTGCTGGAATTTTTCAAGTTCGAAAAAATAGGAAGGAACCTTCTTCTTTGGGTTATCTTCTTTTAGAGAATATAGGCTGTCAATTTTGCGTATTTTTCTACCTCTTACTAAAGAAATTTATGTGTGAAAGATAGGGTAGAAGATGCACGAAACATGAAGGTTTGCACATGAATATGCAAGATTCAATTAGTCACAATAGTCAAGAGGCTAAAATTTCACCAAAATTGAATGGTTGCGTATACTTGATCAATTAGAGGCAGGGCATTAAGTTCAAGAATACACCGCGGAAATTCAATTCGGCTCCCGGGTGTGTATGCTCCCTATACCAAAAAATTATATTTCGAATTGTCGAAAAATTTTGACAAAAAATTCTACATGTACATCTCCATAATATATGTGCATTCGTCAAGTTTCACGAAAAATCAATATTTTTTGTGGTCTATGTAAAAAAGAGAAAAATTATCTTGGAAAAAGCATTATTTTTAGGACCGAGTTTTCTCTTTTTTATACACGTCACATGACAAGTCCATTTTTTATGAAACAACTTTGTGAGCGCGTATCACGTGAAGATGTATGTGCGAATTTTTTGTTTCAATTTTTTTGAAATTCAAAATATGTGTAAGATGAAATTCAAAATAGAGGGAGCATATTCTCCCATGTTCCAAAACACCACTCCCCCTCAATTCAGCTCCCGGGTGCGTATGCTCCCTATACCAAAAATTATATTTCGAGTTGTCGAAAAATTTTGACAAAAAATTCTACATGTACATCTCCATAATATATGTGCATTCCTCAAGTTTCAGGAAAAATCAATATTTTTTGTGGTCTATGTAAAAAAGAGAAATACCTTGTAAAAAACATTATTTTTAGCACTGAGTTTTGTCTTTTTTACACACGTCACATGACAAGTCCATTTTTTATGAAACAACTTTGTGAGCGCGTAGCACGTGAAAATGTACGTGCGAATTTTTTGTTTCAATTTTTTTGAAATTCAAAATATGTGTAAGATGAATTTTAAAATAAAGGGGGCATATGCTCCCATATTCCAAAATATTCATGTTGATTTAGTTAAAATCATAGAAAAGATGGTATTAACGGCTTGAAAACTCGATGATGTGGATAGCCGACATGAATAGAAGATATCCATGTTGGTGTCTTTTTTTTTTGCAAATGTCCTTAGCACTTACATGTGGAAGAATAAACAATGGCCAATGCAACTACATGATTTCATCATTTTAAGCAACTGGTAGAGAAATCACTTGGTTGGCTAAAACGATTAAAGACAAAACAAATTATGTTGTCTGAGTTGCACATGATTTAATTATACAATTGTATTCACATGGTGTGACCTAATCAATTACACAACTAAAAAGGACGCAATCGATGGTCTAAAAAATGATGATGTAGATTCCTTGAATGTCGAGATAAAGTATCACTAATACATGATATTGGTCTTTTTGTTGCTCTATAGGAGATATTGGTAAATGTTTTGTCTTGCGCACGTTTTTGCTGGGGGGGGGCGGGGTGGTTGTTGCGAAAATAATAGGCAATACAGTGCAAATGTCCCTTAAGAGATCCAACACATAGTAATTGCATACCAAGCCCAAGCACATGACAATTATTAAAAATAATAATGAGTCCATCCCAAATTCGCCCACAGAAAATATTGGCTGGAATTTTTTACGTTAAAGTATTTGGTGCATAAGATTTGACAAATAACCGGAAAAAACACAAGAGCATGCAAAAACAGCGGCCATCATGTAAACAAGGTCTAGATGACATATATTCCCCATTAATTGCAGATAACTTTGCACGTGCGATAGAAATAAATTGTACGTATTCCAATGTCTTCGAACTTGATATTGTAGTTGAGTTTGGTGTAACTATTAGTTTCGCGGGAATAGTTCGGTCAACAAAGAAACGATGATAATTTTGAAACTACAAACGTAAGGGTGTTCCGACAATTTACCATGTTGAAGTTTGTCGTCTACGGAGACACACATCACACCCGAATCCCCTCCTTGGCAATCGCTCGCTCGAGCGATCGATTCTTGTCGGCGCGGAGCGCTCGCGCGGCAGCGCGAAGGCAATTCCCTTTTCGCCGTGTCACGCCTGTCACGCCTATTTCTATTTTTGGTAACCGATCGACTTTCCCTTTTCGGCCCGTCGTTTTCGAATTATTTCGAATCGATTTGGTGTTCCCCTCCTTCCGCCCGTTATCCTCTCTCCCCTATTCTCCTCCCATTCAGCCCCGACGGAGAGGGCGACGGCGACGGCGGAGTCGACGGTCCGATTCCCTATGGCTAGTGCGCGACCTAGATTTCTCCTGCCCTCAGTTCACTAGCAAGGGTCAGTCGATTTCGGCGCTGTAAGGTTAGTATTCGAACTGGATCTAGTGGGGAGATCTGGGTCTCGCCGGCCGGTTTGTTTGTCCGGCGAGGGATTGTTTTCCACCGTGGATTTATTTCTGATGGGATTTTGTTTGTCTGGCGATGGATTGTTCCGGCGAGGGTTTGTTTTTTGGGTGGATTTTGTTCTCCGTCTAGGTTCCTGATCCGTCTCTCGGTTCACAAATCTCTGTTATCTGGGTCTCGCCGGCCGGTATTGTTTTGTGCGGCGAGGGATTGTTCCACCGTGGATTATTTTTCTGATGGGATTTTGTTTTTGTCCGGCGAGGGATTGTTCTGGCGAGGGTTTGTTTTTTGGGTGTATTTTGTTCTCCGCCTAGGTTCCTGCTTCGTTCCTCGTTTCACAAATCACTGTTATGGGATCGGCTGTAAATTGCGTTGTCACTGTTTCAATGTTCATTGTAGTTATGATTTTTGGCCCGTTGCACTGCTTTTTGTCCACAATATCTATCGTAATTGTAGCAGGAGAAAGCAGAGATCATGGGACTTGTTTTTCTAGGGGTTCACAAATCCCTGTTATGGGGTTTGTTTTATCAACTCACTTATTCACTTTTCATCAACAAGTATCTCAACGTTTAACCAACACATACGTTCTGAAGTTACCCACCTCTCTTTTTCTATGTTAAGGGAATGATGAACTCATTTTTTGTACTCCTGCATATGTTTTTTGTTTTGCTGCTAATTTCTACCTTTTTTACAGTGGTGATTCTTGGTTGGGCTTGATATATTAACCAAGGCATTGTTATTTTGATTTCACTAAGAGTTTTTCTCATTATCATGGCATCTGTTTTTGTATTGCAGCGTTGTTGTTTCCATGGCGGGCAGTAAGAAACAAGGTGGTGATCATCTAGGTGTTCGCAAAATGCCCAATGCTAGTGAGCGTGCTAGGAATCGGGCCTCTCCTTTTCCTGTTGTCAGGTTATATGAACATCTAAGTTCTGATCAGAAGAACTCGATTGAGGATATGGATCTTGGTTCAATGCTTGACATCAAGTGCCATGTTCTTCACAATCCATTGATAAGCTGGCTTGCTCCTTTGTATGATAGTCATTCTCGAGAGTTTGTCATTCAAGGGCGTGGTAGAATCCCTCTCAATGCTGATTCCATTTACCGCACACTCGGTCTTCCGCGGGGGGATATTCCTGTTGTGTATGCAATGGATTCTGTCATAGAGGCTCGTCTAGGTCCTTTGTTATTTCCTGGCCATAGCAGCACGCCGAAGATTACTGGTGTGTTCACAATGCTGTCACAGATGACTCAGTATGATGACATTTTCAAGCAAGTTTGGATGATGTATCTTGTCTGTACTTTGCTTGCACCAACAACGTCTAACAAAGTCAGCAACAGATGTTATCCTATACTGGTATATGTGTTATCCTCTAGTTTTTTAAAAAATCATTCAATTTTTAGCATTTTTTTATTAATATATGTGCTTGTTTTTATCAATATATGTGAACAATCATTTTTACGCGGTGTTTACATTATTTTTTTGTAGGACAACATTAGCAATGTCAGGAACATGAACCTTTGTCAGTTTGTGTGCGATAGATTGCATGATGAGCTTTGTACTGGGAAGCCTTCTGGAGGCTGCCTGTTCCATGTTCAGTTACTGTATGTTGACTCTTTGGATATTAGCTCTCTTAACCTTGACCTTCCAGATGGTAGATTTGTTGCTAATATATGGTCAAAAAAAGATGTTGATACTGTGCTTGATGCTGACTTGAAGAGGGATGGATCTGGTTATGGGAATCTCGAGGTTAGTTAATCTTTTTGGGTTTCTCATCTTATGACATGAACTTTGTGGTCGATTTGTGCAAGCTGATGCATTTTTGTTTTTGTTTTGTCACTAATATCAGTTGAAGCCACACCTTGCTATAAATTTCAACTTGTTTGGAGGTGCAGCTAGCTTTGAAAGATGGGTTGAAACCAATACTGCACCTAACTGCCCGAAAAATGTATGATACAGTGATAAGTTTTTTATTTAGTTTTTTGTTTTTCAATTTTGTATGGTACCATTACATTTTTTAGTATCTCTCTTCTTTTAAATGATTTTTCCCTTTTTCACTTTTATTGTGTTGTTTTTTGATGTAGCGTAAAGACAAGGTTGCTAGATTAATGGGTGAGTTTGCTTCTGGTCTCACTGGTCTAATGAGTAAGCTTGTTCAAGGTTTGACTGAAGTTGATGATGATGAAGTTGTGGATACTGCAAAATTTGATAAGACATTACGTTCTCAAATGGTTGCCTCTCGTTCATTGCATGATGGAGGTGCTGCAAACACAACCTCTCCTATTGCGCAATCAACTTATGATCGTCCTGCTAAGATTGTAGGGAAATCACCAATACGCCGTCTGAAGAATGTGCCTTGCAACCAAAGTGCTGATGCTACAGATGTTGGAGGGGATGTGCCTTGCAACCAGATTGCTTATGTTACAGATGACGGAGGGGATGTCCTTTGCAACCAGAGTGCTGATGCTACAGATGTCGGAGGGGCTATTACTGCTGATCCATTGAATGTTGTTGATTCCGTTTCATCACCTGTCTTTGAGCAAACTTGTTGGAGATATGCCCAAGAGGCAATAATAAAAGTGGTTATTATATATATCTTTATGTTTATGATAAATGTTTATATACCATGCTATAATTGTATTAACCGAAACATTGATACATGTGTGTTATGTAAACAAACAAATGAGTCCCTAGTAAGCCTCTTAACTAGCTTGTTGATTAATAGATGATTAGTTTCATAATCATGAACATTGGATGTTATTAATGACAAGGTTATATCATTATATGAATGATGTAATGGACACACCCAATTAAGCGTAGCATAAGATCACATCATTAAGTTATTTGCTATAAGCTTTCGATACATAGTTACCTAGTCCTTATGACCATGAGATCATGTAAATCACTTATGCCGGAAAGGTACTTTGATTACATCAAACGCCCCTGCGTAAATGGGTGGTTATAAAGGTGGGATTAAGTATCCGGAAAGTATGAGTTGAGGCATATGGATCAACGGTGGGATTTGTCCATCCCGATGACGGATAGATATACTCTGGGCCCTCGGTGGAATGTCGTCTAATGTCTTGCAAGCATATGAATAAGTTCATAAGAGACCACATACCAACGAGTAAAGAGTACTTGTCGGGAGACGAGGTTGAACAAGGTATAGAGTGATACCGATGATCAAACCTCGGACAAGTAAAATATCACGTGACAAAGGGAATTGGTATCGTATGTGAATGGTTCATTCGATCACTAAGTCATCGTTGAATATGTGGGAGCCATTATGGATCTCCAGATCCCGCTATTGGTTATTGGTCGGAGTGAGTACTCAACCATGTCCGCATAGTTCGCGAACCGTAGGGTGACACACTTAAAGTTGGATGTTGAAATGGTAGAACTTGAATATGGAATGGAGTTCGAATATTTGTTCGAAGTCCCGGATGAGATCCCGGACATCACGAGGAGTTCCGGAATGGTTCGGAGAATAAGATTCATATATAGGAAATCATTTTATGTGATTTAAAATGATCCGGAAGGTTCTATGGAAGGTTCTAGAAGGTTCTAGAAAAGTTCGAAAGAAACCACTAAGGAAGGCGGAGTCCCGGAGGGACTCCACCTCCCATGGCCGGCCAACCCTAAGGGGAGGAGTCCCAAGTGGACTCCCCTATGGGGGCCGGCCACCCCACATGGAAGGGGGAAATCCCACCTCAAGTGGGATTCCCACCTTGGGTAGGTTTCCCTATCACATGGAAGGTTTGGGTTCGGGTCTTATTCGGAGACTTGTAGTCCAACACTTGGGGCTTCCACCTATATAATGCGGGCCAAGGGGAGGGGGCCGGCCACCGAAAGACCACAAGGTGGCCGCACCCCATAGTGGCCGGCGCCCTCTCCCAAACCCTAGCGGCCCTCTCTCCTCCAACACATCCCGCACGCTTAGCGAAGCTCACGGTTCTCCACCACCACCGACACCACGCCGTCGTGCGCCGGTTCAGAGGAGCTACTACTTCCGCTGCCCGCTGGAACGGGAGGTGGACGTCGTCTTCATCAACAACCGAACGTGTGACCGAGTACGGAGGTGCTGCCCGTTCGTGGCGCCGTGATCAAGATCTTCTACGCGCTTTTGCAAGCGGCAAGTGAACGTCTACCGCAGCAACAAGAGCCTCATCTTGTAGGCTTTGGAATCTCTTCAAGGGTGAGACTCGATAATCCCCTCGTTGCTACCGTCTTCTAGATTGCATCTTGGCTTGGATTTCGTGTTCGCGGTAGGAAATTTTTGTTTTCTATGCAACGTTATCCTACAGTGGTATCAGAGCCGTGTCTATGCATAGATGGTTGCACGAGTAGAACACAATGGTTTTGTGGGCGTTGATGCTTTTGTTATCTTTAGTTTGAGTACTTTGCATCTTTGTGGCATAGTGGGATGAAGCGGCTCGGGCTAACTTTACATGACCGCGTTCATGAGATTTGCTCCACGCTCGACATGCAACTTGTATTGCATAAGTGGCTTTGCGGGTGTCTGTCTCTCCTACTATAGTGAAGATTCAATTTACTCTTCTATTGACAACACTAGTATCACCATTGTGATTCATGTTCGTAGGTAGATTGGATCTCACTCGAAAACCCTAAACCACGTAAAATATGCAAACCAAATTAGAGAACGTCTAACTTGTTTTTGCAGGGTTTGGTGATGTGATATGGCCATAATGTGATGATGACTATGTATGAGATGATCATTATTGTATTGTGGCAACCAGGAGCCTTATGGTTGTCTTTAAATTTCATGTTGAGTAGTATTTCAATGTAGTTGTAATAGTTGCTACATGGAGGACAATCATGAAGACGGCACCATTGACCTTGGTGCTTCACGACGATGATGGAGATCATGCCCGTTGATGATGGAGATCATGTCCGTGCTTTGGAGATGAAGATCAAAGGCGCAAAGACAAAAGGGCCATATCATATCACATATGAAATGCATGTGATGTTAATCCTTTTATGCATCTTATTTTGCTTAGATCGCGACGGTAGCATTATAAGATGATCCCTCTCACTAAAATATCAAGATAATAAAGTGTTCATCCTTAGTAGCACCGTTGCCAAGACTTGTTGTTTCGAAGCATCGTGATGATCGGGTGTGATAGATTCAACAAGTGCATACAACGGGTGCAAGCCAGATTTGCACATGCGGATACTAAGGTGGCCTTGATGAGCCTAGCATGTACAGACATGGTCTCGGAACACGTGATACCGAAAGGTAGAGCATGAATCATATGATTGATATGATGAACACTTTGAGTGTTCGCCATTGAAGTTACATCTTGTCTCGTGATGATCGGACTTGGTGTGGTGGATTTGGTTCGTGTGATCACTAAGACAATGCGAGGGATATTGTTTTGAGTGGGAGTTCACCTAGTTTTTAATTATGTTGAATTAAAATTTGAACTCAATTTGTCATAAACATTAGTCTAAACTATTGCAAATATGTTGTAGATATGGCGTCCTCAATCAATTTTAACCAGTTCCTAGAAAAAGAAAAGCTTAAGAGCAACGGTACTTCCCGACGGGTTCCGTCATGTGAGGATCTTCCTCAATGGCGGAAATCTGCAATATGTGCTGATGCACCGCTAGGTGAGATAAGAATGAAACCGATGAAGTAAACTTCAAGTTCGAACTGCACCTGGCAGTTCAAGAGTTTTGAGGAACACGATGTCACGGGTGCTTCTATTCTTGTAGACAGTGTTGGGCCTCCAAGAGCAGAGGTTTGTAGAACAGCAGCAAGTTTCCTTAAGTGGATCACCCAAGGTTTATCGAACTCGGGAGGAAGAGGTCAAAGATATCCCTCTCATGCAACCCTGCAACCACAAAGCAAGAAGTCTCTTGTGTCCCCAACACACCTAATAGGTGCACTAGTTCGGCGAAGAGATAGTGAAATACAAGTGGTATGAATGAATATGAGTAGTATGGCCCAAAATGCTGCAGCGTGCATTGATGGTAGTAATATTGCGAAGTAAAGATGCAGTAAAACAGTAAACAAGCAGCGATAGCAGTATTTAGGAACAAGGCCTAGGGATCATACTTTCACTAGTGGACACTCTCAACATTGATCACATAACAAAATAAATAAATAGATGCTAGACTCTACACCCTCTTGTTGGATGATGAACACCACTAACTGTGTAGGATTACACGAACCCTCAATGCCGGAGTTAACAAGCTCCACAATATTCAATGTTCATATTTAAATAACCTTAGAGTGCATAACAGATCAACATAACCAAACCAAGTACTAACATAGCATGCACACTGTCACCTTCACACTACGAAAGGAGGAATAGATCACATCAATACTATCATAGCAATAGTTAACTTCATAATCTACAAGAGATCACAATCATAGCCTACGCAAGTACTACACGATGCACACACTGTCACCATTACACCGTGCAGGAGGAATAAACTACTTTAATAACATCACTAGAGTAGCACAGATAAATTGTGATACAAAACACATTGCAATCATAAAGAGATATAAATAAGCACTTCACTATGCCATTCATAACAGCGAATAAGTATTCTGTGAAATATAGCCTAAGAGACCCACACGGTGCACACACGTCACCTTTACACACGTGGGACAAGGAGTCTCCGGAGATCACATAAGTAAAATCCACTTGACTAGCACAATGACATTTAGATTACAAGCATCATCATATGAATCTCAATCATGTAAGGCAGCTCATGAGATTATTGTATTGAAGCACATAGGAGCGAGATTAACCACATAGCTAGCTACCGGTACAGCCCCGAGCCTCGATGGAGAACTACTCCCTCCTCATGGGAGACAACAACGTTGATGAAGATGGCGGTGGTGTCGATGGAGAAGCCTTCCGGGGGCACTTCCCCGTCCCGCAGCGTGCCGGAGCAGAGACTCCTGTCCCCAGATCTTGGCTTCGCGATGGCGGTGGCTCTGGAAGGTTTCTCCGGTTTCGTCGAACGTGGTAGGGTTTTCGCGACGGAGACCTTAAGTAGGCGGAAGGGCAGGTCGGGGGCCACACGAGGGCCCCACACACAGGCCGGCGGCCAAGGCCCAGCCGCGCCGCCCTGGTGTATGGCCACCTCGTGGCCCCCACTTTCTCCCCTGGTCTTCTGGAAGCTTCGGTAAAAATAGGACCCTGGCGTTGATTTCGTCCAATTCGAGAATATTTCCTTACTAGGATTTCTGAAACCAAAAACAGCAGAAAAACGGAACTGGCTCTTCGGTATCTCGTCAATAGGTTAGTTTCGGAAAACGCATAAATATGACATAAAGTATGCATAAAACATGTAGATATCATCAATAATGTGGCATGGAACATAAGAATTATCGATACGTCGGAGACGTATCAGCATCCCAAACTTAGTTCTGCTCGTCGAGCAGGTAAACGATAACAAAGATAATTTCTGGAGTGACATGCCATCATAACCTTGATCATACTATTGTAAGCATATGTAATGAAAGCGATCAAAACAATGGTAATGACATGAGTAAACAAATGAATCATAAAGCAAAGACTTTTCATGAATAGTACTTCAAGACAAGCATCAATAAGTCTTGCATAAGAGTTAACTCATAAAGCAATAAATCAAAGTAAAGGTATTGAAGCAACACAAAGGAAGATTAAGTTTCAGCGGTTGCTTCAACTTATAACATGTATATCTCATGGATAGTGTCAATGTAAAGTAATATAACAAGTGCAATATGCAAGTATGTAGGAATCAATGCACAGTTCACACAAGTGTTTGCTTCTTGAGGTGGAGAGAAATAGGTGAACTGACTCAACATAAAAGTAAAGAAAGGTCCTTCAAAGAGGAAAGCATCGATTGCTATATTTGTGCTAGAGCTTTGGTTTTGAAAACATGAAACAATTTTGTCAACGGTAGTAATAAAGCATATGTATCATGTAAATTATATTTTACAAGTTACAAGCCTCATGCATAGTGTACTAATAGTGCTCGCACCTTGTCCTAATTAGCTTGGGTTAACACTGATCATCATTGCATAACATATGTTTCAACCAAGTGTCACAAAGGGGTACCTCTATGCCGCCTGTACAAGGGTCTAAGGAGAAAGTTCGCAATGGGTTTCTCGCTTTTGATCATTCTTCAACTTAGACACCCATACCGGGACAACATAGACAACAGATAATGGACTCCTCTTTAATGCATAAGCATGTAGCAACAATTAATGTTCTCATATGATATTGAGGATATATGTCCAAAACTGAAACTTCCACCATGATTCATGGCTTTAGTTAGCGGCCCAATGTTCTTCTCTAACAGTATGCATACTCAAACCATTTGATGGTGAAAACCGCCCTTACTTCAGACAAGACGAACATGCATAGCAACTCACATGATATTCAACAAAGAGTTGATGGCGTCCCCAGGAACATGGTTATCGCACAACAAACAACTTAATAAGAGATAAAGTGCATAAGTACATATTCAATACCACAATAGTTTTTAAGCTATTTTGTCCCATGATATATTGCAAAAAAATGATGGAAATTTAAAGGTAGCACTCAAGCAATTTACTTTGGAATGGCGGAGAAATACCATGTAGTAGGTAGGTATGGTGGACACAAATGGCATAGTGGTTGGCTCAAGGATTTTGGATGCATGAGAAGTATTCCCTCTCGATACAACGTTTAGGCTAGCAAGGTTATTTGAAACAAACACAAGGATGAACCGGTGCAGCAAAACTCACATAAAAGACATATTGTAAACATTATAAGACTCTACACCGTCTTCCTTGTTGTTCAAAACTCAATACTAGAAATTATCTAGACTTTAGAGAGACCAAATATGCAAACCAAATTTTAGCAAGCTCTATGTATTTCTTCATTAATGGGTGCAAAGTATATGATGCAAGATCTTAAACATGAGCACAACAATTGCCAAGTATCAAATTATTCAAGACATTTTAGAATTACTACATGTAGCATTTCCCGATTCCAACCATATAACAATTTAACGAAGAAGATTCAACCTTCGCCATGAACATTAAAAGCTAAGAACACATGTGTTCATATGAACCAGCGGAGCGTGTCTCTCTCCCACACAATGAATGCTAGGATCCATTTTATTCAAAGAAAAACAAAAACAAAAACAAACAGACGCTCCAAGTAAAGTACATAAGATGTGACCGAATAAAAATATAGTTTCAAGAGAAGAAACCTGATAAGTTGTCGATGAAGAAGGGGATGCCTTGGGCATCCCCAAGCTTAGATGCTTGAGTTTTCTTGAAATATGCAGGGATGAACCACGGGGGCATCCCCAAGCTTAGACTTTTCACTCCTCTTGATCATAGTATATCCTCCTCTCTTGACCCTTGAAAACTTCCTCCACACCAAACTCGAAACAAACTCATTAGAGGGTTAGTGCATAATCAAAATTTCACATGTTCAGAGGTGACACAATCATTCTTAACACTTCTGGACATTGCCCAAAGCTACTGGAAGGTAATGGAACAAAGAAATCTACCCAACAGCGAAAAAGCAATGCGAAATAAAAGGCAGAATCTGTCAAAACAGAACAGTCCGTAAAGACGAATTTTAAAGTGGCACCAGACTTGCTCAGATGAAAATGCCCAAATTGAATGAAAGTTGCGTACATATATGAGGATCACGCACGTAAATTGGCAGATTTTTCTGAGTTACCTACAGAGAATTCTGCGCAGATTCGTGACAGAAATCTGTTTCTGCGCAGTAATCCAAATCTAGTATCAACATTACTATCAAAGACTTTACTTGGCACAACAATGCAATAAAATAAAGATAAGGAGAATTTGCTACAGTAGTAACAACTTCCAAGACACAAATATAAAACAAAGCTACTGTAGCAAAATAAACACATGTGTTATCTCCCAAGAAGTTCTTTCTTTATAGCCATTAAGATGGGCTCAGCAGTTTTAATGATGCACTCGCAAGAAATAGTAGTTGAAGCAAAAGAGTGCATCAAGAGGCAAATTCAAAACAAATTTAAGTCTAACATGCTTCCTATGAAAAGGAATCTTGTAAATAAACAAGTTCATGAAGAGCAAAGTAACAAGCATAGGAAGATAGAACAAGTGTAGCTTCAAAAATTTCAGCACATAGAGAGGTGTTTTAGTAACATGAAAATTTCTACAACCATATTTTCCTCTCTCATAATAACTTTCAGTAGCAACATGAGAAAACTCAACAATATAACTATCACATAAAGCATTCTTATCATGAGTCTCATGCATAAAATTATTACTCTCCACATAGGCATAATCAATTTTATTAGTTTTAGTGGGAGCAAATTCAACAAAGTAGCTATCATTATTATTCTCATCATCAAATATAGGAGGCATATTGTAATCATAATCAAATTTATCCTCCATAACAGGCGGTACTAAAAGACTACTATCATTATAATCATCATAAATAGGAGGCAAAGTGTCATCAAAGAAAATTTTCTCCTCAATGCTTGGGGGACTAAAAATATCATGCTCATCAAATCCCCAAGCTTAGAATTTTCCATATCATTAGCAACAATGGTGTTCAAAGCATTCATACTAATATGTTCCATAGGTTTTTAATTTTCGCATCAAACCATCCATGTCTTAAATCAGGAAATAGAATAAGAAGCTCATTGTTATCCATTATGCCTAACTAGTGTAAACAAGAAACAAAAAGATGCAATTGCAGGATCTAAAGGAAATAGCTTCGACACACACAACGGCAGAAAAGTACTTTACCTGGGACCGGAGTATGAGTGCCTTTTACCTTTCCTCCCCGGCAACGCGCGGAAAAGTCTGTTGCGGGATCCGGTGTGTGAGTGCCGTTTACCTTTCCTCCCGACAACGGCGCCAGAAAAGTGCTTGATGTCTACTGGTGCTTCTATTCTTGTAGACAGTGTTGGGCCTCAAGCGAGAGGTTTGTAGAACAACAAGTTTCCCTTAAGTGGATCACCCAAGGTTTATCGAACTCAGGGAGGAAGAGGTCAAAGATATCCCTCTCATGCAACCACAAACAAAGCAAGAAGTCTCTTGTGTCCCCACACACCTAATAGGTGCACTAGTTCGGCGAAGAGATAGTGAAATACAAGTGGTATGAATGAATATGAGCGGTAATGGCGCCAGAAAAGTGCTTGGCTGGCGTGCGATTGATGGTAGTAATATTGCGGAAGTAAAGATGCAGTAAAATAGTAAACAAGCAGCGATAGCAGTATTTAGGAACAAGGCCTAGGGATCATACTTTCACTAGTGGACACTCTCAACATTGATCACATAACAAAATAAATAAATAGATGCTAGACTCTACACCCTCTTGTTGGATGATGAACACCACTAACTGTGTAGGATTACACGAACCCTCAATGCCGGAGTTAACAAGCTCCACAATATTCAATGTTCATATTTAAATAACCTTAGAGTGCATAACAGATCAACATAACCAAACCAAGTACTAACATAGCATGCACACTGTCACCTTCACACTACGAAAGGAGGAATAGATCACATCAATACTATCATAGCAATAGTCAACTTCATAATCTACAAGAGATCACAATCATAGCCTACGCCAAGTACTACACGATGCACACACTGTCACCATTACACCGTGCAGGAGGAATAGACTACTTTAATAACATCACTAGAGTAGCACACAGATAAATTGTGATACAAAACACATTGCAATCATAAAGAGATATAAATAAGCACTTCACTATGCCATTCATAACAGCGAATAAGTACTTCGTGAAATATAGCCTAAGAGACCCACACGGTGCACACACTGTCACCTTTACACACGTGGGACAAGGAGTCTCCGGAGATCACATAAGTAAAATCACTTGACTAGCACAATGACATCTAGATTACAAGCATCATCATATGAATCTCAATCATGTAAGGCAGCTCATGAGATTATTGTATTGAAGCACATAGGAGAGAGATTAACCACATAGCTACCGGTACAGCCCCGAGCCTCGATGGAGAACTACTCCTCCTCATGGGAGACAGCAGCGTTGATGAAGATGGCGGTGGTGTCGATGGAGAAGCCTTCGGGGGCACTTCCCCGTCCCGGCGGCGTGCCGGAACAGAGACTCCTGTCCCCCAGATCTTGGCTTCGCGATGGCGGCGGCTCTGGAAGGTTTTCTCTGGTTTCGTCGAACGTGGTAGGGTTTTCGCGACGGAGACCTTAAGTAGGCGGAAGGGCAGGTCGGGGGCCACACGAGGGACACACGGCGGCGTGGGCCAAGGCCCGGCCGCGCCGCCTAGTGTCGGCCACCTCGTGGCCACTTCGTCTCCCTCAGGTCTTGGAAGCTTCGTGTAAAAATAGGACCCTGGGCGTTGATTTCGTCCAATTCCGAGAATATTTCCTTACTCGGATTTCTGAAACCAAAAACAGCAGAAAACAGGAACTGCCTCTTCGGCATCTCGTCAATAGGTTAGTTCCGGAAAACGCATAAATATGACATAAAATATGCATAAAACATGTAGATATCATCAATAATGTGGCATGGAACATAAGAAATTATCGATACGTCGGAGACGTATCAAGCACCACGATCCACATGAGTTAATCAATGAGTTGAAGACTATCTTTGAAACTCATGCGGCCGTGGAATGCTATGAAGCATCGAAACACTTCTTCATGCATGATGGAAGAAGGCAGCTCCGTTAGTGAGCACATGCTCGCCATGACCGGGCATGCGAAGAAACTCAGTGACTTGGGAATAGTGATTCCTAATAGACTGGGGATTAATCGTGTCCTTCAATCACTGCCACCTAGTTACAAGAACTTTGTGATGAATTACAATATGCAGAACATGAACAAAGAGTTACCTGAACTCTTCGCCATGCTAAAATCTGCTGAGATTGAAATTAAGAAAGAGCACCAAGTGTTGATGGTCAACAAGACCACCAGCTTCAAGAAACAGGGCAAGTCTAAAGGCAAGAACAAGAAGAGTGGCAAGAAAGCTGCCACGCCGTGAAACCTAAGATGGCCCTAAGCTGATGTTGAGTGCTATTCTGCAAGGAGAAGGGACACTGGAAGCGTAATTGCTCCAAGTATTTGGCGGATCCGAAGAGCGGCCTTGTCAAGAAGAAGAAAGAAGGTATATCTGATATATATGTTATAGATGTTTATCTTCCTGGTTCTCGTACTAGTACCTGGGTATTTGATCTTGGTTCGGTTGCTCATATATGTAACTCGAAACAGGAACTAAAGAATAAACAAAGACTACTAAAGGATGAAGTGACCATGCGCGTTGGAAATGGATCCAAAGTCGATGTGATCGTTGTCGGCACACTTCCTCTACATCTACCTTCGGGATTAGTTTTAAGCCTCAATAATTGTTATTTTGTACCCGCGTTGAGCATGAACATTATATCTGGATCTTGTTTAATGCAAGACGGTTATTCATTCAAGTCTGAGAATAATGGTTGTTCTATTTTTATGAATAATATCTTTTATGGTCGAGCACCTGAAAAGAATGGCTTATTTCTGTTAGATCTCGATAGTAGTGATACACATATACATAACATTGATGCTAAGCGAATTAAATTGAATGATAATTCTACTTATATGTGGCACTGTCGTCTTGGTCATATTAGTGAAACGCATGAAGAAACTCCATACCGATGGATTACTTGAATCACTTGACTTTGAGTCACTTGATAGATGCGAAGCATGTCTAATCGAAAAATGACTAAGACTCCATTCTCTGGTATTATGGAGCGAGCTACTGACTTATTGGAAATCATACATACCGATGTGTGCGGACCAATGAGTGTAGCATCGCGCGGTGGTTATCGTTATGTTCTAACCTTCACAGATGATCTGAGTAGATATGGGTATATCTATTTCATGAAACATAAATCCGAAACTTTTGAGAAGTTTAAGGAATTCCAAAGTGAAGTAGAAAATCAACGTAACAAGAAGATTAAATTTCTACGATCTGATCGCGAGGTGAATATCTGAGTTATGAGTTTGGCATGCATTTAAAGAAATGCGGAATACTTTCACAATTGACACCGCCGGGAACACAACGAAACGGTGTGTCCGAACGTCGTAATCGAACTCTCTTAGATATGGTTCGTTCTATGATGTCTCTTACGATTTACCGTTATCATTTTGGAGTTATGCATTAGAGACAGCCGCATTCACTTTAAATAGAGCACCATCAAAATCCGTTGAAACGACACCGTATGAATTATGGTTTAATAAGAAACCTAAGCTGTCGTTCTGAAAGTTTGGGGTTGCTAAGCCTATGTAAAAAAGTTACAACCGGACAAGCTAGAACCCAAAGCGGAGAAATGCGTCTTCATAGGATACCCTAAGGAAACTATAGGGTACACTTTCTATCACAGATCCGAAGGCAAGATCTTTGTTGCTAAGAACGGAACCTTTCTTGAGAAAGAATTTCTCACTAAAGAAGTGACTGGAAGAAAAGTAGAACTCGATGAGATTGAAGAATCTCTGCTCGTTGATCAGAGTAGCGCAGTACCGGAAGATGTTCCTGCCCACCGGCAACAGAGGAAGCTAATGATAATGATCATGAAACTTCAAATGAGATAGCTACGAACCTCGCAGATCGACAAGGGAACGTGCCACTCCAGATTGGTATGATCCTTGTCTAAATGTCATGATTGTGGATAACAATGATGAAGACCCTGCGACGTATGAAGAAGCGATGATGAGCCCAGATTCCAACAAATGGCAAGAAGCCATGAAATCCGAAATGGGATCCATGTATGATAATGATGTCTACGGGAGCTTCTATTCTTGTAGACAGTGTTGGGCCTCCAAGTGCAGAGGTTTGTAGAACAGCAGCAAGTTTCCCTTAAGTGGATACCCAAGGTTTATCGAACTCGGGGAGGAAGAGGTCAAAGATATCCCTCTCATGCAACCCTGCAACCACAAAGCAAGAAGTCTCTTGTGTCCCCAACACACCTAATAGGTGCACTAGTTCGGCGAAGAGATAGTGAAATACAGGTGGTATAAATAAGTATGAGCAGTAGCAACGGAGAAAAGTGCTTGGCGCGTAGTTGATGGTGGTGGTATTGCAGCAGTAGTAACGCAGTAGTAGTAAACAAGCAGTAGTAACTCAGCAGTATTTAGGAACAAGGCCTAGGGATTACACTTTCACTAGTGGACACTCTCATCATTGATCACATAACAGAACAGATAAATGCATACTCTACACTTTTGTTGGATGATGAACACATTGCGTAGGATTACACGAACCCTCAATGCCGGAGTTAACAAGCTCCACAATAATGCTCATGTTTTAGTAACCTTTAGTGTAAGATAGATATGACTAAACCAAGTACTAGCATAGCATGCACACCGTAACCTTCATGCATATGTAGGAGGAATAGATCACATCAATACCATCATAATGATAATTAACTCCACCATCTACAAGAGATCATGATCATAGCCTACGACAAGAACCACACGGTGCACACACTAGTCACCTTTACACACGTGCAGGAGGAATAGAACTACTTTAATAACATCACTAGAGTAGCACATAGATAAATTGTGATACAAACTCATATGAATCTCAATGAGATCATTGTATTGAAGTACATGGAAGAGAGATGAACCACATAGCTACCGGTAGCCCCGAGCCTCGATGGAGAACTACTCCCTCCTCATGGGAGCAGCAGGTGATGAAGATGGCGGTGGAGATGGCAGCGGTGTCGATGGAGAAGCCTTCGGGGCACTTCCCGCTCGGCAGGGTGCCGGAACAGAGATCTGTCCCCCGGATCTTGGCTTCGCGATGGCGGCGGCTCGGAAGGTTTTCGTGGTTTCGTCAATTGGTATCGGGTTTTCTGATCCAGGGGCTCTTTATAGGCGGAGAGGCGCGCAGGGGGTCACAGGGTGCCCTCACCACTGGTGGCGCGGCCGGGGCCTGGCCCGCGCCCGGTGTGGTGTGGGGCCCCGGCCCATCTCTGCAGCTCTCGAGTGTTCGGATGGTTCCGGAAAATAGGAACCTGGGCGTTGATTTCGTCCGATTCGGAAAATATTTCGTTACTAGGATTTCTGAAACCAAAAACAGCGAAAAACAGAACTGGCACTTCGGCATCTTGTTAATAGGTTAGTTCCAGAAAATGCACGAATATGACATAAAGTGTGCATAAAACATGTAGATAACATCAATAATGTGGCATGGAACACAAGAAATTATCGATACGTTGGAGACATCAGCATCCCTAAGCTTAGTTCTGCTCGTCCCGAGCAGGTAAAACGATAACAAAGATAATTTCTGGAGTGACATGCCATCATAATCTTGATCATACTATTTGTAAAGCATATGTAAAGAATGCAGCGATCAAAACAATGTGTATGACATGAGTAAACAAGTGAATCATAAAGCAAAGACTTTTCATGAATAGCACTTCAAGACAAGCATCAATAAGTCTTGCATAAGAGTTAACTCATAAAGCAATAATTCAAAGTAAAGGTATTGAAGCAACACAAAAGAAGATTAAGTTTCAGCGGTTGCTTTCAACTTGTAACATGTATATCTCATGGATAATTGTCAATGCAAAGCAATATAACAAATGCAATATGCAAATATGTAAGAATCAATGCACAGTTCACACAAGTGTTTGCTTCTTGAGGTGGAGAGAAATAGGTGAACTGACTCAACAATAAAAGTAAAAGGTCCTTCAAAGAGGAAAGCATCGATTGCTATATTTGTGCTAGAGCTTTGATTTTGAAAACATAAAGAGGGCATAAAAATAAAGTTTTGAGAGGTGTATGTTGTTGTCAACGAATGGTAGCGGGTACTCTAACCCCCTTGCCAGACCTTCAAAGAGCGGCTCCCATTTTATTTTATTTTGGGTGGCACTCCTTCCAACCTTTCATTCACAAACCATGGCTAACCGAATCCTCGGGTGCCTGCCAACAATCTCATACCATGAAGGAGTACCTTTTTATTTTAGTTTTATTATGATGACACTCCTCCCAACCTTTGCTTACACAAGCCATGGCTAACCGAATCCTTCGGGTGCCGTCCAACAATCACATACCATGGAGGAGTGTCTATTTTTGTTAATTAATTTGGGACTGGGAATCCCATTGCCAGCTCTTTTGCAAAATTATTGGATAAGCGGATGAAGCCACTAGTCCATTGGTGAAAGTTGCCCAACAAGATTGAAAGATAAACACCACATACTTCCTCATGAGCTATAAAACATTGACACAAATAAGAGGTAATAAATTTTGAATTGTTTAAAGGTAGCACTCAAGCAATTTACTTTGGAATGGCAGGAAATACCATGTAGTAGGTAGGTATGGTGGACACAAATGGCATAGTGTTGTTTGGCTCAAGGATTTGGATGCATGAGAAGTATTCCCTCTCGATACAAGGTTTAGGCTAGCAAGGTTGTTTGAAACAAACACAAGGATGAACCGGTGCAGCAAAACTCACATAAAAGACATATTGAAAACATTATAAGACTCTACCGTCTTCCTTGTTGTTCAAACTCAATACTAGAAATTATCTAGACCTTAGAGAAACCAAATATGCAAACCAAATTTTAGCATGCTCTATGTATTTCTTCATTAATGGGTGCAAAGCATATGATGCAAGAGCTTAAACATGAGCACAACAATTGCCAAGTATCACATTACCCAAGACATTATAGCAAATTACTACATGTATCATTTTCCAATTCCAACCATATAACAATTTAACGAAGAGAAACTTCGCCATGAATATTATGAGCTAAGAACACATGTGTTCATACGAACCAACGGAGCGTGTCTCTCTCCCACACAAGCATGATGTAATCCAATTTATTCAAACAAAAACAAAAGCACACAGACGCTCCAAGAAAAAGCACATAAGATGTGATGGAATAAAAATATAGTTTCAGGGAGGACCCGATAATGTTGTCGATGAAGAAGGGGATGCCTTGGGCATCCCCAAGCTTAGACGCTTGAGTCTTCTTGATATATGCAGGGATGAACCACCGGGTGCATCCCCAAGCTTAGAGTTTTCACTCTTCTTGATCATAGTATATCATCCTCCTCTCTTGACCCTTGAAAACTTCCTCCACACCAAACTCGAAACAACTCATTAGAGGGTTAGTGGACAATAAAAATTAACATGTTCAGAGGTGACACAATCATTCTTAACACTTCTGGACATTGCATAATGCTACTGGACATTAGTGGATCAAAGAAATTCATCCAACATAGCAAAAGAGGCAATGCGAAATAAAAGGCAGAATCTGTCAAAACAGAACAGTCCGTAAAGATGGATTTTATTAGGCCACCAGACTTGCTCAAACGAAAATGCTCAAATTGAATGAAAGTTGCGTACATATCTGAGGATCACTCACGTAAATTTGCATAATTTTCTGAGTTACCTACAGAGAATTAGACCCAGATTCGTGACAGCAAAGAAATCTGTTTCTGCGGTAATCCAAATCTAGTACTTACTTTACTATCAAAGACTTTACTTGGCACAACAAAACACAAAACTAAGATAAGGAGAGGTTGCTACAGTAGTAAACAACTTCCAAGACACAAATATAAAACAAAGTACGTAGCAAAATAACACATGGGTTATCTCCCAAGAAGTTCTTTCTTTTTAGCCATTAAGATGGGCTCAGCAGTTTTAATGATGCACTCGCAAGAAATAGTATTTGAAGCAAAGAGAGCATCAAGAGGCAAATTCAAAACACATCTAAGTCTAACATGCTTCCTATGCATAGGAATCTTGTAAATAAACAAGTTCATGAAGAGCAAAATAACAAGCATAGGAAGATAAAACAAGTGTAGCTTCAAAAATTTCAGCACATAGAGAGGCATTTTAGTAACATGAAAATTTCTACAACCATATTTTCCTCTCTCATAATAATATCCAGTGGTATCATGAGCAAACTCAACAATATAACTATCACATAAAGCATTCTTATCATGAGTCTCATGCATAAAATAATTACTCTCCACATAGGCATAGTCAATTTTATTAGTTGTAGTGGGAGCAAATTCAACAAAGTAGCTATCATTATTATTCTCATCATCAAATATAGGAGGCATATTGTAATCATAATCAAATTCACTCTCCATAGTAGGTGGCACCAAAAGACCACTATCATCATAATCATCATAAATAGGAGGCAAAGTATCATCAAAGAAAATTTTCTCCTCAATGCTTGGGGGACTAAAAATATCATGAAAACCAGCTTCCCCAAGCTTAGAACTTTCTATATCATTATCAACAATGGTGTTCAAAGCGTTCATACTAATATTACTACCAGCATGCAAAGAAGATTTTATAGGTTTTTTAATTTTCGCATCAAACAATCCAAGTTTTAAATCAGGAAATAGAATAAGAAGCTCACTCTTGTACATTATGCCAAACTAGTGTAAACAAGAAACAACAAGATGCAATTGCAGGATCTAAAGGAAATAGCTTTGAGCACACACACAACGGTGCCGGAAAAATACTTTACCTGGGACCGTAGTATGAGTGCCTTTTACCTTTCCTCCCCGGCAACGGCGCCAGAAAAGTGCTTGATGTCTACGGGAGCTTCTATTCTTGTAGACAGTGTTGGGCCTCCAAGTGCAGAGGTTTGTAGAACAGCAACAAGTTTCCCTTAAGTGGATACCCAAGGTTTATCGAACTCAGGGAGGAAGAGGTCAAAGATATCCCTCTCATGCAACCCCAACCACAAAGCAAGAAGTCTCTTGTGTCCCCAACACACCTAATATGTGCACTAGTTCGGCGAAGAGGAAATACAGTGGTATAAATAAGTATGAGCAGTAGCAACGGTGCCAGAAAAGTGCTTGGCGCGTAGTTGATGGTGGTGGTATTGCAGCAGTAGTAACGCAGTAGTAGTAAACAAGCAGTAGTAACTCAGCAGTATTTAGGAACAAGGCCTAGGGATTACACTTTCACTAGTGGACACTCTCATCATTGATCACATAACAGAACAGATAAATGCATACTCTACACTTTTGTTGGATGATGAACACATTGCGTAGGATTACACGAACCCTCAATGCCGGAGTTAACAAGCTCCACAATAATGCTCATGTTTTAGTAACCTTTAGTGTAAGATAGATCAACGCGACTAAACCAAGTACTAGCATAGCATGCACACCGTAACCTTCATGCATATGTAGGAGGAATAGATCACATCAATACCATCATAATGATAATTAACTCCACCATCTACAAGAGATCATGATCATAGCCTACGACAAGAACCACACGGTGCACACACTAGTCACCTTTACACACGTGCAGGAGGAATAGAACTACTTTAATAACATCACTAGAGTAGCACATAGATAAATTGTGATACAAACTCATATGAATCTCAATGAGATCATTGTATTGAAGTACATGGAAGAGAGATGAACCACATAGCTACCGGTACAGCCCCGAGCCTCGATGGAGAACTACTCCCTCCTCATGGGGCAGCAGCGGTGATGAAGATGGCGGTGGAGATGGCAGCGGTGTCGATGGAAGGAGAAGCCTTCGGGGGCACTTCTCGGCGGTCCGGAACAGAGATCCTGTCCCCGGATCTTGGCTTCGCGATGGCGGCGGCTCGGAAGGTTTTCGTGGTTTTCGTCAATTGGTATCGGGTTTTCTGATCCGGGGGCTCTTTATAGGCGGAGAGGCGGCGCGGGGGGTCACCGGGTGCCCTCACCACCTGGTGGCGCGCCAGGCCCGCCCGCGCCAGTGTGGTGTGGGGCCCCCAGCCCATCTCTGCAGCCTCGAGTGTTCTGGATGGTTCCGGGAAAATAGGAACCAGGCGTTGATTTCGTCCGACTGAGAATATTTCGTTACTAGGATTTCTGAAACCAAAAACAGCAGAAAACAGGAACTGGCACTTCGGCATCTTGTTAATAGGTTAGTTCCAGAAAATGCACGAATATGACATAAAGTGTGCATAAAACATGTAGATAACATCAATAATGTGGCATGGAACACAAGAAATTATCGATACGTTGGAGACGTATCAGATAACAAAGTATGGACTTTGGTAGACTTACCTGATAGCCGCAAGGCTGTCGAGAATAAATGGATCTTCAAGAGAAAAACAGATGCTGATGGTAATATTACTGTCTATAAAGCTCGACTTGTCGCAAAGGGTTTCCGACAAATTCAAGGTGTTGACTACGATGAGACTTTCTCACCTGTAGCGAAGCTAAAATCTGTGAGGATTTTGTTAGCAATAGCTGCATTTTTCGATTATGAGATTTGGCAGATGGATGTCAAAACGGCGTTCCTTAATGGAGACATTGAGGAAGAGTTGTATATGGTACAACCCAAAGGTTTTGTCGATCCTAAAAATGCTGACAAAGTATGCAAACTTCAGCGTTCAATTTATGGACTGAAGCAAGCATCGAGAAGTTGGAACCGACGCTTTGATAAGGTGATCAAAGACTTCGGGTTTATACAGTGTCATGGAGAGGCCTGTATTTACAAGAAAGTGAGTGGGAGCTGTGTTCCTGATATTATATGTAGATGACATATTATTAATTGGGAATGATATAGAACTATTAAGTAGTGTAAAAGGTTATTTGAATAATAGTTTTTCAATGAAAGACCTTGGTGAAGCATCATATATATTAGGCATCAAGATTTATAGAGATAGATCAAGACGTCTAATAGGGCTATCACAGACATACCTGGACAAGATTCTAAAGAAGTTTAGAATGGACGAAAGTAAGAAAGGATTCTTACCTATGTTACCAGGCAAGGTCTTGAGTAAGACTCAAGGTCCGGCTACGGCAGAAGAAAGAGAAAGGATGAGTCAGATCCCCTATGCCTCGGCAGTAGGCTCTATCATGTATGCCATGCTATGTACAAGACCGGATATAGCACATGATGTTAGTTTGACTAGCAGATATCAAAGTGATTCAGGAATGGAACACTGGACAGCGGTCAAGAATATCCTGAAGTACTTGAAAAGAACTAAGGATATGTTTCTTTGTTATGGAGGTGACCAAGAGCTCGTTGTAACAAGTTACACCGATGCAAGTTGGAACACTGATCCTGATGACTCTAAGTCACAGTCTGGGTACGTGTTTATATTGAATGGTGTTGCAGTAAGCTGGGCAAGCTCGAAGCAGTGCACGGTGGGGAAATCCTCAACAGAATCGGAGTACATAGCGGCTTCAGAGGCTTCATGAGCGGTATGGATGAAGAGGTTCATTGTAGAGCTCGGTGTGGTTCCTAGTGCATTGGACCCACTAGTCATCTACTGTGACAACATGGGTGCCATCGCCAATGCACAAGAACCAAGGTCACACAAGAGGCTGAAGCATATCAAGCTGCGTTATCATTCGATTCGCGAATACATCGAAGATGGAGAAGTAAAGATTTGCAAAGTACACACTGATCTGAATGTAGCAGATCCGTTGACTAAAGCTCTCCCTAGGGCAAAGCATGACCAACACCAGAATGCCATGGGTGTTAGGTACCTTACAATGTAATCTAGATTATTGACTCTAGTGCAAGTGGGAGACTGTTGGAGATATGCCCAAGAGGCAATAATAAAAGTGGTTATTATATATATCTTTATGTTTATGATAAATTTTATATACCATGCTATAATTGTATTAACCGAAACATTGATACATGTGTGTTATGTAAACAAACAAATGAGTCCCTAGTAAGCCTCTTAACTAGCTTGTTGATTAATAGATGATTAGTTTCATAATCATGAACATTGGATGTTATTAATGACAAGGTTATATCATTATATGAATGATGTAATGGACACACCCAATTAAGCGTAGCATAAGATCACGTCATTAAGTTATTTGCTATAAGCTTTCGATACATAGTTACCTAGTCCTTATGACCATGAGATCATGTAAATCACTTATGCCGGAAAGGTACTTTGATTACATCAAACGCCACGTAAATGGGTGGTTATAAAGGTGGGATTAAGTATCCGGAAAGTATGAGTTGAGGCATATGGATCAAGGTGGGATTTGTCCATCCCGATGACGGATAGATATACTCTGGGCCCTCTCGGTGGAATGTCGTCTAATGTCTTGCAAGCATATGAATAAGTTCATAAGAGACCACATACCACGAGTAAAGAGTACTTGTCAGGAGACGAGGTTGAACAAGGTATAGAGTGATACCGATGATCAAACCTCGGACAAGTAAAATATCACGTGACAAAGGGAATTGGTATCGTATGTGAATGGTTCATTCGATCACTAAGTCATCGTTGAATATGTGGGAGCCATTATGGATCTCCAGATCCCGCTATTGGTTATTGGTCGGAGTGAGTACTCAACCATGTCCGCATAGTTCGCGAACCGTAGGGTGACACACTTAAAGTTGGATGTTGAAATGGTAGAACTTGAATATGGAATGGAGTTCGAATATTTGTTCGAAGTCCCGGATGAGATCCCGGACATCACGAGGAGTTCCGGAATGGTCCGGAGAATAAGATTCATATATAGGAAGTCATTTTATGTGATTTACAATGATCCGGAAGGTTCTATGGAAGGTTCTAGAAGGTTCTAGAAAAGTCCAGAAGAAACCACTAAGGAAGGCGGAGTCCCGGAGGGACTCCACCTCCCATGGCCGGCCAACCCTAAGGGGAGGAGTCCCAGTGGACTCCCCTATGGGGGCCGGCCACCCCCACATGGAAGGGGAAATCCCACCTCAAGTGGGATTCCCACCTTGGGTAGGTTTCCCTATCACATGGAAGGTTTTGGGTTCGGGTCTTATTCGGAGACTTGTAGTCCAACACTTGGGGCTTCCACCTATATAATGAGGGCCAAGGGGAGGGGGCCGGCCACCCAAAGACCACAAGGTGGCCGCCCCATAGTGGCCGGCCCCCCTCTCCCAAACCATAGCGGCTCTCTCTCCTCCAACATCACCGCACGCTTAGCGAAGCTCCGCGGATTTCTCCACCACCACCGACACCACGCCGTCGTGTTGTCGGATTCAAGAGGAGCTACTACTTCCGCTGCCCGCCGCAACGGGGAGGTGGACGTCGTCTTCATCAACAACCGAACGTGTGACCGAGTACGGAGGTGCTGCCCGTTCGTGGCGCCGTGATCAAGATCTTCTACGCGCTTTTGCAAGCGGCAAGTGAACGTCTACCGCAGCAACAAGAGCCTCATCTTGTAGGCTTTGAAATCTCTTCAAGGGTGAGACTCGATAATCCCCTCGTTGCTACCGTCTTCTAGATTGCATCTTGGCTTGGATTTCGTGTTCGCGGTAGGAAATTTTTTGTTTTCTATGCAACGTTATCCTACAAAACTAATGTTCTGGCCGAGGCCCCTGTTGTTGAGCAAACTCGTGTTACCAGGTCTGCTGCAAAAGCAGCTTGTGCTGCCAAAGCGCCATGTCAAACTGATAAGGTACCTGTTGTCAACTTCAGTGACAATATGTCTGACGGCGAGAGTTATCATTCTGGCAATGACAGTGATTATGTTGATGAAGCCGTTGCTGCTCGCTTTGTTATTCAAAGCAGACGTCATGTGGATGGAGGTGAGCATGCTGATACCGTGTTGTCGGAATGTGCAGCCGTGCCAAGCCAGACAACTCTTCCTGGTGTTGCGACAGTTGTTCCCGGTGTTTCTCCTGAATTGGTTTCCAGCAGTGTACCCATGGATATTGATGGTGCTGTTGTGGAACCATCTGATGCTGATGCTCTAGTACGTTTTATGGAAACTGATATCACTGTTGCATCAGCAGATAATAGGATTGTGTTTCAGGGTCTTGAAAATCTTGCAGAAACTGCTGCTATGCATATTGATGGTGTTGTTGATGAGCGAGATTTAGATATTGGGAAGCAAGTTTTATCTGAAACAAATGAAGCTGATCTTCTTCGTGCCAAAGATGCCAGTGCTGATGGTGCTGTCATTTCTGTCGGTACGAAGTCAGGCGAAGTTCTGAGTTCTAGCCTTGAGGTTGCTGTAATGAATGAAGACAATGGGAAAGGATTATCTGATGGTTATGATGTTGTCAGTGAGACAATCAACGACGTTGTGAATGATTTGAAAAGGAGTAGCTCTGCTCTCGATGCTTCTGAAGCGAAACGTAGTTGTGTTGTACGCGAGGATCGTTCTGTTAATCCTGTACAGAATGAACCGTCATCTGCTCCTAAGAAGAAGCCCAATGTGAGAGGCAGAAGGTATTTTTGATCGACCCCGTTTGAAGTTACTCACCAATGTATTTCATGTGTAGTTATCAACATTTCTGTCGTTGCATTTTCTTACATTTTTCCCTGTAAATGTATTCATGTTTTTTCTTTTTGCTCCTTTGTTTTTCGTGTAATTTTACCAATTACCATCTCATGAACTTACCAATGCCTTTTTCTGGTAGTTATCAAGCGCTGGTTGTTTTGCATGACATAGTATGTTTTATACTTCATTGTTTTGGAGTTTTTTCTAATAATTTTAAGTTTTTTGCTTTTTCACAGGCAAGCTGTTTCTAAAAGTCAGGTTGCTACAAGATCTTCACCACGACGACCTCCTAGAGGTACTTCTTCAGGTGTTGCTGATAACGTTGCAGTTAAATCAAAAGTGTATACTTTGAAAGACCGCCTTGAAGGCTCAACAAAAATTCAGGCTGCTGGAACATCTACTGTAGTTGAAACTGGTAGTCAGATTTCAGCAGAGGTTGTTTCTGACGGGGTTGTTTTTAAGGATGCTGTTTTCTCTTCCAAGTCTACAAGTGAAACTGTTCCAACAGGAAAAGAATCTGCACATGAGGATCCAGTTGAAGTTAGCTTTGCAACTGGTAGCCAGATTTCAGCAGTGGGTGGTTCTGATGTGGTTGTCCCTTCTAAGTCTACAAGTGAAATTGTCCCAACAGGAAAAGAATCTGCACATGAGGAACCACTTGAAGTTAGCTTTGCAACTGGTACCAGGTTTCAGCAGAGGGTGGTTCTGATGTGGTTGTTCCTTCTAAGTCTACAAGTGAAATTGTCCCAACAGGACAAGAATCAGCACATGAGGAACCAGTTGAAGTTAGCTTTGCACCTCAAGATTCTGGTACCAGTGTTACAAATCAGATGGCTGATCCTGTTGGCGATGTTGACCATCATGCATCTGCTTCTACTGGAACAACTGTTGTTGTTGCTCGTGATGCTGAACAAAATGCAACAACTTCTCCACAAGGTATTTGCTCTCTCTTTTTTTCGTTGTATCGCTTTATGTTTTTGTATTCATTGTTTTTCATTCGTATTTGTTTGTTTGACTTAGTATGAAATATTTTTTTCATCAGATCAAATTGTTACTGTTGTTAAGAGAGCTAAATTTGTTGCTGCTGATGGCAAACTGAGTCTCACTCCTGCCATCCCTATAGATCTTTCTGCTTATCATGTGTCTGTTGTAAATACATCTGCGTCTGATAAAAGCGCTTCTCCATCTGGTAATATGGTTTTTTGTGTTGTGCTCTTTTTGATTTCTTTTTTTAATTTGTTTTGTTTGTCACGCTGTTGCTCACAATATCATTGTTTTTGCGCAGAGGCATTAGGAAATGCTGATGGTCATGATTCTACCATTTCCGCTGATGTTGTTAAAGAATCAGAAACTGCAAATGTGTCATCTATCCCTCCTACTGGTTAGATCACTTTTCTATTTTTTGTTTTTTATTTTTACAGTTTTTACTTTCTTTTATTTCATTTTCTTTGTGTTTTTTACTCAACCTTTTTTACTTATTACATGTTTCTGTGCATGTCTTGTTCCATCAATTCATCTACGCCCCTTCCGCGTATTATCTCCCACTTGTAATCTATATATGCAGAATGCGTACCATCAGGGCAAGTAAATGCACGTATTCGTAATACGTTTTCAAGGAACAAGAGAGGGAGGAAGAAGAAGAACTAATTGTTATTTTACAAAACCTGCTTTTTTATGGATCATTTGGTGTGGCGAAGTGATGGTGCTGTTGAGTTGGTCGATGTATTAACTTTTATTTTATTTTATATGGGGGAACAATATCCTGTATGAACGCTATGTAATTTTATCCCTTTTCATATGTAACGGATGATTACCTTTGTTATGAATAATTTGGCTCTGTGTGAGCGAGTACTGTTTGTATTTGTTTCCTCTCTCTTTTGTTTTTTGGACCTTTTTCTTTTTTCTTTTTATACCTTCATTTTTGTTTTTTATTTGTGGCTACATGTGCGGCGATGTTTATTTTGTCAATGAAGACGGAGGTGCAACTGACTTTCAAGAACATTGTTTTGATGACTCTGTAGATGGATTGCATCATGTAATCGCCACCGAAATCAGTAACAATGAAGCTGGTATGTCCTACTCTATCTTGTAGTTTAAGTTATATTTTTGTCTTCTTGTTTTTTCATATAGAATATCATGTCCTTGTTTTTTTACACTTTGTTCACCTTGTAATTCTCTTTTTTTATTCCTTTTTTGTTTTGTTTTTTTTTTGATTTCTCAGATGATTTGGAGGTCCTTTATATTACTCCAGCTTTGCCAGTGCCTGTTCAGAATTTACCTGTTGCCAGTAGAACTCCAAGGACCAGGCTACGCATGGAAAGGGTCGTTCTTCCTTCGAAGTTCATGCTACCTCCATACAATCGAGTAACTTGTACTGATGAGCAAGAATTATTGTACCAGCAAGTTATAAAGCACAACAGCGACTCTGAACACTCTAAAATAAAAGAGTATGTCAGTTTTCTCATGTATACGCAATGGTGTTATTTTTAGATAATTCATTACTTTTTAGCAACTTAGTTTGTTCATGCATTCTTTTTTTTGGCAGATCAAGGTTCTTGATGATTGACCCTATGTGGGTTTCCACTGGTGACTTGGCTAGTAGTGTTATGCCTTCTGGAGAACTGTCAACAACGGTTGCCGAAATTGGAATTGCTGTTCTTCAGGTTGACTGTCCGAAGAAGAAGATCATTTTCCCATGGATAGTAACTGTTTATTTGCTTGAAAGAAGATTTAATTCAAGAATACTGCAGAAACATTTCAGGATGGATGATAAGTATAAACTTAGTCACCAAAATCTGGTAAACTTTTCTGTGTTTATGTTTTTCGATTTGTGTTACTTGTGAACATTATTTTTTATTTTTCTCTGACCCTTGTTTTCATCTTTCCTTTTTTGTTTTTTCAGTTGTGTTTTGGTGTCCTTCAGAATCTTGGAACAGAAAAGAAGCCATGTGGTCATTGGTATTCACTGTTCTTGAATTTTGAGAAAAAAAGGTTTGAAGTTCTTGATTCTGCGCGTGGTCCTGATGATGAATCGCTCATTAATCATTCTAGCGATCTAGTCGATGCTATCAAGTGCATGTATCGTATAAATTACTCCAGTTCATCAAAACAGATTGATGACTATGAGTTGGTTTTCATTGAAGCTCCTAAGCAAAATAACAAGTATGTTCTCTTCTTTATCTAACTTATGCTTTGTTCACTGTTGGACATTTTTTTGTATATGATAGCTCACAAATCTTTTTTTGTATCTTTTTTTTGAAGCATTGATTGTGGTTATTTTATGCTTAAGTTCCTTGAACTTTGGAATGGCCGTGTTGTACCTGCTATCACTTATGATCAGATACCAGAACTTAGGAAGGTCCTAACATGGAATTGGTTAAACCACCCTCTCAACAAGTTGCAGAATTGGAGGTACCTGTTGGAAAGCAACGCTCTGTGAGGTATGAACTACCAGATGCAACTCAAATTAACTACCACTTACAGCATAAATAAGCTACTTCTCTTTTTTACTTGCAGTCTGATTAATCAACATTTTTTCTTATTCTGTTGGCTTGGTAATTTGTAACATTAACCGTTGGTAAATATATGATTTAGTGGTTGGTAAGGGGGGAGCAGGAGGTTGGTATTTTGTTACGAGCTAAAATGTAATTTTGTCTATTTTTTTGTTTTGTAACTTAATTTTATTGTTGTTCGTGGAATTATCAAAAGGCTGGTAAACAATATGCTCAGAGGTTGATAAACACATGGAAGAGCGGTTGATAACTTTTCAAGAATTCGACCTGGTCAGGGGTGCTTTCTGGGGGATGGTGTTGATAAGTTCATGTTCTTTTTTTCACATCTGTTTTTGATAGGCGACTGGGTTGATAATTTTTGATGTTTTTTACATTTGATAAACAACTGCTTGGAGGGTTGATACATAACTGGTCAGGGCGTTGATAAGTTCATTTTTCTTTGACACACGACTGGGTTGATAATTATCAAGGATAGTTTTCATAATTTATGGAATGGAAAAATAATTATCCAAATTGTAGTATTACAAGCTCGAACGACACACACAGCATGACTATTACACAAATGATTGTACTCCTTTTTTCATTACATACTTCCATCCTTCTTTTCGCTCATCCTTATTTCTTTGTCATGGGTTCCCTTCTTCTTTTTGGGAATCCACTCCTGGTATGTTCATGCCAACCTGTGTATTTTTTGTACATGGGATAAATTTAGTAAATGGTAATAACTTTTTTAATAGTTTCTTGTACTTCTGTGTATATTTTCTGTAAGTTAGTACAGTACCTTGTCTCTATCTGGGCATTTTGGTCTTTTGTGTCCAGGCAACCTGCAAAGTCCACACAATCTTGGTGCAGCCTTTTTCTTTAGTTTTGCAGCAGATTTCTCATGGAAATTCATAGGTCTTTCACCTAGGTTGAACCCTGGATTTCCTGACTGTGGTGGATCCTTATAAGGGCGATGCTCATCTTCATTTTTTTCTTCGTCACTTGAATTTTTCTCCTCAGGGTGTATCTGTTCATTGTTGTGTCCATGATTGTTGTCTTCTCTATCTTCATGACCCATATTGTCAGTATCTTGTTGAACTGGGTCATCAACCTTTTTTCTCTTACGTGTGACTTTTTCTTTCGTCTGGAGGCATTCAATTGCATCTTTGCATATAGCTTTCTTCAGCTCAGCAACTCCTTCAGCAAACAAGTCGTATGACCTATCATCCGTGTAGACAGTAGATAGTATGTGTGATATTTTGCTCATTTCAATTGCGTGTCTAACAGCCAAGTGTGTATTCTGTGATGCTGTATTGCTTCTTCTCTCCGTCAATCGTGCTACTTCTATCCCAGCTGCAGTAGTCCATCTAGGGTTGATGAAACTGACAGGAAGCTCAGTCAAACCAATATGACTAGCCACTCTCATGACATGACAGCATTGTATTCCATCGCGAGCCATCTTTGAGCACCAGCATTTGTACACATCTTCATCAGGTGAAACACTAACCACATATGTTGATCTGGGGAACTCTGCATTCCTATAGTTAGCCACCCTAATCACTTTGTATAATCTCTTCTCTTCCACAACTTCAACGTTGTAAGCAGTACCCTTCCTTAGCTCTTCAGCAAACTTGCCGTATATTGGGTCTGTGTAGATTTTCATTGCTTCCCTTTCAAGAGGGTTGAATCCCCAATTCACAGACTCCTTGAACTCACTTTTCTCTCTTAGGCGATCTAGGTCGGACTGTTTTTTTTCTTGTATTATGATATACTCCTTGAAGAATGTTGCAATCGAGTCCTTTCTTTTTACGTAGTGTTTGAATAAGGAGTTTGTGCTCTCACTTCTTCCTGTCGATGAAGTGAATGGGAAGAATCTCTCTTTGAAATATGCTGGTACCCACTGAGCTCTGATGTCATATATGTTGGGCCTCCAAGAGAGGTTTGTAGAACAGCAGCAAGTTTCCCTTAAGTGGATCACCCAAGGTTTATCGAACTCGGGAGGAAGAGGTCAAAATATCCCTCTCATGCAACCCTGCAACCACAAAGCAAGAAGTCTCTTGTGTCCCCAACACACCTAATAGGTGCACTAGTTCGGCGAAGAGATAGTGAAATACAGGTGGTATGAATATATATGAGCAGTAGTAATGGCGCCAGAAAAGTGCTTGCTGGCGTGCAATTGATGGTGGTAGTATTACAGTAGTAACACAGTAAAACAGTAAACAAGCAGCGATAATATTTAGGAACAAGGCCTAGGGAATAGACTTTCACTAGTGGACACTCTCAACATTGATCACATAACAGAATAGATAAATGCATACTCTACACTCTCTTGTTGGATGATGAACACATTGCGTAGGATTACACGAACCCTCAATGCGGAGTTAACAAGCTCCACAATTCAATGTTCATATTTAAATAACCTTAGAGTGAAAGAAAGATCAACACGACTAAACCAAGTACTAACACAGCATGCACACTGTCACCTTCACGCTATGTAGGAGGAAATAGATCACATCAATACAATCATAGCAATAGTTAACTTCACAATCTACAAGAGATCATGATCATAGCATACGCCAAGTACTAACACGGATGCACACACTGTCACCATTACACCGTGCAGGAGGAATAAAACTACTTTAATAACATCACTAGAGTAGCACATAGATAAATTGTGATACAAAACACATTGCAATCATAAAGAGATATAAATAAGCACTTCACTACGCCATTCATAACAGTGAATAAGTATTCTGTGAAATATAGCCTAAGAGACCCACACGGTGCACACACTGTCACCTTTACACACGTGGGACAAGGAGTCTCCGGAGATCACATAAGTAAAACTCACTTGACTAGCACAATGACATCTAGATTACAAGCATCATCATATGAATCTCAATCATGTAAGGCAGCTCATGAGATTATTGTATTGAAGTACATAGGAGAGAGATGAACCACATAGCCCGGTACAGCCCGAGCCTCGATGGAGAACTACTCCCTCCTCATGGGAGCAGCAGCGGTGATGAAGATGGCGGTGGAGATGGGCGGTGTCGATGGAGAAGCCTTCCGGGGCACTTCCCCGCTCCCGGCGGTGCGGAACAGAGACTCCTGTCCCCGGATCTTGGCTTCGCGATGGCGGCGGCTCTGGAAGGTTTTCCGTATCGTGGTTCTTCGTCTCAGGGTTTTCGATCCAGGGGCTTTATATAGGCGAAGAGGCGGCGCAGGAGGGTCGAAGGGGTGGCCACACCATAGGCTGGCGCGGCCAGGGCCCAGGCCGCGCCACCCTATCATCTGGGGCCACAGGGCCCCCTCGGCGGCTCGGGTGTTGGATGCTTCCGGTGAAAATAGGAACTGGTCTTGATTTCGTCCGATTCCGAGAATATTTCGTTACTAGGATTTCTCAAACCAAAAAAGCAAAACAGGAACGGCACTTCGGCATCTTGTTAATAGGTTAGTTCCAGAAAATGCACGAATATGACATAAAGTGTGCATAAAACATGTAGATAACATCAATAATGTGGCATGGAACACAAGAAATTATCGTTACGTCGGAGACGTATCAGCATCCCCAAGCTTAGTTCTGCTCGTCCCGAGCAGGTAAAACGATAACAAAGATAATTTCTGGAGTGACATGCCATCATAAACTTGATCATATTGTAAACATATGTAATGAATGCAGCGATCAAAACAATGGTAATGACATGAGTAAACAACTGAATCATAAAGCAAAGACTTTTCATGAATAGTACTTAAAGACAAGCATCAATAAGTCTTGCATAAGAGTTAACTCATAAAGCAATAAATCAAAGTAAAGGCATTGAAGCAACACAAAGGAAGATTAAGTTTCAGCGGTTGCTTTCAACTTGTAACATGTATATCTCATGGATAATTGTCAACATAGAGTAATATAACAACTGCTATATGCAAGTATGTAAGAATCAATGCACAGTTCACACAAGTGTTTGCTTCTTGAGGTGGAGAGAAATAGGTGAACTGACTCAACATAAAAGTAAAGAGAATGGTCCTTCAAAGAGGAAAGCATCGATTGCTATATTTGTGCTAGAGCTTTTATTTTGAAAACATGAAACAATTTTGTCAACGGTAGTAATAAAGCATATGAGTTATGTAAATTATATCTTACAAGTTGCAAGCCTCATGCATAGTATACTAATAGTGCCCGCACCTTGTCCTAATTAGCTTGGACTACCGGATCATCACAATGCACATGTTTTAACCAAGTGTCACAAAGGGGTACCTCTATGCCGCCTGTACAAAGGTCTAAGGAGAAAGCTCGCATTGGATTTCTCGCTATTGATTATTCTTCAACTTAGACATCCATACCGGACAACATAGACAACAGATAATGGACTCCTCTTTTATGCATAAGCATGTAACAACAATTAATAATTTTCTCATTTGAGATTGAGGATATATGTCCAAAACTGAAACTTCCACCAAGGATCATGGCTTTAGTTAGCGGCCCAATGCTCTTCTCTAACAATATGCATGCTTAACCATAAGGTGGTAGATCGCTCTTACTTCAGACAAGACGAACATGCATAGCAACTCACATGAAATTCAACAAAGAGTAGTTGATGGCGTCCCCCAGTGAACATGGTTATCGCACAACAAGCAACTTAATAAGAGATAAAGTGCATAAGTACATATTCAATACCACAATAGTTTTTAAGCTATTTGTCCCATGAGCTATATATTGCAAAGGTGAATGATGGAATTTTAAAGGTAGCACTCAAGCAATTTACTTTGGAATGGCGGATAAATACCATGTAGTAGGTAGGTATGGTGGACACAAATGGCATAGTGGTTGGCTCAAGTATTTTGGATGCATGAGAAGTATTCCCTCTCGATACAAGGTTTAGGCTAGCAAGGTTATTTGAAACAAACACAAGGATGAACGGTACAGCAAAACTCACATAAAAGACATATGGTAAACATTATAAGACTCCATACCGTCTTCCTTGTTGTTCAAAACTCAATACTAGATGTTATCTAGACTCTAGAGAAACCAAATACGCAAACCAAATTAGCAAGCTCTAAGTATTTCTTCATTAATGGGTGCAAAGTATATGATGCAAGAGCTTAAACATGAGCACAACAATTGTCAAGTATCACATTATCCAAGACATTATAGCAATTACTACATGTAGCATTTTCCAATTCCAACCATATAAAACGAAGAGGAAACTTCGCCATGAATATTATGAGCTAAGAACACATGTGTTCATACGAACCAGCGGAGCGTGTCTCTCTCCCACACAAGGATGAATTTATTCAAACACAAACAAAAACAAAAATAAACAGACGCTCCAAGCAAAGTACATAAGATGTGACTGAATAAAAATATAGTTTCAAGAGAAGGAACCTGATAAGTTGTCGATGAAGAAGGGGATGCCTTGGGCATCCCCAAGCTTAGAGTCCTCTTGAAATATGCAGGGATGAACCACCGGGCATCCCCAAGCTTAGACTCTTCACTCTTCTTGATCATAGTATATCATCCTCCTCTCTTGACCCTTGAAAACTTCTTCCACACCAAACTCGAAACAAACTCATTAGAGGGTTAGTGCATAATCAAAAACTCACATGTTCAGAGGTGACACAATCATTATTAACACTTCTGGACATTGCTCAAAGCTACTGGAAGGTAATGTAACAAAGAAATCCACCCAACACAGCGAAAGAAGCAATGCGAAATAAAAGGTAGAATCTGTCAAAACAGAACAGTACGTAAAGACGAATTTATTAGACCACCAGACTTGCTCAAATGAAAATGCCCAAATTGAATGAAAGTTGCGTACATATCTGAGGATCATGCACGTAAATTTGCTTAATTTTCTGAGCTACCTACGGGAGGTAGACCCAGTTGGTGACGACAAAGAAATCAGGTGCATTAATCCAAATGTAGTATCAACCTTTCTATCAAAGACTTTGCTTGGCACAACAAAACTCAAAACTAAGATAAGGAGAGGTTGCTACAGTAGTAAACAACTTCCAAGACACAAATATAAAACAAAATAATGTAGCAAAATAAACACATGGGTTATCTCCCAAGAAGTTCTTTCTTTATAGCCATTAAGATGGGCTAAGCAGTTTTAATGATGCACTCGCAAGAAATAGTATTTGAAGCAAAGAGAGCATCAAGAGGCAAATTCAAAACACATTTAAGTCTAACATGCTTCCTATGCATAGGAATCTTGTAAGTAAACAAGTTCATGAAGAGCAAAGTAACAAGCATAGGAAGATAAAACAAGTGTAGCATCAAAAATTTCAGCACATAGAGAGGCATTTTAGTAACATGAAAATTTCTACAACCATATTTTCCTCTCTCATAATAACTTTCAGTAGCAACATGAGAAAACTCAACAATATAACTATCACATAAAGCATTCTTATCATGAGTCTCATGCATAAAATTATTACTCTCCACATAAGCATAGTCAATTTTATTAGTAATAGTGGGAGCAAATTCAACAAAGTAGCTATCATTATTATTCTCTTCAAGTGTAGGAGGCATAGTATAATCACAATAAAATTTACTCTCCATAGTAGGTTGTACCAAAAGACCACTATTATAATCATCATAAATAGGAGGCAAAGTATCATCAAAGAAAATTTTCTCCTCAATGCTTGGGGGACTAAAAAGATCATGAAAACCAGCTTCCCCAAGCTTAGAACTTTCTATATCATTATCAACAATGGTGTTCAAAGCGTTCATACTAATATTACTACCAGCATGCAAATAAGATTTCATAGGTTTTTTAATTTTCGCATCAAACAATCCATGTTTTAAATCAGGAAATAGAATAAGAAGCTCATTGTTGTCCATTATGCCAAACTAGTGTAAACAAGAAACAAAAAGATGCAATTGCAGGATCTAAAGGAAATATCTTCGACACAAACACAATGGCGCCGAAAAGTACTTTACCTGAGGCCGGAGTATGAGTGCCTTTTTACCTTTCCTCCCGCAACGCGCCGGAAAAGTGCTTGGCGCGTAGTTGACGAGGAGGAAAAGTGCTTAGTTGCCGGGCTTGCCAATGTGTGAGTGCCGTTTACCTTCCCTCCCGGCAACGGCGCCGGAAAAGTGCTTGATGTCTACGGGAGCTTCTATTCTTGTAGACGTGTTGGGCCTCCAAGAGCAGAGGTTTGTAGAACAGCAGCAAGTTTCCCTTAAGTGGATCACCCAAGGTTTATCGAACTCAGGGAGGAAGAGGTCAAAGATATCCCTCTCATGCAACCCGCAACCACAAAGCAAGAAGTCTCTTGTGTCCCCAACACACCTAATAGGTGCACTAGTTCGGCGAAGAGATAGTGAAATACGGGTGGTATGAATATATATGAGCAGTAGTAATGGCGCCAGAAAAGTGCTTGGCGTGCATTGATGGTGGTAGTATTGCAGCAGTAGTAACACAGTAAAACAGTAAACAAGCAGCGATAGCGATATTTAGAACAAGGCCTAGGGAATAGACTTTCACTAGTGGACACTCTCAACATTGATCACATAAGAATAGATAAATGCATACTCTACACTCTCTTGTTGGATGATGAACACATTGCGTAGGATTACACGAACCCTCAATGCGGAGTTAACAAGCTCCACAATTCAATGTTCATATTTAAATAACCTTAGAGTGCAAGAAAGATCAACACGACTAAACCAAGTACTAACACAGCATGCACACTGTCACCTTCACGCTATGTAGGAGGAAATAGATCACATCAATACAATCATAGCAATAGTTAACTTCACAATCTACAAGAGATCCTGATCATAGCATACGCCAAGTACTAACACGGATGCACACACTGTCACCATTACACCGTGCAAGAGGAATAAAACTACTTTAATAACATCACTAGAGTAGCACATAGATAAATTGTGATACAAAACACATTGCAATCATAAAGAGATATAAATAAGCACTTCACTACGCCATTCATAGGGAGTAAGTATACGTGAAATATAGCCTAAGAGACCCACACGGTGCACACACTGTCACCTTTACACACGTGGGACAAGGAGTTTCCGGAGATCACATAAGTAAAACTCACTTGACTAGCACAATGACATCTAGATTACAAGCATCATCATATGAATCTCAATCATGTAAGGCAGCTCATGAGATTATTGTATTGAAGTACATAGGAGAGAGATGAACCACATAGCTACGGTACAGCCCGAGCCTCGATGGAGAACTACTCCCTCCTCATGGGAGCAGCAGCGGTGATGAAGATGGCGGTGGAGATGGCAGCGGTGTCGATGGAGAAGCCTTAGGGGCACTTCCCCGCTCGGCGGGGTGCCGAACAGAGACTCCTGTCCCCGGATCTTGGCTTCGCGATGGCGGCGGCTCGGAAGGTTTTCCGTATCGTGGTTCTTCGTCTCGGGTTTTCGATCAGGGCCTTTATAGGCGAAGAGGCGGCGGGAGGGTCGAAGGGGTGGCCACACCATGGGTGGCGCGGCCGGGGCCAGGCGCGCCACCCTATCATCTGGGCCCACAGGGCCCCCTCAGCGGCTCTCGGGTGTTGGATGCTTCCGGTGAAAATAGGAACTGGGTCTTGATTTCGTCCGATTCCGAGAATATTTCGTTACTAGGATTTCGAAACCAAAAACAGACGGACACTTCGGCATCTTGTTAATAGGTTAGTTCCAGAAAATGCACGAATATGACATAAAGTGTGCATAAAACATGTAGATAACATCAATAATGTGGCATGGAACACAAGAAATTATCGATACGTCGGAGACGTATCAGGTACCCACTGAGCTCTGATGTCATATATCCTTTCCAGGTGTGGCTCTCCCAAAGCATTATGACGCTCCAGTAGATCATGCCAGCTATTTTCGAATTCCTCTGGAGTAAATGAGTTCCTTATAACTGCTCTTAGTTCTTCCTTTAGAGTCCCTCTTACTGCGAAGAATAGGGACAACTTGTCATCCAGGTTCTTGCTGATGTGAAAGTTGCAGAAACGGTGCACTGTGTAAGGTAATGCTTTAGATATTGCAATCCCCATTGCAACGTCTTGGTCTGTTATTATAGTTTCTGGGTGCTTGTTGTCCATGGCAGACAGGAATTCCTCAAACAGCCACTTGAAAGTGTCTGCTCTCTCATCCTCCAGCAATCCTACTCCAAACACGACTGTTTTGCCATAGTTATCAACCCCTAATATTGGAGCAAATGGCATCCCATACTGGTTGGTTGAAAATGTTGTATCAAATGATACAAATTGACCAAACTTTGAGTAGTTTGCCCTCCCTATTTGGTCTGTCCAAAATATACTTTTCACTCTATTATCGCTGTCAACATCAATTGAATGTCTGAATCCAGGCATCTTTTCACGTGCTTCCTTGAATAGTAGCAGCAACTCTTCAATGTCCCTGTTCTTAATTTTCTTTCTTTCTTTTGCTAGCTCGTTTTCTAGGTTTTTTGTATCAAATGGAACTGCCCTGAAGCTTCCCCTTGTTTTCCTGAATATTTTCATTATGTTCCTGGGTGGAACTCTTGTCTCTTGTAGGATGTGGATTAGAGTCTTGTCTGAGGCAGACATTGACCTGTGACACTTCATGAACCTTACTATCCACTCTGACGGAGCTAGGTTGTGGTTATGTTCTAGTCTTATGTTACTTATTGACCACTTTCCTCTGTATTCCTTCACAAACATTCTGACTTTGCATTTTGTCTGCACAATCCTGGAAGTCTGTCTCTGTCTGAGTGCACTGTCAACGTATGTATCGTCACGACACCTGTTGCATGCGAATGTCTGTCTTGTTATTTCATTGGTTTTTCTTGACTCGTAGGAGGTGTCCTTTTTTATTGCAAATCCAACCCTTCTTGCGTACACTGCAAAGAAGAAGAATGCATCCTCTTTTGAATCGAATTCCATTCCAACTGTGGGAGTAGATGCCTCTGATATCTCTTGCATTGTTGGATACTTCTTGTTTGCAAACATTCTGTCCATTTCAAGCTCTTCAGCAGTCGGTTCCTCTGGATTCAACACTAACTCAAGAATTTCTTCATATTTATCATCTTCTTTGTTCCCATGATAATTACCATTTGAATAATCAGCATTGTCAGCTGGGCAGGCATTCTCACCAGCAAATGATGCACCATCTGCATGCATTTCTGGGATGTTGCTATCAGCATATCCTTCGTTGTCTTCGTTCTCGAATTTGAGTTCCTGTTTTTCACATAGATGCATTATGGTTTTTGGGGGTATGAGCTATAGTGTTTTGTTAATGTCTCCCAAAGAAACTTAATGTTTTACTTTATTTTGTTGTAAATTATGTTACATGAAGCAATTTGACATGTTACCTCATTTAAATCGAAGTCCTTGCATTTTTGTTTGCTCGCCCTTGTGATGTTTGATGACATATGTCCTTCCGCTTCGGAGTTTTGCTTGTGCATGTAAAAACTTTCTTCAACTGCTTGTAGCTCTGCCAAGCTTTCGAGCTCAGCTTTGTCTTTCCTTCTTTGAAGAAATGCCTGTAATGTGTAACAAATACTTTTATTAGTTTTCTTTTTTTAGGATATGAACAAATCTCATCTCCATAGTCTGCAGAGGTTCATTACCTGTGCAAATTTATCTACCATCCTCCGGCACTGTATTGGTGTCTTCCCTGTCATAGATCCAAATATACTTCCTGCAGCAGTTGTTCCATCCTCCTGTTGTGTTTTTCCTGACTCATTCACTTTTGTTGTATCCATCTGCAACAGAAATTATTGTTAGATCAGAGTTATTCTTTCGGTTTTACATTTTTTTTCATACGCACATGTTTTATCTGTATATGAGTTTTAATCAATGTTTTTTTCATATCTGCCTTTTTCAGATAATGGAGGATTTAACTTTTTTATGTGCAAGTCAATAGGAGTCTGGGGAGCTATGGACAAAGAATTATGGACAGATGATACACAGTGTCACCATTTTTTTTTCGTGTACTGTGTAATTTTTAGTACACATGAGGATGTTATCAGAGTTTTTCTTATTTTCTGTCTCTTTTTTGTATTTCTTTTTTTGAGCTGTGTAAAGCGATCAATGTTCTTTTCTGTGATGTAAGACTTTCGCGCAGTGGTTTCTTTTCTGTGATGTACATAGTATTTTTTTTCCCATGTAATATTCTACTATGCTGTACCTTTTCTATATTTTTTCTACTATTTTGTAAATGAATGTAATGAACAGATGATGTTCTAGTTTTTCTAGATGAAAAATGCATGTGCTAGTTGAATTAAGGACTAACCTTTCCTTTTATACCATATGCTGGTGGGTGAATTTCCTCTCTCAGATCAAGGACTCATCCCGTAAACCACTTGGATGATTTTGTCTATAACCTGAGCACCCTAAATCTCTCTCTCTCTAGTTCTTTTTCTGCCTGAAATTTGTATTTTCGACCGTGGGGGGTAGAAGTTCTTCGTGGCTGGGTTAAAGAAAAGGAGGATTCTTAGATTTCGTCCGTCTGGTCCACTTGCTCCATTGTTTTGATGTGCACCAGGCGGAAGCTTTTTTGTTTGGTTGAGGAGAGAGATGGTGGCGATGGTTGGTGGCGGAGGACAAGGATCTGTCCCCGATCAGATCTTGGGGAAGAAGTATTTTTTTATCTCCTTTTTTTCTGTTTTTACTGACTAGGTTTTGATTTTTTATGTATGTGACCCTGTTTCTTATCTTCCCCTATTTTTTTCATTTCTATCCTTTGTGTGTGTACCTGTCCACCTGTTCCGTGGTTATTGTTTATACTTATCTTTTTCGAGGGGTTTTATGTCAATAAGTAGATCCTACCTAACCCGACGGTTTCGTCTTGTCTGGAGTTGGAGCTGTCCCCTTTCCCTTTCCATTCTCTTTCCTCTCCCGACTATTCTCCATCAATCTCGTATATTTTCCTCCAAGAAGGCGCTAGGCGTGTACGGAGGAGAAATCATGGGCAGATCCATCTAGGTCGTCTTTTCAGATCTGTTTTTTTGTCCTGCCCTATGTTTTCTTTTTAATTTCTTCATACCTATACATTTCTTCCAGCTCGTACGATCGCTGGTTTTCATAGCTCTTTTTGTTTGGATTTTTTTTTCTTTTTGCAGATCTAATAATTTTTTGTCCCGGTTATCTTATGATGATTCGTCTATACTTCCCTGTCCCTTTTTCCTGGATTATTTTTTGTTTTCCTCGAGGATTTTGTTTTGGTTTTTCTGGTTTATTTTGCTCTTCTTCTCTCAGCAGTTCCTTTTATTCCAATGACTGAAATATCTATTGTTGTTAATCAAGGTACATCAATTTCTTTGTTCTTTGCATGGTATGGATAATAATCTTTCAAACTAGCAATCCTTCTTCTTATATTTTCTTCCATCTGCAAGCCATGGATGGGAATGATGCAGCAAAGGTATAACATCATTTTGTTGTGTAGTCTCTTTTTTATTTGTGTTTATCTGTTTTGTGTCTGTCACAAATTATATATGTTTGCTTCTGGTAGTGTGAATGCCATCATTTGATTGACTGTTGTGTTCATTATACGGCGTTTTATCTGTGTGTAGAAGGTGTCGACATGAAGTGTACTGTATCTTTTCTCACTGGGGTAGTACTGGTTTGTATTGAAGAATATCTTTTACGGATTGTTCACTATTCACTGGGTATATGCTTTTAGTTCTTAATTTTGTTTGTGACTGTTCCTCTTTTATATAAAAAGAAATTACACGTCGTTGAATACTACATGTTCACATTACATCGTTAATAGTTGTTGTGACCTACTTTTTTGTATGTTAAGACTACATACTTGTTGTTCATCAACATGTACCGACTATTCGATTATTTATTTTTTAATCATGTACTTTGCAATTATCAGGGCTTTAGGACCAAGCTCTCGCTTCCTAAGTTTCTTGGAGTGACTAGACGGTTGACAGCTACTCAGAAGAAGCTTGTTGCTGATATTGGTCTTGAGTAACTGCTCTATGTGACCTGTGATTACCTTCCTAGGAGTCTCATCGCTTACCTCGTAGCGAACTTCGATTCGCAGACTAGGTCGCTGTCTCTACCTAATGGCCCTCCTGTCAAATTCAGTGCCTATTGTATCAACAAAGTTCTCGGTACACCCATCGGAGGTTTGCTTATTGGTAGAAAAGTTGATCCTCATTTAAGGGCAGCTATTGGTGATTTTACCAACTGCAAAGGCCATTACCCTACCATTTCCGAGCTGGATAAAATTTTGACAAGGGAATTGGATGGAGACACTTTCAAAATTGTCTTCACTTTGTATGCCATGACCGCTTTTCTCTGTCCTTCTAGCCATGACGCTGTCAGTCCTGATTACTTACACATCGTGGAGAATCCTTCTGTGATACCTTCGTTCGACTTCTCCAGTGCTGTACTCCAAAAGCTCGTTTCTTCCATCGAAGCTTATAATGGAGGTACAACTTCGGTGTTAGGAGGGAACCTGTTTTGCTTAATGGTACGTAATGTTCATACCAGGGTAGAATTCTCCAAAAGGGGGAAAATTCTGTATTTTAACATCTTTTCTGCTTTTGCTTGTCATAGGCTGTGTACTTTGAGTTTCTTGACACTGAGGTGATTCTATCACACTTGAAGTGCAATGTTCCTCGAATATCAATATGGTCTTCTTCTTTGGTTTCGGAAATCGAGATGCTAGATTGTGTTTGCAAAGACAAAGGAATATTCGGTAGCTTGCCTGTATGTTTTCCTTTTTCCAGACTTAGTTTATTTCGTACAAATTTCATTTTTCTCACACAATTATCCTTCAAACATTGTTGTTTTTCTTCTCTTATTCATTCAGACGAAAGATGTTGCAAGGACCCCTTTTGGAAATTTAATTAATGAAGGTCAAACCATTGAGTGTAATTCATATGAAGACCTTCTACAATTTGTCTTGTCAACAACACCTTTGGAGTCGCATGAAGAGGTATGTATGCTTCTAAGATAATTATAATTCTGTGATAGCACCAACTGCTTTTGAAGAATTCTACCCTGGTCGGGGGAGGGGGTGGGGGGGTCTTTTTTTTGGGAGGATGGTGTTTTTCTGGGAGGGTGTTGACATGTTCACGTTTTTTTACAGTTTTGGTACGCGACTGGGTTGATAATTTCACGTTTTTACATTTGATAAATAACTTTTCGTGGGATTGATACATAACTGGTCAGGGGGTTGATAAATACACTTTTTTGACAGGCAGGCGACAGGGTTGATAAATTGACGTTATTACACTTGATAAATAACTTATATGGCATTTGATACATAACTGGGCAGGTGGTTCTTAAATACACTTTTTTTCACAGGCAGGCTACTGGGTTGATAAGTCCACCCTTTTACATTTGATAAATAACTGATCGTGGGGTTGATACATACCTGCTCAGGTGGTTGATAAATACACTTTATTTTTGCCAGGGTAGGCTACTGGGTTGATAAATTCACCTATCTACATTTGATAAATAACTGATCGATGGGTTGATACATAACTGGTCAAAGGGTTGATAAATACACTTTTTCTAAGTCTGTTGTTCAATAGTTCTTTTTTTTACTAGTTGCATTTTTTTATTAATGTGTCTTTTGTTTTTATTTTTGTTTTGTTCATAAAGGTTAAGGCACAAGTCCCTTTGTTTATAAGCAAAATGCAGAAAGACATTATGGACTCCATACAACCAGTAATTGTCAAGAATGTCATGAGTTTTCTTAGGATGACTTCAGTTAGTTCATCCTTGTTGAATACTGATGAGAAGCGTAAATGTCAGAGTGGACCTGTGTGTTTCAAAGTACCTTCACATGGTTCTATTGTTTGCCAAAGTCCATTAGTTCAGTCGGACACTATGTGTATTCTTGGGCAAGCAGCATCATTAAAATTTTCTGATCCTCTGACTATGTCTGATGTGGACTGTGAAATAGAACATGTCTGCAATGATGGGTGCTTGTTACCAGTTCCTGACGATGATACGCTTGAGAGATTGAATAAAGAAGCTATGAAGGATGGTCAGGTTCCTGATATCGGCTCCATTGTTTCTGCTATGCAAACTCTTTGTAGCCCAAGCAGTCTAGGTGAACTCACCTGTAAGTTTGAGTTGTTGGAGCAGATGAACACGCCCAAGCCTGACTTCACTCAGTTTTATGATTCTGCATCACCAGGAGTTGACATGCTTCAGTATGTTAAAGATCAAGCTGCAGAAGAGAGGAAACTTATGGATGCAAGGGAATTGCAGTCACAGCTGTTGTTTGAAAAAGTTCACTTCTCTATCGATTTGAATAGTGTCACCAGTTTCAGGAGACCCAATGGCGCAGGGTACTCTTGCAATGAAATATTATCCTCCAACAAAAGAAATGCAATGATTTCAAGCAATGATTTTGGTTCTGAATCTGCTTGCTTGATAAAGAGGCCAAGGATGTTTGGAATTAAAGAAGAAGCTGCAGTTCAGAGCATTGATCCTGGTGGTATAGATAATACAAAGGAAACTTGTTTTAATGATGGAGAAACATCCTTTATATCTCCCAGCAACTGTACCATATCGCACACACATGTTCAAGCTCCTGAGACCTCGTATTCATGGGATGAAAGTGAGTTTGACAGGGAGTTATTAAGAACAACTCTTCAAGCAGAGGCTGAGCACGAATCGAAGCTACGTTCGACGCAGTTTCCAAGTTATGAAAATCAAGCATTCAATGTTACAGAGATCAGCCCAAACAAGGTCATATCAGAGTTCACTTCTACACTGGTCGAACAAGATGTTTTCAAGGACATTGTGCACAGAGTCCCCAAAACTGCAAAAGCAAAGACGTAAGTTGATCTCCCATTGATCATTTTTTATCGGAAGTACTTGTTTTTTTATACTGTCCATCCTTTTTTATGTGTTTGTGTTCTCTGTCTTTATTTTGTTTTTGTGTTTCGTTGTTTCTTTTTTGGCAGTGTCAATATTGTGCGGATGGGTAGTACTTGGGCCGAGCACCGTGTTTTTGCTCTTAGTATGCAAGTGTATGGTAATGTGAACAAATACGTTATCAACATGTTAGGGAAAGCTGTCATTGTTGAGGATACTGAGAAGCGTTCACTGAAACTTTTACCTGAAGGCCATTGGAAACGATATTTCATCCCTTTTGATGAATCTGTAAGCTTCTTTTCTTTTTCATCTTTTTATATATATATATTTATGCTTCTGATACATATAGGTTGGACTTTTTTATATAAACATGTGTTAATGTTTCATTATCAATATGTAGGCTTTGTTTGCTAAACCTTATGAGAACCCTGGAACCCTGTCTAGACTCATATCACATGAAATGATTGGTTTTAAGATCAATTCAATGGATCTGGTATGTTTTTATAAACTTTTTTATATATGTTTGAAATAATGGTTTTATAACTCTCTTTTTATTTTGCCTTATTCTTTTCAGCAGCTTTTGAAATTTTTTATCTATCAGATGTTGTATTTTTTCTTCTCACACTTATTATTGTCCTTTATTTGTTATGCCTTTTTTATATCGTAGGTGCATGTTCCGTTGATGACATCTGGGTTCTACTACCTTCTTCTTATCAACTTTAGGTTAAAGTTGTTTGAAGTGTTATACCCTAACACAAAATTCAATCTTGTGTCTGATCATGTCGAGGTTGCAATTAAGAATTTTAAAATGGCATTCAATTTATCGTACAAGCACTCATTGATCAAAGTTGATGGCATGCAAACAATTTACAGGAGTGTATGTTCTTCGAACAAAGAGTATGTCACAAGTTTCCTATGTTTGTTTTCACATGTTCTATTTTTTTATGGATATTTTTTGTGCTGTTTGTCTCTTCTGTTATGTATATAAGCAATCATGAACCTTGCAGTTTTTTGTTTGTTTATATATGTTTGTATTTTTTGATTAAAAGTTATCAGGAGTATTGTTATGTAGTTACCATTGGTTGTGATAATATGTTACCAGGTCATTCATTATATAGTTACCAAGGGGTGGGGGAGGGGGGGAGGGTGGGCAAGTTACGATTCTGTACAGCTTTTCCCTTTTTATAGGTCTTGCTTTTTCGAGTGTTCTGAAATTATGTTGTTTTAAGAAGGTGTCAGGCCATTTTGATTGTGTCGTTACGAGGGCTTTTGTTTTCTTTTCTTATATATCCTAATGCCATACAAGTTCTACTGTAACTTTTATCCTTTCTTTTTATGTATTTTTCAGTTGTGACAGTGGTGTGTTCGTCATGGAATTAATAAGAAATCAGAAGGGAGGAAACAAACTCTGTTTTGAACCAGTATGTTTTCTCTTTTTTTGTTAATTATTTATCATATGTGTTTTCATTTCCTTTTCGTTTCTTTTTTGTTACCGATGATGAAATATATTGTTAAAATGTTTATTTAATATATGTATTCTTTATTGTGTTTTTTAGAACCATGCAAAACCACTGCGCGAAAGTCTTACTTACTATATGGTTGCTCATCCTTTCAATGAGAAGATGCCACTGGAAACAAAAGAAATCCTTAGGAAGCATGTACGTTTTTTCACATTTTTGATTTCTTTTTTCCTGAATTTTGTTAATCTTTTTTGATCAATCTATTGATCAGTATTCTTTTTCTTTTTTTGGCATGCATTTCATGATACAGGGAATCCCATTTCACCACAATGTTTGTATTTCTTAAATCTAGTTTTATATGGCCTTTTTCCCATATCATTTTTTTGTCGTTTGTTTTTTGCACACAATTGACTGTACTTCTTTTTTTTCAGACACCAGGTTACTATCCCTGGATGCATGAGCAAAACAAGCTTGTTAATGGTGAATATCACATAGTCCTTTTTGTCAGATCTTCATTTTTCTTTTCTGTTTTGTTCATATTTTTGCAATGAAATTTATTCTATTTTTCCATGATATGAGTTGCCTGTCTTTTTTTGAATGCAGATGATACTGATTCCATCGAAGAAATGCTTATTTTCTGATTTTTTCCCATGATATGAGTGTCCCATTGCCGTGAAGAAGAGATGAGATGCGACCGATAAGATGTAGTGTAGACAATCTTTTTTTTATCAATCCTTTTATGTTTCTTCTTCTTTTTTAAATTAATTGACTAGTCATTCTTCTAGTTGTGTGGAAGTGTACTGAATTTTAAATGTCGACATATCCATCCGGTTGGAATCTGAGTGAGAACCTTGTGTTTATCAAATAATAATCGCAACTTATTCCTCTTATTTCATTCTTTGGGGGGTTCGCACTGTGCTTGGCCCATCGTGGCCCAGTAATTAAACTCCTTTTTTATCTAGTCTTATTTTGTTACTGGGCCGTCTCTTCAGGTCCAGTCCATTAAACAACTTCTATAAGTATTCCTGGTCTGGAACCGACGGAGCCCGCACATCTACAGTTTCCGCATTTACAGTTCTTCTCGCCCGAGAAGTGGGAGGGGCGGTTGAGAGCAAGCGGATAGAACGGTGGTGTAGGTTCAATCTCAAATCTTCCGCCATCAACTCTCTTTTTCGATCTATATTTCTTCTTAGTTTTCTTTTTTCGCATTACTGTCTAGTTGGTTTGTAGCATTTCCTCGAGTTTCTATGGTGTTTTTCTTGGTGGAAAAACCAATCTATGTCTCTTTTTTGGTGTTCTTTTTTGTGGAATCTGAGTTCTCACTGTAGCTTTTTTTGTTGTCTTTTCTCCGGATCTCATCCTAATGGACTTTTTTCTTCTCATATATTCTACTTTTAATCGACTATCTGATGTCGGATAGATTCTTTTCTTCGCAGGTGAACAGTAAGTGCGAACAAAAGGGGGGTTTTCTTTTCTGGAGGTTGTTGCTGTTCAACCTTTGTTGGTGGAGATCTGCTTTTGTTCCTCGGTGGCGAGCACTTTTCCCCTTTTTTATGTATTTGTATTACCTTTTATCTATTTTTAATTATCTTATTTTCATGTTTTCATTTAAGCATTATCCTTCTGGCAGTAAGTCAAGAAATTGGATCCAATATATTTTTTCTTAATTTTTTGCGTCTGGAATCCTGGTTATGTGTCAGTAGGAAAGTAGATATCATGGTAGGTATCAACAGTTATACATTGTAGTCATCAAGGTGGTTTTTTATAGTGCTTTTTAGTTTCATGTTCTTCACTTTTAGTTTGTTTTATTATGAGACAAACATCAGTTATCATAGCTTTTTGTAGAATAAATATGAACTTTTGTTGTATATAGTTTATCAATTGCATCTCTGTTCTGTCTGGTCCTTTTCAATTTTGGTTTTTTATGTATATGTATGCCAATTTTTTTATAGATTAACTATCTTTTTATGTTTATGCTTTTTATTACATATCAACTTGTACCACGGAGCCAACAAATGTGATGCAATATAATTGTGACATGTGTCTGTAGACAGCTGGTAGTCTGTTAGCATAACTATAGATATAATAGTAGTTATCGACATTCGTATTCTGTAGTTATCAAGGTGCTTCTATCTATTGCTCGTTGTTGTCCTTAACTGTCAGTTTTCAACATTTTTGATATTTTTTTGATTAGTGCTTTTGTACATTTTTAGGAGAGTTAAATCCAGTATGTCTACTTATGTGACTGAAGAGACGAGGGTTCAGGTGTCTAAGTTCCTTTTTAGTAAACTAGGACTTACTCCTGGCCTAGTTACCAATCTGTTTCTTGTCAAGAACCTTTCCTGTTTTGAGCCTGCTGGAGTCTTCAAGTGTCTCCATGTCATCAACAAGCTGGTCGGCACAGAGTTTGATTTTATAGTTAATCAAAGCCGCCAATGCGAAGTCTTTGTTAGGTGCACGACCCCTGTTGCGTGTACGAAGCTTCACGATGTGCTTCCTTTAACCTTTAAGTTTGATGAAGCTCGCGTGAAGTTTTGCAAGGTTAGCTTCCTTGAAACACTTCCAGAAGATGAAGACATTTTCCTCAAGAAACCAGCCAAGACCTTTTCAGCCAGCATGGAGAATCGTAGTATTACTCAACAGAAGCTTCTAGGTTATCCTGCTGGGTACTCTGATGTAAGCCTTGACATGGATTATGAGGAGAACATCAGAATGATGGACACCACCATGAAGATTCTCGGTGTTTCTGAGGGTTCTCAAGAGGGTCTAGTTAGAGTGAACCTAAAATATCTGCTTTCACCTGAGTACATTGCCCATGCATACTCTGTTGTGCAATCCCCAGACCTTGTCAAGTTTGCTGTTGAATACAACTCCAAGCTTTACATGAAGTTCAAGATCCCAATGATGGCTGAGGTGATGACCAAGAGCCACTACTTTGTTGATAGATTCATGATCAAGTTCTATTTAGTCAAGACTGTCAGGAAGTGTTCATTCATGGAAGATATTGGCAGGAAATGTCCAGTATACAGTAGGCTCAAGAATGAAGACCATTTCGAAGACAACTTCGAGTCTGCTTGATTTCTTAATAGACGATATAGTTCTTTTCCCTTTCCTTAAGTGTTTTTTAGAAGCACAGTATGAACTCTATGTAATGTGGTGCTTTTGTATCAAGGCCTAAAGCCCTTGATGTTTGATTTGTGTACTATATCATTTCTGTGTCTAGGTGGTTTGATGAAACCTTTTTTTAATGCTGCTTTTCGTCGTGTGTAATGGATGCTATTATTTGTATTTTTTACGTAAGTCTGTGCTGGTGATGTGTGTGTGCTGACATTTTTTATGCACATGTGTGACATATCTGAGTGTCACACATATCTTGCCTGATATACAATATCTTCTTTTGTTTTTTAACCTATCATTTTTGTTTTCTGTTCTTTTTTTAACAGGGTATCTCGTACATCACTAAGATGAGGAGGCCATCAGTTACTCGTCATGTTATGAGTAGGCTTGGAGAGTATCCTGGGAAAGTGCATGATCTTTACCTTTTCCGTGTGATGGATACTCGGCTTGATGGTATATTCATTTGTCTTGCACTAGCAAAGAAGCTGCTCACTAGGGATTTTCAGTACACTGTTAATCAGGGCAGCAAAACCAAAGTGTTCATCAGGCCCAGTGGGACAGATGATAAAGCTACTCTTCTAGCTGCTTCTGAATTTAAGTACATGCTGAATCACTATCATATCAAGATCATCAAGATAGAAGAGCTTCACTACAAGCCAGTTTCCAAGGATTTCTCTCTGAACAAACCACTGTCGACATTCCCTTGTTCATATGATCATCTCTCAGTTGAAATGATGACTGAATTATCTTATCCTGTTGGTTTCTCTAGCCAAGGTGATAACATTGATGGTTTTTGCAACACAAGAATGTCAGAGACGACCATGAGTCTTCTGGGTATATCTGAAGGAGTGCAATTTGGTCTTCTCAATGTCATTGTCAAGTACTTCGTTCAACCTTCAACCATTGGACTTGCACTTGAAGTCATCCCTCCAGACTTTGAATTCAAGTTTGCCATTGACCAGAATGGAACTTTTTACATGAAGTTCAAGAAGCCCGAGGAAGCTGAAGCTGTTGCTAGAAGGCATTACTTCATTGGAGGCAAAATGATCAAGTTTTACTATGTTAAGACTGTCGAACAGTTGGATGAACAAGATGACACGGGCAAACTGTCTTTCCACAAGAAGCATCATACTGATGATTTCTATGTGCTTTTCTAGTCAATCTATGACTGTGTAGTGATGCTTTCGTGTCGTTAGTCACCTGGTGCCCTTTTGTTTTGTTTCAAAAAACTTGTCATGTAATAAGTAGGTAGCAAGGACTTTACATGTTTTTTACTCTTCAGTGATGTCTTTTGCTTCATCTTATCTGCAGTCAGTATGTTATCTTTTCTCTTAGACACTATGATGTAATAAGTTTGTAGCAAGATATGCTATGTTCTTTTTTAACTTTCTTTTTCACTGTTTTTGGTATCTCTCTTTGTATGAGTGGTTTATAGTTCTTCACTTTGTACCCTTTTCATCTGACTTTTTTTGTCATTTGCCCCTGCTTTTGTATTCAGATTTTTTCTATTTTCTACTAGATGTCCAAAATACTGTCTAGCTTGCCGTCTTTTTTTACAAGCAGTTATGAATATATTATCATTGTTCATAACGCCGGCATCTAGTCTATATTTTTTATTCTTTTTATTTTTTACAATGGTTTTCTTTTAATGGTTTTTCCATAGTTGGACAGATCAAATGGTTCTCTTTTTCCTAAGGCATCAGTACTCATACTTTTAGTTTGTAATAGCTATCGAGCGTGACTGTATGTAGTTACCAACGCTGGACGAATGTATTTACCGACACTGGGCATTACAAACATTTCCTTTCTGTACGTCCTCTTTTTTATTTTTTTATTAGCTCATATAAATAGAAATGTTGTATATGTTTTCACTTTACTTATGCATAGTTCACTCCTTTTTTATAGTGGTTGCTTCTTCTCCTTTTTTTCAGCACAACTCAAGGAGCCCGTTAGTTGCTTTTGTTCACTGCGAATTTTTTAATGCTACAGTTGGTGGAAGGTGAGACGGCTAGGCCTCAATAAATAGAGACCCCTTATCACTTCTGCATCTCTTCTCACTCTTGTTTACCCCATTCTCCCTCTTTCTAGGTCTACATCCACATCGAGCCATTGCTGTCAGTGCTGCTTCTCCCTCAGACCAGACGAAAGGAATCCTCTTCTCTCTATCTCTTTTTTGGTGGATCTTCTCCGAAGCTGCATCTAGACGGTAAGGGTTTTGTTTGCTCTCTTTTTCCTTCTTTGATGTTTCTGAATCCCGCACCTCCATGTGTTTATGCAGTACGAACTCGTTTCATTCCCTTTTTATGCCCCCCCCCCTCTGTCTGTTGGCCTTTTTTGCTAAATCTAGAAAGTACCATGGATAACAACTTTTTAAATATGTAATCAGATTCTGAAGATTTAACCCTATTTTGAGCAGATCTACAAGCAATTTTTATATAGATCTAGTTTACTTTTCTAATCTATGCAAGCTCGTCTTCTATTCCCCTATAGTTTTACTCACAGATGTCCCTTTTTTTCATTGTTGCAGGGTTTTTCTTGTTTTTCAAGATGGTCTGCAATGTATGTGGTAATCCAGATGGACCATGCAGGACCAAGACCAGGAATTGCTCTTTTTTCATATCAGAGTTATTGGTTAACTCTGAAGATTGGATGGTACATTTTTATCTTTCATTCTTGTGTTATACTTTGTTTTGTGGGATTTATTTCCTGATAGCCTTTTTATCACTGCACCAATGTATTATTTTTTTGTTCTACATTTTTTGTTTTGCATGTGTTTGACCATACTTTTTTACTTTTGGCAGAATGTTCCATGCTATGTTAGGAACCAGATAAACATGATATGTGCTGGGAGAACTGAAATACCTGTCTCTGATGAGTCTGGAACCAATTACACTTTCAATGTAGCTATGAATGAGTCGGTAACAAGTTTTTATGGTTGGGGGTGGAAGGAATTTCTGATCATGTCCAATTCCAAACCTGGTGATTTTCTTATGTTTCAAATGACCAATAACCCTGACACACCAATTAAAGTAGGATGTTGCAAGTCAGCAACAATGTCTCAGTTCATAAAGGTGCAATCTGATACTTTGAGCGATTCTGATAGTGAATCAAGTGATGAAGAACCAGATCAAAGTGATTCAAGTGATGGAGAACCAGATCAAGGTTGTATGATTTTTTTACCTTTTTTTGCATATGCTTTACCTATGATGCAAAATGCTTAGACCTTAAACAACATTAACTTATTCATTCCTTTTCTTTTTTGTTTTTATTTTCTTGTTATCAGTGTATGATCGACATAGTGTTGTTGTCATGACAAGGCCACTTGATTGGACTATGAATCTCTTGGGTAGGTGGAGAGCAATTGTTAATAGGAGAGGCATTGGGTTGGGACCATTGTTTCTCCACAAACTTACTGCCACAAATATTAACAAATCCCTGATGGTATGTATGTAATTTGTGTCTCTTTTTATATGTGTCCTTTCTTTAAAATGTTTATTTTTTTGTACTCAAATTCATGCTATGAACATGCCTGTTTATATATACTTAGGGTTGTTTCTTTTTGTTGTTTGTACTGTGCAGAAAATTCCAACCATGGTTGTCCAGGGTCTTAATCTCGAACCATCAGGTTCCGTGGTTCTATCAGCGGACAACACACCAGATGTCACTGGACAGTTCTATCCCTCCACTGATGGTAGGATGATAATAAGTGTTCATGCATGGGGAGATTTTGCTGAAAAGAAGGGATTAGCAGCTGGTCAAGTGGCGATGTTTCTCTTCCATCAATATGGTGATATCATCACACGTAGGCAGGGTGTCGTTATTACCGTCGATGTCATTTGAATTTGTAACGAATTTGTGTATGTTGGAACATCGTTCAAGTCCTTTTGTATCGTCTGAAACACTTATGTTAGCCATTTTCTATGTAACTGAACTATGTTTGTACCTCAACTTTTTTCGAGATCGATGTCTCTTATGTGTTTTTTCAAGTGATCTGTATGTATGTGATCCTTTTTAATTCTTTTTTATCACAAGCTATGATTGCAACATATTTTGCTATCTACCAATTCGAATCACTCATCACATATCTTTTTTTTGCCATGTAATGTGTTTTTGTTACCAACTTTTTCTGTGTTTTTGTTACCTACCCCGAGATTGAATTGTACTAATATTCCAAAACCCTAGATTGAAAGTAATTGGCTTCTAATTCGATTTCTTTTTTTTTGTTCGGATGTGTTTTGGAATGCAGGGTTGGAATCAATTGGGTCGTCTGTGGTGCTCGCCGAAGTAGTGCCGGCTGAGGGTCTCGCCGGTGCAGGGCTTGATGAGGGGTCTCGCCGGAACTTGGCCAGACGAGGGGCGCGTAGGGGAGAAAGGAACCGAGTCGAGTTGGTGGCTGGTGCTAGGAGGTAGTTGGCGGTGTGCGCATGGCATGCGGCGGCGGGCGTAGGGGCGAGTCGGTGGTGGCTGAGAGAAGTGATACGAGAGGGATCCAGAGCGCGAGGAGGACAGAAGGGAGCTGGAGGCCGCGAGAATGGAGACGGTGGCGGTTGTGAGGAGGGCAGGATGGATGATAGGTGTGGGCAGTCGTGCAGGGAGGGAGATGGGCGGGGCAGTCGCAACTTTCTGAGTTTTTCTGAGGGTGAGACTATTTATCAACCCAGTTATTTTTATCAACCCACTTATTCATTTTTCACCAATACGTTAATCAATGCTTTACCAACTTGTTTTTCATGTCTAGCGTGTCTTACTATGTTCTTGGGCCGTCTCTTGTTTTTAGGCCCAGTCCAGTAAAAACTCTACAAAGCATGTGTCTTCTCGAACCGACGGAGACCCCACGCGTCCAGTTCCTCCCATTTACAGTTCTGGTCGCTTGAGGAGGGGGGGGCGGTTGAGACCAGGCGGATAGAACGTTTGTTGCAGGTTCAATCTCAAATCTTCGCCCATCGACTCTCTTTTCGATCTATATTTTCTTCTTAATCTCTTTTCGCATTCCTGTTTTAGTTGCTTTTTGTAGCGTTTTGCAAGTTCTTAGGGCTTTTTGCTGGAGGAACTAATCTATGTCTCTCTGTTCCTTTTTTGCGGAATCTGAGTTGCCACTCAAGCAATTTCTTATTCTCTTTTTGTTCTAATCTTATCCTAATCGACTTTTTCTCTTCTGCTCATCCATTTATACTATGAATCGACTTTTTTTTGATGTCGGAGTGTTTTTCCATTTCGCAGGTGAACAGTAAGTACGAACAAAAAGGGGTGTTTTTCTCTCTGGAGCTTTGTCGCTGTTCATCTTTTTTTGTCGGAGATCTGCTTCTGTCTCTAGGTGGTGAGAACTTCTCCTCCCTTTTTATGTATTTTTCATTACCTGTTATCTAGATTTTAACTTTCTAATCTTCATGTTTTTAGTATGCATTGTTCTTATTTCTAGGTGGTAAGCCAAGAAATGAAATCCAATTTTTCTTTGGTAATCTAATGGTCTGAAATCCAGGTTATTTTTGCCAGTAGCAAAGTACACATCATGATAATTATCAACATTCATTCATTGTAGTCACCAAGGTGCTTTTTCTTTTAATAATCTGCTCATTGATGTTCTTCACCGTCAGTTATTTTGGGGTTATTTTTTAGATGCACAACAGTTATACTTGGTTATGTATGACATTTTTTTGTAAAGTAAATATCTTTTTATGTTCATGTTTTTGTTACACATTACTTTGCCTAGCAGTAAGCCAACAAATGTGATCCAATATATTCTTTTTCTCCAGCGCACTCCGCGGCAAGTTATCTCCCTTTTGCTGTTCCTTCTCATCTTTTTTTTCCACTGACCTCTTCTTGTCCCTCTAGTAATGGATGAGGAAGGCAAGGTTAGCAATCACAGCAGTGAGAAGGATCAGAAAGAAGAGGTTAGCAATCAAAGCAGTGACACGGATGAGGAGGTAGAGGTTAGGACTGACATCACTGAAATCCGTAAGATGTTTGCACATACGGCTGAGATTGAGGTTGTCTATACTGATGACAACCATAAAGCAGCTGAGATTGTCGACATGTACGAGCAGTGGCTTAGCAAGGATGAATACAAGTTCATGGGTCTTGACTTTGAGTATTGTGACTCAGAATATGAAGATGACTATCGTATCGCGGTTGTTCAACTGTCGATGAACAATCATGTATTGGTATACCAATGGTCTAGGTATGATATTTCAACTTCCATTTATTTTTTTCTTGTGTGTTCTAATCAGCGTTGAAAGCAGATTTTTTTGATAACTTATATCCTTCTGTTTTTATGTTGCAGTAGCCTGAAGTGGTGTCCGAAACTTATGGATTTCTTACGCAGCGGCGTACATTTTGCTAGTGTTGACATAAGGAATGACAAAAAAAGCAATCAAGCAAAGTTGGAATATTGAGATACCAGCTGAGTGCCACATTGATCTTCAAGACTTGTTCAAGCTCGATCATGACAGGACTGGTATGGCTGACATGGCAGCCAGCCTCATAGACAGTAGCTACAAAGGAATGAAGAAGGGGTTCCCATCTGTTCAGCACAAGTTCTGGGAGAAGAATCCACTTGATGATATTAATATTGAGTATGCAGCCAGAGATGGTTTTGTGGCGTATCAACTGTATCGTATAATCCGCGCCTGCAACTATGGACAGCGGCACCGGCTACCTCCGCAAGCACCACCAACTGCATTGCAACCCAGTTCAACGGGCGGCACAAAGGCTTCTTCATCGAGCAGCAGCAAGGGAAAAGAATTGGCTGGCACCAAGCGCCCAAGTGGGGATGCAGGGTGGACATACACTCGCATCACCGATGGGCATGAATATTGGAGTGCCGCGTCCTGGGCATTTCCCATTTCTTATCAAACAAGCCCTCTTCGTTTTCCTGGGGTCGAGTGGGACAATTGGCCAGAGGAGAAGAAGCCGAAGATAGATTGGAGTGGTGATGCCCCAAACACACCCTAGATAGACCTATCTTCTGTGAAGTGTGTATGTCCATACTAGGCTTTTGTTAATGTGTTGAACTACTTTGTCTAAAATGCAAAGTGTGTGTTTTGCACCTGAAAAAATCTTTAACGAATTTGCTGTGTGTACGTTGAAAAATTTAAGTGTGTGTGAGTGTGTAGCTGAATAAAGGCTACTATGTTGGCGTATGATCCTTTTACAAATGCAAAGTGTGTGTCTACACCTGAAAAAACCTTCAACAAAAATGATATCGAGTTGGTACTGTGTTTTGTGTATGTAGCTGAGATTTTACTCTTCATCACGAAAACATGATCAACAAATATGTACCAACCCATCCATGCAGTCTTCATCAACAATTGAATCAATGTTTTACCAACCCATCTCCTCTTTTATTACCTCCTTCTTTCTCTTTTTTGTAGAACAAGGTGGTCCTTTTGTTTTCCTAAGGGAACAAGGGAACCAATAATTATCAACCCACACATTTCAATATTCATCAACACATAATTACATGTGTTACTGACCCATTTCCATTCTTTACCTCCTTCTTTTTTTAACATATGAATTTTTTGGTTCTTACGGGAACAAGGGAACCTACTAATCAACCCTCCCATGCACTCTTCATCAACAGGTGACTAAAAGTTTTACCAACCCATCTCATCTTTTGTTACCTCCTTCTTTTTTTTTCTTTTTGTAGAACAAGGTGGTCCTTTTTGTGTAGACAAAGGCGGTCCTTTTTGTTTTTTAAGGGAACAAGGGAACCTACTTATCAACCCTCCCATGCACTCTTCATCAATAGGTGGCTCAATGTTTTACCAACCCATCTACTCTTTTGTTACCTCCTTTTTTTCTTTTTCTGTAGACAAAGGAGGTCCTTTTCGTTTTTTAAGAGAACAAGGGAACCTACTTATCAACCCTCCCATGCACTCTTCATCAATAGGTGGCTAAATGTTTTACCAACCCATCTACTCTTTTGTTACCTCCTTTTTTCTTTTTCTGTAGACAAAGGAGGTCCTTTTCGTTTTTTAAGAGAACAAGGGAACCTACTTATCAACCCTCACATGCACTCTTCATCAATAGGTGGCTAAATGTTTTACCAACCCATCTACTCTTTTTGTTACCTCTTTCTTTTTTTTTTTGTAGACAAAGGTGCTCCTTTTTGTTTTTTAAGTTAACAAGGCAACCTACTTATCAATCCTCCCATGCACTCTTCATCAACAGGTGACTCAATGTTTTATCAACCCATCTACTCTCTTGTTACCATCTTCTTTCTTTCTTTTTCTGTAGACAAAGGTGGTCCATTTTGTTTCTTACGGGAACAAGGGAACCTACTTATCAACCCTCCCATGCACTCTTCATCAACAGGTGACTCAATGTTTTATCAACCCATCTACTCTCTTGTTACAATCTTCTTTCTTTCTTTTTCTGTAGACAAAGGTGGTCCTTTTTGGTTTTTTAAGGGAACAAGGGAACCTACTTATTGATGGCGTGTATTTCACACGTTCGTTGGGCAACCCCAAGAGGAAGGTATGATGCGCACAGCAGCAAGTTTTCCCTCAGAAAGAAACCAAGGTTTATCGAACCGGAGGAGCCAAGAAGCACGTTGAAGGTTGATGGCGCGGGATGTAGTGCGAGCGCAACACCGGGATTCGCACCAACGTGGAACTGCACAACACAACCAAAGTACTTTGCCCCAACGAAAGTGAGGTTGTCAATCTCACCGGCTTGCTGTAACAAAGGATTAACCGTATTGTGTGGAAGATGATTGTTTGCAGAGAAAACGGTAAAAACAAGTATTAGGTAGATTGTATTTGTAAGGAATTGGACCGGGGTCCACAGTTCACTAGAGGTGTCTCTCCCATAAGACGAACGCATGTTGGGTGAACAAATTACAGTTGGGCAATTGACAAATAAAGAGAGCATGACAATGCACATACATATCATGATGAGTATAGTGAGATTTAATTGGGCATTACGACAAAGTACATAGACCGCCATCAAGCGCATCTATGCCTAAAAAGTCCACCTTGAGGTTATCATCCGAACCCCCTCCAGTATTAAGTTGCTAACAACAGACAATTGCATTAAGTTGCGCGTAATGTAACTAGTGACTACATCCTTAAACATAGCACTAATGTTTTATCCCTAGTGGCAACAACACATCCATAACCTTAGTGGTTCTTGTCACTCCTCCAGATTCACGGAGGCATGAACCCACTATCGAGCATAAATACTCCCTCTTGGAGTTACTAGCATCAACTTGGCCAAAGCATCTACTAATAACGGAGAGCATGCAAGATCATAAACAACACATAGACATAGTCTTGATAATCAACATAACAAGTATTCTCTATTCATCGGATCCCAACAAACGCAACATATAGAATTACGGATAGATGATCTTGATCATGTTAGGCAGCTCACAAGATCCGACAATGATAGCACAATGGGGAGAAGACAACCATCTAGCTACTGCTATGGACCCATAGTCCAGGGGTAGACTACTCACACATCACCGGAGGCGACCATGGCGGCGTAGAGTCCTCAGGAGATGATTCCCCTCTCGGCGGTGCCGAGGCGATCTCTGGATCCCGAGGATGGGATCGGCGTCTCGGAAGGTTTTCCATCGTGGCTCACCGGGAGGTTTCGTCAGGAGGCTTTAAGTAGGCGAAGGGTAGGTCAAGAGGCGGCGCGAGGTGCCAGACCATAGGGCCGCGCGGCGGGCGGCGCGCCGCCCTATGCTCTGCCTCGTGGCCCCTCTTCGTTTCGTCTTCGGACTTGGAAGCTTCGTGGAAAAATGAGCCCCGGGCTTTGATTTCGTCCAATTAGAATATTTCCTTACTAGGATTTCTGAAACCAAAAGCAAAACAGAACGGCACTTGGCATCTTGTTAATAGGTTAGTTCCGGAAAATGCACGAATATGACATAAAGTGTGCATAAAACATGTAGATAACATCAATAATGTGGCATGGAACACAAGAAATTATCGATACGTTGGAGACGTATCAGCATCCCAAGCTTAGTTCTGCAGTCCAGCAGGTAAAGCGATAACACGAGATAATTTTGACATGCCATCATAATCTTGATCATACTATTTGTAAAGCATATGTAGAGAATGCGATCAAAACAATGTGTATGACATGAGTAAACAAGTGAATCATAAAGCAAAGACTTTTCATGAATAGTACTTCAAGACAAGCATCAATAAGTCTTGCATAAGAGTTAACTCATAAAGCAATAATTCAAAGTAAAGGTATTGAAGCAACACAAAGAAGATTAAGTTTCAGCGGTTGCTTTCAACTTGTAACATGTATATCTCATGGATATTGTCAACATAGAGTAATATAATAAGTGCAATAAGCAAATATGTAGGAATCAATGCACAGTTCACACAAGTGTTTGCTTCTTGAGGTGGAGAGAAATAGGTGAACTGACTCAACATTGAAAGTAAAAGAATGGTCCTCCATAGAGGAAAAGCATCGATTGCTATATTTGTGCTAGAGCTTTGATTTTGAAAACATGAAACAATTTTGTCAACGGTAGTAATAAAGCATATGCATCATGTAAATTATATCTTATAAGTTGCAAGCCTCATGCATAGTGTACTAATAGTGCCCGCACCTTGTCCTAATTAGCTTGGACTACCTGGATTATCACAATACATATGCTTTAACCAAGTTTCACAAAGGGGTACCTCTATGCCGCCTGTACAAAGGTCTAAGGAGAAAGCTCGCATTTGGATTTCTCGCTTTTGATTATTCTCAACTTAGACATCCATACGGGACAACATAGACAACAGATAATGACTCCTCTTTTAATGCTTTAGCATTCAACAACAATTAATTCTTTTCTCATTAGAGATTTGAGGATATTTGTCCAAAACTGAAACTTCCACCATGAATCATGGCTTTAGTTAGCGGCCCAATGTTCTTCTCTCATAATATGCATGCTCAAACCATTCAACTCAGTGTAGATCGCCCTTACTTCAGACAAGACGAACATGCATAGCAACTCACATGAAATTCAACAACGAGTTGATGGCGTTCCCCAGTAAACATGGTTATCGCACAACAAGCAACTTAATAAGAGATAAAGTGCATAATTACATATTCAATACCACAATAGTTTTTAAGCTATTTGTCCCATGAGCTATATATTGCAAAGGTGAATGATGGAATTTTAAAGGTAGCACTCAAGCAATTTACTTTGGAATGGCGGGAAAATACCATGTAGTATAGGTAGGTATGGTGGACACAAATGGCATAGTGGTTGGCTCAAGTATTTTGGATGCATGAGAAGTATTCCCTCTCGATACAAGGTTTAGGCTAGCAAGGCTTATTAGAAACAAACACAAGGATGAACCGGTGCAGCAAAACTCACATAAAAGACATATTGAAAACATTATAAGACTCTACACCGTCTTCCTTGTTGTTCAAACTCAATACTAGAAATTATCTAGACCTTAGAGAAACCAAATATGCAAACCAAATTTTAGCATGCTCTATGTATTTCTTCATTAATGGGTGCAAAGCATATGATGCAAGAGCTTAAACATGAGCACAACAATTGCCAAGTATCACATTACCCAAGACATTTATAGCAATTACTACATGTATCATTTTCCAATTCCAACCATATAACAATTTAACGAAGGAGAAACTTCGCCATGAATACTATGAGTAGAAACCAAGGACATACTTGCCCATATGCTACAGCGGAGCGTGTATCTCTCCCATAAAGTGAATGCTAGGATCCATTTTATTCAAACAAAACAAAAACAAAAACAAACCGACGCTCCAAGAAAAGCACATAAGATGTGGCCGAATAAAAATATAGTTTCGGGGAGGAACCTGATAATTTGTCGATGAAGAAGGGGATGCCTTGGGCATCCCCAAGCTTAGACGCTTGAGTCTTCTCGATATATGCAGGGGTGAACCACCGGGTGCATCCCCAAGCTTAGAGCTTTCACTCTCCTTGATCATGTTGCATCATACTCCTCTCTTGATCCTTGAAAACTTCCTCCACACCAAACTCGAAACAACTCATTAGAGGGTTAGTGCACAATATAAATTGACATATTCAGAGGTGACACAATCATTCTTAACACTTCTGGACATTGCATAATGCTACTGGACATTAGTGGATCAAAGAAATTCATCCAACATAGCGAAAGAGGCAATGCGAAATAAAAGGCAGAATCTGTCAAAACAGAACAGTTCGTATTGACGAATTTTAAAATGGCACCAGACTTGCTCAAATGAAAATGCTCAAATTGAATGAAAGTTGCGTACATATCTGAGGATCATGCACGTAAATTGGCATAATTTTCTGAGTTACCTACGGGAGGTAGACCCAGATTCGTGACAGCAAAGAAATGCGCTGCGATAATCCAAATCTAGTACTTACTTTTCTATCAACGGCTTAACTTGGCACAACAAAACTCAAAACTAAGATAAGGAGAGGTTGCTACAGTAGTAAACAACTTCCAAGACTCAAATAGAAAACAAAAATACTGTAGTAAAATAACACATGGGTTATCTCCCAAGAAGTTCTTTCTTTATAGCCATTAAGATGGGCTCAGCAGTTTTAATGATGCACTTGCAAGAAATAGTATTTGAAGCAAAAGAGACATCAAGAGGCAAATTCAAAACACATTTAAGTCTAACATGCTTCCTATGAAAAGGAATCTTGTACACAAATAAATTCATGAAGAGCAAAGTAACAAGATCAGGAAGATAAAACAAGTGTAGTTTCAAAAATTTCAGCACATAGAGAGGTGTTTTAGTAACATGAAAATTTCTACCACCATATTTTCCTCTCTCATAATAACTTTCAGCAACATGAGAAAACTCAACAATATAACTATCACATAAAGCATTCTTATCATGAGTCTCATGCATAAAATTATTACTCTCCACATAGGCATAATCAATTTTATTAGTTGTAGTGGGAGCAAATTCAACAAAGTAGCTATCATTATTATTCTCATCAAGTGTAGGAGGCATAGTATCATCAAAGTAAATTTTCTCCTCAATGCTTGGGGGACTAAAAATATCATGAAAACCATCTTCCCCAAGCTTAGAATTTTCCATAGCATTAGCAACAATAGTGTTCAAAGCATTCATATTAATAACATTCCCATTAGCATGCATATAAAGTTCCATGAGTTTTTTAATTCTCTCTTCAAACACATCATGTCCTAATTCAAGATAAAGTTCATAAAGATCTCTCATATTTTTGTTGTTTTCCATTATGCCTTACTAGTGTAGTCACACAACTTAGTATTTTCAGGAGTATTCATTTTAACAGTAGTAAATAAAGCAAACTAGATAAATAAATGCAAGTAAACTAATTTTTTTGTGTTTTCGATATAGCAAACAAGATAGCAAATAAAGTAAAACTAGCAACTAATTTTTTTGTATTTTGATTTAGTGCAGCAAACAAAGTAGTAAATAAAACTAAGCAAGACTAAAACAAAGTAAAGAGATTGAGAAGTGGAGACTCCCTTTGATCCCCGCAACGGCGCCGAAAATGTGCTTGATGGCGTGTATTTCACACGTTCGTTGGGCAACCCCAAGAGGAAGGTATAATGCGCACGGCAGCAAGTTTTCCTCGAAAGAAACCAAGGTTTATCGAACCAGGAGGAGCCAAGAAGCACGTTGAAGGTTGATGGCGGCGGGATGTAGTGCGGCGCAACACCAGGGATTCGGCGCCAACGTGGAACTGCACAACACAACCAAAGTACTTTGCCCCCGAAACGTGAGGTTGTCAATCTCAGCTTGCTGTAACAAAGGATTAACCGTATTGTGTGGAAGATGATTGTTTGGAGAAAACGGTAAAAACAAGTATTGCATAGATTGTATTTCAAAAAGAGAATTGGACCGGGTCCACAGTTCACTAGAGGTGTCTCTCCCATAAGACGAACAGCATGTTGGGTGAACAAATTACAGTTGGGCAATTGACAAATAAAGAGAGCATGACAATGCACATACATATCATGATGAGTATAGTGAGATTTAATTGGGCATTACGACAAAGTACATAGACCGCCATCCAACCGCATCTATGCCTAAAAAGTCCACCTTCGAGTTATCATCCGAACCCCTCCAGTATTAAGTTGCTAACAACAGACAATTGCATTAAGTATGCGTAATGTAACTAGTGACTACATCCTTGAACATAGCACTAATGTTTTATCCCTAGTGGCAACAGCACATCCATAACCTTAGTGGTTCTTGTCACTCCTCCAGATTCACGGAGGCATGAACCCACTATCGAGCATAAATACTCCCTCTTGGAGTTACTAGCATCAACTTGGCCAAAGCATCTACTAATAACGGAGAGCATGCAAGATCATAAACAACACATAGACATAGTCTTGATAATCAACATAACAAGTATTCTCTATTCATCGGATCCCAACAAACGCAACATATAGAATTACGGATAGATGATCTTGATCATGTTAGGCAGCTCACAAGATCCGACAATGATAGCACAATGGGAGAAGACAACCATCTAGCTACTGCTATGGACCCATAGTCCAGGGGTAGACTACTCACACATCACACCGGAGGCGACCATGGCGGCGTAGAGTCCTCCGGAGATGATTCCCTCTCCGGCGGGTGCTGGGCGATCTCTGGATCCCCGAGATGGGATCGGCGGCGGCGGCGTCTGGAAGGTTTTCCGTATCGTGGCTCTCGACCGGAGGTTTCGTCACGAGGCTTTAAGTAGGTGAAGGGGTAGGTCAGAGGCGGCGCGAGGTGCCCGGACCATAGGGCCGCGGCGAGGGGGCCGCGCCGCCCTATGCTCGGCTGCCTCGTGGCCCTCTTCGTTTCGTCTTCGGACTTGGAAGCTTCGTGGAAAAATAGGCCCCTGGGCTTTGATTTCGTCAATTAAGAATATTTCCTTACTAGGATTTCTGAAACCAAACGCAGAAAACATCAACGGCACTTCGGCATCTTGTTAATAGGTTAGTTCCAGAAAATGCACGAATATGACATAAAGTGTGCATAAAACATGTAGATAACATCAATAATGTGGCATGGAACACAAGAAATTATCGATACGTTGGAGACGTATCACTTATCAACCCTCCCATGCACTCTTCATCAACAGGTGACTCAATGTTTTATCAACCCATCTACTCTCTTGTTACCATCATCTTTTTTTTTGTAGACAAAGGTGGTCCTTTTTGTTTTTTAAGGGAACAAGGGAACCTACTTATCAACCCTCCCATGCACTCTTTCATCAACAGGTGACTCAATGTTTTACCAAACCCATCTACTCTCTTGTTACCATCTTCTTTCTTTCTTTTTCTGTAGACAAAGGTGGTCCTTTTTGTTTTTTAAGGGAACAAGGGAATCTACTTATCAACCCTCCCATGCACTCTTCATCAATAGGTGACTCAATGTTTTACCAACCCATCTACTCTCTTGTTACCATCTTCTTTCTTTCTTTTTTCTGTAGACAAAGGTGGTCCTTTTTGGTTTTATAAGGGAACTAGGGAACCTAATTATCAACCCTCCCATGCACTCTTCATAAATATGTGGTTCAATGTTTTACCAACCCATCTACTCTTTTGTTACCTCCTTTTTTTTTCTGTAGACAAAGGTGGTCCTTTTTGTTTTTAAGGGAACAAGGGAACCTACTTATCAACCCTACCATGCACTCTTCATCAATAGGTGACTCAATTTTTTATCAACCCATCTACTCTCTTGTTACCATATTCTTTCTTTCTTTTTCTGTAGACAAAGGTGGTCCTTTTTGTTTTTAAGGGAACAAGGGAACCTACTTATCAACCCTCCCATGCACTCTTCATCAATAGGTGACTCAATGTTTTTACCAACCCATCTACTCTTTTGTTACCTCCTTATTTTTATTTCTTTTTTTTGTAGAAAAAGGTGGTCCTTTTTGTTTTTTAAGGGAACAAGGGAACCTACTTATCAACCCTCCCATGCACTCTTCATCAATAGGTTATTCAATGTTTTATCAACCCATCTACTCTCTTGTTACCATCTTCTTTTCTTTCTTTTTCTGTACACAAAGGTGGTCCTTTTTGTTTTTTAAGGGAACAAGGGAACCTACATATCAACCCTCCTATGCACTTTTCATGAACAGGTGACTCAATGTTTTACCAACCCATCTACTCTTTTGTTACCTCCTTTTTTTTTCTGTACACAAAGGTGGTCATTTTGTTTTTTAAGGGAACAAGGGATCCTACTTATGAACCCTCCCATGCACTCTTTCATCAACAGGTGACTCAATGTTTTACCAACCCATCTACTCTTTTGTTACCTCCTTCTTTATTTCTCTCTTTGTGTAGACAAAGGTGGTCGTTTTTTTTTAAGGGAACAAGGGAACCTACTTATCAACCCTCCCATGCACTCTTCATCAACAGGTGACTTAATTTTTTTATCAACCCATCTACTCTCTTGTTACCATCTTCTTTTCTTTCTTTTTCTGTAGACAAAGGCGGTCCTTTTTGTTTTTTAAGGGAACAAGGGAACCTACTTATCAACCCTCCCATGCACTCTTCATCAACAGGTGACTCAATGTTTTATCAACCCATCTACTCTCTTGTTACCATCATCTTTCTTTCTTTTTTCTGTAGACAAAGGTGGTCCTTTTTGTTTTTTAAGGGAACAAGGGAACCTACTTATCAACCCTCCCATGCACTCTTCATCAATAGGGGACTCAATGTTTTTACCAACCCATCTACTCTTTTGTTACCTCCTTCTTTATTTCTTTTTTGTAGACAAAGGTGGTCCTTTTTGTTTTTTAAGGGAACAAGGGAACCTACTTATCAACCCTCCCATGCACTCTTCATCAATAGGTTATTCAATGTTTTATCAACCCATCTACTCTCTTGTTACCACCTTCTTCTTTTTTTTCTTTTTCTGTACACAAAGGTAATCCTTTTTGTTTTTTAAGGGAACAAGGGAACCTACTTATCAACCCTCCCATGCACTCTTCATCAACAGGTGACTCAATGTTTTATCAACCCATCTACTCTCTTGTTACCATCATCTTTCTTTCTTTTTCTGTAGACAAAGGTGGTCCTTTTTTTTACGGGAACAAGGGAACCTACTTATCAACCCTCCCATGCACACTTCATCAATAGGTGACTCAATGTTTTTATCAACCCATCTACTCTCTTGTTACCATCTTCTTTCTTTCTTTTTCTGTATACAAAGATGGTCCTTTTTTGTTTTTTAAGGGAACAAGGGAACCTACTTATCAACCCTCCCATGCACTCTTCATCAACAGGTGACTCAATGTTTTATCAACCCATCTACTCTCTTGTTACCATCTTCTTTTCTTTCTTTTTCTGTAGACAAAGGTGGTCCTTTTTTTTTTTAAGGGAACAAGGGAACCTACTTATCAACTCTCCCATGCACTCTTCATCAACAGGTGACTCAATGTTTTATCAACCCATCTACTCTCTTGTTACCATCATCTTTTTTTTCTGTAGACAAAGGTGGTCCTTTTTGTTTTTTAAGGGAACAAGGGAACCTACTTATCAACCCTCCCATGCACTCTTTCATCAACAGGTGACTCAATGTTTTACCAAACCCATCTACTCTCTTGTTACCATCTTCTTTCTTTCTTTTTCTGTAGACAAAGGTGGTCCTTTTTGTTTTTTAAGGGAACAAGGAAATCTACTTATCAACCCTCCCATGCACTCTTCATCAATAGGTGACTCAATGTTTTACCAAACCATCTACTCTCTTGTTACCATCATTTTTTTTTCTGTAGACAAAGGTGGTCCTTTTTGGTTTTATAAGGGAACTAGGGAACCTAATTATCAACCCTCCCATGCACTCTTCATAAATATGTGGTTCAATGTTTTACCAACCCATCTACTCTTTTGTTACCTCTTTTTTTTTCTTTTTCTGTAGACAAAGGTGGTCCTTTTTGTTTTTTAAGGGAACAAGGGAACCTACTTATCAACCCTACCATGCACTCTTCATCAATAGGTGACTCAATTTTTTATCAACCCATCTACTCTCTTGTTACCATATTCTTTCTTTCTTTTTCTGTAGACAAAGGTGGTCCTTTTTGTTTTTTAAGGGAACAAGGGAACCTACTTATCAACCCTCCCATGCACTCTTCATCAATAGGTGACTCAATGTTTTTACCAACCCATCTACTCTTTTGTTACCTCCTTCTTTTTATTTCTTTTTTTTTGTAGACAAAGGTGGTCCTTTTTGTTTTTTAAGGGAACAAGGGAACCTACTTATCAACCCTCCCATGCACTCTTCATCAATAGGTTATTCAATGTTTTATCAACCCATCTACTCTCTTGTTACCATCTTCTTTCTTTCTTTTTCTGTACACAAAGGTGGTCCTTTTTGTTTTTTAAGGGAACAAGGGAACCTACATATCAACCCTCCTATGCACTTTTCATGAACAGGTGACTCAATGTTTTACCAACCCATCTACTCTTTTGTCACCTCCTTTTTTTTTCTGTACACAAAGGTGGTCCTTTTGTTTTTTAAGGGAACAAGGGAACCTACTTATCAACCCTCCCATGCACACTTTCATCAACAGGTGACTCAATGTTTTACCAACCCATCTACTCTTTTGTTACCTCCTTCTTTTTTATTTCTCTCTTTGTGTAGACAAAGGTGGTCATTTTTGTTTTTTAAGGGAACAAGGGAACCTACTTATCAACCCTCCCATGCACTCTTCATCAACATGTGACTTAATGTTTTTATCAACCCATCTACTCTCTTGTTACCATCTTCTTTTCTTTCTTTTTCTGTAGACAAAGGTGGTCCTTTTTGTTTTTTAAGGGAACAAGGGAACCTACTTATCAACCCTCCCATGCACTCTTCATCAACAGGTGACTCAATGTTTTATCAACCCATCTACTCTCTTGTTACCATCATCTTTCTTTCTTTTTCTGTAGACAAAGGTCGTCCTTTTTGTTTTTTAAGGGAACAAGGGAACCTACTTATCAACCCTCCCATGCACTCTTCATCAATAGGGGACTCAATGTTTTTACCAACCCATCTACTCTTTTGTTACCTCCTTCTTTTTATTTCTCTTTTTTTTTTGTAGACAAAGGTGGTCCTTTTTGTTTTTTAAGGGAACAAGGGAACCTACTTATCAACCCTCCCATACACTCTTCATCAATAGGTTATTCATTGTTTTATCAACCCATCTACTCTCTTGTTACCATCTTCTTCTTTTTTTCTTTTTCTGTACACAAAGGAAGTCCTTTTTGTTTTTTAAGGGAACAAGGGAACCTACTTATCAACCCTCCCATGCACTCTTCATCAACAGGTGACTCAATGTTTTATCAACCCATCTACTCTCTTGTTACCATCATCTTTCTTTCTTTTTCTGTAGACAAAGGTGGTCCTTTTTTTTACTGAACAAGGGAACCTACTTATCAACCCTCCCATGCACACTTCATCAATAGGTGACTCAATGTTTTTATCAACCCATCTACTCTCTTGTTACCATCTTCGTTCTTTCTTTTTCTGTATACAAAGATGGTCCTTTTTTTTAAGGGAACAAGGGAACCTACTTATCAACCCTCCCATGCACTCTTCATCAACATGTGACTTAATGTTTTTATCAACCCATCTACTCTCTTGTTACCATCTTCTTTTCTTTCTTTTTCTGTAGGCGGTCCTTTTTGTTTTTTAAGGGAACAAGGGAACCTACTTATCAACCCTCCCATGCACTCTTCATCAACAGGTGACTCAATGTTTTATCAACCCATCTACTCTCTTGTTACCATCATCTTTTTTTTTCTGTAGACAAAGGTGGTCCTTTTTGTTTTTAAGGGAACAAGGGAACCTACTTATCAACCCTCTCATGCACTCTTCATCAACAGGTGACTCAATGTTTTATCAACCCATCTACTCTCTTGTTACCACCATCTTTCTTTCTTTTTCTGTAGACAAAGGTGGTCCTTTTTGTTTTTTACGGGAACAAGGGAACCTATTTATCAACCCTCCCATGCACTCTTCATCAATAGGTGACTCAATGTTTTTATCAACCCATCTACTCTCTTGTTACCATCTTCTTTCTTTCTTTTTATGTAGACAAAGATGGTCCTTTTTTGTTTTTTAAGGGAACAAGGCAACCTACTTATCAACCCTCCCATGCACTCTTCATCAACAGGTGACTCAATGTTTTATCAACCCATCTACTCTCTTGTTACCATCATCTTTTTTTTTCTGTAGACAAAGGTGGTCCTTTTTGTTTTTTAAGGGAACAAGGGAACCTACTTATCAACCCTCCCATGCACTCTTCATCAACAGCTGATTCAATGTTTTACCAACCCATCTACTCTTTTGTTACATACTTTTTTTTTCTGTAGACAAAGATGGTCCTTTTTGTTTTTTAAGGGAACAAGGGAACCTTCTTATCAACCCTCCCATGCACTCTTCATCAATAGGTGACTCAATGTTTTACCAACCCATGTACTCATTTATTACCTCCTTTTTTTTCTTTTTCTGTACACAAAGGTAGTACTTTTTTGTTTTTTAAGGGAACAAGGGAACCTACTTATCAACCCTCCCATGCACTCTTCATCAACAGGTGACTCACTGTTTTATCAACCCATCTACTCTCTTGTTACCATCATCTTACTTTCTTTTTCTGTAGACAAAGGTGGTCCTTTTTGTTTTTTACGGGAACAAGAGAACCTACTTATCAACCCTCCCATGCACTCTTCATCAATAGGTGACTCAATATTTTTATCAACCCATCTACTCTCTTGTTACCATCTTCTTTCTTTCTTTTTCTGTAGACAAAGATGGTCCTTTTTGTTTTTTAAGGGAACAAGGGAACCTACTTATCAACCCTCCCATGCATTCTTCATCAACAGGTGACTCAATGTTTTACCAACCCATTTACTCTTTTGTTACCTCCTTCTTTTTTCTTTTTCTAGAAGGTGGTCCTTTTGTTTTTTAAGGGAACAAGGGAACCTACTTATCAACCCTCCCATGCACTCTTCATCAACGGTGACTCAATGTTTTATCAACCCATCTACTCTTTTGTTACCATCATCTTTTTTTTTTTCCTGTAGACAAAGGTGGTCCTTTTTGTTTTTTAAGGGAACAAGTGAACCTACTTATCAACCCTCCCATGCACTCTTCATCAATAGGTGACTCAATGTTTTACCAACCCATCTACTCATTTGTTACCTCCTTCTTTTTTTTCTTTTTCTGTACACAAAGGTAGTCCTTTTTTTTAAGGGAACAAGGGAACCTACTTATCAACCCTCCCATGTACTCTTCATCAATAGGTGACTCAATGTTTTACCAACCCATCTACTCTTTTTGTTACCTCCTTCTTTTTTTCTTTTTTCTGTAGACAAATGTGGTCCTTTTTGTTTTTTAAGGGAGCAAGGGAACCTACTTATCAACCCTCCCATGCACTCTTCATCAATAAGTGGCTCAATGTTTTACCAACCCATTTACTCTTTTGTTACCTCCTTCTTTTTTTCTTTTTTCTATAGACAAAGGTGGTCCTTTTTGTTTTCTAAGGGAACAAGGGAACCTACTTATCAACCCTAGCATGCACTCTTCATCAACATGTGACTCAATGTTTTACCAATCCATCTATTCTTTTGTTACCTCCTTCTGTTATTTCTCTTTTTTTGTGTCATTTTTTTTAGGAAACAAGGGAAATAATAATTATCAACCAACACAATCACTATTCATCAACACATAAGTGCATGTGTTACCGACCCATTTTTCCATTCTTTTTTTGTATATGAAATTTGGTCCTTTCTGTTTTTTAAGGGAACAAGGGAACCTACTTATCAACCCTCCCATGCACTCTTCATCAACAAGTGACTGAATGTTTTATCAACCCATCTACTCTCTTGTTACCATCTTCTTTCTTTATTTTTCTTTAGACAAAGGTGGTCCTTTTTGTTTTTTAAGGGAACAAGGGAACCTACTTATCAACCCTAGCATGCACTCTTCATCAACATGTGACTCAATGTTTTACCAACCCATCTACTCTTTTATTTCTCTTTTTTTCTAGACAAAGGTGGTCCTTTTTTTTAAGGGAACAAGGGAAATAATAATTATCAACCCACACAATCAGTATTCATCAACACATAAGCGGAAATTCAATTCGGCTCTCGGGTGCGTATGCACCCTCTACCAAAAAATCATATTTCGAAATGTCGAAAAAATTTAACAAAAAAATTTACATATACACCTTTATAATATATGTCTGTTCGTCAAGTTTCACGAAAAACCAATATTTTTTGTGGTCTAAATAAAAAAGAGAAAACTTATCTTGTGAAAAGCATTATTTTTAGGACTGAGTTTTGTCTTTTTTACACACGTCACATGATAAGTCGATTTTTTATGAAACAACTTTGTAAGCGTGTGTAGTACGAGAAGATTTACATGCGAATTTTTGGTTTCAATTTTTTTGAAATTCAAAATATGTGTAAGATGCATTTCAAAATAAAGGGAGCATATGCTCCAATGTTCCAAAACACCACTCCCAACACATAAGTGCATATGTTACCGACCCATTTTCCATTCTTTTTTTTGTATATGAAATTTGGTCCTTTCTATTTTTTAAGGGAACAAGGGAACCTACTTATCAACCCTACCATGGACTCTTCATCAACACCTAAGTCCATATGTTACCAAACCTCCCATTCAGTTTTCATCAACATGTATCTGGAAGGTTAACCAACACCTACGTTCTTGTGTTACCAAGAAGGGAATTGCGGAAGAAGGGAATTGTACATGTTGCAAGTCGTAGTTCATTTCATTTGCAAGTGGATTATCCTGCTCCCCTCCCTTTTTTTTAACTCTAAAATTTCACTAGCCCAAAAAGGGAATAAGGAGAATTACCTCGTGCGCACGAAAAGGGAATTGTGCAGCTGCAATAGAAGACAAATCAAATACGGCACGTAACCTTTGTGGTCCACAACTTCGGCGCATGTTTATTTCCACGAAAGGTAAACACGGTTTATCCCCGAATTGGGTTGTCGGAAATCGATCGCGCAATTAGATCCTGGCGCGCGAGCGCCAGCTAGGGCCGCCCCATCACACCTGGCATAAAACAATAATAAACTGATAGGTACCCGTTGAGTAAACAAGAGGGCAAATGAAGTGGCAATTATGATTCTTTTCAACCTTGGAGGTACACATCAACTTTTACATAGACAAAGAACCATTCGAATCTTCGAGATTGTACGTACAACACGTAACAGACGAATCTAGTAGTCTTTTAGATTAAATCAAACTTCAAATCTTCATGCCCAATAGGTAAAACTATAATTTATTCGTTTTGAAAAAAAAAATCGTTCTAGCCGTTGTTATCCCAATGACCGGTGGTCCCCGGGGCGACTCCCAGATGCACGAACACCTGAGCACGGCCGTACAAGTCGCGTGACCAGCTGCCCACCGGGCCCCAAAACTCGTGGCCCCAACTCGGCAGTGTGTGGAGAAAAAGTCGGTCGGACTCGGAGCAGCCCGGGTTCAGCTGCCCGTACGCCAAACGAGTGTCTCTAGCGTCGCGGAATCCCCCGAGATCGATCTCCATGCCGCCAGTGCAACGGCCCACGGACACGTGGGCCCCGGATCCGCGCGGACCCACTCGCAGCGTGACGAGGACTACAGCTTTTCCGCTCCGGACGGGGACGCGCGCGCCGGTACGAGCTCTCCGCCCACTGCCAGCCCCACGTGCCACGTCACGGATCTCCACCCACGCACCGCGCGCACCACCGGCAGTTACACTGTGCCGTGGCTCCCACCTTGCACGCGGACCCACCCGTCAGACACCCACCTGCGTTTTAAAGGACCGAGGCACGAGTGACTGTACCGCACCTCACCCGCCCCAAACCCGCCGGCGGCACCAAGGAATCTACCACACGGTCACTGGCTGGTGGGACCGGAACTTCGCCGGGCCCGCGCCGCAGCGAGACGGGCGCATATACCCGCGCGCTGCGGCCGGGCGGAGACTCCAGCTCCCCATGCCGCATCGAGACGAAGCGAGAGGGAAAAAAAAAAGGTTAGTACTACATTATTATTCTCCGCAAAGTCTCTCTCGCGATCGAACCCTCGCCCTCGCCCTCTTCCTCTTCCCCACCCCACCCGTCGTCTCCTCCTCCCACTCCTCATCTCGCGATTGCCCAATTCCATCCAGGGTTCCGGGGATTCGCGCGCGGATCCACCCGCGGAGCTCCTCTAAAAGCTTCGGATCGCGCGAGAGCCCGCGGGCCGCTCGCTCGCTCGCTGCTGCCCCCCGCCCTCTTCGTCAGCCGCCAGCCGCCGCCGCCACGACGAGGACCGGCTGCTCTCGCTCGCGCTGGACTCTCCGCCGCGGCTCCGTTGACATCCGGTGAGAATCCTATCTCCATGCCGCTGCTAGCGCTGTAGTCTGAACTCACCCACTCAGCGCCGTGATGTTTCTGGCGGCGGGCTCGATTCGATGCGACGGAGGGCGAGCTGGTCCGCGTGACTGGAAGCTAGTTGGGGGGATGACGACATAGTTCGCGTTTGTGCGCTCGCTTTACCGCGTGTCGTGTCATGCCCGAGTGGGTGGGCGCGGCTGTGGCGTTGTTGTGCCAGTCAATCAGTCAGCCCGTCATCGCTTTACTAGCTGCCTCGCTTTGCGGGAGTTGGTGCTTGTGGAGCTGGAACCTCGTAGGATTGCTTTGCCCTTTTTTTCTCAAGCGGTTTAGGCTGCCTTTGCGGATGGGGACTGGGAAGCAAGCGGGGAGAGCTCGGGCTTTCCGGATTTGATGCGATCAGTTCCAGGTTCCGTGGTTAGCTGCCTTCGCTTCCCGCTACTCTGGAGCAGCCGTGTGATTCTGGCGGCGTGCTGGTCGTGGCTCTAGGTGCGGCTGTCTGAGGGTGGGCGTTTGGGGAAGGCATTTTGTTACAGCGTTTATGTTTGAGGATCCGAGTCTGGACATCTAGGGAATGCATTGTGTACTGCATATATACTGAGGAGGGTGTTTTGAGGAGTAGTTGGTGCTCCATACAAACAACGTGTGTTCATTTTTGGGAGACTTTCTTCTCTTCAGGGGTTTTAGTTTTCCTGGTATTTCGAGGTTGTGCTCACAGGGAATGTTTGGTGGCCTTTTCAGTTCGTGTTTTCATTTTGTGCTCTTGCCCTTCTCTATGTGTTGATTGAAGCATTAGGATTTTCCAAAATATAGGCGGGTGTACACATTCTGTAGCAGTACTGATACTAATTTTTACTGGAATTCGTGGGTTGATCCTAGTGGATAAATGATGCATGATTAATACGAAAGCTGGCTCTTCTTCATGTGGTTGATCTTTTACCGGCTGACGTCTCATGATCAGCTATTTCAGGGTCTGTTCTGAATACTCTTGGCATGAATCAGTCCACAAAGTCAAAGTATTAAATCTGCTTGGTTTGTGAGATCGTGACTGTGCTGGATACATACGGAATCGTCATTGAAGATGTTTTGGCACGTACCTGGACTCTCTGCCGCATCACCAGTGAGTGCTTGCACTTTCGAATATGTACTGTGTAGGTGACAGTTTTGACTTTTGATTTAATAATGGACATCTTGCCGATTCTTTCAGGTGGATACTATTTTAGACAAGGAAAATTTTAAGTTGGAAGACCTTCTTGACGAGGATGAAATAATCCAGGAGTGCAAAGCACTTAACACCAGACTAATTAATTTGTACTATTTCTCTTCCTGAACACTTCTTTGTGTTCTTTCTCTCATTTCTCTGAGCTTTGGATTTCGTTGGAACCTCTTCATTTGCTGATATTGTTTTAACTTTGTTTATTATGTGTGATTATCCATATATATGGACTTATTAATTTATTATGACTGCTGTGCATGTTTTCTGTACCTAAAGATATGTGTTTAACTTGTCTCAAAGTTTCTACTTGAGTTTGTATTAAATTAGACTGGTATATAATCATCTCTAAATGGTACCACATTGAGTTTTGCCCTTCAATTTCACTGTCCACATCTTTGTTACCTGGACCTCCTTATAATGCTTATGCACCAGAAAACGGAATGCCCTTAACAGAAAATCATATATATTTAAGATATTAGAATTATGAGAGCAATAAAATTATTTGGTAATAAACTACAAATTCATTCTGGATGTTGTAGTTTACGAGACAAAGTTCAAGTGGAGTTACTGCTCCGCTACATTGTGGAAGAGACACCTGAAGATGCTGAAAAGAAGAGGATATTTAGGTAAATGAAACGTTTTGTGTTGTGTCCTACCATGGACTTTGCTCACCACCATCAATGCCTGGTTTGCAGGTTTCCTTTTATAGCTTGTGAAATATTCATATGCGAAGTGGATGTCATCTTGAAGACATTAGTGGAGGATGAAGATGTATGTTTTACATTTAGCTTTTGCTTTTTTGTTGATGCAACAATATTACCATAGGGTGTATTTTTTCTTTGCAACTGATGAGTTATGCTCTCTGCGCAGCTTATGAATTTACTCTTCTCCTTCCTGAAGCCTGACCATCCTCATGGGACTTTATTGGCTGGCTACTTTGGCAAGGTACTTTTATGCAACCCTTAGCTCCTGGAAAAGTTTGGTCTCTCTTGGCTGATTAATTGGCAATGCCCTGAGTTTGAGCCTGACATACTGCGCTGCAGGTGGTTATTTGCTTGATGCTGAGAAAGACACTCCCACTTATGAATTATGTACAGGTTTGTGTAGTTTTGCTTTTATTTGCCATCTCCTATTTTGGTCTTCCATAATTTGTTTGATACAGAGATTTCCCGCTTCAGCCATTCATGTACCTTACATATATGTGGTATGTACCATAGTATTAAAAAGCTCAAATATGGGGTAGTCAACTAATACCAGAATCATCAACTTAGCGGATAATTATAGAATCAAACACTAGTCCATTACTGGGAACAAATACTATACTTTTAAATGACTTAAATATCCATCACAGGTTTACGAGCGCTCAAGGTTTATATATGTTTAACCCATTTCTGCTAGTTCCTTGTTACATGCTTATTTATTTAAAAGTTGTGTGTGCAGAGTATCCATGTAATTGGTTTTCTGTTTGTGTGCATTTCATTCTAACATTTAAATTTTTGCGTGCTATTGTATTCCTCCTGCAGGGCCACCCTGAAATAGTTAGCCAACTTGTCGATCTTATTGGGATCACTTCTATCATGGAGGTTAGTTTTGAGGACAAATTTAATTGCATTCTACCATCTATCTGTGGTTCTGACTGAAAAAGGAGCCCTGGTCCTCATTTATATTTTGAAAATTGTGACTTTTTGCAGTAAGATTAACTGAACCGTACCAGATAATTTGATAGTATGTTGGTCTGTAATGCAGGTGTTAATTCGCTTAATCGGCGCTGATGAAACTATGTATACAAGTTATGCAGATTCCATGCAATGGTTAGATGACATACAAGTCCTTGAGATGATTGTTGACAAGTTCAGCTCATCTGTAAGAACTAAACACTACTTTTAGCATCTAACCATGTCATTCGCTCACTTGCGCTGTTTATTCAATTTTCAAACTATTTCAAATTTGTCTATGCTGATGCTTATCCATACCATGTTACTCTGTTAGCAAAGGCGTGTCCTGGAAAGCCTGCCTTTTGGATGTTAATTAATTAGCCAAAATGCATTATTCTCCAAAGGCACCATTTGTGAATTATCTGAAATTTGAATCGTCTTTTTCTAGCAAGAAACTTGCGCAGAGTTCTACATAACACTGACATACATTATGTTTGTCTGTTGCCACATGATTGACTAGCTATTGACTTGGGTTTATCTCCTCTCATCCATTACTTAGGCTTGGCTAGTGAAGTCCTCTTTAGAAATACATAATCACCTTCAGATGTTAGTCTTGCCTTCTAGTTTCTGCTTCACATCCACATGTTTCTTGAGTAGTTGCTCTTCTTTACCCATACGAATTTAAGATGGTGAACCACCAGGCTATGTCCATCTGCAATGATATTCAGTTGCATCGTTCTGTAGTTACATCCTCACAAAGTATAAGGTGGCACAATATTTTTTCACAAAGCATGTATGAATTGTGGCTATGTCTCTGCTGTTGAAATTTTTCATTGTTCTTGGGATTTTGTGGTTTATGCTTTTATTGTCAACCTGACTCCTTTTAATTTTCCTTACAGGATTCTGCTGAGGTTCATGCAAATGCTGCTGAAATCCTTTGTGCAGTGACTAGATATGCCCCTCCAGCACTTGCTACGAAAATTTCCAGTCCTAGGTGCTTTTGATTTGTGCACTCTTACATTGTAATGTTGAATATGTTGTCTCAGGGCTTTTATCGTTTCAAATTGGTATTGACCCATCTCTGTCTTCTTTTCTTCTTTACATCACATTTGCAGTTTTGTGGGGAGATTGTTTCATCATGCCTTTGAAGATTCAAGACCTAAATCAGTGCTGGTCCACTCATTGTCAGTGTGCATATCTTTGTTAGATCCTAAGAGACTTGTATCGGCGTCCTACCAAGCTTTCCGTAGTCAGTTAAGTCATGGAACATTAGTCACTGCAAGTCCAGAAACAGTCAACGGCATGCTGGATAGCCTTGGTTAGTGGTCTATACATCTTTTCACATGGAGAGACGCTCTAGCTACAGTTATTTAGGTCTTCATGATTTTCTGCCAGTTTTACATTTTGTATCTTCCATAATCCACAGTGGAAAATAAATAGGAAATGATACACATATTCAAGGATTTATATCTCTTATTTAGAGAAAGTGTTTTATACATCTCTGAAGTAACATGAATACTGTTATCTGTTGAATTAAATCCTACATGATTATTTCTGTTCATTCTTCATACACTTGGTTCTGTTAAGTATTAACTATGAAGTGCTGGCACTGCATATATTTACCGGTTGTTAGAAACCAATGCTCCAAGTATATTATCCTCAAAATTTCTAAATTTGTGCTCATAATTTTCAGGTGATTTGTTGAAGCTGCTGGATGTTTCATCTGCTGAAGCTATACTGCCGACAACATATGGCAGCTTACAGCCTCCTCTTGGAAAGCATCGCTTGAAGGTATGTGGTAATTAATTTTGATCAGATTTACTTATTTGAACTAGTCCTGAAATTAACATGGGTGGAGTGCACGAAACCTATTAGTGAAATTTGTCTAATAGTCTTGGCAGAATTGAGGTACAGTTGACTATTTTGTTTTTACCGGAAGAATCTCAAGTATTGAGATATGTATGCAAAGCATTGTTGTTATTTGTCTCCTTGTTCTGCAATTTGTGTTCAGGTAAATTCTACTTCCTTTGTTATAATTGATGGCAGTTATTGTTCTTTTGCAGATTGTTGAGTTCATCTCTGTCCTACTGTCGATTGGCAGTGAAGTTGCTGAAATGCGTTTGATCCACCTAGGAGCAATCAAGCATGTTATAGATCTATTTTTTGAGTAAGTTAGACACTGCAAGCTTTGCTTCACATAAACTTGTTAAAGAGCTGACAAAGTATTTATCATCAGGTACCCTTTCAACAACTTTTTGCATCATCATGTGGAGAACATAATTGTTTCCTGTTTAGAGAGTAAGCAGGATCAGCTGATTGCACATGTTCTTGACGAATGTAAATTAGTTACAAGGATTTTGGAAGCCGAGAAGAACTCTGCGCTGTCAGTAGATTTAACAAAGGTACCAAATAATGTCTCGTCTTTGATATACTCCCAACTGGCTGATAGGTCTACTTTTCCGACTGATATATTCACTTGTTACCCTCCTTGCAGCGTACGCTATCTGCAGAGGGAAAAACTCCACCAAGGAATGGATTTGTTGGGCATATTACACGCATATCCAACAAGCTCATTCAGCTGGCCAACAGCGACAGCACAATCCAATCACATTTGCAGGTTTAATTTGTTTTGTTATCTAGACCAAAATTTTGCTACTATTACCCTTTCTCACATGCTACTGGATTTGTTACTAGTCCCTTGCTAATTATCTAATGGGCCCCTAGTGCACTGATAGTATGGTAGACATGCAATAATGTCTTGCAAAATTTCCTTGTTTGTTGGCCTGATTCCTATTATATTTCCGCATTGAACTTTGGTTGAAGCCATTACATTGAACTTTTATGTATTTGATTGGGTTGCAGCAAAACTCTGGTTGGGGCGAGTGGCACTCTAGCATCCTAACAAAGCGTAATGCGGTAGAAAATGTTTACCAATGGGCTTGTGGGTAAGTATCATTTGACTCCGTCTCATGAAATCATCTTCTGTACTGTTAGTCTATGCTTTTCTGTATTGATTGTATGTTCCTAGTTGAGCTCTCTTTTTGTTCATGTTGCTTCCTTATAAATCATAATGCTTTGCTCTGTTGAATGAAAATGATTCAAGGCAGTATGATCGCTTTAAGAATGTGATTTATGTATTCCAGAGTCCATACTTTATCCACTTGCTTAACTTATCTCTTTGTTAAATGTCCTGCATTCTTCCATGGGGAAAAAGTCATGTGCTGAAACATTTCTTTGGTCATAGCCGACCGACATCACTGCAGGATCGAGGTAGGGACAGCGATGATGAAGACTTCCGAGACAGGGACTATGATGTGGCTGCGCTTGCTAGCAATCTGAGCCAGGCATTTAAATACGGTATTCACAGTAATGAGGATGTTGATGATGAGGTCAGTATTTTACTTTTATTTTTTACCAGTGTCAGTATTTCCTTTTTGCATGTCACTCTTCTGTCAAGGTATAGCTAACCACTTGTAAAACAGTTGTACTTGCTCCTGGATTTTCCATCTATTATATTTTGTTTAGATCTTTCAAACTCATCTGATCTGTAAATGAATCAGTTCTTGCATATGTATTTTATTAGATAATAGAACAGGACTATTCTGTGGCCTTTGCATCCGAAGATGCACACAATACATCTCTGTCTAAATATATATGCAGAAATATTGATTCCTAACATTTACTACCTCGTAAAATGCCAAATCTATGTATTAGATCTCTAGAGCATAATAATCTTCTGTTATGATTATGGTTTAAATAGTAGATACAGTGTTCAGATTTATTTGGTTAATAACTCATGTGTGGGTTATATATGCAGGCTCAAGTATCACAAGAGCGAGATGATGAGGTATGTTCAGCTTTGTTTTCTTAAGTTCATGCACCATTATATACTGTACAAACATGGTGATATTTGTATTTCCGGGACATGTAATGTGGTTGTTTGTGTATTGATTGTTACTATCCTTTGTAGGATGTGTATTTTGATGATGAAGCGGCTGAAGTAGTTATCTCCAATATTCGCTTTGGTGATGATCATGACAGGTATTTTCCTTGTCCATACAATTTGATTATTTATTTTCGTATGTACATTTTGTTTGATGTCTGCAACAACTGGCTGATGAAGAATATGCTTTGCAGGGGCTCCCTTTTTACAAACTCCAACTGGTTTGCGTTTGATGAGGACAAAGCACTGAATGATGGCCCAGAAGCTTCCCTTTCCGCAAATTTGGAGTTACCGTCACCAAATGTGGATGAGGATATGGATGAGGTCATTCTTGGTGAACCTATAGATGTCACAAAAGGTTTGGATCCACTGTTAGCTGGCTCTGACAGAGACTTAAATGAAGAGTCTGGACATGCAGTATTGACAAATGGCCCCATTGATAAGCTGGAAGATGACATCAGACCGCCAACCCCAGATGTAAAAGAGAGTCCACCTGAGTCTGTTGAATGGACAGAGGAAGATGCTGAACCTGCTGAGGTGTCAGTGAATACTGCTGTTGTAAATTGTGAGGCAGGAGACGAGAAGGCTATGGATGCCACCGGTGGAGTTATGTCCGGTACAGCACAATTAGGAGAAGAACAAGGAAGTGTGAATTTGGTTGAATCCTCGGTTCTCCAGACCACAGTAGGAAAGATATCACCAGATTCATCGGATGCTAGTTCCGGAGGCCATTCTGAACCAGGTGATGGAAACTCTAATCTGGAATGTCCCTTGGCTGAACAGAAGCACGAAAATAATGAAAGCTAGGGAAATGAAGTGGATCCGACGGTAGCAGTATAGCACAGTTTTGTTCTCATGGTGCCGGATGCCTGGATGGCATATGATCATGGGTGTGCAGTGCAGGTGCTTGGGGGAACGGGTGAGACCATTCTTGTTTGAACACCCCAGGGGCTGATGTTTTGATACAATTTGCATTTGATGGCGCTGCCATGCACCCCAAAGATGCAAACATGGTCTTGTCGAGCCGCTCAAGCTTGTCTTACTTCTGTTGGTCACTGTACTCGATCTGTTGGCTACATATGATGCAGAATACCTAACAGTAGATATCTCTTTCTTCCTGCAAACACGAAGTTGGTCTCTGCTTGGATCGTGTCCGGTAAATAACTGATTATTGGTGATATCTGGTCTTGATACTTGTTCATTTCTCTAGGTGGTGATGTTAGTACTAAAATTTTGACTCAGATTTCAGGAGATATATTCTCATGTGTGTAATACTATGAATACCATTTTTTGTTTGTTTTCCCAAGTACCTATTACTTTACGAGTCTGTTCGAACTGTTGGATTTCATAATTATCACGAACTCAAATATGCACCTGAATGAAACTTACGAAGGTGGTGGTTGTGATGAATGAATGACAGCGATGGTCAGCATGAACATTTGCATCAGACTAAAAGGGACACAATTTACAGGTAGTTTTCCCCACTAGTTTCCTGCCCTTTTTATTCGACACAAATGATTCATACATAATCATCATTCATTGATGATGCTCTGCACATCAAAAGCGGTGATCGAGCCGGAGCAAAAACGCCACGATCGCCAAAACTTTCACCCTCGCCTCCCATGAGTATGTGCTTCTGGTTCGGCACGGTTTCAGATCTCTTTCACCAACGGTAGCAGCTAGCCCTGGCGTTCGATACAATCAGAAGCTGCCGCAGAAGAACCACTTCTTCTGCAGATAAAAGATATTCTTCCGTTAGACAAAAGCGCACACAGCTGCAAAAATCTTACCATGGCCGCATGTCTGTAGGTACCTTGACACGTTTGGGCGATGCCACCCTCGAGTACGGGTAGCTGTTGCCGGACTTGAACTGGGAGCCGGAGCTGTAGCCGTAACCGTTGCCGTTGGCGTTCCTGAAGGCCGGCGGGATGCCGGACTGCCCGGGGCCGGTGGTCGTCTTCTTGTTGTCGCGGGCCTTCTGGAATATGACGGTGAAGCCGTCGGCCGTCGCCGGGTTCTTCACGTCCCACTCCCCGAACTTGGGCAGCGGCCGGCCCTTGTTCTGCGCGCATCGATCGATCAGAGACGACAGGCGAAACACATCAACAACAAACAGGACAGCCAGTCGTAGCAAATGCACGTCAGAAAAGATGAGATGTAGAAGGAGAATGTGTACCGTCGGCGTTGTCATGGCGAGAGCTAGCTAGCCCGCGCGAGGACGGAGGATTCCGACGACTTCCCGGCCGGCCGCCGGGGACGAGGTGAAAGAGATCGAAGGGGGAGGAAGCTGCGATCGACCACCGATAGAGGGGAGGGGGGCGCCGCGTTTTATATAGCCGTGGAGCAGGGGAACCTCGTCCGTTCCTTTCTCGAGGGTGACAAGCCTGGCTTGTCCCTCAGACCCGGGCTCCGGTAATTTCCCACCGGTCGACCAAGAACATTGTGGCCGTGCGAGCGGGCTAGCTTAGCCAGTCGTGCCGGTGCCGTCCCAGGTGGCACCAGGCAATGCTCACCCAATTGCAAGTTTTGCAACTACGCTTGTGCTGTTGGGTGATGACTCGACGAAGGAAAGGTGTTTGTGTTTCTTGTATCGTGGTCTACTTACCACTACGGGAAAAATTACCGTTGCCGTGCAGGCAATCATTGCCGTGAGCCGCTGCACGGCAAAAAAATCTTTGCCGTGCGGAGCAAGCAACACGCACGGCAAAGACAAATCGCACGGCAACGATTTCGAGCAGCGCACGGCAACGAACTGCCGCACAGCATACTCTCCAGTGGCGCACGACAAAGAAGCTCCGCACGGCAAAGCCTAAGAAGAACGCACGGCAAAGAAAAGAATCACGGCAAAGATCCTGCACACCGCACGGCAAAGAAAAGATGCACGACAAAGGGTCTGGACGTTGCCGTGGCGCACCCTTTGCCGTGCGGCAAGACAAGATGCACGGCAAAGGCTCCTTTGCCGTGCGAATCTTTCTTTGCCGTGCGCCACCATTCATTTTATTTGTTTTTCTTTCTATTTTATTTCATCTAATACTTATATTTTTTAATTAGTTTTACTTTTTGATGACTATTTATTAGTGTTACTTAAGACAATGCAATACACAATTACTCTCCATGTTCATCCCCCACATATATGAGGGTTTCGGAGCAATCGACGCTTCGGAAAATCTGCTGAGTATTATCGCCCAAATGTGAGGAAGGTCACACCGGGAAGATACTTTTGCACCATTACACCTTCCACCACACTTTCACACATATCATATGTCCACATGCAAGATTTGGTGGCCCGGTGCTCGGCGGTCGTTCTCCCCTCCTCCCTCCAAAACATAATGTGTGCCCCAGCGGGACTACCCCCTAGATTTCTCCGCGCGAGGGTGCACCAATGTACTTTTTTATTCTTTTAGGTTTGTTTTGGACATATACACATGGAGAACCAAGATTGGGACCCTTTGGCACATACACCCGCAGCTCGAGCCATTATCACACGATCGAGGGTGTGCCTGATCTACTGGTTAGGGTTAGGTGTAGGGTTAGGGCTAGGGTTTAGGGTGTAGGGCTAGGGTTTAGGTTAAAGGTAAGTATTTATGGTTAGGTATAGGTTTAGGGTTTAGGGTTAGGGCTAGGGTTTATGATGCATGGTTCTGCAGCTCCGGTGTCGTGGTTTAGGGGTTTAGGGGTTTAGGGCTCGAAGCCTCCCCAGTTTAGGGTTTAGGGTTTAGGGGAGCTACTTTTGCACCATTAGACCTTGCACCACACTTTGACACATATCATAGGTCCACATGCAAGATTTGGTGGGGTTCCGGTGCTCCGGCGGTCGTTCCCCCTCCTCCCCCAAAACAGCAACGTGTGCCCCGGCGGGTCTACCCCTAGATTTCTCCGCGCGAGTGCACCAAATTAATTTTTCATTCTTTTAGGTTTGTTTAGTACATATACACATGGAGAGCCAAGATTGGGACCCTTTGGCACATATATCCGCAGCTAGAGCCATTATCACACGATCGAGTGTGTGCCTGATCTACTGGTTAGGGTTAGGTGTAGGGTTAGGGCTAGGGGGGTGTAGGGCTAGGGTTTAGGTTAAAGGTAAGTATTTATGGTTAGGTATAGGTTTAGGGTTTAGGGTTAGGGGTAGGCTTTATGATGCATGGTTCTGCAGCTGGTGTCGTGGTTTAGGGGTTTAGAGGGGTTTAGGGCTCAAGCCTCGTTTAGGGTCTAGGGTTTAGAGGAGCTACTTCTGCACCATTAGACCTTGCACCACACTTTGACACATGTCATAGGTCCACATGAAAGATTTGGTGGGGTTCCGGTGCTCGGCGGTCGTTCTCCCTTCCTCCCCCAATGGAACGTGGGCGAGCTCACCCCTAGATTTCTCCGCGCGAGGGTGCACCAATGTACATTTTCATTCTGTTAGGTTTGTTTCGGACATATACACATGGAGAACCAAGATTAGGACCCTTTGGCACATACACCCGCAGCTCGAGCCATTATCACACGAGCGAGGGTGTGCCTGATCTACTGGTTAGGGTTAGGTGTAGGGTTAGGCTAGGGTTTAGGGGCTAGGGCTAGGGTTTAGGTTAAAGGTAAGTATTTATGGTTAGGTATAGGTTTAGGGTTTAGGGTTAGGGCTAGGGTTTATGATGCATGGTCTAGCAGCTCCGGTGTGGTTTAGGGTTTATGGGGTTTGGGCTCGAAGCCTCCCTTAGGGTTTAGGGTTTAGGGGAGCTACTTTTGCACCATTAGACCTTGCACCACACTTTGACACATATCATAGGTCCACATGCAAGATTTGGTGGGGTTCCGGTGCTCGGCGGTCGTTCTCCCCCTCCTCCCCAAAACATAACGTGTGCCCCGCGGTCTACCCCCTAGATTTCTCCGCGCGGTGCACCAAATTACTTTTCATTCTTTTAGGTTTGTTTAGGACATATACACATGGAGAACCAAGATTGGGACCCTTTGGCACAGATACCCGCAGCTAGAGCCATTATCACACGATCGAGGGTGTGCCTGATCTACTGGTTAGGGTTAGGTGTAGGTTTAGGGCTAGGGTCTAGGGTGTAGGGCTAGGGTTTAGGTTAAAGGTAAGTATTTATGGTTAGGTATAGGTTTAGGGTTTAGGGTTAGGGGTAGACTTTATGATGCATGGTTCCGCAGCTCCGGTATCGTGGTTTAGGGTTTAGAGGGGTTTAGGGCTGAAGCCTACGGTTAGGGTCTAGGGTTTAGAGGAGCTTTCGCACCATTAGACCTTGCACCACACTTTTACACATGTCATAGGTCACATGCAAGATTTGGTGGGGTTCCGGTGCTCCGGTCGTTTCCCCTCACAAAACGACGGAACATGTGCCCGGCGGGTCTACCCACCTAGATTTCTCCGCGCGGGGTGCACCAATGTACATTTTCATTATTTTAGGTTTGTTTAGGACATATACACATGGAGAACCAAGATTGGGACCCTTTGGCACATACACCCGCAGCTCGAGCCATTATCACACGATCGAGGGGTGCCTGATCTACTGGTTAGGGTTAGGTGTAGGGTTAGGGCTAGGGTTTAGGGCTAGGGTTTAGGTTAAGGTAAGTATTTATGGTTAGGTATAGGTTTAGGGTTTAGGGTTAGGGCTAGGTTTATGATGCATGGTTCTGCAGCTCCGGTGTCGTGGTTTAGGGTTTAGAGGGGTTTAGGGCTCGAAGCCTCCCGCTTAGGGTTTAGGGTTTAGAGCTACTTTTTGCACCATTAGACCTTGCACCACACTTTGACACATATCATAGGTCCACAAGATTTGGTGGGGTTCCGGTGCTCCGGCGGTCGTTCTCCCCTCCTCCCAAAAGCGGCGTGTGCGGCGGGTCTACCCCCTAGATTTCTCCGCGCGAGTGCACCAAATTACTTTTTCATTCTTTTAGGTTTGTTTAGGACATATACACATGGAGAACCAAGATTGGGACCCTTTGGCACATATACCCGCAGCTAGAGCCATTATCACACGATCGAGTGTGTGCCTGATCTACTGGTTAGGGTTAGGTGTAGGGTTAGGGCTAGGGTCTAGGGTGTAGGGCTAGGGTTTAGGTTAAAGGTAAGTATTTATGGTTAGGTATAGGTTTAGGGTTTAGGGTTAGGGGTAGGCTTTATGATGCATGGTTCTGCAGCTCGGTGTCGTGGTTTAGGGGTTTAGAGGGGTTTAGGGCTCAAGCCTCCCTTAGGGTCTAGGGTTTAGAGGAGCTACTTCTGCACCATTAGACCTTGCACCACACTTTTACACATGTCATAGGTCCACATGCAATATTTGGTGGGGTTCCGATGCTCGCGGTCATTCTCCCCCTCCTCCCCCCAAACAGAACGGTGCCCCAGCGGGTCTACCCCCTAGATTTCTCGCGCGAGGGTGCACCAATGTACATTTTCATTCTTTTAGGTTTGTTTAGGACATATACACATGGAGAACCAAGATTGGGACCCTTTGGCACATACACCCGCAGCTAGAGCCATTATCACACGAGGGTGTGCCTGATCTACTGGTTAGGGTTAGGTGTAGGGTTAGGGCTAGGGGCTAGGGCTAGGGTTTAGGTTAAAGGTAAGTATTTATGGTTAGGTATAGGTTTAGGGTTTAGGGTTAGGGCTAGGGTTTATGATGCATGGTTCTGCAGCTCCGGTGCCGTGGTTTAGGGTAATTAGAGGGGTTTAGGGCTCGAAGCCTCCCAGTTTAGGGTTTAGGGTTTAGGGTTTGGGGAGCTACTTTTGCACCATTAGACCTTGCACCACACTTTGACACATATCATAGGTCCACATGCAAGATTTGGTGGGGTTCCGGTGCTCCGGCGGTCGTTCTCCCTCTCCCCCCAAAATAGCGGAATGTGCCGGTCTACCCCCTAGATTTCTCCGCGAGGGTGCACCAAATTACTTGTTCATTCTTTTAGGTTTTTAGGACATATACACATGGAGAACCAAGATTGGGACCCTTTGGCACATATACCCGCTAGAGCCATTATCACACGATCGAGTGTGTGCCTGATCTACTGGTTAGGGTTAGGTGTAGGGTTAGGGCTAGGGTCTAGGGTGTAGGGCTAGGGTTTAGGTTAAAGGTAAGTATTTATGGTTAGGTATAGGTTTAGGGTTTAGGGTTAGGGCTAGGGTTTATGATGCATGGTTCTGCACTCCGGTGTCGTGGTTTAGGGGTTTAGAGGGTTTAGGGCTCGAAGCCTCTTTAGGGTCTAGGGTTTAGGGAGCTACTTTCGCACCATTAGACCTTGAACCACACTTTGACACATATCATAGGTCCACATGCAAGGTTTGGTGGGGTTCGGTGCTCCGGCGGTCGTTCTCCCTCCTCCCCAAAACAACGGAACGTGTGCCCCGGCGGGTCTACCCCTAGATTTCTCCGCGCGAGGGTGCACCAAAGTACTTTTTCATTCTTTTAGGTTTGTTTAGGACATATACACATGGAGAACCAAGATTGGGACCCTTTGGCACATATACCCGCAGCTAGAGCCATTATCACACGATCGAGGGTGTGCCTGATCTACTGGTTAGGGTTAGGTGTAGGGTTAGGGCTAGGGTCTAGGGGGTAGGGCTAGGGTTTAGGTTAAAGGTGAGTATTTATGGTTAGGTATAGGTTTAGGGTTTAGGGTTAGGGCTAGGGTTTATGATGCATGGTTCTGCAGCTGGTGTCGTGGTTTAGGGGTTTAATTAGAGGGGTTTAGGGCTCGAAGCCTCTTGGGGTTTAGGGTTTAGGGGAGCTACTTTTGCACCATTAGACCTTGCACCACTTTGACACATATCATAGGTCCACATGCAAGATTTGTTGGGGTTCGGTGCTCCCGTGGTCGTTCTCCCCTCCCCCAAAACAATGGAACGTGTGCCCCGACGGGTCTACCCCCCTAGATTTCTCCGCGCGAGGGTGCAACAAATTACTTTTTCATTCTTTTAGGTTTGTTTAGGACATATACACATGGAGAACCAAGATTGGGACCCTTTGGCACATATACCCGCAGCTAGAGCCATTATCACACGATCGAGTGTGTGCCTGATCTACTGGTTAGGGTTAGGTGTAGGGTTAGGGCTAGGGTCTAGGGTGTAGGGCTAGGGTTTAGGTTAAAGGTAAGTATTTATGGTTAGGTATAGGTTTAGGGTTTAGGGTTAGGGATAGGATTTATGATGCATGGTTCTGTGCTCGGTGTCGTGGTTTAGGGGTTTAGAGGGTTTAGGGCTCAAGCCTCCCCGATTTAGGGTCTAGGGTTTAGGGAGCTACTTTTGCACCATTAGACCTTGAACCACACTTTGACACATATCATAGGTCCACATGCAAGGTTTGGTGGGGTTCCGATGCTCGGTCGTCGTTCTCCCCCTCCCCAAAATGGAAGTGCCTCGGGGGGGTCTACCCCTAGATTTCTCCCGGGGTGCACCAAAGTACTTTTCATTCTTTTAGGTTTGTTTAGGACATATACACATGGAGAACCAAGATTGGGACCCTTTGGCACATATACCCGCAGCTAGAGCCATTATCACACGATCGAGGGTGTGCCTGATCTACTGGTTAGGGTTAGGTGTAGGGTTAGGGCTAGGGTTTAGGGGTAGGGCTAGGGTTTAGGTTAAAGGTAAGTATTTATGGTTAGGTATAGGTTTAGGGTTTAGGGTTAGGGTTAGGGTTTATGATGCATGGTTAAGCTCCGTGTCGTGGTTTAGGGTTTTAGAGGGGTTTAGTGCTCGAAGCCTCCCAGTTTAGGGTTTAGGGTTTAGGGGAGCTACTTTTGCACCATTAGACCTTGCACCACACTTTGACACATATCATAGGTCCACATGCAAGATTTGGTGGGGTTCGGTGCTCGCGGTCGTTCCCCCCTCCTGCAAAACACGGTATGTGTGCCCGGCGGGTCTACCCCTAGATTTCTCCGCGCGGTGCACCACTGTACTTTTTCATTCTTTTAGGTTTGTTTAGGGTTAGAGTAAGGATTTAGGGTGAGTTAGGTGAGGTACTTAATATATTTATGCGCAAAGCTATATATTGACAAATGCACATATAAATCAACTCAAATATTTGAAATGCTGATTTTTTTTTGAAATTGAAAGCATGATACATACATTATTAAATAATACACATGTTGAAAAAATAGGTTTAATATAATGTAGAAATAGAAATGAATGTTGTTGACAATTAAATGGTAAAAATTAAAAAAAACATCTTTGCCGTGCGTAGGCGCACGGCAAAGAATGCTGCCGCACGGCAAAGGTCCCTTTGCGCACGGCAAAGGCCTGGCCGCACGGCAAAGGACCGTTTGCGCACGGCAAAGGCCTGGCCACACGGCAAAGGCTTCTTGCGCACGGCAAAGACGGGCGCGCACGGCAAAGAACAGGATAAGGCACCTGGTCGGGCCACGCCCAGCCACAGACATGCCTCCTCCTCCCTCGCTCGATCTCCTCGCAGAAACGCCGCCGCCTCCCTCGCTGCGCGCCGCTGCTGCTACTCCCCGCCGCCGCCGCTGCTCGCCCTCCACCGCCAGAGCGCCTCCTAGCTGCCGCTACTCGCCCTCCCCCGCCGCGTGCCCGTGCTGCTCTCCCTCCCCCGCCGCCGCCCGTGCTGCTCGCCCGTCCGCCGCCGCCCGTGCCGCAGAAGCTCCGCGGGAGCTGCGGCCGCCACCGCCGCAGAAGCTCCGGCCACCACCCAGCCGGTATGTGCCTAGTTGCATCTTTTTTTTTTGGTAAAGTAGGGTAGTTTAGTATAGAAATTTAGGGTAGTTATAAAATAATATGCATGCTAATTAGTAGTTAAAATAAATTTGCATGAAAAATAGGGTAGTTTAGTATAGAAATTATTTTAGAAATGGGATTTAGGGCACAATTTATTTGAAATAGTGTATTTATAATAGTGGGATTTAGAGCAAAAAAATGGAATTTAGGGCAGACATTATTTTAGATATAGGATTTGGATTGTTTTATAAAATAGACCTCTTTAGAAAAGACAAGGGCCCCTAATAGATTGTTCTTGCTATGCAGGTGATGCTTCGAGGTGGACACGGGGGGCAGCGTCGTGGGGGTGTTTCGGGATCTTTGGCGATTCTCTCACGCGTCTAGGGTATAAATCTCCCTCCCACCTTTACATGTACCTAGGTTTTTTGTGTGTCTAGATCACCAAGTCTGTCGCGATACCTAGGCGTCTCTTCCCGACCGTAAGGGTTACGCGGATAAATATGCATTAGTGGTCTGCATATTATGAACCGTAACTCTACGGCATTTATCGGGACAGCCGGCGGATGCGTAGTTGGGTACGTTCTCCCCGCTCTACCCCGATCCGAGACAGAATTTCGGTAGCGCCTCCCCGTTGTTCTCCGGATGCACACCCCTCTCGGTTTTTTGCCGAGACGTGTATCGGGAGAGCAGCGGGAGGTGCTGCCGAAATTCGTCTCGGATCGGGTAGTCTGGGAGAACGTACTATCTGCGGATCCGGCGGCTGCTAGGAGCCCACCTAGTAGAGTTTCAGGTTGATGCACGCGTAAAAAAATAAATATATGATGCATTTTTTTCCTATTTGATATATAAATGCTATGTTCGTCTGTTTTGTTGCTGATTAGAGGATGGATAATCGTGGCTGGATGTACGATGGCAGAATCAGTCAGTGGAACTATACTGATGAATGGGGAGAAAAGACCGAGCAGTTTGTGGATAGGGCGTTTGCCATCCCTAGCAGACATATAAGTGTTTGGTGCCCTTGTAGTAAGTGCGCTAACCGAAAGGCACAGGACAAGGAAACTATGAGTATGCACCTGATCAAGTTTGGGTTCACACCGTCCTACAGGATTTGGACTTACCATGGAGAAAAGGCAAAGAAACGTGCTAGGAAGGAGGTGCGGCGATTCAACCTAGGGGGAATATGACACTGGTTTTGATAGGTGCTTAGAAAACTTGGCTAATGGTAATGTGCCTGAAAGCCCTCATGTAGAGGTGGAGACACCTCAGGATGCGGAGACAAGTGAGGACCCGGAGGAAAACACAAAGGAGTATTATGAGGCTCTGTTTGCTTCGCAGAAACCCCTACATGAAAATACAGAGGTTACCCAACTAGATGCCATCGCTCGCCTTATGGCCTTGAAGTGCCATAGGAACTTGTGCAGAGATGGGTTCGATGAACTTCTGGTCATCGTAGGCAGCCTTCTGCCGAAAGGGCACCTCTTGCCGCAAAACTTCTACTATTCGACCAAATTGCTCAGTGACCTTAAGATGTCATCTCAGCAGATACACGCTTGTCCAAAGGGATGCATGCTATTCAGAGAGGAGCACGCTGACACAAATTATTGCATCAAATGCAATTCCTCTAGGTACTTTGAGCTAGACCGCAATGGTGATGGTCAGAAGAGGCAGACCACGGTTGCCAAGAATATCCTCCTCTATCTTCCAGTTCTACCGAGGATCCAGCGGCTCTTCATGACCGAGGATACTGCCCAGCAGATGAGGTGGGCCATGGAAGGAAACAGATACACCGACAATATGATACATCCGTCGGATGGTACTGCATGGAAGAACTTTGTCAAGAAATTTCGAAAGCAGGTGACCCGAGGAGCGTAGCAGTTGCGATATCAACCGATGGGTTCAATCCATATGGTATGTCGGTTGCAGTATACAGTTGTTGGCCAGTGTTTGTTATTCCTATGAACCTCCCCCCTGGCGTCTGCATGAGATCAGAGAACATGTTTGTGTCAATGATAATCCCGGGCCCAAATACCCGGGTAAGAACATGAATGTGTACCTGGAACCGCTGGTGGATGACTTGGTTCGTGGCTGGGAAGGTCGCGGGATCCGAACATATGACGCATCAAAGAAGGAGTACTTCGATATGTATGTGTGGTACCACACGTCCCTACATGACCTGCCAACACGTGCTTTGTTCTGCGGGTGGTGTACACATGGGAAGTGGCCTTGCCCACAATGCAGGCAGGTCGTGACTTTCTTCTGGCTAAACAAGGGAGGCAAGTATTCATGCTTTGATGAAGCTCGACAGTTCCTTGAGCGGAGGCATGCATACAGGAGTGATGTAAAGAGTTTCAAGAAAGGCCGTGTTGTCCGTGGCCCGAAGCCAATTCCGAAGACGGAACGGAAATCAAGGCCGAGTTAGATGCTCTTCAGCCTAGCCCTGATGGGAATGGTTTCTTGGGATATGGGGAGACACACCAATGGACTCACAAGCCGTGCTTATGGAAGCTCCCTTACTTTGAGTTTCTCGAGCTCCCGCATAACATTGATGTAATGCACACCGAGATGAATATTAGTGAAACCATTTGGAGCACGATTGTGGACACCGAGAAGACGAAGGATAACATAAAGGCTCGAATTGATCAAGAAATGTGGTGCGATAGGCCGGAGTTGAACATGCAGCCACCTCATGGTGCCAAAAAAACTTGGACTAAGCCACACGCTCCGTTCTGCCTCACAAAGGCCCAAAAAAGGGAGGTCTTCCAATGGATGAAGGACTCCTTGTTTTTCCCCGATGGGTTCGCAGCCAACTGGATGAGGGGTCTGAACATTGAAACGTTGCGAGTACAAGGACTGAAGAGTCATGACTACCACATATGGCTTGAGCGGATAATGCCGGTGATGATTCGAGGCTATGTCCCTGAGAAGACTTGGCGAGTGCTAGCGAGGTTGAGTTTTTTTTTCCGCCAGATTTGTGCTAGGGAGTTAGACACTAAAGTGATTGAGAAGCTGGATGAAGAGGCACCCGTGTTGCTTTGCGATCTAGAGAAGATCTTTCCTCCAGGGTTCTTTAATCCGATGCAACATATGATCCTGCACCTCGCGGAGGAATGCTTAAAGGGGGGGCGAATTGGGGCCGTTGGCAGTTTGGTCCCAAGAGAGAAACACAAAAGCTTCGTCAAATGACTGGCAATAAATGCAAGATCGAAGCATCCATAGCCGAGGCAGTCCTGAACGTGGAGGTGGCAAACTTCACCACTAAGCACTATGATCCCAACATTCCCACAAAGCACAACCCGGTCCTCCGTTACAATGCCGCCAACAATGAAGAAGTACCCAAGCTTAGCATCTTCGTGGGGCTTGGTGGCAAGTCAAGTGGCTCGAAGCCGTACAGAACGGACCGGCAGGAGCGGACCTTGATCCACTCGTATGTCTTCAACACCATGGTCGAAGTGAAGCCGTACATCGAGTAAGTGCGAACCATTTAGTTATTCGCAAACATTCACTCGTATTTTCGTGGCTAACTCTTCCTCTTTTCATCGGTATAGGCAATTTAAGGCTATACATTGGAAGAATACCCACGGGAGCCTACCCCGGAAGAATCCAAGCAAATTTTCGATAAGGGCGGCGGTTTCGGTTTCAGTAGCTGGTTCTGTAATTTGGTACTTTTCTATCCAAATTAGCTAGCACTTCCGACATTTATCGGTCATTTCTCGTTCTAAACTTCTCGTGCTAAACTTGTAGGCAAGAACTGACAAAGAGATGAAGTCAGAGCTAAGAAAAATTGCTAGGGGCTTTGACCATTCCCTCGAAGCGTTCAACTCCTATGACGTGAACGGGTATCGCTTCCAGACCCATAAATACACAACAAGCTAGCCCAACGCGAAGACAATAAATAGTGGGGTGGTATGTCAAGGTGACGATGGGCTCCATTACTATGGAAGAGTCGAGGATATATACGAGCTGAATTACGGGTTTCAGAAAGGGCTAAATCCCGTCGTCTTCAAATGTCATTGGTTTGACCCACGTCGGGTGAGACGGGATCCTGAAATTGGGTTGGTCGAAGTTGAAAGGAACTTTGTTTATAAGGGAGAGGATGTGTACATCTTGGCTACCCAGGCCTTTCAAGTATTCTATCTCCCGTACGCGTGCAGAAACCCGACAAAACGTCTACATGGATGGGATGTTGTGATGACGGTGCCTTCACGCAATAGGCCGCCCCCGCCAAACAAGGACGATTACCGCCGCGTAGACCCCTCAGCAAAGAGTGTCGAGTTCTATCAGGAAGAAGGGCTCCATTTCACAATCGCCTTGCCGACTATCGATGACATGGTCGTAGACGATGAACAAGAAGATGCGGGCTTGGATGGGGACAATGCAGAAGATGAAGCTGAGGATGTTTGTGCCCCGGAAGACCTGAGTTTGCTCGAGGCGTTCAGAGCAGGGATTGACCTCGATGCAGATGGACCACCTCCAGGTTTCATTGATGATTATTGGTTCGCCGAGCCTGATGACGATGAGGAGACACGCGGTCCAATCACGGATGGCGACACAGGCTACTGATCTATGTAGTAGTAATTGTGAGGCTAGCCTATTTGTAATAACTCTGTGTAATAGTGATTGTCTAGCTAGGTTATTTGTAAGAACTCCGTGCTATGTTTGAGAGAACTCTATGCTAGCTATTTGTTGCTTCCACTAATTAATGTTCATCCTTTTGCATTATTGTTGCTTTCATTAATGTTCATCTACTTATATTTCTGTTGCTTTCACTAATATTTATCTCTTTACAATATTGCGTACTAATAAACCACTCTCTTCATTTGTGTTTGCAGGTGATTGAAGCATGCCGCCAAAAAAAGGGTGGCGGTCTTAAAAAGAAGCTCAAGGACTTGGTAGGTGTAGGGACTTCGAGGCGGGGCCGAGCTACTACCCCCCCTCCTAACCTCCCTCATGTCGCTCCCACAGGGCGGCCGCGTAGGAAGAATGCGACGTGGGTACTCACTCCTAGCCCCCCTCCCGCAGCCGATGATGATGAGGAGGAGGACCAGGAGCACCACGGGGGTGGGGAGGACCAGGAGGAGGAGGGGGTGGGGAGGACCGGAGGAGGAGGGGGACGAGGAGGACCTCTCGGAGGATGAGGGGTTGGGGAACTTACCGTTCGATCCTGATCCAAACCTAGTTTGGGAAGCGCCGGAGGATTACCGGTACGTTCCAGCTGTGGAGAGGCTGAGGCCACGTGATAGGAAGCCATATCGGCGTGGGATAACACAGCTCCCCGGACTGGCGCTACAGGCATGTTGTTCTAGAGCCCTATGGAAGGAGGTACATGTTAATTTTTGGCATTTCATTATCGCAATTTTGTCATTATCAAAATTATTATCACATACATATTGATGTTGTCGTTTCATGGTGCAGCTCGTTCAAGTTTGAAGACCCGTCGCAGAGACCGCCACGTGGGTACTCGAACATCCTTGGGGGCCTACTTAGATGGTATTTCCCCGGGATAGTTGATACGTCTCCGACGTATCGATAATTTCTTATGTTCCATGCCACATTATTGATGATATCTACATGTTTTATGCATACTTTATGTCATATTTATGCGTTTTTGAACTAACCTATTGACGAGATGCCGAGTGCCTCCTTTTCTGCTGTTTTTGGTTTCGAAATCTTAGTAAGGAAATATTCTCGGAATTGGACGAAATCAACGCCCCGAGTCTTATAATTGGACGAAGCTTCCGAACACCCGAGCCGCCGAGGGGAGCCACGGGGGCCCCACACAACACCGGCGCGGCAGGAGGGGCCGCGCCCCCTAGTGTGTGGGCCCACCGGGCCCCCTCGAGGCTGCCCTTCCGCCTATTTAAGGTCTCCGTCGCGAAAACCCTATCACGTTCGACGAAACCAGAAAACCTTCCAGAGCCGCCGCCATCGCGAGCCAAGATCGGGGACAGGAGTCTCTGTTCGCACGCCGCCGGGACGGAAGTGCCCGGAAGGCTTCTCCATCAACACCACCGCCATCTTCACCAACGCCTGTCTCCATGAGGAGGGAGTAGTTCTCCATCGAGGCTCGGGGCTGTACCGGTAGCTATGTGGCTCATCTCTCTCCTATGTACTTCAATACAATAATCTCATGAGCTGCCTTACATGATTGAGATTCATATGATGATGCTTGTAATCTAGATGTCATTATACTAGTCAAGTGGATTTTACTTATGTGATCTCCGGAGACTCCTTGTCCCACGTGTGTAAAGGTGACAGTGTGTGCACCGTGTGGGTCTCTTAGGCTATATTTCACAGAATACTTATTCGTTGTTATGAATGGCATAGTGAAGTGCTTATTTATATCTCTTTATGATTGCAATGTGTTTTGTATCACAACTTATCTGTGTGCTACTCTAGTGATGTTATTAAAGTAGTTTATTCCTGCACGGTGTAATGGTGACAGTGTGTGCATCGTGTAGTACTTGGCGTAGGCTATGATTGTGATCTCTTGTAGATTATGAAGTTAACTATTGCTATGATGGTATTGATGTGATCTATGCCTCCTTTCGTAGTGTGAAGGTGACGTGTGCATGCTATGTTAGTACTTGGTTTGGTTATGTTGATCTGTTATGCACTCTAAGGTTATTTAAATATGAACATTGAATATTGTGGAGCTTGTTAACTCCGCATTGAGGGTTCGTGTAATCCTACACAGTTAGTGGTGTTCATCATCCAACAAGAGGGTGTAGAGTCTAGCATCTATTTATTTACTCGTTATGTGATCAATGTTGAGAGTGTCCACTAGTGAAAGTATGATCCCTAGGCCTTGTTCCTAAATACGCTATCGCTGCTTGTTTACTTGTTCTGCATGTTTACTTCTGCAATATTACTACCATCAATGCACGCCTTTCAGCGCCGTACTACTGCTCATATTCATTCATACCACTTGTATTTCACTATCTCTTCGCCGAACTAGTGCACCTATTAGGTGTGTTGGGGACACAAGAGACTTCTTGCTTTGTGGTTGCGGGGTTGCATGAGAGGGATATCTTTGACCTCTTCCTCCCTGAGTTCGATAAACCTTGGGTGATCCACTTAAGGAAACTTGCTGCTGTTCTACAAACCTCGCTCTTGGAGGCCCAACACTGTCTACAAGAATAGAAGCACCCGTAGACATCAAGATATTTTGCGCCGTTGCGGGAGGAAAGGTAAAGGCACTCATACTCCGGTCCCGGGTAAAGTACTTTTCTGTTACCGTTGCGTGTGTGCTCAAAGCTATTTCCTTTAGATCCTGCAATTGCATCTTTTTGTTTCTTGTTTACACTAGTTTGGCATAATGGACAACAATAAGCTTCTTATTCTATTTCCTGATTTAAGACATGGATGGTTTGATGCGAAAATTAAAAAACCTATGAAACATATTAGTATGAATGCTTTGAACACCATTGTTGCTAATGATATGGAAAATTCTAAGCTTGGGAAGCTGGCTTTGATGAGCATGATATTTTTAATCCCCCAAGCATTGAGGAGAAAATTTACTTTGATGATACTTTGCCTCCTATTTATGATGATTATAATGATATTGGTCTTTTAGTACCGCCTGTTATGGAGGATAAGTTTAATTATGATTACAATATGCCTCTTATATTTGATGATGAGAATAATAATGATAGCTACTTTGTTGAATTTGCTCCCACTACAACTAATAAAATTGATCATGCTTATGTGGAGAGTAATAATTTTATGCATATAGCTCATGATAAGAATGTTTTATGTGATACTTATATTGTTGAGTTTGTTCATGATGCCTCTAAAAGTTATTATGAGAGAGGGAAACATGGTTATATGCATCTTAATAATATTAAGTTTCCCCTCTTTATGTTGAGAATTTTGAAGTTGCGCTTGTATTGCCTTCTTATGCTTGTCACTTTGCTCCTCATAAATTTATTTGTGTACAAGATTCCTTTTCATAGGAAGCATGTTAGGCTTAAATGTGTTTTGAATTTGCTTCTTGATGCTCTCTTTTGCTTCAACTCTTATTTCTTGCGAGTGCATCATTAAAATTCCTGAGCCCATCTTAATGGCTATAAAGAAAGAACTTCTTGGGAGATAACCCATGTGTTTATTTTGCTACAGTACTTTTGTTTTATATTTGTGTCTTGGAAGTTGTTACTACTGTAGAAACCTCTCCTTATCCTTATTTTATTGCATTGTTGTGCCAAGTAAAGTCTTTGATAGTAAAGTCAATACTAGATTTGGATACTAGCAAACAGATTCTGTCACGAATCTGGGCAGAATTATCTGTAGGTAACTCAGAAAAATCTGCCAATTACGTGCGTGATCCCAGATATGTATGCAACTTTCATTCAATTTGGGCATTTTCATCTGAGCAAGTCTGGTGCCACTTTAAAATTCGTCTTTACGGACTATTCTGTTTTGACAGATTCTGCCTTTTATTTCGCATTGCTTCTTTCGCTGTGTTGGATGGATTTCTTTGTTCCATTAACTTCCAGTAGCTTTGGGCAATGTCCAGAAGTGTTAAGAATGATTGTATCACCTCTGAACATGTGAAATTTTGATTATGCACTAACCCTCTAATGAGTTTGTTTCGAGTTTGGTGTGGAGGAAGTTTTCAAGGGTCAAGAGGAGGATGATATACTATGATCAAGAAGAGTGAAAAGTCTAAGCTTGGGGATGCCCGGTGGTTCATCCCTGCATATTTCAAGAAGACCCAAGCATCTAAGCTTGGGGATGCCCAAGGCATCCCCTTCTTCATCGACAAATTTATCAGGTTCCTCCCTTGAAACTACATTTTTATTCGGTCACATCTTATGTACTTTACTTGGAGCGTCTATGTACTTTTGTTTGTGTTTTTGTTTGAATAAATACTTGTGTGGGAGAGAGACACGCTCCGCTGGTTCGTATGAACACATGTGTTCTTAGCTTTTAATGTTCATGACGAAGGTTGAAACGCTCCGTTCATTGTTATATGGTTGGAAACGGAAAATGCTACATGTAGTAATTGGTAAAATGTCTTGGATAATGTGATACTTGGCAATTGTTGTGCTCATGTTTAAGCTCTTGCATCATATACTTTGCACCTATTAATGAAGAAATACATAGAGCTTGCTAAAATTTGGTTTGCATAATTGGTCTCTCTAAGGTCTAGATAATTTCTAGTATTGAGTTTGAACAACAAGGAAGACGGTGTAGAGTCTTATAATGTTTACAATATGTCTTTTATGTAAGTTTTGCTGCACCGGTTCATCCTTGTGTTTGTTTCAAATAACCTTGCTAGCCTAAACCTTGTATCGAGAGGGAATACTTCTCATGCATCCAAAATCCTTGAGCCAACCACTATGCCATTTGTGTCCACCATACCTACCTACTACATGGTATTTCTCCCCATTCCAAAGTAAATTGCTTGAGTGCTACCTTTAAATTTCCATCATTCGCCTTTGCAATATATAGCTCATGGGACAAAATAGCCTTAAAAACTATTGTGGTATTGAATATGTACTTATGCACTTTATCTCTTATTAAGTTGCTTGTTGTGCGATAACCATGTTCTGGGGACGCCATCAACTACTCTTTGTTGAATATCATGTGAGTTGCTATGCATGTTCGTCTTGTCTGAAGTAAGCGGTTTTCACAATCAAATGGTTTGAGTATGCATGCTATGTTAGAGAAGAACATTCGCTAACTAAAGCCATGAATCATGGTGGAAGTTTGGACATAATACCTCAATCTCTTATGAGAATATTAGCTGAATGCTTAAGCATTGAAGAGTCCATTATCTTGTCTATGTTGTCCCGGTATGGGTGTCTAAGTTGAAGAATGATCAAAAGCGAGAAATCCAATGCGAACTTTCTCCTTAGACCCTTGTACAGGCGGCATAGAGGTACCCCTTTGTGACACTTGGTTGAAACATATGTTATGCAATGATAATCAGTATTAACCCAAGCTAATTAGGAGAAGGTGCGGGCACTATTAGTATACTATGCATGAGGCTTGCAACTTGTAAGATATAATTTACATGATACATATGCTTTATTACTACCGTTGACAAAATTGTTTCATGTTTTCAAAATAAAAGCTCTAGCACAAATATAGCAATCGATGCTTTCCTCTTTGAAGGACCTTTCTTTTACTTTATGTTGAGTCAGTTCACCTATTTCTCTCCACCTCAAGAAGCAAACACTTGTGTGAATTGTGCATTGATTCCTACATACTTGCATATTGCACTTGTTATATTACTTTACATTGACACTATCCATGAGATATACATGTTATAAGTTGAAAGCAACCGCTGAAACTTAATCTTCCTTTGTGTTGCTTCAATACCTTTACTTTGATTTATTGCTTTATGAGTTAACTCTTATGCAAGACTTATTGATGCTTGTCTTGAAGTACTATTCATGAAAAGTCTTTGCTTTATGATTCAGTTGTTTACTCATGTCATTACCATTGTTTTGATCGCGCATTCATTACATATGCTTACAATAGTATGATCAAGGTTATGATGGCATGTCACTAAATTATCTTTGTTATCATTTACTTGCTTGAGGAACTAAGCAGGGGATGCGTACGTCTCGACGTATCGATAATTTCTTATGTTCCATGCCACATTATTGATGATATCTACATGTTTTATGCATACTTTATGTCATATTTATGCGTTTTCCGGAACTAACCTATTGACGAGATGCCGAGTGCCAGTTCCTGTTTTTGCTGTTTTTGGTTTGAGAAATCCTAGTAAGGAAATATTCTCGGAATTGGACGAAATCAACGCCCGAGTCTTATAATTGGACGAAGCTTCCAACACCCGAGATCGCCCGCCAGAGGGGGCAACCCCAGCCAGCATAGGGCCGGCCCATGTGTGGGCCCCTCGAGACCTTGAGCAGGCCTTAAGGTCCGTCTTAAATTTTATCTCATTGATGAAGCAGAAAACCTTCGAGCCGCCGCCATCGCGAAGCCAAGATGCGGGGGACCAAGATCAAGCAGTCCGAACGCCAAGGTCCTGGAAGGCTTCCCCAAACCACCGCCACCTCATCCCGCGTTGTCTCCCATGAGGAGGGAGTAGTTCTCCATCGAGGCTCGGAACTGTACCGGTAGCTATGTGGTTCATCTCTCTCCTATGTACTTCATACAATAATCTCATGAGCTGCCTTACATGATTGAGATTCATATGATGATGCTTGTAATCTAGATGTCATTATGCTAGTCAAGTGGATTTTACTTATGTGATCTCCAGGAGACTCCTTGTCCCACGTGTGTAAAGGTGAGTGTGTGCACCGTGTGGGTCTCTTAGGCTATATTTCACAAAATATTCACTGATATGAATGGCATAGTGAAGTGCTTATTTATATCTCTTTATGATTGCAATGTGTTTTGTATCACAACATCTGTGTGCTACTCTAGTGATGTTATTAAAGTAGTTTATTCCTCCTGCACGGTGTAATGGTGATAGTATGTGCATCGTGCAGTACTTGGCGTAGGCTATGATTGTGATCTCTTGTAGATTATGAAGTTAACTATTGCTATGATGATATTGATGTGATCTATGCCTCCTTTCGTAGTGTGAAGGTGACAGTGTGCATGCTATATTAGTACTTGGTTTGGTTATGTTGATCTGTTATGCACTCTAAGGTTATTTAAATATGAACATTGAATATTGTGGAACTTGTTAACTCCGGCATTGAGGGTTCGTGTAATCCTACACAATTAGTGGTGTTCATCATCCAACAAGAGGGTGTAGAGTCTAGCATCTATTTATTTATTCTGTTATGTGATCAATGTTGAGTGTCCACTAGTGAAAGTATGATCCCTAGGCCTTGTTCCTAAATCTTTCTCATCGCTTTGTTTCTTATCTTGCATGTTTACTTCCTGCAATACCATCAATGCGCCCGCCAGCACTTTTCTGCGCCGTACTACTGCTCATATTCATTCATACCACTTGTATTTCACTATCTCTTCGCGAACTAGTGCACCTATTAGGTGTGTTGGGGACACAAGAGACTTCTTGCTTTGTGGTTGCGGGGTTGCATGAGAGGGATATCTTTGACCTCTTCCTCCCCGAGTTCGATAAACCTTGGGTGATCCACTTAAGGGAAACTTGTTGTTCTACAAACCTCTGCTCTTGGAGGCCCAACACTGTCTACAAGAATAGAAGCACCCGTAGACATCAATAGTCAATCTCCCTACTGGTGGCTGCGACGTAGCTTGGAGGTGGGCGCACTACAGCCTCGCGGAAGATCCTCTTGGCCGCGGCACCACGGCGGATTTGGTTGTTGCCAAATTGGGTACGTGACTTTTGACTTCTTACCATTCATACACTCTCCTTGGTTCACAATAATTGCACTAATGCCCCTTGTTTTACCTATGTGCATGGTTGCAGAAATACTTCAAGAGGGCCGAGGGCAAGGAGAATGCGTGCGATGATGTCCTACACTAGCTTGCAAGGAAGAGGGTGACTGGCATGCACTACGAGGCACGTGTTCAATGCGTCCGCGACTGGCACGCCAACCGCTTCGTCCACATGACTAAGGAGGATGCTCGCGACACGCTCATGCAGCCGTGGCAGTACTTGCAGGTATTTGCATTTATGTGTTATTAATTTCTTTATCGCCATGTAGTTTATTTTACCATAATGGGTTTATCTTGTGCATGTAGAACCCTCCTCAGTACGTCGGGACGATAGGTGCTTTCTTGCGATGGTCATGTGGTGGACATGCCCCCGGTACCTCAAGAAGCACGAGGAGGGCAAGAAGAAGCGGGCAGAGATGCGAGGTGGATCGCATATCCAAGGGAGCATCCCCATCTCTCTTCACTGCAGAACGAGGTGAGCAAATTAATGGTTCCTTCATTCTTTGAATTCATGTTATATATTTGTTAACTCCGCAAGGGTGTGCCACTTCACTCAATTACATGTTCTCTTTTGCAGGAAGTCGGGACAGGAGCGAAGCCTAACGTCTTTGCCGTGCTAAAGAAGATGAAGCAAAGGAAGACGCCTGATCCTGAGACGGGGTCCGTGTGGGTTAACCCGCAATCCGAGACCCGGTGCACGTCGTATGTCTCCAAGTTCAAGCGAAGTACGGCGAGGATGCCAACCGAGGCCGAGGACTTTGACCCCGAGGTCGCGGTGCTTGCGGGAGAAGGCTTGAAGCATGGCCGCCTATGGTTTGGTGACGGGTGCGTCGACCCAACGAAGGTTCCCTCTCTCCGCCAGATCCGTCGTGGTCGTAAGAGCGGCCAGCCTGGTAGAGCCCCGGCCACGGGCTTCGGATCTAGCTATCGAGCGGTTACGGGTATGTTCTTCCTCGGGCCTCTACATTTCCTTTACCTGCTTTCCATTGAAATGTTAATGACATCGCGGCAACACAACGTAGGAGGAGATGGCGGCGAAGGAGCAGGCGGCCCGGGAGCAAAGGGCGCAGATGGAGCAGCGTTCGGAGTACCGGCGGCGGCAGACACGAGATGATGCGCGGATGCAACAAAGAGACGATGATGCGGCAGCTCGAGCACGATGAGTGGTGATGAGTTAGACGGTTCGACTTCTCCACCGGAGTCTTCTGCTCCTCCACCTTACTCCATGCCGTGGATGCCGCCACCGCCCACTCGGACCCCGGGGACACCTATCACCGTCAACAACATGAACATCATCCGGAGCATGAACCGCGGTGAGTCCTCCTACACTTGTGCCCAACCCGCTACTTGTACTTGTTTAAGTGTTCAATATGCAAATGCAAATGTTCATTCCATCAACCTGCTTATAGATTATATGTCACAAGGCAATGACGATGAGGCCGGCGGAAGCGGAGGAGGACAAGGTTGATGGCATGGTCGTCGTGCACTTATCGTCATTGTAATGGATTGTTCGCACTTGTTATGGATTGTAATAATGGACATTGCTATGCATGAACTATGTGTGCTCGATGTGGACTCTATGTAACGGATTGTATGCATGAACTATGTGTTGCTCGACGTATTTGTGGTGTTGTTGATGTGTTTGGTGATCATATGTTGATATATATGTTATATATGCTATATTTGTGAAATGCAATATTTGAACTGCAGGGATAAATGAAAAACAGCAAAAAAATGAAAAAATCAGGCCCCTTTGCTCTGTGTGTGCACACGGCGTCACTTTGCCGTGTGCACACACACGACAAAGGGGCCACGTGGCGCCCACCTGTGCGCTTGGGAGCTCCGAAGGGGGTCTGCTGGAACTGTTTTTGCCGTGCGGGCTGGCCTGCTGCCGCACGGCAAAGCAACTGCACAGCACATAAATAGCGCACGGCAACGTGCCCCCGCACGGTAAAGGAGGCGCCGCACGGAAATGTTTGGTCGCACGGCAATGTTTGGCCGCACGGCAAAGAACCGCACGCACGGCAACGCTGGGCCGCACGGCAAAGAACCGCACGCACGGCAAAGATTACGACGCATGGCAATGGCCTTTGCCGTGCAGATCGGCGACGCGCACGGCAACGTTGGCTTTGCCGTCGGTATCTTTGCCGGGCAGCCTGTGCCGTGCGTGCACGCACGGCAAAGCCTTTGCCGTGCGTATAGCAGCCTTTGCCGTGCAAAGTGCCGCACGGCAACGGCCTTTTCTCCCGTAGTGTACGTTGTACTAGCAGTTTTTTTTTGTCTTTCTTAAATATGATACGGAGTACAGTACACTTTTATGGTTTATTCTGGAAAAAAAGGAAGCAAGTATTTCTTCATCAGAGACTTTAGAGCATCTCTAGTAGTACCCGTTTAAAGTCGAACCGAAAAGACGGAGTTCGGTCTCCCGAATTTTTCAGTTTCGCTGTTTTTAGTCGTCGCGCAGAATAGAAACCAAAAACGCGAACTAAAAACGGAAATCAAAAGTCACGAATTTTTTTGCTGCGATGATCCATGCGAAATGAAACGAAATCTTGCTCTGATCGAGCTACATTCGAACATAATTTACAATACTAATCAAAATAATTAACTAAACCTATTCCACCGCGCTAATTTGACCACAAAAACTAAGAAATTAGCCCCGGGATTGTCACCAGGGTTGTCCTAGCAGCAGAGGAGGGTTTTTGGCTCGCCGGGGACGCCTATGCGAGGACGAGTGCGGCCACCTCGAACGCCACCGCCTCCGCTGAGCTCCCGCAGGTGAGAGGCAGCCTGTCTTCCTCGTCGTCGTCGTTGCCGTCGCCGCGCGGCGGAAGAGCCGGCAGCGGCGGGATGCACGTGTCAGCGGGCGGCGCGTCGGCTTCCCCCTCGCGCGCCTCCTCGCGCGCAGACCGACGCGCGAACCTACGCGGCCACTTGCGGGCCGCCCGCTTCCAAGCTCCGTCGAAGCGCGCCCGCCTCGCGCGGTCCGCCCTCGACCGCACACCCGGCGGATGCGGTGGCGATTTTCCGCTGCCAATTCGGCCCCTCCCCTACCGGCGCGTCTAAAGCGCGCCATTGCGGAGGTAGGGGTGGTGGCGGCGGATCGGAAAAGCAGAAGACGGCGGACTAATTTGTCGCCGGAGGTGGAGCGGTGGCAGTGGCGGCGGGGGAGTAGGGTTTTGGAACCCAACTCGCCCCCGCGCCCTATATAAATACGGGGCGACCGTCCACTTTGTCGGGCCCCCGAACTCATTTTACGGGCCAGGCCGCAAGTTCAGCCTCCGTTTTGGGCCTCTTTCGGTCTGAACCTGTATTTTCGTCGGAATTTTCGGTTCAGGCCCCTTTTTCAATCACCGTTAGAGCATCTCTAACAGAGCCCGTATTTGTTCGAACCGAAAAAACGGAGTTCAGTCTCCCGAAAAACGAATTGAGAGCGCATTTGGGCACGGCGCAGAACATAAACTGTAAACCCAAACCGAACTCGGAAAAATCAAATGACGCGGGAAATCGATTTTCGTGATTGCAGTCGATTTCATCTGATCAAGCTTAATTCGATCATAATTCACACTAATAGTGGTAAAATACAACCGCATTGCACCTAAATTACCTACTACGGACCTAATTCGACTAGAAATTAAGGTTCCCGGCGACTATACTGTCACCGGGCGTTGGCGGAGGCTTTTTGGACGCCGCCGATTGCTAGGCGATGACGAGGGCCGCCGCGCCGGAGGCGCTCCCGCAGAGCAGAGGCGGTCCGTCTGCGTCGTCGTCGCCGCTCGGGGGCAACGGCGGGCTGCACCCGCCGGCAGCGGGGGGCTCCTCCGCTTCCCCAGCCGCCTCCGCAGCCGCAGCCGCCTCCGCGCGCGCTTGAAGTTGGCGCGCCATTACGCCCGGTCACTTGCGGCCGGCCCGCTTCCATGCGCCGTCGGAGCGCGCCCGCCTGCCGCGCTCCTTCTCCGCCCGTACGCCCGGCGGACGGCGACTTGCCCTTCCGGCGCCGGATCGGCCACCGCCCCTACCCACGCGTCTTAAACGCGTCATTTCAGACGACGGAGTGGTGACCGTAGCGGCGGAGCGGTGTTCGAGCGCCCGGGATTGCTCGTCGGAGCGGCGGCGGGAGAGGAGCGGCGGGAGGGGAGTAGGGTTTCCGAACCGAACTCCTCCGCGAACCCTTTTAATAGGGGCCGTGAGGTGAGTTTCTCGGGCCCTGAACTTCCAGTTCGGGCCGGCCCATGTTTACGGGCTCTGATCTGCGAGCATTTTAGCCCGAACCCGTAAATCCGCCGGAAAAGTTCGGTTCCGACGGGATTTACGGGCTCTGTTAGAGTTGCTCTTAGAGTTGCTCTTAGAAACGAGTGGTGCTTTATATAGGCGGCACAGTACGTAAGCAAACAGGTGCCCTGAGGGAATCTCCTACGGGGCGACCCATCCCGCGTCCGCGCGTCCGGATGGGTCGAAACGGACAAAATCGCGGCCCAGAGCACGGACCCATCCCTAAAACGGATGGCCGCGGCGTCCGGGACGACCCAAACCCGGCCCAAATCTTGGACGAGTTTGCGTGGCCGAGGACGCGAAAGGCTGGTCGCTCGCGTCCTCCCTTGTCCCCGGCCGCCCGTCGCCTCCCAAAACGAAACACTCCACTCCACTCCCAAAACCTAGAGATGGCCGACGACGGCCGCCGCCACCGCCACCACCGCCACCATCGGAGAGGAGGCACGGCTCGCGGCCGTTGCCGCTCCTGCCGTGGAGGTGGCTCTGAACGGACGCTCCGGTGGTCGTGGAGCCGGGCCGCCAACGAAGAAGGCGGCCCGAGCTCACGCGGAGGCGGCGATGAAGACCAAGAAGCGGGGGACCGGCGCGGGCGTCGATCAACGGAAGAAGGAGGCCGCCGCCGCGAGGAGCGATGCGGGCGGCGGAGCGCTCCTCGAACTCCAAACGCGGGCGAAGAACAGTCTCATTCAAGAGCAGCGGCGCAGGCCATGCTCTTTACGGCCACGCAGCGCTCGAGCACATGATCATCCCGGCACCGGCACGGCTCTGGGGGAGCTCGGCCTCGTCCGTGACCCGGCCCCTTCCTCCAAGGTCAACTGCCGCACCGACTGCCCCGTTTGCGCACGAAATGGGGGCACATTCAGGGCGGCACGCGTACTAGTCACGGGATGGGTCACCGGAGGTGGGTGAGTCCATGACGGGGCCGTCACCTTCGTCCATTGACCTCAACTGTGCGCCGGCGAACTCCAAAGGCCCCAAGCACCTGGGAGCAGCTACGATGGCCGGTGCACGCAACCTGTTCGACGATTTGTCGGCCGAGCGCGCGATCACCGTCCACCGTGCAGGCCCCTCCGTCTTCCGCGACAATGCCGACGACCCTGCCATATCCTTCGACACGGAGGCTCCACCCACCTCCGTTGACACACGGGAGGGCACAACCCTTGTCCCGACAACATAAACATCGAGGAGGAGCCGTTGTTCGGTGAGGGCCTCACACAAGCCGCAGTGCACAAGCTAGAGCTCGCCGGGTAAGCAAACGAACCGCCAACTACACGGAGAAGGAGGACAAGGTGCTCGTCCAAGGATGGTTGACCATCGGGCAAGATGCGTTGACAGGTGCCGAGCAGAAGGGGACCGCATTCTGGCGCCGGATCTATGAATACTTCCATGAACATCGCAAATACGGACAGCAGCCATTTGAGAGCGACCACAGCGAGATATCGCTCCAAAAGAGGTGGGGATCAATTCAAACGGAATGCAACAAGTTCCAGGCGGCATATGATCACGCGAAGCGGATCCCCGTTAGTGGCATGGGTGTGAAGGACTTGGTATGATTCTTAACCTCAACTTATTCATCCGATGTTTGCACATACGTTTATCGTTGTTGTCTCGCTTTGCTCTAGGTGTGGCGAGCTTTGGAATTCTACAAAATCAACAATGCAGAGAAGACCTTTGCCTTCCCTCATTGTTGGAAGGAACTCCACGGCACCCCCAAGTTCTAGGAGGGGTACGAGGGGTACATGGCGACCTTGACTGGCAATAACCCCGCCAAAGATGCCATGGTCATTGACCTTGATGGTGGGCAGCCTTGCGGTAGCTCCAGTTCTCGTGCAAGTCGTCCACGCGGCCACAAGTCAACCAAAGCCGACATGAAGCGTGATGCTTCGTCCATGCTATTTTATGGCACTTTGAAGGAGATGCATGCGGACAGAGAGGTGTCCACGGACAAGAGGGATGAGAGGAGGCGCCGGGAGAAAGAAGAGGACAGGAAGAAATTCTTTGATGTCCAGCAGAAGAAGCTTGAGATTGAAGAGGTCAAGGCCAAGACCAAAGCTAAAGAACTTGAGCTCATAGCAATGGCAAGGGCCAAAGAGGTGGAGATGAAGGCGAAGGAAGTTGAGCTCAAACGCCAAGCCGAGGACAACCTCATCATGAACGCCGACTTGACCAACATGAGCGAGGCGAAGAGAGCTTGGTTCGAGAAGAGACAGAAGGAGATCCTCGAGCGCCCAAATTGAGTTAGACAATCTCAATTGTAATTTTTATATTTTTCTCAAACTATGGCACATTTTATTTGATTTATCATGGTACATTTGATAATATTTTATGCTATTTGATATTATTTTATGTTTGTTATATACTCCCTCCGTTTCATTTTATAGTGCCTATAGTTTTTTGGCACGGAAATTAGCGTAAGAGTATTTTTTACACAAGACCCCCTGGCTGAACGATTTGATATCAGAGTAAAATTAGGGAATCGATAACTTCCTAACTTACCGTAACAAATCCCACAAATCTCTCTGGTTGACTCACCATTTATGTGCAACCAGGTTTAATTAAGGAAAGAAAAAACATTGATTCCTAAATCTAAGCAATCATGGGGTCATGTCTTAGGAATCTCAATTAATTGTTTCCTATTTTGTATGAATTTTTTTCATGCATGTCGTGTGAGAGTTGACCGATGGAGGGGGTAATTGAAAAAAAAGCCAAGCTACGGCCTTATGTTTTGAAACATATGCCAAAAATCTATAGACACTATAGAAAAGAACGGAGGGAGTATTATTCTATGTTTATGAGATATTATTCTATGTTTGTTAGACATTGTTTATAAGGATCTGTGGCCAGATGGCCTATTTCCCAAAGAAATAGGCCAAATGGCCAAATGGGTGGCCGCTGCGTTTGGCGCAGCGTGCGACCCAAACGGACGCGCGGACGCGGGGCTCCGTCCGTGCGTCTGCTCGGCCACGCAAACGGCCGGAAACGAACGGCCCAGTGCGTCCGTTTGGGTTGCTCGGTTGGAGATGCTGAAAGGCTGAAAGACGAGCCTGGGTCATTTGACTCGTGTTGGGCCGCCGAATGAGGCCCACAAATAAGAAAATCAAGGCTCTTTTACGACTAACACCCCAGCATTCAACGTTTTTCCATATCCCATCCCCAAACCAAGCAAACGCGCGGGCCAAGTAAAACAGGCAAAGCAGGCGAGGCAAAACGAGAAAATCGCACATCTCGCGGCCGGAGAGAGAGAGCCCTCAACTCAATAAGGACACCTGCGGTGCGGCGCCGCCCCTATAAACACCGAGCCGCCGCCGCCGCCGCCTTCCTCGCCCAAACCCTCCCCAAAACCCTACTCGATTCGGGAACTAGGGTTCCTCGCCGCCGCCGCCACCGCCGCCACCCCCTCCTGCCGCCGGTGAGCCGCCCCTCTTCCCCCTCGTTTTTCCTTGCGGGGTTTCCCCTCGGCGGTTCGTCTAGTTCGATGCTCGCTGTACTGTTCGTAGCCGTTGTCCTGGCGCTTGATCGGTGAGCCTTGGGCGCGTTTGGTTCGGCAACCCCGAATTCGAGGGAGTGCTTGCTGTGGGTGCAGCGTTGCAGTGTAATCGAGTTCGTAATTGCATCGACTGTACCTGGCGGCGCTGGTTTCGTGTTTGCTGCGACTTGGGCAGGTAGAATCGTTGCGTAATGCGTTTTATGGCAACTCTCCGAATTTTAGATTTAGCCTCGAGGTGACAGAAAATCACTTGCAAGTATCAAGTGGCTAGAGTTCAGCATTTGATAGTACGCCCTTTGCTTATCCATTGAATTAGTAGCGCACATTGGGTCGTTTTGTCCTGTTTCGCTATGCTGCGTTGTGTTCATGTGCAGCTCTTGGTATCAATGGGCTATCCTGGAGTAGCTTTCATGGATATATTGTTTTAGTGTAGTTGTTGGTATCGATGGGATATCCTGGAGTAGCTTTGCATAGATAAATTGTTTTCCCGTACATAAGAAGTGATGTGCTGTATTGCTGTACTGTTGTTGATTTAGTGCTAGCGATTGTAGTGTAATCGAGTTTGTAATTGCACCGATTGTGCCTGGTAGCGGTGGTTTTGTGTTTGCTGCAACTTCGGCAGTTAGAATCGTTGTATTTTATGACGACTCTTCCGAATTTTAGGTTTAGCCTCGAGGTGACAGAGAATCATTTGCAAGTATCAACCAGGCAGAGTTCAGCTTGAGAGTATGCCCTCGTTTTGCTTAGCCATTGAGTTAGCATTACCCAGTGTTTGTTTTGTTCTGTTTCGTTATACTGTGTTGAGTTTATGCGTAGTTGTTGGTACAAGGGGCTATCCTTGGTGTGATGAAAAAGTACCATGAGGAATTGAGTAGCTTGCGTAGGTAAATTGTTTTCCCGTGTGTAGTTAAGAACCGGTGTGCTGTATTTTCGTTTGCTCTTAAGTTGATGCTCATCTCCTTTTGTAGAGCTCAGACAATAAATACTATGGTTAAGTTGAGCAAGAAGTCTGCTGTCAAGGTTGAACCTGCCGCTGTGTCGGCCGTAGCTGGAAAATCAGGTAATTTTGAGTAACACATGTCTCGTGGTTTCTATGTAACATAGTTCTGTGGTGCCAAAGTCCTTTTTTTAATCTCAATTTGTAGGCAAGAGGAATGCGGAAGATGACATTGAGAAGGCTGCCAAGAAACGAAAAACTGCACCTCAGCTCATGCCGGTGAAGAATGATCTCAAGAAGCAGCCCCCTCCAAAGAAGGCCGAGAGCAGCAGTTCTGATGAGGATTCTTCAGAGTCCGAGGAGGAGGTGCTTCCCATGTTCTCTTCTCTTTGGCCTCTTTTGATTAATTATAAATAATAAAATGCCATTGTGCACTTGAAGGCCGTATTATTTAATTGTGATACTGCAAATAATATTATTTGGTTCGAATGTACTTATTTGCATTCATTGAGGAGCTCTATTTTGTGTCATTATTGTAAAAGAGGCATATATTTCCACTACACTCTGAAATTAACTTCCTGAATAAATCTTTCCAGGTGATGGTCCAACCGAAGAAGGCTGCACAATCTGCTAAGGAAGAGTCCAGCTCTGACAGCAGTGATGACAGCAGCTCCGATGAGGAACCTGCAAAGCCTGCTGCTTCTTCAAAGAGACCTGTTGCAGTTGCTGAGTCTGACAGCAGCAGCTCTGACAGCGACTCTGATGAGGATGATGAAGTGAGCGTTTGTTTTCATGACATGTTCATAATTGTTCCTTCTCTTGTTCTACATAATAAAATGCCATTGTGTACTTGAAGGCTGCATTATTTAATTGTGATACTACAAATATTATTTGGTTTGAATGTACTTATTTGCATTCATTACGGAGCTCTATTTTGTGTTATTATTGTAAAACAGGCATATATTTCCACTACCCTCTGAAATCAACTTCCTTAACAAATCTTTCCAGGTGATGGTCCAACCGAAGAAGGCTGCACAATCTGCTAAGCAAGAGTCCAGCTCTGACAGCAGTGATGACAGCAGTTCCGATGAGGAACCTGCAAAAAAGCCTGCTGCTTCTTCAAAGAGACCTGTTGCACTTGCTGAGTCTGACAGCAGCAGCTCTGACAGCGACTCTGATGAGGATGATGAAGTAATCATTTGTTTTCAGGACATGTTCAAAAATTGTTCCTTCTCTTGTTCTACATAATCTGCATGTGTTTTTCTCCCATTTTTCATTTCCTTCTGAATAAATCTGTTCAGGTGACAGCCAAACCAAAGACGGCTGCACAATCTGCTAAACAGGAGTCCAGCTCTGATAGCAGCGAAGATAGCAGTTCTGACGAGGAACCTGCAAAGCCTTCTGCAGCTTCAAAGAATGTGGAGTCCGACAGCAGCAGCTCTGACAGCAGCTCTGATGAAGTGAGTGTTGTTTCCAAGACATCTTCATAATTCTTCTTTCTTTTCTTTTGTCAACATCATATTTCCATTTTTAAGCATGGTCTTCATTTCTTGTTTCTTGACTCATTATATGTTAAGTTCAAGCTTACACTGTTAGCTATGTTGTATACACTGGTCATTTGTTTCTCTTGATGGACCTTTTGCAGATGTGATATGAAATACTCTTGATGTCCACAACAATACATTATTATTTTGAGCACTAAAAGCACTACATTTTCTTTGAGTTCTTGTATGCTGAAGGAAAATGTATCTTGAGTTTATTTTATATCAAATTATCGGAAATTCAAAGTTGAACTCTGGTGCATGTGCACCTGATTTAAAAACAATTATGTTATAATTGTCAAGAAAAAATCTGAAACAAATTCACAAGTTTATGTCCATGTTCCATGAGCAAATGTAAAGTTTTGTTGAAAAAATACAATCTTGGTGGCCTGTGTTAGAAAAACAGATCTGGTGGTTCAAAAAATGCTTTTGAGAGACCTGATTTTTGTTTATTTTATCTAGTACACACTGTGTCTCTTTTCTTCATGAAACTGTACAGTCAGGTAGAAGACATAAGCATCTGCGTACGGTACACATAACTATTGATATGAATATGGTACAAATATCTGTTGATATCAATTCTCATGATAGGTTAGCAAGCATATTTTATACCTTCACATCTCTGTGGGGTAGTAGTACTCCTCGGGTTGTCCTCATATTCTCCTGATTTCCTGGTCATATTTTTCTGGAGCGCATGCATAGTTATCTCTATCTTCATCAATATTTTCTTAGTCCAGAGTGTAACAATGTCTGCAGGATATGCCCATTAAAGCGCCAGCATTAGCCAAGAGGATGGAGGAATCCAGTGAAAGCTCTGATTCTGAAAGTTCTGACTCTGAGGATGAGGTAATCACTTTGCTGATTTCGAAATAGAAGCCTCATCATTCACAGTCTAACATCCTTTTGCCTTATTTGACTATTCATTTGTTTTCAGAAGCCAGCTACTCGAGTGGAGAATTCTTCAGTTTCCGCTGTACAAAAGAAAAACAAGGACTCGGACAACTCTGAAAGTGATTCTGATGATTCATCAGATGAGGTAAGCATATTCTTGCCAATTCATCAGATGTGAATACTCACTACTCATACTTCCATTTCCCTGAACTTATGATTTTAATTCTGTGGATTATGCTCAAGCATTGTTCTTAGCTGTCATTAGTTCTTAGTCCTAATAACTGAAATTTTATGCAGGATATGCCCACTAAAGAGCCAGTCGCCAAGAGAATGGAAGAATCCAGTGATAGTTCTGATTCTGAAGCTGACTCTGAGGATGAGGTAATCATTTACTATTTATTTAAGATTGAGGCATCATCATTCTTAGTCTTTATAATGTTCTTACATTTTCGATCTACTTGCAGGATACCAAGGCTGTTGTTGCTAAAAAGAACGAAGAATCTAGCAATATCTCAGATACTGACTCAGATTCTGATGAAGTAAGTGTTCCGGGACTTGTTTTCTCTTGGTAACTTTCTGTTGTGCAACATTCGTATTTCTTCTCCACTGTTTTGTGGTCAGCAAAATCTTGTTACCCATGCTACTACCTCTGTTCTGAAATAAGTGTCACAATTTTGTCTAGTTTCGGGTGCATCTAGACACCTTTTAGTTGTAGATACATCTTTATCTAGATAAATGTTTGACACTTACTTTAGAACAGATCGAGTATCTTTCTAATGTGGATACATGCTATGTCCAGGACACCACTGCTAAAATAGTTGGATCTTCCAAGGCTGTTGTTTGTGAAAAGAAAGAGGAACCTAGTGGTAGCTCGGATTCTGACTCAGATTCAGATTCTGATGTAGTAAGTTTCCTGCTACTTGCTTATTTGGCCACCTTTTTGCTGTTCCATGTTTAAAACTCCTATCCAATGTTTTTGCAGCCAGCAAAACCTACTATCCCTGCGAAGAGACCTTTGGCAACAGAGAAAAACAATGGACATGTACACATTCTTAAAAACTTTATTTTCTTGAAAGCATTGTCTTGTGTACATCAGATCTTGTTGTAATTCAGCAGAAAAATCTTTTGCAGTCCAAGGATGATTCTGATGATAGTTCTGATGAGAGTGATGACGAGCCTCCACTAAAGAAACTTAAGGTGCTTATTTTTTGGTGTTTGTTTTTTCTTGTGAAGATTTTATTGATATCACATTTCTTATTCTCTCTGCAGGATTCGTCTGGTATTGCCAAGCCAGCCTCTAAGGTTGCCAAGAAAGAAAGCAGTGGTGATGATGACAGTTCTGAAGAAAGCTCCGGAAGTGATGAGGAAAATGACCAATCAGTATCAGTGAAAAAATCCGCTCAGAATGAAGTATGATTCGAGTATATTTATGTTGTTCTAAGCTTTCTCTCGTTTGATAGATATTTGACTTCATTCTTAATTTTATGTGTTGCAGCCAAAAACTCCTGCCAGGAGTAGTCAAGCTACTACTGCGTCAAAGACCGTTTTTGTTGGGAATTTGTCGTACAATGTGGACAAGGAACAAGTGTAAGTTCGTGAGATGTCATTTTTTGTACTTTTCTGAGAGATGTTGTTCTTGACCTATTTTGTTCCACACCCCGCAGGAAGCAATTTTTTCAGGAGGCAGGTGAAGTTATTGATATTCGTGTTGCGGCCTTTGAAGATGGAAAATCCAAGGGCTTCGCGCATGTTGAATTTGCTACAACTGAAGCTGCTCAGAAGGTACTTACTACGTTTCTTGGTCATCTATAGACCAGCTGATCCGTGGAGCAAGCATTTAATTGCCATCTAAGTTATATTTGGTTACCATGTTCTGAACCTGATAGGCATGTGAATTAAATGGCCATGATTTGATGGGACGGCCTGTCAGGCTTAATTTTGCTCAAGAGCGAGGCGCGTTTACTCCTGGCAGCGGGTGATTTTCTATCCCACTGTCTGTGTGATTATCTTCCTGAAAATTGCTTCGATAAGAATAAGATAATCATTGTCGAGCCTAATTTTTCAATGTTCAGGAGGGACAACAATTCTTTCAAGAAGCCTGGTCAAAGCTCTAACAGTACTGCCTTTATTAGAGGGTTTGATTCATCTCTTGGGGAGGATCAGGTAATTAGAAGTGCTAATCATTTTTTTCTTGGTACTTAAGTGTGGCATCCATGCCTTTTGTATTATACTAACCATTTTATATCACCAGATCCGAAGTTCACTTCAGAAACATTTTAGTTCATGTGGAGAGATCACAAGAGTTTCAATTCCAAAGGACTATGATACTGGTGCAAGCAAAGGGTAAGTTGGCTCTGTTATATGAAAGTGCATTTACTCCCTGTTCTCGCTCTTGTCAGTGACTCTTGGCTGCTTGGTTCTGTTGTACAGGATAGCGTACATGATATTCAGTGATAACAGTTCCTTGTCGAAAGCCATGGAGCTGAGCGGATCTGACCTTGGTGGCTTCAGCTTGTTTGTCGACGAAGCGAAGCCTAAACCAGATAACAGAGATGGTGCTGTTAGTAGCAGCAGAGGAAGATCTGGCAGGGCCCGTGGTGATGGAAGAGGAGGAAGATCAGGATCTATGAGGGGCCGTAGTGATGGGCGTGGACGTGGCAGATCCTTTGGCCGAGGTGACAGGGGCGGCCGTAGTGACAGAGGGCGTGGTCGGGGTGGTGCACCTCAGAGGCAGAGTGGTCTTACAGCTAGTACAGGTAACTTCCCGCTTTCATGAAATAGCAAATTGCTCCAGTTGTCTTTTGTTGCCAGAACCACCAGTCTTACTATACATTTGTTCCTTTCGCAGGGAAGAAGATCACTTTCGGTGATGACTGATTCAGAAGCTTTAAAACACAACACCCGTGACTGGTGAAATGCGAAGAATTCATTTTTGTGCCTCCAGACTGTCATCCTCTGTCGTTATGTAATTTTACTGTAGTCTGTAGACTGTGTTGGTACGTCTGAGAGACAAATTTTCGCTGGGTTTGGAGATTTATACTTGCGTGATAAATTTAGTTGCAGTGTACCCTGATATATTACCTTTGTGGCTCGTCATTTTTTCTAGTTATTTTAAAGATGCATGTGTATTTTTGGATACCGCCTAAAGTGCACCCTACCGCTTATTTTTATCATAACCCCAAAAATGGTTTATGCTTGGACAGTTGCCAACTTTTTCCGCATGTGGATGCGACTTCATTGATTGTTTTTCTAACCAATGTTGTCCAAATCATGGTCAAGCAAATCCTCAAACCAAAATTCTGGCTATCCAAATATTTTGTAGGGCAAGCCTTGGCCAGAAACCAAACACACCCTAAGACTGGTAATGGGACTGTTCGTAAAATCGTTGAAATTCAGTCCAAACTCACCAACAAGGGGGTGGTGCTGCTCTGGAGACTGCACTCGATGAGCCATCATGGCCTCGGGTCGGCGCCACCACTCCATACTCATTCCCCCGTCAAACTTTTGTTTTTCCTGCGTCGCCGGCAGCCGCATCAGAATCTACCACCCGACCTTCACCTGCGGCACTCATGGGACAGGGGAGCGCCCGTCTACCTCGCGTTCAGAAGTGCGCGCGCATGTTCGCGTGTACCGACCCGGTCCAGGCCACCGCCCTGGGCGTGTTCGACGAAATGCCGCACCCGAAAACTTCGGCGATCATCATGCCAGCATCTCGGCGGGCTCATCTTGCCCATGGGTCTCCCCTGGCGGCTCACCCTCACTGGTCCGCAGCACACAGGTAACAAAAGTCTCTGGTGATTTTGTACCACATGTTGCCTCCTTGGCCAGATTACCCGTTGTCTGTAGACCAAGCGAATGTGTTGTTTGTTAGCAGCCCAGTTTCCACGAAAGTACTCTGCACTTGGAAGCTGACAGCTACGTTTTCTTCAGTGGTAGAGAGGAGTTCATTGCACAGCCATACAATAGTTCACTGCGGAGCCAATACCTGACCCAAGGGCATCCACACTTCCACGGCTGTGCGGACCTGCTTCGAGCTGCCATGAGAAAGGCCTGTGCGTCTGCCGAAGCTTGAAGGGGTCCTAGTGTACTTGGCAAAGTTAGCTGGTTTTGGTGCGTAGTTTCATGCTTCCCATTTGCTGCCTGCCTTCCCAGTTGCTTCCTTTCGACGCATTATCGCTCCTCTGCTCCCCTCTGATCCATCTGTTTTGTTTCTCCCCTCTGCAAGACCCGCTTTTGCTCCTGCCGTTGCCGTGCTGCCTTAGGGAAATGGCGGGGTTTCTTGGCACGGTAGTTGATGCAGCAATAGGATGGATGGTGCAAAGCATCCTCAGCAGCTTCTTCACCGGACAGATGGAAGCCTGGACTCGTGAAGTCGGGCTTGCTGAAGATGTGGAGAAGCTCAAGTTTGAGATGAGGAAAGTGGAGATGGTTCTTGCTGCTGCCGAGGGAAGGAGGATTGACAACAAGCCGCTGGCCCAGTCACTGGATGATCTCAAAGAGCTGATCTATGACGCAGAGGACGTGATGGACGAGCTTGATTACTACCGGCTCCAGCAACAGATCGAGCAAGGTGTTCCACTCGCTTCTCCTGTTCCATGTTTGTTGCTTTCAGCTTATTTTATATCACTGTAATTGTGAGCACCGCCCTCCAGATAATCTCTTGCTTAATTTTGATAATTTCTCAGTGATGATTCTACTGTTGTTATTTTTCTAGGAGAAAGCTAGAGGATTCTCTACTTCTGTTAATTATTAGCAGTTACATGATGATATCTGTTATTTATTTATTTTGCTTGAGTGGCTTTTGTTTGCTTGTCCGAAATAACAAGAGAGTTCTCTTATGCAGGTAAAGATTGTGGTACTCCTACTGGTACTAATCCCGAGGGAAGCTATGTGTCGTCATCTACTCCATCTTCTGTTTTTAGATCAGTGCGCAACGCCACAAGCCAGATATCTAGTTGGATCTCATACGGAAAAAGAAAACGTGAAGAGGAGGGGCCAGCTCATAATACCAAGCTGACTTTTGAGATTAAACAAGACATATCTGAGAGGATCGGTGGAATAGTGAATCTTCTACACATTATTGGCAATTCTGTGCAGGGAGCTCTTCAGCTTGAGATATCGCGCCCCATTGCAACATCAAGTGATAGTCAGAATACTGCTAGGAATGCTCGCATGACAACTTCTGTTTCAATTGAAAACAAGGTGTACGGGAGGGATGCTGAGAGAGACAAGATAATAGAGCTGTTGATAAACGGGGGATCTAGTGATCTGAATGTTGTGCCAGTGGTTGGCATTGGTGGTGTTGGGAAGACGACACTTGCTAGATATGTATACCATGATAAAAGAATTAAAGATCATTTTTATCAGCAAATGTGGGTTTGTGTATCCACTAACTTCAATGAAGTCAGGCTAACACGTGAGATCCTAGAGCATGTATGTAAAGATACACAAGAGTATGAAAATATAAGCAATTTCGATGTACTGCAGCAGATCCTTTTAAAGAACATTAGAAACAAAAGATTTCTACTCGTATTGGACGATATGTGGGAAGACAAGGACAAGAGTGGATGGATTAAACTCTTGGCTCCATTGAAAAGTAATCAAGTAAACGGTTGCATGATATTAGCAACAACTAGAATGAATTCAGTTGCAAAAATGATAGGAACAATGGATGAAGTCAAATTGAGTGGTCTGGATGAAAAGGAGTTTTGGCTGTTCTTCAAGGCATGTGCATTTGGTAACGGCGAGTACTACGAGGGTCAACCTGGTTTGCAATCTATTGGGAAGCATATTGCTAAATCATTAAAGGGCTCCCCACTAGCTGCTCGAAGTGTTGGTGCCCTTTTGTACACAAGTGTTAGCATTGAACATTGGACAAAAGTTCAGGACAAATGGAAATCTCTTCAAGAAGATGATGATATTTTAACCATCTTGAAGCTCAGCTACGATTATCTACCAGTTCACTTGCAGCCTTGTTTCTCATACTGCTCTTTGTTTCCAGAAGACCGCCGATTTAGTGGGAAAGAATTGGTCCATGCTTGGATATCACAAAATTTTGTGCAGTGCGAAGACCCTACGATGAGATTCGAGGAAACAGGGCAGCAATATTTGAACAGATTAGTTGATTTGGGCTTCTTCCAAAAGGCTGGCTCATGGTATGTTATGCATGACCTAATGCATGAATTGGCAGGGAAAGTTTCGTCAAATGAGTGTGCTACTATACATGGATTGAAACCTGAGATAATTCGACCAAATGTTCGCCATTTGTCAATCATAACCACTTCTTTTGATGAAGATGAACATAGCAGTTTTCTTAGTGAGAAGTTTGACAAAATACTACAGAAAGTTAGGCCTTTGAGAAAATTAAGGACCTTGATGGTGTTTGGGCAAATCAGTGCAAATTTATTAGGGTCCTTACGGACTTTATGCAAGGAGGCAAAATGTTTACGGTTCCTAAGAATCTATGTGACAGGTGCTGACATCACTTCTATACAAAGTTCGTTAAATCCATGCCATCTTCGCTATCTTGAATATGTTTGTGTTCTCACCACGAATATATCGGTATATGGAGCCGATAACTACACTGCTCTTCCTCAAGGCTTTACGAGATTTTATCACCTTCAAGTATTGGATGTTGGTATTTCAGGCAAGTTTGATGTACCTACTGATATGAATAACCTCGTTTATCTGCGACATCTTATTGCTCATGAGGAAGTGCACCACGCAATAGCTTGTGTTGGCAACATGACCTCTCTACAGGAATTGAAATTTAAGGTTCAAAATGATGGCAGTTTTGGGATAGGACAACTTGAGTCCATGAATGAGCTTGTATTACTTGAAATTTCTCAACTTGAAAATGTGAAGACTAAAGAAGAGGCAAGGGGGGCCAGGCTTATAGACAAAGAGTATTTAGAAAAGGTATCCTTGTCATGGGAGGATAGCAGCATGAGCCTTCAACCTGAGGCAGCAAATGATGTGATTGAAGGTCTTGAACCACATCAGAACCTCAAAACTCTAGAAATAACTGGATACAGTGGTGCTACCTCTCCAACCTGGCTTTCCCGTACTTTCTCAATTACCATACTTCATCTAGAGAAGTGCAGGGAATGGCAAATTTTTCCAACTCTTAAAATGCCTTCCCTTAGGAGGCTGACATTGATCAGGATGTTGAATGTAATGGAAATCTCGGTTCCTTCGTTGGAAGAGTTGATCTTGACCGATATGCCAAAATTGGAAAAATGTACTGGTTCTTATGGAATGGAATTGACTTTCGATCTAAAGGTTTTGATGATCAGGAACTGTCCTCAACTGAATGAGTTTACTCTGTTCCGGAGTTACTCTTCTTTCGACGCTGAGCAGAAGTCATGGTTTCCATCTCTCAAGAAACTCTCCATCAAACATTGTCCTCAAATAATGTATAAATTTGATCTCTATTTTAATTCCTGCACAGTGCATTTGCGAGTTCTTAGGCACTTACTTTGATAAATGATGTTGCAGCAAGTGGGAGTTGTTTCCACTACAAGAAATGGTGGCCCTCAAGGAGTTGGAGTTGATGGACCTACATGTTGTGAGAGAGTTGGCAGTCCCTTCTCTGGAGGAGTTAGTGTTGATTAAAATGCCGAACCTGGAAATTTGTGGCAGTCTAACAGCTTCTCCACCTCTGCAATTTTTACCTTCTCAAGGAGATCAAAACAGTTGGTTACCTAGTCTCCGTAGACTCACCATCCATGATTGCCCTTGTTTGACAGTGTCACATCCTCTTCCGCCTTCTGCTCTGATTTCTGATTTGTCCATCAGGGGAGTTCCGACAACTCCAAATATGAGTATAAACTGTGGATGGTTCACTATCGAATCTAATGAGTTGACTGTGCTGGATGACCGTACCTTGGCATTCCATAACCTTAGTGGCATAACATGGCTGCAGATAATAAGTTGTCCAAACCTGGTATCTCTTTCTAGTGAAGCTTTCAGCCAGCTCAGTGCCTTAGCGAATTTAAGTATACGCGACTGCCCAAATCTGGCCAAGTCAAACATTATGTCAGAGGTTATCCAGGAAAACAGTAGGTCTACAAGAAGCCTTCTGCTACCATCACTCAAATCGCTCCATATCAGCACATGCGGCATAATAGGGAGCTGGCTAACACAAATGCTTTCACAAACGCAGTCCCTTGAGAGTTTGCTATTAAAGGACTGTCCAGCGGTAACGTTTCTATCAATCAGTGAACCTTTAGAAACGGAACGGACCAGTAGTTTGGTTTCAGGAGTGATGACGTCATCCCAAGATGAACATAAATTGAAACTGTCATATAATCTCTTATGTTGTCTCAAGAAGTTAACGATTCAGCGGAGTCCAGATCTCGAGTTCTGTGGGGGTAAGAGAGACTTCCTAGGATTCACCTCTCTTACTGAGCTATGCCTTTTTGGTTGCCCCAAGCTGGTCTCATCGTTGGTGGGTCACATGGGTGAAAGGAAAGGTGATGGTAGCGTGGAAGCTGGATTACTCCCACCATCACTTGAAAACCTTTGGATCAGTCATCTCCCAGAAAACTTGCAGTCCTTCATTCCTGAAGGTCTACTCTACCTCAAAAAGTTAAGTCTAAGTAGCCCCTATCTGAAGTCTGTTCGGCTGCATCCATGTATCGCCCTAGAGGAGCTGAAGATCTCGGGGTGTAAACATCTGGCTGTACTGGAGGGCTTGCAGTTCCTCAGCTCTCTTCGTGGCTTGGAAATCAAGATGAATTCCGAGCTGTCTTGTGCATGGGAGCTTAAACTGCAGGAGCGAGAACAGAGTGGCAATCCAATTCAGCTGCTTCCCCTGTCACTTGAAAAGCTCAATATCCAGAAGCTCACAGATGGGGTCCAGTCCGGTCTCCTGACCTGCCTCCCCACCATCACCGAATTAGCAATACGGGAAAGTCCAAACTTGACGTCTCTACAGGTGGGATGCTGCAGGGCACTGAAAAAGCTGGAAATTCGAAACTGCGGCTCGCTTGCATCGATGGAGGGCCTCCAGTTGTGTAGAAACCTGACATCTCTGACAGTATTTGACTCCCCCATGGTAGGTTCCTTTTTGGAGCTTGTGCCAAACCAGCAGGGGGGCTCTGAGATCTGGTCTGGACTGGAAGCTCTTGAGATTTCTAACGTTTCTGTCCTTTCCGTGCCCTTGTGCAAACAGCTCACATCTCTAAGACGCCTAGAATTAGGCCCTCAGGTTGGTGAACAGCCAGAGATCATGGTGAGCCTAACAGAGGAACTAGAAAGAGCGTTACAGCTTCTAACCTCCCTCCAAGAACTTCGATTTTCTATGTGCCCGAATCTCTTATCATTTCCTGCAAACCTACATAGCCTGACCTCCCTCAGGATGCTGTATATCTGGGATTGTAAGAGCATCACAAGGCTGCCAGACATGGGTCTCCCACCTTCGCTCAGGAGCCTTCAGTTATACGATTGCAGTGAGGAGCTAGGTGAGCACTGCAGGAGGGCAGCAACAAAGAAGCTTAGAGTCACCATTGATAATCAGATTGTCGTTTAATCAGAAGTGTTTACTTCTAAGGTACGCTTTGGGAGCATTTTGCCTACAAAATTAGTTTACATGCTCACCCTCTTCTTGCTAACATTAATTCATCTCTCTAACTGCAGCCATCTGAGATATTGTACGTATTTCTGCACTTGCAGTCACCTTCGCATTCGTGCAACTGCTGCCTACTCATTTAGCATTCCGCAAGCTACTCTAGTCGCAGTGATGGATGGATGCAGAAAAGATCGGTGGAAGTGGCAACTTTTTTTGTTTATCAGGGGCATTCTGACCTTTCACCCATTCTTACGTCTCATAGTCAGTGCCTGGCAATAGCTAGGCTTTACCACGGTATGTAATTTTTTTTGCCTCTATATTTATCCTGATTAGTTTTCTCAATGGCTCAGTGCCGTAGTTGTTAACTTTCTTTCTCGGTTACTTCCTGACTAAAAAAGGATGTACCCACTGCTAAGAGCTCCCGCACTGTGCGGGGTCTGAGGAAGGTGTTAGTGGCAAGTCTTTCCCTCACGAAGTGCAATGTGAGGAGACCGTGACTCGAACCTGATTACTTCCTGACTGAGTGATGAAAATATTCATGTCTGTTTTATGCGACCTAAATATGCATCCCATCTTCTCCAGTATCATTAAATCACATATGTACTTATTGTGATCTGCACATACCAGCGCTGTTAACTAGAGACAACTTAATGCTGACATGCAATTTCTTATTTTACCCTTTTCTTCTATTAATATCATTTGGCCGTCTTTTTTCTGTTCTTAGTTGACTGTTCAGCATGAGATATAAAGGTTTACTCCCTCTATGCCAAAAGTTGACTGATCACCATGTAAATTTTGACCACATCTAGAATATCAAATCAATACCACTAGCAACATCATGACATATATTTTACTATGGTATATATTCGGTATTGTAGATATAGATACTTTACTCAATAAACTTGGTTAAAGTTAATGCAGTTTGACTTTCACGGAAACCATTTACTACCATCTGTCTTTTGATACAGTTTCACTGTAAAAAGGATGTTCTGTTTGGTAGGTATAAATTCAGCCATTGCTTATGAGCCAGTTGACACTTTTGACACTTTGGCAGAATTACATTCCTGTGTTTTTTTATATGGTAGACATTTGTTTCAGCAGTCAGCTAAGTTATATCGTAGCAAAAAAAAGAAAACCAAGTTCACAAAAAAGTTTGTAATAGTGAAAAAAGAATTGCAATCGTTGAGAAGAAATGAAGTGTATATTGTCAAGCTTCATGCACTAGCCAACGCAAGCAAAAGTCCGAACTGATGGAAAGGGTTAGGGTTAGCGTTAGGGTTAGGGCGTGGAAAGAATAATAGCACACGTATGAATGATCGTATACGCGGCGGACATAGGGGTGGGCAAATAATGCGAAAGCCAGGACTCGAACTCGAGACCCTGGGCTCTGATACCATGTTGTGAATGGGCAACTATTATTCATAGTGGGCCAAAGGCCAGTACATGTACATGTGTGACAAAGTGCAGGAAACCCCTCATACACTGGGGATATACAAGAAAAGGGACTATACATCTCTAACGGCCCACATAACATCTAAGTAGGTCTGGAGCTGTAAGGAGCTGGAACGAGGAAAGAAGAGGCGACTGGAGATGGTGCCACGAAGATAGCGTAGTACATGGAGGAGGTGACTGTAGTGGACTGAGGTGGGAGCAGACATGAACTGACTCAGAATGTGGACATGATAGGAGATGTCAAGACGGGTGACAGCAAGGTAGACAAGACTCCCAACCAAGTGACGGTAGCGCGTCGGGTCCGGTAGAGGATCACCATCAGTGGCGCAGAGATGCACATTGAGCTCCATAGGAGTCTCGATAGTGCGCTCATCGCCAAGAGCGGCACGAGTGAGGAGGTCCTGAATATACTTCTCCTGGGAGATATAGAAGCCATCGGAGGTAGAAGAAACCTCAATCCCAAGAAAGTAGCGAAGAGGACCAAGATCAGTCATAAGGAACTGCTCACGAAGATGGGCCTTGACAAAGGAAATGTACTCAGAGTCGTCACCGGTGATGATCCGGTCATCAACATAAAGAAGGAGAAGAGTCCGACCACGAGAAGATGTGTGGACAAAGAGCGCAGGGTCCAGCGGAAGTCACCACAGAGGCGAACCGCTCAAACCAGGCGCGAGGGGCTTGCTTAAGGCCATGTACACCTCGTCACGTAACTCTCCGTTAAGGAAAGCACATCAAGCTGAGACAGACCAGTGACGAACAAAAGCAACATCAAGAGTACGAACAGTGGTCATGTGAGCCAGTGGAGCAAAGGTCTCATCATAGTCGCGGCCGTGCTCCCGTGAGCCACAAGTCGAGCCTTGTAGCGCTCAAGAGAATCATCAGAGAGAGTCTTCATCTTGTAGACCCACTTGCAGGTGATGGGATGAATAGAGGGAGGGGAAGTAACAACCGTTACGCTCAAGCGCAACAATCTCCTCGGCCATTGCTAGCTGCCATTCGGGATGAGCAACAACATCCCCGATAAGAGGTCGGCTCAAGGGCAGCAGAAAGACCATAGTGAGTGGGAGAATAGCGATAAAGCGGAGGACGAGGCCGAGCATGAAGGTTATGAGTCGGCACAGTCGGAGAAGGCAACACACCAGAAGTGGAAGGCATGTCAGGAGCGCAGGGTCGGAGTAGTGAAACAGGAAGGGAGGAATCACCGTAGGTGAGGAAGGAGACATCGGGGAGGAAGGTGGGGAAGGTGGCGAGGGAGGAGAGGAGGAGCTGGTGGGTGAAGGTGTGAGGTCGTCAGTGGAGGGACTCGGAGGAGCAGAGATCTGAGGCACAGAAGGAGGTGAGTCAGGGAACATGAGAAAGGAGATATCCTCCACAAAGAAGGAAGAGGAGGAGGGACGCGGGTAGAAAGGACGGGACTCATCAAAAGTGACATCCCGAGAGATGCACATCCGACGACCAATGGGATCCCAACACTTATAGCCCTTGTGCTCAGGACTGTAGCCAAGAAAGGCAGACTCAACGGACTGGGCAGTCAGCTTGGTGCGTTCGCATGGAGCAAGAAGGACATAGCAAACACAACCAAAAAGGCGAAGGGTCGAATAATTAGGAGAGCAGCCAGTAAGACGCTCAAGAGGAATACCACCCTGCAGGCCATGGAGGGCTGAAGGTTGATGAGATAGGTGGAAATAGACACAACCTCAGCCCGGAAGTGAGGAGGAAGATCGGAGGCGATCATCATCGCACGAGCCGTCTCAAGCAGGTGGCGATGTTTGCGCTTAGCCACACCATTCTAAGCATGGGCGCCAGGGCATGAGAATTGGGCAAGAGTGCCCTGCTCAGCAAGAAAACCACGCAACAACTGGGAGATATACTCACCAGCGGAGTTAGCCTGAAACACACGGATAGGCGTGGAAAACTGAGTATGAACCATGGCAGAAAACCGCTTATATATCGAGAGGACCTTGCTGCGGGAAGTCATAAAATAAATCCAGGTGCGGCGAGAGAAGTCATCGATAAAAATGACATAGTAGCGGTGGCCCCCCTTCGAAGCGAAGGGAGCCGGTCCCCATACATCAGAATGGACCAAGTCGAAAGGATGCTGAGATACATACTCACTAGTAGGATAAGGTAACTGAGTCTGTTTACCAAGCCTACAACCTTGACAACCCTGAAGCGAGACATCTCCTGAGACAGGCCCCAGAAGACCTCGACGAAGTAAAGATGACAAGCGAGAACCACAAAGGTGACCAAGACGATGATGCCACTAGTGAAAGGAGGTGGTAGTGGAAGCAGCAAGCACACGTGGATCAGTCGGTGGAGTGGTAGCAGAAGGAACATAAAACCAGTCAAGCTCCCAAAGTCCCTGGGAATCACGGCCCCGAGGGCCAGCCCCAACCAGTGCCTGAGTGTGAGCATCCTGGACAAAACAAGAATCAACATCAAGAATGACCCGACAACCAAAATCAGCGAAAAACAAGTTCATGGTAAGACGGGTAACATGAGAAGCATCCTTAACAGAAAAGGAGGAAGTAGAAAGAGTGCCACGACTAGCAACAGGAAGAGAAGTGCCGTCGGCAGTAAGAACATTAACAGGAAGAGAAAGGGGTCGAAGAGAAGAGAGAGCGGAAGAATCAGGTGACATGTGAAAGGAAGCTCCGAAATCTAGAACCCACGAAGATGTACCTGCCACATAGGCAGCTAGGCCCGTCGAAGAAGAGCCAAAGAAGGCAAGGAGGCGCCGAAGCCTCGCATTGTCCTGCTCGGTGAAGTCGGTGGTGGAGGGCGCTGAAGAGGGAGCACGAGAACCAGTAGAGGCGGGGAGTGCGCCATTGCGCAAGTCTAGCTGCTGCTTGTAGCAATCAGTCTCGGGGTGCCCGTGCCTGTGGCAATATCCACACGTCGGACTAGAACGAGGGCGCCCCCGGCCACGGAAAGGTCGACCTCCACGACCAGGTGGCGTGGCCAGGAGCGGAGGAGCACTGTAGGGAGCGGGTGTTGGTGCAGCAGGACCTCGAGCTGCAAGGGGACCCCAAGTAGACTAGCTCCACGCAGACGAGTCTCCTCTGCCCGGAGCTCAGTCAACACCTCTGAGATAGGGACACGGCCCCGAGCAAACAACTGGGCACGACGGGGCTCAAACTCCGGCGAAGCCGAGACAGGAACTCATGGATCCTCTGAAACTCCACTTCTGAATGTACAGTCCGGCAACACTGGTAAGTACCACAGACAACACTGCGGAGGGAGTCAAGCTGGCGCCAAATCGCAACACTCTAGGTGTAGAATTCATCAATAGTAGAGTCACCCTGCTGAAGATCGTGCTCCTGACGCAGCACAAATAAATATAGAGAATCCCCAAAAGGCTGATACGTTGACGAAGGTGAGACCACATCTCAGCGACAGTAGCAAGACCCATAAAGTCAGAAGCAAACTGTGGCCGAGAGAGAACGGCAGCAGCCCTAGCATCCTCATCACACCATTGAGTAAAAGCAGCCAGACTATCACGATAGGGACCAAGAGCCTCTGAATAAGCAAGTACATGCTGCTCATATGCCTCATCAGCAGCGGTCTCAGTCTTGGCTACATCCTGAGCAGCCTGGGTAGCATTAGCAGCAAGGGCCATTGGCACAGGCAGCGGGGTAGGAGGCACGAGGGCAATGGATGCACGGCGGTAAGGAGACCTCGCTGGAAAGACCCCGTATATGGAATGCCCCAAATTCTCCATAGTTGGTGCCATAAAAAAATCACCGGGCACCGAGGAATGCTAACATAGCCCGCAGAAGAGGATGCCATACTGATACTGCCCTCAGATTTTTTTTTCTCTGATCTGGATCTGGTCAACGAGCTGAGAGAGACCGAACCAGGCTCACTCACAAACGACCTCTAGGACTAGGCACGGGCACAACACTCCTGCCCGCAGCAGCCAGGCCAGATTATCGAGGCGGAGGCGGGCCGACTAGGAGCAGGGGTGGCCGGCGATGGAGCGGCCGGAGGTGGGCCGGCCAGGAGCGGGGGCGGCCGGCGACGGGGGCAGCCATGGAGAGGCGGCGCGGCCAGGAAATCAACAACACATCTCGATCCCGAACCTGAAACGAGAGAGGAAGAAGGAGAGGTAGCGGCGGCCGGAAGAATCGGCAGCGGCAGCGCAACAAGGCACGGAGTTGCTACGTGTGGGAGGAGCTAAACCTAAAGCTCTGATACCATGTCAAACTTTATGCACTAGCCAACACAATCAAAAGTCCGAACTGATGGAAAGGGCTAGACATTCCACTTATACATATCAACATATATAAGTTACAAGTTTATTGTTCACCCAAGGGATCCTATTAGCATCTTATATAAGCAGAATAAATTTGGAGCTTAGTTTATTAGTTTTTTACCTTTGTTAGCATGGATCCTGCATCAAATCTTTCTTTTTGGTGGGGAAACAAGCATCTAATCTAACTAGAATGAATTTACTGATGAGCCGCTTTAATTGTGTTTGGTGTGTACCGGCAGATGGGCTAGAATGACTGATGTTTGTGCAGCAACCAGTCAGTGTCTCCGTGATGTTTCTTCGACAGAAAACTGGATGCTGTAGTCGGGTCTAGCAAGTACCTACTGTATATGCCTGAACTCTATCGAGCTACATAGTATCAAACACCAATTCAAGAGCAAAGTAAAGACCACATGGCAAGTGATCACACGCAAAACCAATGTAACCATTTCTTGGGGAGGATCAGGTAATTTGAAGCGCTAAACTTGTTCTTTGGGTAAATCTACATCTGTTTGACATCCGTATGCCTCTTGTATAAAGGTAACTATTTTCCGTCACCAGATCCGAAGTTCACTTCTGAAACGTTTTAGCTCATGTGGAGAGATCACAAGAGTTTCAGTTCCAAAGGACTGAAACTGGTGCAAGCAAAGGGTAAGTTGTCTCTGTTATATGAAAGTGCATTTACTCCCCTTTCTTGTTCTTGTCAAGTGACTCTTGGCAGCTTGATTCTGTTGTGCAGGATAGCGTACCTGGTGTTTAGTGGTAACAATTCCTTGTCGAAAGCCAGGGAGCTGAGCTGATCTTAGCTTGGTGGCTTCAGCTTGTTTGTCGACGAAGTGAAGCCTAAACCAGATAACAGAGATGGTCCCGTTAGTGACAACAGAGGAAGATCTGGCAGGGCCCTTAGTGACGATAGAGGAGGAAGATCAGGATTTTACGAGGGGCCGCCGTAGACCGTAGTGACGGGCGTGGACGCGGCAGATCCTTTGGCCGAGGTGACAGGGGTGGCCGTAATGACAGAGGCCGTGGTAGGAGTGGTGCACCTCAGAGGCAGAGTGCTCTTACAGCTAGTACAGGTAGCTTCCCGCTTACGCGAAATAGCAAATTGCTCTAGTTGTCCAAAGTGGATTTCCGAGAACGACCTGTCTTACTGTGCATTTGTTCTTTCTTCCGCAGGGAAGAAGATAACTTTCGGTGATGACTGAGCCCGTGCGACTAGTGAAATGAGAACAATTCGTCCCTTTCTGTGCCTCGAGACTGTTATCCGCTGTTATTAGTTGCTCTTACATTAGAGACCGTGTTGCCTTGTTGGTGCATCTGCCAGACATTTTTTCGGCCGTTTTGGAGATTTATACTGACCGTGTTGGTACATCTGCCAGACAAATTTTCGGCGGTTTTGGAGATAAGTGCGTGCTAAATTTAGTTGCAGTGTATCCTTGCCTGATATATTACCTTTGTGACTCGTCATTTTTTTATAGCTATTTTGGAGATCCATCTGTATGTTTGGATACCGGCCAAAGTGCACCGTACCACTTCTTTTTATCATAACCCAGAAATGGTTTATGCTTTGGATAGTTGGCAAAGCTTTGGCATGCGGATGTCACTTCACCGTTCGTTTTTCTACCAGTGTTAGTCCAAATCATGGTCAAGAAAATCCACAAACCAAAGTTCTTTATGTCCAAATATTTGGTAGGGCAAACCTGGGTAGAAATCAAACACACCTAGAAAATAGAAATCGCAGGGTCGTGCGGCTCTGGAAATTGCAATCTTAGAGCATCTCTAGGATACCCCTAAAATCGCAAACCACATATACATATTTACAGGCCAAAGAATTCGCGATTTGAGGGCCGAAAAAAGTGGACCAGATATGGTAAGTGAAACAAGAAATTTTAAAAAGAATGACGCCGGAGACAGAACATGCATTCCATTCGATAGCTTATCAGTGCGTACATACACAAGCGTCTCGAATTTGCATAAAATTTGACCTAAATTCACCGGTACAACAAACTACGAACAAAAATTTGGCTCCGGGATGCTCACTGGAGCCCTTTGCTATGGCGGGGACGCGGGTGGCGATGCGGCGATGGCTCACTCGTCGTCACCAGGCGTCACTCCTCGGCCTTCTCCGCTTCGCAGCGGCTCGTCTCCGACATGAGCCCGAGGACGGTCGGGAGGTGATTGTCATTGATAAGTCACCGGGGCGAAGCTAGCCGCATCGTCGAGCGTCGGAAGGATCCGCGCGAGCTTCGCGTCATCGACCTCCATCTTCACTGGCATCGACTGCGGTGGCATGTGTGAGGTCGACGACGAGGAGGCGGAGGATAAGGAGGCGACGCCGCGGCGGGAGAAGCTAGACTCCCCCCGGTAGAACGCGGGCGGCGGCGCGAGTCTGTACTTCATGTACCGCTACAAGCCGGACCGCTTTTTTGCGGCCTCCGATTTCCCGCTGGCGCCGCTGTTCCCACGTCGCCCGCTTGAGCTTCTGCCGTGGCAATCTGGCCGCCGCCGTGACCGTTGGACCCGCGTCTGGACACCATGGTACCGTGGGAGGTCGGATCTGCCGACGGTGCAATCGATTGTGGTCACCGACATCAGAATTTGGGTGGTGGATGCGGCGGTATGGCATGGAGCGGTAAGACGGGGTGAGGGTTTCGGCCCGTATCGATCGCTCCGAACGCGATAAATACCCCCAAACCCTTAAACCGACCTGCAAATGCGTTGCGCAACGGTTTGAGGGGTATAGTAGAGATGTTCTTAGGACCTGTTTGGTTCCCTTGCATAATTTGCCAAATCAAAATTTGGAAGCTATAAGTTGGCATGTGTTTGATTTTTGCCCCACACACTTTATTGCATTTATATCCCATCTGTCGTAGTCTCACGGCCTCGGCGCCCCCGTCAAACTAATCGTCCTCTCCACCTTTAGACTGTTCATATTGGGAGTAACATAGCTAGTAACATCACACATCTCGAGACATTTTGACGACATGGCATGCCAATAAATAAAGAAAGAGAGTGAGGTGGTAACTAGCTATGTTACCATAACATCACATACCCCAATGCAAAATGAGTCTACAACATAATAAATGATACAATGCATAACACCACATATAAGTTACTACCCCCACTATGAAGGTAGTAACCTAGACTAATAACATGGCATATGTTACTAGTCTAAGTTACTCCCCACTATGACCAGCCTTAATTTTCCGCGTCGCCAGCAGCCGCATCAGAATCCACCGTCCGACCGCCACCGCGGCACTCATGGGCGCGCCCGTCTACCTTACCTTCGGAAGTGCGCGCATGTTCGCATACCGACCCTGTACAAGCCACGGCCTTCCAGCGCGGCTGCGCCCAGGGCGTGTTCGAGGAAATGCCGCAGCGGAGAACCTGCAGCCAAAGTATGCGGGGCTAACGCGCTGGTGGCAGTCAACATCGGCGATCACCGACCCATCATCCCATCGTCTAGTGGGCTGTGGAGCCTGCCTTCCCAGTTGCACAGCCGTGCAATAGTTCACTGTGGAGCCTGCCTTCCCAGTTGCGTCCTTTCGACGCATTATTGCTCCTCTGCTCCCCCTCAGATCCAGCTGTTTCGTTTCTCCCCTTTGCAAGGCCTGCTTTTGCTCCTGCCATCGCTCTGCTGCCTTAGGGTTAGGAAGATGGCGGGGTTTCTTGGCACGGTAGTCGATGCAGCAATAGGATGGATGGTGCAAAGCATCCTCGGCAGCTTCTTCACTGGGCAGATGGAAGCCTGGACTCGTGAAGTGGGGCTTGCTGAAGACGTGGAGAAGCTCAAGTTTGAGATGAGGAAAGTGGAGATGGTTCTTGCTGCTGCCGAGGGAAGGAGGATTGACAACAAGCCTCTTGCCCGGTCACTGGATGATCTCAAAGAGCTGATCTATGACTCAGAGGACGTGATGGACGAGCTCGACTACTACCGGATCCAGCAACAGATCGAACAAGGTGCTTCACTTTTCTTCCATCTATGTTGCTTTCAGCTTCTTTTATATTGTTGTGATTATGACCACTACTTGGCCTATTGTTTGCTGGGCAACCAAGAGCAGCTTCATATAATTGGCAGTTAGGCACCGCTTCTCAGTTATCTCTTGCTTAGATATCATCTCTTTTCAACGATTCATTTTTTGTTATATGTTTAGGAGAAAAGTAGAGGACTCATGTACAGTACGTAACTTTTGTGAATTATTAGCAGATTAGCAGTTACATGATAATATCTGCTTTTGCTTAAGTGCTTTTGTCTGCTTGTACCCAAATAACTTTTTTTTATGCAGGGAATGGTCCTAATCCTGAGGGAAGCCATGCATCATCATCCGCTCCATCTTCCGCTTTTGAATTGGTATACAATGCCACAAGTCAAATAACTAGTTGGGCATCATGTGACAGAAAAAGGAAACGTGAAGACGAGGGGCCAGCTCATAGCACCATCATCACTTTTGAGGTTAAAGATGACATTTCTAAGAGGATCAATATAATAGTGAATCATTTATGCACTATTGGAGATTCTGTACAAAGAGTTCTTCAGCTTGTGATCGGTCACCCCATTGCAACACCAAGTCAGAGTCAGATTATTGCCAGGAATGCCCGCATGACAACCTCTGTTCCAATTGAACGTAAGGTATATGGGAGGGATGCAGAGAGAGACAAGATAATTGAGTTGTTGATAAACAGGGGATCTAATGATCTGAATGTTTTGCCAGTGGTTGGCATTGGTGGTGTTGGGAAGACGACACTTGCTAGATATGTATATAGTGATGAAAGAGTTTCAGATCATTTCGATTTGCAAATGTGGGTCTGTGTATCCACGGACTTCAGTGAAAGAAGGATTACGCTTGAGATATTAGAGCATGTCTGTAAAGATAGACAAGAGTATGAAAATATAAGCAATTTTAATGTACTTCAGAACATCCTTTTGAAGTACACCAGAAATAAAAGATTTCTACTTGTATTAGATGATGTGTGGGAAGACAGGGACAAGAGTGGATGGGATGAACTGTTAGCCCCATTGAGACGTAGTCAAGTAACTGGCTGCATGATTTTAGCAACAACTAGAAGAAAATCAGTTGCAAAATTGCTAGGAACAATGACTGAAGTTGAATTGAACGGTCTGGATGAAAAGGAGTTTTGGCTTTTATTCAAGGCATTTGCATTTGGTAATGAGAACTACGAGGGCCATCCTAGTTTGCAATCTATTGGAAAACAGATTGCTAAAGCACTAAAGGGCTGCCCACTAGCTGCACAAAGTGTTGGCGCACTTTTGAACACAAGTGTTAGCTATAAGCATTGGAGGACAGTTCAGGACAAATGGAAATCTCTTCAAGAAGATGCTGATGACATTTTCTCAATCTTGAAGCTCAGTTATGATTATCTACCAATCCACCTTCAACGTTGTTTCTCATACTGCTCTTTGTTTCCAGAGGACTACAAATTTAATGGTGGACCATTGGTCCGTGCTTGGATATCACAAAATTTTGTGCAGTGTGAAGACCCTACCATGATATTGGAGGAAACAGGGCAGCAATATTTGGATAGATTAGTGGATTTGGGTTTCTTCCAAAAGGTTGGCTCACACTATGTTATGCATGACCTAATGCATGAATTGGCAGGGAAAGTTTCATTAAATGAGTGTGCTACTATACATGGATTGAAATCTGAGGAAATTCGCCCAACTGTTCGCCATTTATCAATCATAACTAGTGCTTTCATTAAAGATAAAGATGTCCATGGTTCCCATGAGAAGTTTGATAAAGTCATACTACAGAAGGTTAGGTCTTGGCACAAATTGAGGACCTTGATGTTATTTGGGGGAAGCACTGAAAATTTCTTAGAGTCCTTGCATACTTTGTGCAAGGAGGCAAAATGTTTACGGCTCCTAAGTGTGAGAGATGCTAACATCAGATCTATAAACAATTTCTTAAGTCCATGCCATCTTCGTTATGTATCAGTATACGGACACCATAACAAGCAGTTTCCTCAACCTTTGATGAGATGTTATCACCTTCAAGTATTGGATGTGGGCATTTTCACCAAGTTCGATGTGCCTGCTGGTATGAATAATCTCATTTATCTGCGCCATCTTATCGCTCATGAGAAAGTGCACCATGCAATAGCTTGTGTTGGCAGCATGAACTCTCTACAGGAATTAAAATTTAAGGTTCAAAATGGTGGCAGTTTTGGGATAGGACAACTTGAGTCCATGAATGAGCTTGTATTACTTAGAATTTCTCAACTTGAAAATGTGAAGACTGAAGAAGAGGCAAGGGGGGCCAGGCTTATAGACAAAGAGTATATAGAAACATTGTCCTTGTCATGGGAGGATAGCTGCATGAGCCTTCAACACGAGGAAGCAAAGGATGTGCTTGAAGGTCTTCAACCACATCAGAACCTCAAAACTCTTAAGATAACTGGATATGGTGGTGCTACCACGCCAACCTGGCTTTCAAGTACTTTCTCAGTTACCTCACTGCAGACACTTCATCTAGAGAAGTGCAGGGAATGGCGAATTCTTCTAACTCTCAAAATGCCTTTCCTTAGGAAGCTGACATTGATCAGGATGTTGAATGTAATGGAGATCTCGGTTCCTTCATTGGAAGAGTTGATCTTGACCGATATGCCAAAATTGGAAAAATGTATAGGGTCTTATGGAATGGAATTGACTTCACATCTAAAGGTTTTAATGATCAAGAACTGCCCTCAACTGAATGAGTTCACTTTTTTCCAGAGTTACGCTAATTTCGACGCTGAGCAGAAGTCATGGTTTCCGTCTCTCAAGGAACTCTCCATCAAACATTGTCCTCAAATAATGTATAAATTTGTTCTCTATTTTAATTCCTGCGCAATACATTTGCGAATTCTTAGGCACTTACTTTGATAAATGATGTTGCAGCAAGTGGGAGTTGTTTCCACTACAAGAAATGGCGGCCCTCAAGGAGTTGGAGTTGATGGACCTACATGTTGTGAGAGAGTTGGCAGTCCCTTCTCTGGAGGAGTTAGTGTTGATTAAAATGCCGAACCTGGAAATTTGTGGCAGTCTAACAGCTTCTCCACCTCTGCAATTTTTACCTTCTCAAGGAGATCAAAACAGTTGGTTACCTAGTCTCCGTAGACTCACCATCCATGATTGCCCTTGTTTGACAGTCTCACATCCTCTTCCGCCTTCTGCTCAGATTTCTAAGTTGTCCATCAGGGGAGTTCCGACAACTCCAAATATGAGTATAAACTATGGATGGTTCACTATCGAATCTAATGAGTTGACTGTGCTGGATGACCGTACCTTGGCATTCCATAACCTTAGTGGCATAACATGGCTGGAGATAATAAGTTGTCCAAACCTGGTATCTCTTTCAAGTGAAGCTTTCAGCCAGCTCAGTGCCTTAGCGAATTTAAGTATACGCGACTGCCCAAATCTGGCCAAGTCAAACATTATGTCAGAGGTTATCCAGGAAAACAGTAGGTCTACAAGAAGCCTTCTGCTACCATCACTCAAATCGCTCCATATCAGCACATGCGGCATAACAGGGAGCTGGCTAACACAAATGCTTTCACAAACGCAGTCCCTTGAGAGTTTGCTATTAAAGGACTGTCCAGCGGTAACGTTTCTATCAATCAGTGAACCTTTAGAAACGGAACGGACCAGTAGTTTGGTTTCAGGAGTGATGACGTCATCCCAAGATGAACATAAATTGAAACTGTCATATAATCTCTTATGTTGTCTCAAGAAGTTAACGATTCAGCGGAGTCCAGATCTCGAGTTCTGTGGGGGTAAGAGAGACTTCCTAGGATTCACCTCTCTTACTGAGCTATGCCTTTTTGGTTGCCCCAAGCTGGTCTCATCGTTGGTGGGTCACATGGGTGAAAGGAAAGGTGATGGTAGCGTGGAAGCTGGATTACTCCCACCATCACTTGAAAACCTTTGGATCAGTCATCTCCCAGAAAACTTGCAGTCCTTCATTCCTGAAGGTCTACTCTACCTCAAAAAGTTAAGTCTAAGTAGCCCCTATCTGAAGTCTGTTCGGCTGCATCCATGTATCGCCCTAGAGGAGCTGAAGATCTCGGGGTGTAAACATCTGGCTGTACTGGAGGGCTTGCAGTTCCTCAGCTCTCTTCGTGGCTTGGAAATCAAGATGAATTCCGAGCTGTCTTGTGCATGGGAGCTTAAACTGCAGGAGCGAGAACAGAGTGGCAATCCAATTCAGCTGCTTCCCCCGTCACTTGAAAAGCTCAATATCCAGAAGCTCACAGATGGGGTCCAGTCCGGTCTCCTGACCTGCCTCCCCACCATCACCGAATTAGCAATACGGGAAAGTCCAAACTTGACGTCTCTACAGGTGGGATGCTGCAGGGCACTGAAAAAGCTGGAAATTCGAAACTGCGGCTCGCTTGCATCGATGGAGGGCCTCCAGTTGTGTAGAAACCTGACATCTCTGACAGTATTTCACTCCCCCATGGTAGGTTCCTTTTTGGAGCTTGTGCCAAACCAGCAGGGGGGCTCTGAGATCTGGTCTGGACTGGAAGCTCTTGAGATTTCTAACGTTTCTGTCCTTTCCGTGCCCTTGTGCAAACAGCTCACATCTCTAAGACGCCTAGAATTAGGCCCTCAGGTTGGTGAACAGCCAGAGATCATGGTGAGCCTAACAGAGGAACTAGAAAGAGCGTTACAGCTTCTAACCTCCCTCCAAGAACTTCGATTTTCTATGTTCCCGAATCTCTTATCATTTCCTGCAAACCTACATAGCCTGACCTCCCTCAGGAGGCTGTATATCTGGTATTGTAAGAGCATCACAAGGCTGCCAGACATGGGTCTCCCACCTTCGCTCAGGAGCCTTCAGTTATACGATTGCAGTGAGGAGCTAGGTGAGCACTGCAGGAGGGCAGCAACAAAGAAGCTTAGAGTCACCATTGATAATCAGATCGTTTAATCAGAAGTGTTTACTTCTAAGGTACGCTTTGGGAGCATTTTGCCTACAAAATTAGTTTACATGCTCACCCTCTTCTTGCTAACATTAATTCATCTCTCTAACTGCAGCCATCTGAGATATTGTACGTATTTCTGCACTTGCAGTCACCTTCGCATTCGTGCAACTGCTGCCTACTCATTTAGCATTCCGCAAGCTACTCTAGTCGCAGTGATGGATGGATGCAGAAAAGATCGGTGGAAGTGGCAACTTTTTTTGTTTATCAGGGGCATTCTGACCTTTCACCCATTCTTACGTCTCATAGTCAGTGCCTGGCAATAGCTAGGCTTTACCACGGTATGTAATTTTTTTTGCCTCTATATTTATCCTGATTAGTTTTCTCAATGGCTCAGTGCCGTAGTTGTTAACTTTCTTTCTCGATTACTTCCTGACTAAAAAAGGATGTACCCACTGCTAAGAGCTCCCGCACTGTGCGGGGTCTGGGGAAGGTGTTAGTGGCAAGTCTTTCCCTCACGAAGTGCAATGTGAGGAGACCGTGACTCGAACCTGATTACTTCCTGACTGAGTGATGAAAATATTCATGTCTATTTTATGCGACCTAAATATGCATCCCATCTTCTCCAGTATCATTAAATCACATATGTACTTATTGTGATCTGCACATACCAGCGCTGTTAACTAGAGACAACTTAATGCTGACATGCAATTTCTTATTTTACCCTTTTCTTCTATTAATATCATTTGGCCGTCTTTTTTCTGTTCTTAGTTGACTGTTCAGCATGAGATATAAAGGTTTACTCCCTCTATGCCAAAAGTTGACTGATCACCATGTAAATTTTGACCACATCTAGAATATCAAATCAATACCACTAGCAACATCATGACATATATTTTACTATGGTATATATTCGGTATTGTAGATATAGATACTTTACTCAATAAACTTGGTTAAAGTTAATGCAGTTTGACTTTCACGGAAACCATTTACTACCATCTGTCTTTTGATACAGTTTCACTGTAAAAAGGATGTTCTGTTTGGTAGGTATAAATTCAGCCATTGCTTATGAGCCAGTTGACACTTTTGACACTTTGGCAGAATTACATTCCTGTGTTTTTTTATATGGTAGACATTTGTTTCAGCAGTCAGCTAAGTTATATCGTAGCAAAAAAAAGAAAACCAAGTTCACAAAAAAGTTTGTAATAGTGAAAAAAGAATTGCAATCGTTGAGAAGAAATGAAGTGTATATTGTCAAGCTTCATGCACTAGCCAACGCAAGCAAAAGTCCGAACTGATGGAAAGGGTTAGGGTTAGCGTTAGGGTTAGGGCGTGGAAAGAATAATAGCACACGTATGAATGATCGTATACGCGGCGGACATAGGGGTGGGCAAATAATGCGAAAGCCAGGACTCGAACTCGAGACCCTGGGCTCTGATACCATGTTGTGAATGGGCAACTATTATTCATAGTGGGCCAAAGGCCAGTACATGTACATGTGTGACAAAGTGCAGGAAACCCCTCATACACTGGGGATATACAAGAAAAGGGACTATACATCTCTAACGGCCCACATAACATCTAAGTAGGCCTGGAGCTGTAAGGAGCTGGAACGAGGAAAGAAGAGGCGACTGGAGATGGTGCCACGAAGATAGCGTAGTACATGGAGGAGGTGACTGTAGTGGACTAAGGTGGGAGCAGACATGAACTGACTCAGAATGTGGACATGATAGGAGATGTCAAGACGGGTGACAACAAGGTAGACAAGACTCCCAACCAAGTGACGGTAGCGCGTCGGGTCCGGTAGAGGATCACCATCAGTGGCGCAGAGATGCACATTGAGCTCCATAGGAGTCTCGATAGTGCGCTCATCGCCAAGAGCGGCACGAGTGAGGAGGTCCTGAATATACTTCTCCTGGGAGATGTAGAAGCCATCGGAGGTAGAAGAAACCTCAATCCCAAGAAAGTAGCGAAGAGGACCAAGATCAGTCATAAGGAACTGCTCACGAAGACGGGCCTTGACAAAGGAAATGTACTCAGAGTCGTCACCGGTGATGATCATGTCATCAACATAAAGAAGGAGAAGAGTCCGACCACGAGAAGATGTGTGGACAAAGAGCGCAGGGTCCAGCGGAAGTCACCACAGAGGCGAACCGCTCAAACCAGGCGCGAGGGGCTTGCTTAAGGCCATGTACACCTCGTCACGTAACTCTCCGTTAAGGAAAGCACATCAAGCTGAGACAGACCAGTGACGAACAAAAGCAACATCAAGAGTACGAACAGTGGTCATGTGAGCCAGTGGAGCAAAGGTCTCATCATAGTCGCGGCCGTGCTCCCGTGAGCCACAAGTCGAGCCTTGTAGCGCTCAAGAGAATCATCAGAGAGAGTCTTCATCTTGTAGACCCACTTGCAGGTGATGGGACGAATAGAGGGAGGGGAAGTAACAACCGGTACGCTCAAGCGCAACAATCTCCTCGGCCATTGCTAGCTGCCATTCGCGATGAGCAACAACATCCCCGATAAGAGGTCGGCTCAAGGGCAGAAAGACCATAGTGAGTGGGAGAATAGTGATAAAGCGGAGGACGAGGCCGAGCATGAAGGTTATGAGTCGGCACAGTCGGAGAAGGCAACACACCAGAAGTGGAAGGCATGCCAGGAGCGCAGGGTCGGAGTAGTGAAACAGGAAGGGAGGAATCACCGTAGGTGAGGAAGGAGACATCGGGGAGGAAGGTGGGGAAGGTGGTGAGGGAGGAGAGGAGGAGCTGGTGGGTGAAGGTGTGAGGTCGTCAGTGGAGGGACTCGGAGGAGCAGGGATCTGAGGCACAGAAGGAGGTGAGTCAGGGAACATGAGAAAGGAGATATCCTCCACAAAGAAGGAAGAGGAGGGACGCGGGTAGAAAGGACGGGACTCATCAAAAGTGACATCCCGAGAGATGCACATCCGACGACCAATGGGATCCCAGCACTTATAGCCCTTGTGCTCAGGACTGTAGCCAAGAAAGGCAGACTCAACGGACTGGGCAGTCAGCTTGGTGCGTTCGCGTGGAGCAAGAAGGACATAGCAAACACAACCAAAAAGGCGAAGGGTCGAATAATTAGGAGAGCAGCCAGTAAGACGCTCAAGAGGAATACCACCCTGCAGGCCATGGAGGGCTGAAGGTTGATGAGATAGGTGGAAATAGACACAACCTCAGCCCGGAAGTGAGGAGGAAGATCGGAGGCGATCATCATCGCACGAGCCGTCTCAAGCAGGTGGCGATGTTTGCGCTTAGCCACACCATTCTAATCATGGGCGCCAGGGCATGAGAATTGGGCAAGAGTGCCCTGCTCAGCAAGAAAACCACGCAACAACTGGGAGATATACTCACCAGCGGAGTTAGCCTGAAACACACGGATAGGCGTGGAAAACTGAGTATGAACCATGGCAGAAAACCGCTTATATATCGAGAGGACCTTGCTGCGGGAAGTCATAAAATAAATCCAGGTGCGGCGAGAGAAGTCATCGATAAAAATGACATAGTAGCGGTGGCCCCCCTTCGAAGCGAAGGGAGCCGGTCCCCATACATCAGAATGGACCAAGTCGAAAGGATGCTGAGATACATACTCACTAGTAGGATAAGGTAACTGAGTCTGTTTACCAAGCCTACAACCCTGACAACCCTGAAGCGAGACATCTCCTGAGACAGGCCCCAGAAGACCTCGACGAAGTAAAGATGACAAGCGAGAACCACAAAGGTGACCAAGACGATGATGCCACTAGTGAAAGGAGGTGGTAGTGGAAGCAGCAAGCACACGTGGATTAGTCGGTGGAGTGGTAGCAGAAGGAACATAAAACCAGTCAAGCTCCCAAAGTCCCTGGGAATCACGGCCCCGAGGGCCAGCCCCAACCAGTGCCTGAGTGTGAGCATCCTGGACAAAACAAGAATCAACATCAAGAATGACCCGACAACCAAAATCAGCGAAAAACAAGTTCATGGTAAGACGGGTAACATGAGAAGCATCCTTAACAGAAAAGGAGGAAGTAGAAAGGGTGCCACGACTAGCAACAGGAAGAGAAGTGCCGTCGACAGTAAGAACATTAACAGGAAGAGAAAGGGGTCGAAGAGAAGAGAGAGCGGAAGAATCAGGTGACATGTGAAAGGAAGCTCCAAAATCTAGAACCCACGAAGATGTACCTGCCACATAGTGAAAGATCGAGATGTCGCCTAGAGAATAGGCAATTACAAACTCTTGCGGATTTGTCTTGTAAGAATGCGGAATTAAACTAATGTTTGGTTTACAAGCACAAACCCTAAATATGCTAAGCTCAACTAAGTGTAACAATAGCAACTAGAGCTAAGCAAGATAGGCACAAGATATATGTAGCACAAGTGATAGCAAGATATATGTACTTCAAGCACGATGGCTATCACAAGGAAAGAGAGCTCGGGTATAGAAATAACCGAGGCACGCGGAGACGAGGATGTATTCCCGTGTTCCCTTGCTTTGCAACAAGGTACGTCACGTTTGGAGGAGTGGAGGTCCCACGAAGGATTCCCCGCGCCACGAAGGCTCACCCTATTCTCCGAACCACACCCACGAAGGATAATGGCCCTTTCCTTATGGTTAGCTTTTCCTCCGCTCCGGAGATGGCAAGCTCCACAACCACTTCACAAGCTCCACGAAGGAGAAGCCCGGGCCTCTTCACAATCTTCTTGAAGAGATCACCGGAGCACCAATCACCAAGCCAACTAGGAGGTCACCCTCCAAGAGTAACAAGCTCACGGTCTCTCACTCGAACAAATCGTGGTGGAGAGCTCAACACTATGCAATGATGCAAAGCAAGAACACTAGAGGTGTTCAAATCCTTCACACTCAAATCTCACCCAAGCAACAAATGCTAAGATGAGATTGGAGAGGAAGAACAATGGGGAAAGTCAACAAAAGACTCCAAGATCTAGATCCCAAGAGTTCCCCTCACTTAGAGAAGAAATGGATTGGTGGAAGTGTAGATCTAGATCTCTCTTATATCCCTCAAGAATAAGCAAGAATCATGGGGAACAAGAGAGAGCAACTTCTTCAAATGCAACAATGGAGGTGAGAGAAAAGGAAGAAGTGTCTAGCTCAAGGTGGAAGAAGAGCTATTTATAGCATGGGAGCAAGTATAACCGTTGGAACCAAAAAAAAACGGCGAACGGCGCCGGTTCGGTCGACCGGGCAAACCAGCGGGTGGTCAACAACAATAACAAGATTGGTGCGGGGCGATGAAAGGGGAAGGCGCCCGGGGGCCGCGAGCGGCGGCGGGGCGGGCGGGGCCGCCGTCAAGCGCTAGGAGGTAGTCGGGCGGCGGCCGGCGGGCCGAGCGGCGAGCGGCGGGGCGGGCGCCCCCCGGAGGAGGGGATGCTCAGGGGGGTCGGGACGGCCTTGCCGACAGGCAAAGGCGGCGGGCGGATGGATGGCCCCAGGAAGCGGGCCGGTGGGTGGCCGGCCATCCATGGCACTTTTCTTCTTTTTCCTTTTACCCTTTTTCCTTTTTCCTTTTTCTTTAATAACTAATGCTCCCGAACTCCGAATCGCATGAAACCAATTTTGTTTGGAAGATAACAACAAATGCTATCTTATGGAAAGTGAAAAACCAAGAATCTGTAGGAGGGGATTTTATCATGAATATAAAAGGTAGAACCTTATATCATGAATAACCGGTAAAATCACCCAACCTCGAAAACGCAATAGAAGATGCATGTGAACTGAACTTGGGCTTGTTGTAAAGCTAGCAACAAGCTCAAGAACCTCACACCGAGAAATACCAAGAAGCAATAAGAATATGCAACGCATGCAAGGATTGAGCTCCCTAAGACGATGTGATCAAGTTACCCAACCGGAAGCCCCTCTTGATAGTGCGGCTATCTATCCTATAATCCGGTCTCCCATCAACCACCTCGAGACCGGTAAAAGGAAAACCTATCAAGGTCATACCTTTGCCTTGCGCATCCCATCACTTGATCATTGTCGCTTCGTGTATACTCACAAATGCTCCCCCACACACTATGATGGGAAAGCTTCATTGAAGCACATCTTCATATGTCCACTATCACCAAATGGACGGCAAGCTTCAAGCATGTGATCCACTCAAGATGCTCATCTTGAACTTGCCCAACTCAACCTTGTATCTTCTCATACTCACTTGAGATAGAGCATGGCTAATATTGAGTTCCACATAAGAACTCCATCTTCATTTCTTCTTCTTGATCATATCACAAATATATCTTCATACCGATGATCTTGATGCCAAATCACAAGGTATATCTTTATCTTCATGGCATCCATACTTGAATCCAACACATGGAGAGCAAGTAGTACCTATGGAATATTCCTTCATATAAACTCAATGAAAACATTAGTCCATAGGGGTTGTCATTAATTACCAAAACCACACATAGGGCAATGTACCCTTACAATCTCCCCCATTTTGGTAATTGATGACAACCACAATAAGAGGGTTTATATAATGAATATTAGTGACAAGTACGCAACTTATCCGAGAATAAGTTGTATACAAGAGGTTGTATTTGATATGGTCAAGTAACACAAAGCTACTAGCCCATATCAAAACCGGCTCTACTCACACAACTACAACAAATGCAATGGATGTGAGTAGAACCAATATATATAGAGAAAACTCCCCCACAATGTATGCACGTGTGATGAACATGAATTCATTGCATACATTGTCAAGATTAACCTTTGGGATAGTTTCCACTATATATATACAACCATGCAAGACATATAAATATGGAATGCATGAGAGGCAAAACACTTAAGCACAAACCAAGCTTAAGTATAAAACCATTCCCTTAAACCCTCTAAACTTCTCCCCATTGGCATCGATTGTCAAAATGGGTGAAAATTTTAGAAGGCCAATATAATGTGAGTTCCTCCCCAAAGTGTGCACTTCTCATAATGTGAGTGGAATCAAGTGCACATATCCAATGATGAATACTTGAAGGAAATCAAACTATATTGAGGATCAAAGATTGCATAAAAATAACATGGTGAAGTGAGATTCAACAAATAAAGCAAGCAATCAAAGATCCAATTGGACAAACAAAGATATCATGATAAGAAAGATATAGTGCTCTAAAAATAAGAAAGCTCCCCAAGGTTCGTGCACAATTTATAATGTTTGTATTTGAATACAATATGCACAAACATGGAATCCTCACTCCCTATATATCATTTAGAACGCAACTAAGATAAAGAGAATATGCTTATCAAGAACAACTTTAGTCCAACAATTACGAGATATGAGTGCAAGAAGGAAAACAAATAAATCAAGCACTCATAAATCTCCTTTACCAACACCACTAAGAAACAAAGGATAAAAGATGGTCGGCAAAGAACAAAGATATCAAGGTGATGGATTAACGCTCTTATGTATATAAGTTTCTAAAGTGGACAAATGATCCATAAAGAAACATGCACACACAAGAAGTTAACAAAATAGATAAGATATGATATCCAAGATGAAGTAATAACATACACCAAAGGATGTTTGCTTAAAAGCATATATAGCCTATGGCTCCACTTTTCACTTATGGTATATGAATGAACTTCAACCAAATAAAATCTCAAAAACATCACAACTAACAATAAGGGAAGTAAAGCTAGTTGGAATGTTTTGAGAAAGGCAACAAGTATCACAAATACGGATTTATTTCACAAATTCATCAATATTGCACACAAGAGCTCTTTGAGGAATTGATATGCAATAAATTGCTAGAGGGCATATTTGTGATAGGTGAATCATAAAATATGATATATATATATATAACCTATCATATGCATCTTCTCAAATTACTCAAATGTTTAATAAGAAGTTTTATTTTAAAAAGGATTTTTCAAGAACCGCAATATTTGCGAAATAAATAATTTCATGCCAAGATACAACCTACAAGAGGTTGGATGCTATATGAGAATGCATGAATAAGATACTTGTTACCGAGATAGCAATGGCATGATGTAGTAGATAGGAGTTCATCGAACATCCTAGCTTGACTCCAATTATCATATGGTGACAACACCTTCCTTATAAATGAGACAAGCCTCCATTGCATCTCCAATGTACCTAAAACACATTCAAGTACATCTTGGTCCCCAAACTTATTGGGTCCAAAATGGTTAGACTAACCACAATACATAGGATACACTCCATATCAATATGTGCATATTTAGATGAAATTTGAATTTCATGCACATCTTAACCGTTTAGGATTTGATGGAGTATACCCTATATAATGGATCGAAGAAAGAAAGCATGCTATAGATATAAATAAATTACATATAAGCACGCACAAAGACTTTTAAAGATCCAAGAAAGATATACTTTGGATAAAACACCAAATGAATTGAATAAGGCATAAAGGTGTGACCAAACAAATTTGTTGTCCAAATTATATCAAAGACGCAAATCACAAAAGATTTGTTCAACAAAGTTCAACAAATGAACTAATAAGAAACCATTGAGCATAAAGGATGAAATAAAGCAAACATGCTCAAAGATTTATCTCATTCAACAAATAAAGCATAGAAGAAGGAATGAGATAGCAAAACTCCCAAAAAGAGCAAGGTTCAAACAAATAAACCAAACCCTCTACACTTTTCACAATGGCACAATGTACCGTAAGGAAAAGGTTTGTCTTCCAAAACAAACACTTGATATGAATTAAGAGAATTTATCAAAATTTTTTTCAAAGGGACAAGGAAGACAAATGGGATCAACAAAGATTTCTTGGAAATAAAATAAGTAAATAAGAAGCAATCCAAGGTGAAGATGATCCATGAATTCAACCACATACAATGTTATCAATTGTCAAAGACAATGAGTATATTGGAAATAATTTCCGGTGGTGAAATGACAATGGTAGTAAGGATCAACTTCACAATAAAAGGCATAGGATAAGTATATAGAATTAAGCACTATGCACGGATGAAGATTCTTGATAGCTTCAACTAGTCAAACAATCACGCACGGCAATGATTAGAATAAATTGAAGCAAGCGGTGTCCCAAATGAGATATAGAGATATGTATTTGAGGAAAAACCGTACCAAGAATTTCTTACTCAAACAAGAATCCATAAGATGAGCCAATAGAAACTTTTCAATAGAAGTGGAGCTTGTTTGAGCAAACATGCCACCAAGGAACAAGATAATTAAGAGCATCAACTCTAAGTGGCATAACCTCATATGTTCACATTTTCTAGGTTTGTGATATGTACAAAACATATTACTCCCCCATAATGTGATAAAACATTTCTTAAAAAAAAAAGAGGCAACTAAAATTCAACTAGAGATGATTAATGGATATTTAGAATTTGAATTTCTCATGAGTATGACACACCACATAGTGACTAGATAATCTTGCAATATCAATACTAAGTGGTGGTATCCATGTACACATATTTTAAAGAAAGAGAGATGCACAAAGCATATCACTCCCCCAAAATGGGATGTTCCATTAATCACTTCAAAGAGAGCCAAATAAGATATCATCAAGATGCATTAGGCTCCAAAACAATACACAAGTATATGATGAGTCAAACAAACATACTTGAATACACAAGATAGGTAAGTAAGACATAACACATACACACAAATATTTGGTACAAAACCAAACATGCAAAGGGGGCAAGTAACTTACAATAAATATGATGAGTTGAAGTATAAGTTACCGCAAGGAGGAACATTGGATATAAGATATAGATGATAATCCATATGACTTGGCTTGGTCAAAATATAATATATGAAGATCCCTTAATTCTTCATGAATTAGCCAAATCTCCAATGACCTCCATTTGTACCTATTGATCAAGTTTGAGATTGTTGGTCCCCAACCAAGTTGGGTCCTAAGAGATTAGTCACAATAGGCTTGGCAACCCAAATGGTTCTTTTCTTGAAACCACTTTGAGTTCCAACAAACTTGGCAAACACATTGCCATTCTTATCCTTCCCTAGAGAATAATCATCATCAACAATTATAGGGTTAGATAAGGTACCACCTAAGCAAGAAGAAGCAAAGTGCCCCTTCTCACGGCATAAGTAGCAAGTGTTCCCCTTTCTCTTCTTTATTGATTTCTTCTCTTGGGGAACAATATCTTGATTCTTCTTGGGAAGTGGCCTATCTTCAACTTGAGGTCGAGCATGAGCTTGACCTTGACCTTGTGGCCGTTTCCCTTGTTGTTTCTCACTCAAGTGCTTCTTCTTCTTCAATGGGCATGATCTAACATGATGCCCTTCAACCTTGCACTTGAAGCAAACCAACTTGGCCGGATCCTTGACTTTGTCTTGGCCCTTCTTCTTGTTGCTCTTGCTCTTGGACTTGTTCTTGTTATTGGAGTTGAATCCAAGTCCACTCTTGTCATTGGGAGATTGTTGCACACTTAGCATCTTGTCAAGTGCGGATTTCCCTTCATGACGCTTTTCCAAGTTTTTCTTCAAAGAAAGGACTTGGGCCTCGAGCTCTTTTATTTCCTCTACATGGTTAGTAGAAATACAAGTACTAGAGGAAGTAGAAGCTTCATTGTTGGAGCAACAAGGCAAAGTAAGTAATCCAACACAAGGTGTATCACTAGTTTGACTAGATGGATTACAAGGACTAGCACATGGCAATATAACATTTTGGGTAGAGGTTGTGCTAATGTCCACATGAGGCTCACAAGATGTTACCTTAGTGATACTAGCCTCATGAGCTAACTTTAGCCCATCATAGGAAATTAGAAGGTCATCATGAGAGCCCGAGAGCTTTTTATGACTTTCTTCCAATTCCCTATAATTGCTAGTTAGCAACTCAAGTTGAGCCCTTAACTCAACATTCTCCTTTAAGATAGATGCTTCACAAGAATTAGAGTTAGTAGCACAAGCATCAACAATAGTTTTCTCATTTTCATGCATATAGGATTCAATTTTTTGTGTAAGCATGAAATTAGCATGCTTCTCATCTTTTAGCTCATGCTTGAGGAGAGTGAATCTCATTTCCCCATTTTCAACATGGGACTCCAACTCCACTATGGTTTCCCTATATTTATTCAAGGTATCCATAGAGTGTTCGAGATAAGCACGAGCTTCTTTATTACCACGAAGAGAAGCATATACCATTGCCATATCATGCACCAAGATATTATGTTCTTCATCATTATCATCATCATCACTCTCATCATTAGAGGGTGTGTTAGGAGTCAAAGTAGGAGATACCTTTGGTCCATTTGCCATAAGGCACATGTGCATACCGGAGGATGAAGATGAAGATATTCTTGAATCCTCATTTGAAATCATGTCTTGATCCATAGAGTGTTCGGTTTCCTCTACAATGTTAGTCAACAAGCAACTAGAGGAAATAGAAACATTTTGATTATGGGAGCAAGACAAGGCAAGCATATCCTCATGAGATCTATGTAAGCAATTTACACATGATATGCAAGGACTATCAACACAAGCATGTAGATTATTTTCAATGCAAGATGTGTTTAAGTCCAAAGAGGAAACATTGCAATGAGATAGAGATGAAGAGTCATCACTATTGAGCACAATATCAACATTGCAATTTCCCTCACCACTCACCATATCATTACCTTGTGTCTTGCAACACGTTGGTGAAGTGGAAGAAGATGATATATCATCACGACCGGAGGTGGAAGCAACTTGGAGCTCTTCATGATGTGAAGGGGAAGAGAGCTCCTCGGAGTCACCACCGACCAATTGAGAAGTGGATCCACCAAACATTTCCTTAAGCTTGATCCACATCTCATGAGACGATTTTCGCTTTATATATATCAAGAACCTACGAAAATCGGGTCTCAAGGAGAATAAAAGCTCATTAGATACTTGAGCTTCAAGATGTAAGTTTTTCTCATCCTCTAAAGATAGATTTTGAGGATCCATCGGAGGAGAAAAACCTACATCTAGAAATTGCTCAATGTTTGGACACAAGGTCCGAAGATTGCAAAGCAAGCAATTTCGCCACAAATGATAATTTGTGCCAACAAAGATAATTGTGTCATTGTGCACTATACTAGCCGACATCTTTACTCTCAAGGCGGTGAAGCCTAAAACAAGGAGAGACCTTGCTCTGATACCAATTGAAAGATCGAGATGTCGCCTAGAGGGGGGTGAATAGGCAATTACAAACTCTTGCGGATTTGTCTTGTAAGAATGCGGAATTAAACTAATGTTTGGTTTACAAGCACAAACCCTAAATATGCTAAGCTCAACTAAGTGTAACAATAGCAACTAGAGCTAAGCAAGATAGGCACAAGATATATGTAGCACAAGTGATAGCAAGATATATGTACTTCAAGCACGATGGCTATCACAAGGAAAGAGAGCTCGGGTATAGAAATAACCGAGGCACGCGGAGACGAGGATGTATTCCCGTGTTCCCTTGCTTTGCAACAAGGTACGTCACGTTTGGAGGAGTGGAGGTCCCACGAAGGATTCCCGCGCCACGAAGGCTCACCCTATTCTCCGAACCACACCCACGAAGGATAATGGCCCTTTCCTTATGGTTAGCTTTTCCTCCGCTCCGGAGATGGCAAGCTCCACAACCACTTCACAAGCTCCACGAAGGAGAAGCCCGGGCCTCTTCACAATCTTCTTGAAGAGATCACCGGAGCACCAATCACCAAGCCAACTAGGAGGTCACCCTCCAAGAGTAACAAGCTCACGGTCTCTCACTCGAACAAATCGTGGTGGAGAGCTCAACACTATGCAATGATGCAAAGCAAGAACACTAGAGGTGTTCAAATCCTTCACACTCAAATCTCACCCAAGCAACAAATGCTAAGATGAGATTGGAGAGGAAGAACAATGGGGAAAGTCAACAAAAGACTCCAAGATCTAGATCCCAAGAGTTCCCTCACTTAGAGAAGAAATGGATTGGTGGAAGTGTAGATCTAGATCTCCTCTCTTAGATCCCTCAAGAATAAGCAAGAATCATGGGGGGGAACAAGAGAGAGAGCAACTTCTTCAAATGCAACAATGGAGGTGAGAGAAAAGGAAGAAGTGTCTTGCTCAAGGTGGAAGAAGAGCTATTTATAGCATGGGAGCAAGTATAACCGTTGGGGAAAAAGAACCATTAAAAACGTAGGAAAAAACGGCCAGAAAAACGGCCCAGGCTGCCAGCCGGTCGACCGAAGCAGCCGGCCAGCGGCAGCAGCCAGTCGGACTGCCCAAGGGACGGGCAGCCGCGCTGGCGGTGGACAAGCAAGGGCGCGCGGGGCGGCGGCCGGCGACGGCGGGCGAGCGGCCGCATGGCGGGCCGGGAGCGCGCGGCGGGAGGGTAGGCCGCGGCGGCGGCGGCCGTGTGGGCGAGCGGCGGCAGCGGCCCGGGCGCGCGGCGAGCAGCGGCCAGGTCGGCCGGGGCTGTGCCGCAGCCGGTCACGGACCGGGCTGCGACCGGACTTGGGCCAAAAGGCCCCGGGAGGCGGCCCGGATGGCACCGGAGCCAGGTCCGGTCGGGACCGGGTGGGCCGGTGGCCGGTCCGGTCAGACCGGCCGGTCCGCTGGCACTTTTCTTCTTTTTCCTTTTACCCTTTTTCCTTTTTCCTTTTTCTTTAATAACTAATGCTCCCGAACTCCGAATCGCATGAAACCAATTTTGTTTGGAAGATAACAACAAATGCTATCTTATGGAAAGTGAAAAACCAAGAATCTGTAGGAGGGGATTTTATCATGAATATAAAAGGTAGAACCTTATATCATGAATAACCGGTAAAATCACCCAACCTCGAAAACGCAATAGAAGATGCATGTGAACTCCGTTTCGATGAACTTGGGCTTGTTGTAAAGCTAGCAAGCTCAAGAACCTCACACCGAGAAATACCAAGAAGCAATAAGAATATGCAACGCATGCAAGGATTGAGCTCCCTAAGACGATGTGATCAAGTTACCCAACCGGAAGCCCCTCTTGATAGTGCGGCTATCTATCCTATAATCCGGTCTCCCATCAACCACCTCGAGACCGGTAAAAGGAAAACCTATCAAGGTCATACCTTTGCCTTGCGCATCCCATCACTTGATCATTGTCGCTTCGTGTATACTCACAAATGCTCCCCCACACACTATGATGGGAAAGCTTCATTGAAGCACATCTTCATATGTCCACTATCACCAAATGGACGGCAAGCTTCAAGCATGTGATCCACTCAAGATGCTCATCTTGAACTTGCCCAACTCAACCTTGTATCTTCTCATACTCACTTGAGATAGAGCATGGCTAATATTGAGTTCCACATAAGAACTCCATCTTCATTTCTTCTTCTTGATCATATCACAAATATATCTTCATACCGATGATCTTGATGCCAAATCACAAGGTATATCTTTATCTTCATGGCATCCATACTTGAATCCAACACATGGAGAGCAAGTAGTACCTATGGAATATTCCTTCATATAAACTCAATGAAAACATTAGTCCATAGGGGTTATCATTAATTACCAAAACCACACATAGGGGCAATGTACCCTTACACATAGGCAGCTAGGCCCGTCGAAGAAGAGCCAAAGAAGGCAAGGAGGCGCCGAAGCCTCGCAATGTCCTGCTCGGTGAAGTCGGTGGTGGAGGGCGCTGAAGAGGGAGCACGAGAACCAGTAGAGGCGGGGAGTGCGCCATTGCGCAAGTCCAGCTGCTGCTTGTAGCAATCAGTCTCGGGGTGCCCGTGCCTGTGGCAATATCCACACGTCGGACTAGAACTAGGGCGCCCCCGGCCACGGAAAGGCCGACCTCCACGGCCAGGTGGCGTGGCCAGGAGCGGAGGAGCACTGTAGGGAGCGGGTGTTGGTGCAGCAGGACCTCGAGCTGCAAGGGGACCCCAAGTAGACTAGCTCCACACAGACGAGTCTCCTCTGCCTGGAGCTCAGTCAACACCTCTGAGATAGGGACACGGCCCCGAGCAAACAACTGGGCACGACGGGGCTCAAACTCCGGCGAAGCCGAGACAGGAACTCATGGATCCTCTGAAACTCCACTTCTGAATGTACATTCCGGCAACACTGGTAAGTACCACAGACAACACTGCGGAGGGAGTCAAGCTGGCGCCAAATTGCAACACTCTAGGTGTAGAATTCATCAATAGTAGAGTCACCCTGCTGAAGATCGTGCTCCTGACGCAGCACAAATAAATATAGAGAATCCCCAAAAGGCTGATACGTTGACGAAGGTGAGACCACATCTCAGCGACAATAGCAAGACCCATAAAGTCAGAAGCAAACTGTGGCTGAGAGAGAACGGCAGCAGCCCTAGCATCCTCATCACACCATTGAGTAAAAACAGCCAGACTATCACGATAGGGACCAAGAGCCTCTGAATAAGCAAGTACATGCTGCTCATATGCCTCATCAGCAGCGGTCTCAGTCTTGGCTGCATCCTGAGCAGCCTGGGTAGCATTAGCAGCAAGGGCCATTGGCACAGGCGGCGGGGTAGGAGGCACGAGGGCAATGGATGCACGGCGGTAAGGAGACCTCGCTGGAAAGACCCCGCATATGGAATGCCCCAAATTCTCCATAGTTGGTGCCATAAAAAAATCACCGGGCACCGAGGAATGCTAACATAGCCCGCAGAAGAGGATGCCATACTGATACTGCCCTCAGATTTTTTTTTCTTTGATCTGGATCTGGTCAACGAGCTGAGAGAGACCGAACCAGGCTCACTCACAAACGACCTCTAGGACTAGGCACGGGCACAACACTCCTGCCCGCAGCAGCCAGGCCAGATTATCGAGGCGGAGGCGGGCCGGCTAGGAGCAGGGGTGGCCGGCGATGGAGCGGCCGGAGGTGGGCCGGCCAGGAGCGGGGGCGGCCGGCGACGGGGGCAGCCATGGAGAGGCGGCGCGGCCAGGAAATCAACAACACATCTCGATCCCGAACCTGAAACGAGAGAGGAAGAAGGAGAGGTAGCGGCGGCCGGAAGAATCGGCAGCGGCAGCGCAACAAGGCACGGAGTTGCTACGTGTGGGAGGAGCTAAACCTAAAGCTCTGATACCATGTCAAACTTTATGCACTAGCCAACGCAATCAAAAGTCCGAACTGATGGAAAGGGCTAGACATTCCACTTATACATATCAACATATATAAGTTACAAGTTTATTGTTCACCCAAGGGATCCTATTAGCATCTTATATAAGCAGAATAAATTTGGAGCTTAGTTTATTAGTTTTTTACCTTTGTTAGCATGGATCCTGCATCTAATCTTTCTTTTTGGTGGGGAAACAAGCATCTAATCTAACTAGAATGAATTTACTGATGAGCCGCTTTAATTGTGTTTGGTGTGTACCGGCAGATGGGCTAGAATGACTGATGTTTGTGCAGCAACCAGTCAGTGTCTCCGTGATGTTCTTCGACAGAAACTGGATGCTGTAGTCGGGTCTAGCAAGTACCTACTGTATATGCCTGAACTCTATCGAGCTACATAGTATCAAACACCAATTCAAGAGCAAAGTAAAGACCACATGGCAAGTGATCACACGCAAAACCAATGTAACCATTTCTTGGGGAGGATCAGGTAATTTGAAGCGCTAAACTTGTTCTTTGGGTAAATCTACATCTGTTTGACATCCGTATGCCTCTTGTATAAAGGTAACTATTTTCCGTCACCAGATCCGAAGTTCACTTCTGAAACGTTTTAGCTCATGTGGAGAGATCACAAGAGTTTCAGTTCCAAAGGACTGAAATTGGTGCAAGCAAAGGGTAAGTTGTCTCTGTTATATGAAAGTGCATTTACTCCCCTTTCTTGTTCTTGTCCTTGTCAAGTGACTCTTGGCACCTGGTGTTTAGTGGTAACAATTCCTTGTCGAAAGCCAGGGAGCTGAGCTGATCTTAGCTTGGTGGCTTCAGCTTGTTTGTCGACAAAGTGAAGCCTAAAGCAGATAACAGAGATGGTCCCGTTAGTAACAACAGAGAGGGAATCTGGCAGGTCCCGTAGTGACGATACAGGAGGAAGATGAGGATTTACGAGGGGCCGTAGTGACGGGCGTGGACGCGGCAGATCCTTTGGCCGAGGTGACAGGTAGCATCCCGCTTACACGAAATAGCAAATTGCTCTAGTTGTCCAAAGTGGATTTCCGAGAACGACCTGTCTTACTGTGCATTTGTTCTTTCTTTCGCAGGGAAGAAGATAACTTTCGGTGATGACTGAGCCTGCGCATGATCTGAAGCTTTAAAAACACCAAACCCCTGCGACTAGTGAAATGCGAACAATTCGTCCCTTTCTGTGCCTCGAGACTGTTATCCGCTGTTATTAGTTGCTTTTACATTAGAGACCGTGTTGCCTTGTTGGTGCATCTGCCAGACATTTTTTTCGGCTGTTTTGGAAATTTATACTTGTGATAAATTTAGCTCAATGTAGTGCATCGTGGCCCGTCATGGTTTCCTACACGCGTATCCGTTCGTTGGGTCATGGGTGTTTAACTGCTTGCGTTACTACCAGGGAAAACTGCACCATGCATTTTGCAGATGTCGATCTGAATTCGACTAGGGAGAAGTGAACCATCCAGGACCAGGACCAGGACCTTCCCTGGTTGAATTCCACATCTGCAAAGTGCGTTAGTGAGAAGAACTATCAGCGTTAACCTTGATAGTGTACTGTAGAGTTCAGTTCAGGTAAAGAATTCTCTGGAACCGTCACCGGGGCAACTGGAGGCCTGATCGAGCGGTCAGCGTTGTGATGTCGTCCTTCCCCCGTCAAATAGTACCCTCCTGTTCTTTCTCCAAAAAAAAAGGACCCCAGCTCCTCTAGCGCGTCATGCCGCCGCTCGTAGCCGCATCAGAATCCAGCGGCCACCGCGCCGCTCATGTCACAAGTGCCCGGCGAGCGAGCCCATCTACAACGGCGTGCAGTGCAGAAGAGCGCGCTCCTCTGCCACGTCCCGCCCCTAGGCCTCCCTGATGCCGCCCACGCCGTCCAGCGCGTCTGTGCCCTCGACGTGTTCGAGGAAATGCTCACAAGGTCCGTGCAGGATCCACTCGTTGGTCGCCATGTCGCAGGCACCATGTCCAATGTCGGATTGATGTCGTTGGTGGCCATGTCGCAGGCACCATGTCCAATGTCGGATCGTGTGCCCTTGGGGCTCCCCTGGCAGTCTGGCACTGGCGCCTCGCCTCCCAGGCTCAGTCCAGCTACGAGCTGGTCGACACACAGGTAAACACCTTCGCTGATTTTGTGTTGTGATTGTATCACATTTTGCCTCTCTGGCCAGATTACCCATGTCAGCAGACCAAGAAAGTTTGTTGTTTGCTTTTCTACTACCCAACTCTGTATGCCAAAAGTGTCCTCGGGCACGCACAAGGCTGTACTTACTTATCAGAAACCATCAACCATCCCAATCAGGATTTAATTTAACCTACCGATACCATGACCCTTCCTTTATGATGTTTTGTCTCATACTCCTTGTACGATCTGTTCAATGTGCGTCACACGATGTCTTATTAGGTGGCTTGGTGCATCCAGGCTGCGATGGACCCAATGCTCATTACGTTTTCTATTCTATAGACTCACTTTCCATGAAAGTGCTATGTAGTTGGTATGTACCATCATGAGCTAGTCCTTCTTACGTGGCTGACAGCTAGATTATGTTTCATTAGTGAGGAGGAGTGCATTCCACAGTCATACAGCCAAAATAGAGAATTAATTAATGCAACTGTGGAGCCAAGCTTTGACTCAGGTGCTTCCTTAGCTCCATAGCTCTGCAGACCCCGCTTAAAACTGCCATGAGGGACAGGGATGGATCTAGAAATTTAACTTTGGGTGTTCAAATTCCAACCATCAAAAAGAATAAAGATGAAAAACTGAAAATGGTCCATGCCTTCACCCCATTAAAACTTAAAATCGGCATTGTAGCAACAGTATCTCAAAAAGTTGAAAAATATGCAAAAAGAAAGTAAAGGAAATTATAATACAACAATATGATCTATCATAGCTATCCAAATATTTGATAGGGTAGAAATCAAACACAGCCTAGGAATGGTAATGGGACTGGACCATAAAATCGTTGAAATTTAGTCCAAACTCACCAGCAACGGGATCGTGCTGATCTGGAAACTGCAGTCTTCATCTGATCAGCCATCACGGCCTCGGTGCAACTGTCTGTTAACCCACTGCCCGTTCCGTCGTCAAACAGATACCTCCTCTCAAACTTTTCCGCGTCGCCGGCAACCACATCAGAATCTACCGCCACCGGCCCACCGCGGCACTCATGGGCGCGCCCGTCTACCTAGTCTTCAGAACCGGTCCAAGCCACGGCCTTCCAGGTTCCAGCGTGGCTGCGCCCTTGGCATGTTCGATGAAATGCCGCACCCGAGAACCTTCGGCGATCACCGTGCCAGCATCTCGTCGTCTAGTGGGCTCATCATGCCCATGGGTCTCCCCTGTCGTCATGGCGGCTCACCCTCACTGGCCACATGTTGCCTCCTTGGCTAGATTAGCCTATGTCTGTATACCAAGCGAATGTGTTGTTTGTTAGCAGTTCAGTTTCACGAAAGTACTCTGCTCTTGGGGGCTGACAGCTACGTTACGTTCATGGGTAAAGAAGAGATTATTGCACAGTCATGCAATAGTTGAACTGTGGAGCCAATACCTGACTCAAGCGGATGTGCTAACCCGCTTTGAGCTGCCAGAGAGGGGCCTGTGCGTGTGCTGAAGCTTGAGGGGATCCTAGTGTCAGTTATACTACTCCTTCTGTTTTTATTTTGGGTGTGTCTATGTCTCAGTTGACTGAGATTTTCTTAAGTCTCAGTCAACTCAGAAAAGTGCAACTGCAGTTCAAAATAATGTGCAACTCAAATCAGTTGCACTTTTCTAGTAGAAAAGTGCAATTGCACTTTTTTGATAGAAAAGTGCAACTCAAGTCCATTTTTGTAGGTGACTGAGACGTAAGTAATTCTCAATTGACTGAGACTTAGCAAAACCGTTTTATTTTTATATGTAAGGCCACTTCGTATTTCGAGCCAAAACTTTAACCAATAATTTAATCAATAAAATGTAAGTTATATGGCAACAATAATATATTGTTTGATACATCTTCTGAAACCCATGGTATACTATATTTTGTTGGTCAAATTGTTAGTTAAATTCTACCTCGAAATGCGTGCGTGGTGGCCTTATATTTTGGGCAGACGAATTAATATACTTGACAAAGGTAGGTGGTTTTGGTGCGTAGTTTGACTTTTCCCATTTGCTCCCATTTGCTTCCTTTCGACGCATTATTGCTTCTCTGCTCCCCTGATCAGATCCATCTGTTTTGTGTCTCCCCTCTGCAAGGCCTGCTTTTGCTCCTGCCATCGCTGTGCTGCCTCAGGGCGATGGCGGGGTTTCTTGGCACGGTAGTTGATGCAGCAATAGGATGGATGGTGCAAAGCATCCTCGGCAACTTCTTCACTGGGCAGATGGAAGCCTGGACTCGTGAAGTCGGGCTTGCTGAAGATGTGGAGAAGCTCAAGTTTGAGATGAGGAAAGTGGAGATGGTTCTTGCTGCTGCCCAGGGAAGGAGGATTGACAACAAGCCTCTGGCCCGGTCACTGGATGATCTCAAAGAGCTGATCTATGACTCAGAGGACGTGATGGACGAGCTTGATTACTACCGGCTCCAGCAACAGATCGAACAAGGTGTTCCACCCGCTTCTCTTTTTCCATATTTGTTTCTTTCAGCTTATTTATATTACTGTAATTGTGATTTGTGAGCACCACCCTCCAGATAATCTCTTGCTTAATTTTGATCATTTCTCAGCGATGATTCTAATCTTATTATTTTTTAGGAGAAAGTGAGTCTCTACTTCTGTTAATTATTAAAAGTTACATGATGATATCTATTTTTTTTGTTGCTTGAGTGACTTTTTTTTGCTTGTCCGAAATAACTGAGAGTTCTCTTATGCAGGTAAAGGTTGTAGTACTCCTACTGGTACTAATCCTGAGGGAAGCTATGTGTCGTCATTTGCTCCATCTTCTGTTTTTGAATTAGTGCGCAACGCTACAAGCCAGATAGCTGGTTGGATCTCCCGCAGAAAAAGAAAACGTGAGGAGGAGGTGCCAGCTCATAATACCAAGCTGAATTTTGAGATTAAACATGACATATCTGAGAGGATCGATGGAATAGTGAATCATCTGCGCAATATTGGAAATTCTGTGCAGGGAGCTCTTCAGCTTGAGATATCGCGCCCCATCGCAACATCAAGTGATAGTCAGACTATTGCCAAGAATGCTCGCATGACAACTTCTATTTCAATTGAATGTAAGGTGTATGGGAGGGATGCTCAGAGAGACAAGATAATAGAGCTGTTGATAAATGGGGGATCTAGTGATCTGAATGTTCTGCCAGTGGTTGGCATTGGTGGTGTTGGGAAGACGACGCTTGCTAGATACGTATACCATGATAAAAGAATTAAAGATCATTTTTATCAGCAAATGTGGGTTTGTGTATCCACTGACTTCAATGAAGTGAGGCTAACACGTGAGATCCTAGAGCATGTATGTAAAGATACACAAGAGTATGAAAATATAAGCAATTTCGATGTACTGCAGAAGATCCTTTCGAAGAACATTAGAAACAAAAGATTTCTGCTCGTATTGGACGATATGTGGGAAGACAAGGACAAGAGTGGATGGATGAAACTCTTGGCTCCATTGAAAAGTAATCAAGTAAACGGTTGCATGATATTGGCAACAACTAGAATGAATTCAGTTGCAAAAATGATAGGAACAATGGATGAAGTCAAATTGAGTGGTCTGGATGAAAAGGAGTTTTGGTTGTTCTTCAAGGCATGTGCATTTGGTAATGAGTGCTACGAAGGTCAAACTGGTTTGCAATCTATTGGGAAACATATTGCTAAAGCACTAAAGGGCTCCCCACTAGCTGCGCGAAGTGTTGGTGCCCTTTTGTACACAAGTGTTAGCATTGAACATTGGACAAAAGTTCAGGACAAATGGAAATCTCTTCAAGAAGATGATGATATTTTAACCATCTTGAAGCTCAGTTACGATTATCTACCAGTTCACCTGCAGCCATGTTTCGCATACTGCTCTTTGTTTCCAGAGGACTGCCGATTTAGTGCGGAAGGATTGGTCCATGCTTGGATATCACAAAATTTTGTGCAGTGCGAAGACCCTACCATTAGGTTGGAGGAAACAGGGCAGCAATATTTGAATAGATTAGTTGATTTGGGCTTCTTCCAAAAGGTTGGATCATGCTATTTTATGCATGACCTAATGCATGAATTAGCAGGAAAAGTTTCGTCAAATGAGTGTGCTACTATACATGGATTGAAACCTGATACAATTCGACCAAATGTTCGCCATTTGTCAATCATAACTACTTCTTTTGATATAGATGAACATAGCAGTTTTCCTAGTGAGAAGTTTGACAAAATAATACAGAAGGTTAGGCTGAAAAAATTAAGGACCTTGATGGTGTTTGGGCGAAGCAGCATACATTTATTAGGGTCCTTACGTACTTTATGCAAGGAGGCAAAATGTTTGCGGTTCCTAAGAATCTATGTGACAGGTGCTGACATCACTTCTATACAAAGTTCGTTAAATCCATGCCATCTTCGCTATCTTAAATATGTTTGTGTTCTCACCTCGAATATATCAGTGTATGGAGTCGATAACTACACTACTCTTCCTCAAGATTTGACAAGATTTTATCACCTTCAAGTATTGGATGTGGGTTCAGGCAATCTTGGTGTACCTACTGATTTGAATAGTCTTGTTAATTTGCGCCATCTTATTGCTCATGAGAAAGTGCACCACGCAATAGCTTGTGCTGGACACATGACCTCTCTCCAAGAACTAGAATTCAAAGTTCAAAATGTTGTCAATTTTGAGATAAGACAACTCCAGTCCATGAATGAGCTTGTATTTCTTGGAATTTCTGAACTTCAAAATGTGAAGACTAAAGATGATGCAAGGGGGGCCAGGCTTATAGACAAAGAGTACTTAGAAAAGTTGTCCTTAACATGGCAGGATAGCAGCACGAGCCTTGAACCTGAAACAACAAAAGATGTGCTTGAAGGTCTTCAACCACATCAGAACCTCAAAACTCTAGAAATAACTGGATACGGTGGTGCTATCTCGCCAACCTGGCTTTCCAATACTTTCTCAGTTACCTCACTGCAGATACTTCATCTAGAGAAGTGCAGGGAATGGCGAATTCTTCCAACTCTCAAAATGCCTTTGCTTAGGAAGCTGACATTGATCAGGATGTTAAATGTAATGGAAATCTCAGTTCCTTCCTTGGAAGAGTTGATCTTGACCGATATGCCACAGTTGGAAAAATGTATTGGTTCTTATGGAATGGAATTGACTTCCCATCTAAAGGTTTTGATGATCAAGAACTGCCCTCAACTCAATGAGTTCACTCTTTTCCAGGGTTACTCTTCTTTCGACGCTGAGCAGAAATCATGGTTTCCCTCTCTCAAGAAACTCTCCATCTATAATTGTCCTCAAATAATGTATAATTTTGTTCTCTATTTTTAATTCATGTTCAGTACATTTGCGAATTTTTAGGCATTTAATTTGATAAATGATGTTGCAGCAAGTGGGAGTTGCTTCCACTAAGAGAAATGGTGGCCCTCAAGGAGTTGGAGTTGATGGACCTAAATGTTGTGAGAGAGTTGGCAGTCCCTTCTCTAGAGAAGTTAGTGTTGATTAAAATGCCAAACCTGGAAATGTGTGGCAGTCTAACAGCTTCTCCACCTTTGCAATTTTTACCTTCTCAAGGAGATAAAAAAATATGGTTACCTAGTCTCCGTAGACTCACCATCCATGATTGCCCTTGCTTGATGGTGTCACATCCTCTTCCGCCTTCTGCTCTGATATCTGAGTTGTCCATTAGGGGAGTTCCAACAGTTCCGAAAATGAGTATAAATGGTGGATGGTTCACAATCGAATCCAATGAGTTGAGTGTGCTGGATGACCGTATCTTGGCATTCCGTAACCTTAGGGGCATAATATCATTGGAGATAGCAAATTGTCCAAATCTGGTATCTCTTTCAAGTGAAGCTTTCAACCAGCTCATCGCCTTACAGTATCTAGATATACAAGGCTGCCCAAATCTGGCCAAGTCAAACATTATGTCAGAGGTTGTCCAGGAAAACATTAGTCCTGCAAGAAGCATTCTACTACCATCTCTCAAATCGCTTGTCATGAACAAATGCGGCATAACAGGGAGGTGGCTAACACAGATGCTTTCACAAACGCAGTCCCTTGAGAAGTTGATATTAACTAACTGTCCGGCGGTAAAGTTTCTATCAATCAGTGAACCTTCAGGAACCGAAGGGACCAGCAGCTTGGTTTCAGGAGTGATGATGTTACCCGAAGATGAACATCAATTGAAACTCTCATGTAATCTCTTATGTTCTCTCAAGAGGTTGTGGATCCAGCACATCCTGGATCTAGAGTTCTGTGGGCGTAAGGGAGACTTCCGAGGATTCACCTCTCTAACAGATTTGTTCCTTGTTGATTGCCCCAAGCTAGTCTCACAGTTGGTGGGTCACATGGGTGAAAGGAAAGATGATGGTACTGTGGAAGCTAGATTACTCCCACCATCACTTGAAGACCTTTGGATCAGTCAACTCCCAGAAAACTTGCAGTCCTTCATTCCTGAAGGTCTACTCCACCTCAAAAAGTTAAGTCTATTAAGTAGCCCCTATTTAAAGTCTGTACAGCTGCATCCATGTATTGCCCTAGAGGAGCTGCGGATCTGGGGGTGTGAACATCTGGCTGTACTCGATGGCTTGCAATTCCTCACCTCCCTTCGAATTTTGCATATGGAGATGAATCCCGAGCTGACTTGTGCATGGGAGATCAAACTGCATGAGCAAGAACAGAGTGGCAATCGAATTCAGCTGCTTCCCCCGTCACTTGAAAAACTTGATATCCAGAAGCTCACAAATGGGGTCCAGTCCGGTCTCCTGACCTGCCTTCCCACCATCACCGAATTAGCAATACTGGAAAGTCCAAACTTGACATCTCTACAGCTGGGATGCTGCAGGGCACTGGAAGAGCTGGTAATTCGAAATTGTGGCTTGCTTGCGTCGATGGAGGGCCTCCAGTTCTGTAGAAACCTGACATCTCTAAAAGTATTTAACTCCCCCAGGGTAGGTTCCTTTTTGGAGCTTGTGACGCACCAGCAGGGGGGCTCTGAGATCTGGTCTGGACTGGAAGGTCTTCAGATTTCTGACACTTCTGTCCTTTCCGTGCCCTTCTGCAAACAACTCACATCTCTAAGACTCCTACAATTCGGCCTTGGGTTTGGTGAACAGCCAGAGATCATGGTGAGCTTAACAGAGGATCAAGAAAGAGCGTTGCAGCTTCTAACCTCCCTCCAAAAACTTGAATTTCGAAGATGCCAGAACCTCTTATTACTTCCTGCAAACCTACATAGCTTGACCTCCCTTGAGACGCTATATATCTTCAATTGTAAGAGCATCACAAGGCTGCCAGACATGGGCCTCCCAGCTTCGCTCAGGAACCTTCAGTTATTCAATTGCAGTGAGGATCTAGGTGCGCACTGCATGATGGTAGCAACGGAGAAGCTTAGCGTCATGATTGACAATCAGTATGTCGATTAATCAGCAGTGGCTACTTCTAAGGTACTATTTCGGAGCATTTTGCCTACAAAATTAGTTAAATGCTCACCCTCTTCTTGCTATCACTAATTAATTCATCTCTCTGACTGCAGCCATCCGAGATGTTGTACATATTTCTGCACTTGCAGTCACCGGCGCATTCATGCAACTGCCGCCTACTCATTTGGCATTCTGCAAGCTACTCTAGTCGCAGTGATGGATGGACACAGAAACCATCGGTGGAAGTGGCAAGCTTTTTTGTTTATCAGGGGCATTCTGACCTTTCACCCATTCTTACATCTCCTGTAGTCAGTGCCTGGCAGTAACCTATGCTACAGGCTATAGCTAGGCTTTTCCACGGTATGTAATTTTTTTTGCCTCTATATTTATCCTGATTAGTTTTGTCAATGGCTCAGTGCTGTAGTTGTTAACTTTCTTTCTCGGTTACTTCCTGACTGAGTGATGAAAATATTCAAGTATGTTTTATGCGACCTAAATATGCATCCCATCTTCTACAGTATCATTAAATCACACATGTGCTTATTGTGATCTGCACATACCAACGGTGTTAACTAGAGACAACTTAATGCTGGCATGCAATTTCTTATTGAACCCTTTTCTTCTATTAATAGCATTTGACCGTCTCGTTTTTCTGTTCATAGTTGACTGTTCAGCATGAGATATAAAGGTTGTACTCCCTTCATGCCAAAAGTTGACTGTTCACCATGTAAACTTTGACCAAGTTTACACAAAAAAACATATCAATATCTAGAATATCAAATCAATACCACTAGAAACATCATGACATATATTTTAATATGGTATATATTCGGTTTTGTAGATAATAGATACTTTTCTCAATAAACTTGGTTAAAGTTAATGCAGTTTCACTTTCATGGAAACCAATGCGCACTACATTATGGCAAAGAGGGACTACTATTTACTACCATCTGTCTTTTGATACAATTTCTCTGTGAAAAGGATGTTCTGTTTGGTAGGTAAATTCAGCCATTGCTTATGAGACAGTTGGCACTTTGGCAGAATTACATTCATGTGTTTGCTTTTTTTTTTGTGAGCTATGCTTCGGTGTCCCCCCCTTACATAAAAGTTGAAGGGATAAGTGTGTGTTTGGTTGATGTACAAATACGTAGGGGGATGGGATGGACCAGATTTTGCGGATGGAACGGTCCACATTTAGGTGATCCCATTTTTCGTTTGGCTCATTGGATTTTATGGACGTTAGAGGTAACTAACTGTGATTATTAACTTAACAAAAATACAAAATGTTGCCCTAAAAAAAAAACTCAACAAAATGTTAGGAAGGGTTGGCTCATAGGCTGTCCCCAGGAGCACGCGGAGGCGGGGCTCGCCGGCCATTCCCTAAAGGACGTGGAGGCAGGGCTCGCCGGCCGTCCCCTGGAGAAGTGGAGAGCATCCGGAGGCGGGGCTCTCCGGCCGTCCCCTAGAGGGCATGAAGGAAGGGGCACTGACCTTCCGCTAGAGCGCACGAAGGCGGGGGCGTCGGCCACAAGCCTTATCCGCTTCCTACGTATCAGATTAGCATAGCCTTGCTACCGGACTTGGGAACGGAGCTCGCCTAGAGTGGCGCAATGTGATTTATGCGCGGGTCTTGGCAATAGGGAAGGTGCGACGACGCCGATGTTCTAGCGACGGTAGAACAATTCTAGCAAAAAAGAATAGAGGATTAGAGCATTTCCAGCCGCGTCCTTCAAAACGACCCTCAAACGACGCCGGATCGAGCGTTTAGGGGACGCGTTTTTTTCGTGCCGCGTTTGGGGACGTCGCTCCTCAACCGCGTCCTTCAAACGCGGTTCCCAGACAGAAATTCAAATAGTCGACATTCAAAAGAGATCGTTCCCGCCGAAATCGTCACGATCGAATTAGCTGCGATAAAAGTACTAGACGCACGGTCATATTACATACCGGCGGTGCAACCTAAACATAAATTCGAAGAAGGGGTTCGGCAAGGCTGACTGCGCATCCTAAGTCTACGTAGGCCCGTCGATCACGACGACCTCGTTGTGCTCTGCCCGGTGTGCCTGCTTCGTCGCCGACGCCGAGGCTGACGCCAATGCAGATGCCGATGCCGCTAACGCAGTTGTACTAGCAGACGCTATCGCAGACGCGCCTGCTGGTGCCGGCTCTTGCTCCGGGGGTGGGGTTGCTGCCGCTGCCTCGGCCGCCGCCAATTTGGCTTCGATGTCGTCGAGGATCATGCCTTTGTAGTAGTTGTCCGCCGCCCGCGTCTGGGGAGACATTCCAGCTGTCGACGCGGTCAGCGGGGACATGTCCTCCTTGCGTTTCTTGATCTCCATCTTCTCATCTTGCCTCTTGAGCAGCGCTGCCCACCTTTCGTCGGCTTTTTGGTCGCGGGAGAGCAGGGTCGGGAGACCTCGGCGAGGCACCGTGTGATCGACGCATGCGTCTTCTCGGTCGCCGTTGCGTCGGCCAAGGCGGCCTTAGCAGCCTTGTTGCCGATAGGGCGCCCTGCTGATGTAGCGAGCGGCACATCCAGATCAATGGCATTTTCCCCTTTGACAACGAAAGACATGTCAACCGCTATTTCTCGTTCATTTTGAGCTTGCTATAGCAATGCATCAGCGCGAAAGACTTATTCCCTTCTGAGTGCTTCCGCTACATCGCCATGGCGCGGTCGAACTAATCAAAGGATGCGCAATCAGATCGAGATTAAACTAGGCGCTAAAATGTTTCATAGAAAGAGGCGTACCACATCGCCGAGTGACATAGGCATCCCGAATGGGCCTGCCGAAGAAGCTACCCGGGGTTTCTTGAAGGTCCACGACCCGAAGAATATAAAGTCCGGAAGCCCGCTGAAGTGTCGATATTGAAAGTAGAGATACATTCGGAATAAAAGAGATGTAATTATACGGGATTAACTCAAAGAGTCTCTCGGAAATTGTAACTTGTACGGCACGAAACCCTCGGCTCCGCCTCCTATATAAGGGGGAGTCGAGGGACAAAGAAAGGATCGATTTTGTTGTCAACACAACCCTAGTTTTTAGCAGTCGAGCACCTTTTCGGCTGAAACCTTCGAGATCTACTCGCCCTCTACTTTCCGCGAAACCTAGTCTACAACCCGTAGGCATTGACAAGTTAATCCCTTGTCACCGAGGTTCGTGTCGTTGTCGCCTCTGGTCTCGACCTCGTTATGGAACCCATGAAACATGTTCACCGAAGCCTGGATGAAGGCCCAGTACGTCAACATTGCCTTTTGGCTCCTCTTCATTGTCATCTTGTGGTAATCCTTGTTGACAAGCTTGCGCTCATCGAACTCCCCCTTGATCCTCGCACAATACTTCCCGTACTTTTGGTTGGCGGCGATGATGGAGTCATGGATCACCGTCGACCGCGACTCGCAGAGACATTCATCCTCCATAACCTGCCACTTGGGGCCTCTTGTGCCCGAGGACGCCTTCTTCTTCTTCCTCACGCCGACCGCGTCAACCTCCACGAGATCCTCTGCATCCTCCGCGGCATCTGCGGCATCCTCGTCCTCGTCGTCCTCTTTGTTGCCACCCTCTTCGTCATCCTCGTCGTCATCCTCCACCCCCTCGTCCTCCCCCTCCTCCTCCTCCTCCTCCTCACCACCGGCGCCCTCGAATTCGAGCGGACCCCTGCGCCCAGTGAACGGGGCGCCGTCCGCACTGGGGCCTGGCTGGCGCTGGGGCGCTTGGTTGTATGCCGGGGTTGAAGCCGCCATGCGGCGGCGCGTCCTCGTACCGCAGTGAAAAGTTCGGTGGCACGCACCCGGGAGTGGCATAAGGGTCGTCGTTGAAGAAGTCGGATGTCGACGGGGACACCACCCCGGAATGTACGCTGGGCCCGACGTACTCCATGGGATCGCGTTGGTAGCAGCCATAAACGCGACCATCGCCTTCTGGTGCGCACGTGCCGTATCCGACTTCTTCTCATGCTGCACCACCCGCCATCCCCCCTCGCTATGTCATCGATAGCTTGCGCCGCAGGCAGTCTTGTTTCCACCTATCATTGGTCCAGCCTTCCGGCTTCTTCCTCGCGACTGGGCTTCACGAAGGGCGCGTTTGGGCCTTTCGTCTCATTACCCGACGGCTTGGTGGCTGCTTCCCTGGCCATTTTTTGGGGCCTGTCAGCGGCGCCATGGATGAGAGAGAGTAGAGACGGCGACAGGGAGAAATGAATCGGCGGGAGAGGCGGTGAAATCTTTTGGGAGGGCATAAATGCGCGGCGGGAGAGGTGCAATGTGGCGGGAGAGGGGGTCGAATTTTTATGTGTCGCTGACGCGTCAGTCCCGTGTCTCGTCGCCTCGTTTTTCATTGTGTCCGGCGCGCCCGGAGCATCCCCTGTCGACCGGGGACGGGCTCAGGACGCCGGACATCATATTGGACCGCGCCGGACGAAAGGAGCTTTTGGGGGGCGTGGCTGGGAACGAAAATTTATCTAACGCGTGCCAAATACCTTTGGATGACGCTTTAGAGACGCGGCTAGACATGCTCTTAGAAGTGTTACATAACTATTGGAGATTTTTGGATCAATAGCACGGCAAATTTTGCCGGATCACATTTTTTTTTTGGAACATCCTCCCCATCTACAACCAAACGCAATTAAAAATGGTACCATCCATCCCATCCAGCTTTTGGTCCTCAACCAAACAACCTCCTAACGAAAGGGTATCCATCTATCCTAGCCATCCATTTGTTAAAAGTTGGAGGAGGGGGGGGGGGGGGGAGCAAAAGCTTTTTTTTGTATGGTAGACATTTGTTTTAGCAGCCGGCTAAGTTATATCATAGCGAAAAAAGTAAAATTCACAAAAAAGTTTGTAAAAGTGAAAAAGGAATTGCAATCGTTGAGAAGAAGTGAAGTGTACAAGTTACAAGTTTATTGTTCACCCAAGGGTTCATGTTAGCATCTTATATAAGCGGAATAAATTAGGAGCTTAGTTTATTAGTTTTTACCTCTGTTCGTATGGATCTTGCAACAAGCATCTAATCTTACTTTTTTTTTGGGGGAAACACACATCTAATCTAACTAGGATGAATTTACTGATCAACCGTTTTACAGAAACTGGATGCTGTAGTCGGGCCTAGCAACTAATGTATATGCCTGAACTGTATCGAGCTACATGGCATCAAGAAGCAATTCAAGAGCAAAGTAAAGACCACATGGCAAGTGATCACACGCAAAACCAATGGAACCATTTCTTGAAGAGGATCAGGTAATTTGAAGCGCTAAACTCGTTCTTTGGCTCATATGAAGAGATCACACGAGTTTCAATTTTGAAGGACTATGAGACTGGTGCAAGCAAAGTGTAAGTTGGCTCTGTTATATGAGAGTGAATTTACTCCCTGTTCTCGCTCTTTTCAGTGACTCTTGGCTGCTTGGTTCTGTTGTACATGATAGCGTACACGGTGTTTAATGATAACAGTTCCTTGTCGAAAGCCATGGAGCTGAACGGATCTGACCTTGGTGGCTTCAGCTTGTTTGTCGACGAAGCGAAGCCTAGACCAGACCAGATAACAGCTATTAGTAACAATAGAGGAAGATCTGGCAGGGCCCGTAGTAATGATAGAGGAGGAAGCTGAGGATCTAAGAGGGGCCGTAGTGACGGGCGTGTACGCGGTAGCTGAGGTGACTGGGGCGGCCATAGTACGTGACAAAGGCCACTGTGGTCAGAGTGGTGCACCTCACAGGCAGAGTGCTCTTACAGCTAGTACAGGTAACTTCCCGCTTATTACATGAAATAGCAAATTGCTCTAGTTATCTTTTATCGACAGAACCATCGGTCTTAAGCATACATTTGTTCTTTCTTTGCAGGGAGGAAGATAATTTTTTGGTGATGACTGGGCCGGCCAGTGCGTGATCTAGAAGCTTCAAAACACCAAATCCTGCGACTAGTGAAATGCGAACAATTCTTTTGGTGCCTCGAGACTGTTATCCGATCTTGTTAGTTACTCTTACCGTAGACCGTGTTGGTGCATCTGCTCAAAAAAAAAGAAAAATCGTCTGTTTTGGATATTTATACATGCATGATAAATTTACTGTTTTGGAGATTATGGATATGTTTTGATTGTGGCAAAGTGCCTCCTACCACTTCCTTTTTACCATAACCCAAAAAGAGATGCATCCTGCCAACTTTTTTGGCATGCCAATGCGATTTTACCGTTCGTTTTTCACACCCTAGGACCATAAGCAAATACTCAAACCAAAATTGGGCCCATCCAAATATTTGGTAGGGAAGAAATCAAACACACCCCAGGATCGTAATTAATGGGATTATTATAGTCCGTAAAATCGTTGAATTGAGACCAAACGCACCAACAACGGGTCTGGTCAGTCATCAGACGGCCTTTGCGCCACCGTTTCCACCGTCAAACAGATACCTCCTCTGGAGTGTTTCCGCGCCGCCGGCAACCGCCCTACCACTATCGCGACACCCATGTGCGAGTCCATCTACCTCGGCGTGCAGAAGCGCGCGCGCCGACGCGGTCCAGGCCGCGGACTTCCAGCGCGGCTGCGCCCACAACGTGTTCGAGGAAATGTTCCACCCCAGAACCTGCAGCCAAAGTCGATGGGGAGGGCCGTGACGCTGTCAACATCGGCGATCTCTGTCTCGGCATCCGTCGAGTGGTGGACTGATGTGGCGGGCTCATCTTGCCCACGGGGCTCCCTGGCCCTTGCGGCTCAGGCTCACCCTCACTTGTCCGCGGCACACAGGTAACAAAAATCTCGTCATTCTGAATCACATGTTGCCTCCCCCTGGGCCTGGGGTGATTACCTAATGTCGACAGTACAGGCCACTTCGGAATTTTGTAACATATGCTGCGCAGGATAGCAATTTGGAAAACTCTTGGGAATTGGAACTGTACAATTGTCTCCTCACCATCTTTATCTTTACTATTAAATGGGAGTTGGTCATTTGACACTCAACGCACTTTGGTGGTCGTCATTGAAAAGATCCTGGCCGTTCAATCAATCTGACGGTCTCCACTTCGTCCGATCAAATTAGGAAACAATCTCACGGATGGTATCAATCAATCCCGCACAGGCATTAAAATACTTACCAAATTTTTTTGAACGTTTGCCACAAAGTCTTCTCTCACAGATTGGCCGATAATTAATATTTGATCATTTGTTTTTTGTAGCGCATAAGGAAAGAAATATTTGTGCATGAGATAGTTTCCATTTTACATGCACCGCGCTCGCCGGATTGGGAAGTTATGCATCAAAAAGTTTCTTTATGAAGTGTGGGCCTAGACCAACTCTAATGAACCATGTGTGGCATTCTCAATCTGAATGTGCACAATGCGTCGATGCCTGATTTTAGGTAGCTCTAAAACTTTTATGTATTTTCCGTCTAGCATTTTAACTGGTATAGGATCAAATACGACACACCATGAAACGGTTTCCTATCAAGCAGCTCAATCTCTGGCGGCGTCGACAAGGGATCTCTGCTGGTCCGGGATTTTTAGCCTGCATGCGAGGACTACGGCGTCCTCACCGCCGCAGCCAGCAAGGATGAGGACGAGGAGGAAGACGATAACGATGAGGAGGAGGACGACGTGCCTCCCACTATGGTGAAGCAGGAGGCGCTCGTCCCCAATGGCTACGATGAGGCAGCCGCCATCGCCTGAGCAATGTGGAAGAGTCCAAGGCCAAGGAGGATGCGATGTGACCATCAACCGGCCTAGATGAGGTCGTTCGCCTCACGGCTATTGAGAAGATGGCTGCGCTGGAAGCTAGGGATTAGTTCAAAAAAATATTCCTATGTAAATTATGTTTGAATGAATAAAATATTTTCATAAGTTCGTGTGCTTCTAGCTTATATTTGAATTCAGTTTGAATTGTTGTATGTGGCCAACGGGTCAAAATGGCCAGCGTGGATCAAATGGGTCGTGTTGCTATGGGCACAGATTTGGTAGGTCGAACTATCCAAATTATATTCGTGTCGCGAACCAAACGAACCAAAACGAAATGAATGGGTAACTGTTTTAGGTCGCCTCATTCGAGATGCCTTACAACCACGAAGAACGGTGGTCTTCTGGTACTTCCGTATTCGGTCAGGTCAGGCGTGCACGAGATCATGAGCCAAAACCGCCAAAACCGCCAACGACTCTTCCACGCTTTCCAGCCCGTGTTGCTTCTCTCATAATTGTACAAGCATGGTTAGCCAAGTGTACTGAAGTTAATGAAATTCAAAAACAAGCATGTATCTAAAAACTTGTATCACCATTTTTTGTTTCGTTGTTATCAACATGGGCCTAAGAATTTATAAAGACGATCAGTCGTCATGTTAGTGAACCATTGCATCGCCTTGTCGTAGTGGTCGTGAATCCTTACCAGAATCTTGTCGCGGCGCTTGGCGGCAGCCGCTTTAACCACAATGATGCGGTGTGTGGATCCGGTCAAAGATCTCAATTCTATTGTGTCCTATATGTATAGATATCAAACACTAACCCGAGAGATAAATATGTTAACTTTAAAATCAACATTTTCTATATCCATTAGGTACATATTTTTTTGTTAATTATCATATAAAAGATTATAACAGTTAACAAGAAATATGTTAACTTTCAGCATGTGCTGATTGGTATTCTTTGTGCTTGATTGCATTTTCTGTCCAGTTTTCAATGATAATTTCGGCGTGGAGTAAGAAGAAAATTTTCAATATCAATCTTGATGTAGAGTTATTGAGCAGACACATATGATTGCAAAATGTCATGGTGTAGAGCAAGAGGAAATGAATATGACCTAAATAGATGCAACTGTATCAAAAGTTGCATTGATATATTGAGCAGAACAACATGCATCAAGCCAATATAAACCAAAATAAGGTGCTTTTGGCATGATCATTTAGTCGTAGCTCATTAGTGAAGGCAACCTAAACCGAAGTAAGGTTCTTTGAAATTCATTAATACAATGGGCTTGTGATAGAGCCATAATTTTATTAAAGATATGAATACAAACAAAGAATACCATGTCATCTTACGAGAAAAGACATCAGACGAAGCAAGAAGATGATACGAGAGTTTATGGTGACACGGTTTGATCACTACTAATTGTGGAGTAAAATAAAATATTGATGTTTTGTATTTCGTACCAATGCACGGTTGTGCACAATGCTAGATGATATAGAACAAAAAGATATCAAAATATATATGGTGACGAAATAATTTAAGAAACTGTAGCAACGCACAGGCATTCAACTAGTTAGAGTATTAAATTAGAGTTGGTCGTTTGATACTCAACATGTTTGATGGTCGTTATTAGAAGCATCATGTCCATCCAATCTAATCCTACAGTCTCTGTTTGACATCCAATCCCGCAACAATCATGGAAACAATTCGATCATGCTACGAATTAATAAGGAAATAATCTGACATGCTAATTAATAAGGAAACAATCTGATAGCCATCTTTAGCGCTCATGCTGTCAATCAATCACGATACAAATAATTAGGAAACAAAATCACGGGCATTTCCTTACTTGGTTTCTTTAGGAATTTGTTACCTAAAAAATATATTTATTTTTAGGAATGTTGCATTTAATCATAGTATCGTATATCATCCTACCTGGCAGCGGTACGAGTTGCCCCGCGTGATGACCTCCTTAGCTAAACTATCTTAATTTTTTGCCTCGACTGATCTATATCATTATATTGGAGTTGGTGATGGTACGTTCATTTTGCACTTTGCATTTTGTCTTTATCCGGTCCGTTCAGTCTACATCCGACGACACACAGGTTCCACGAAGAAAAGGTATGTTTTGAAAAAATAACTGCATAACCTAAAAATCATGAAATTATGTGCAATTAATCAGATACTCCCTCCATCAGAGCTAGAGTTATTTTTGCGGGGACCATCAGCGCTAGAGTTCTCCTCTCCATAAACTTTGTTTATGAGCGTGCAACTAAAGATGGAATTCCTAAATATATTATTATTCAAATTGGTGATGGTACGTCCACTTTGCACTTTGCATTTGTCTTTATCCGGTCCGTCCGATCTACATCCGACGATACACATGTTCCATGAAGAAAAGGTATGTTTTGAAAAAATCGCTGCATAACCTAAAAATCAGGAAATTATGTGCAACTAATCAGATACTCCCTCCATTAGAGCTAGAGTTATTTTTTGCGGGGACCATCAGTGCTAGAGTTCTCCTCTCCAGAAATTTCGTTTATGAGCGTGCAACCAAAGATGGAATTCCTAAACGAAGGATATGCTACCAAATTTTATGTACGCGTATATCATGGCATGCCCAACGATCAGTTTCCTAAACAGAGAACATGTCAACATATTTTATACTTTGTGCATGCCAACGATCATTTTCATAGTGATAGGAGATGCTATACACAAACATATGGTATACATAACACACCTATCATCTGATCATCTCTGAAATACCTCATCTCCAAGGCAAGCAAGGGAGGGCCGTCGGATTGGCCGGCACGCCTGAACGATGATGACCTCGCGAAGTATATCGATGACGACAAAAACTCGGGCGAGTTTCACGAAGGCGACATTCATTTGTCAGATCGTGCCGGTGTCGTTCTCTCGCCAGAGCAAGTCGGAGGCGTGGAAGATTTTCCAGAGTCCGTTGAGAACCTTGGTGCGTGACCATCACCGGAGTGAACCAAATGACATTTTTTCCTGAGTGAACCAACCTCATGGGTGCCGGCGGTAGGGAGAAGGAGGAGGATGGGGTGTCGGTGGCGCGCATGGTGCTACCGATGCTACTGGTGCTGGACATGCGTTGCATCTCCCACTGCATCCCTGCCGCCTCTCCCGACGATTCTATCCCTCTGGTCGCCGAACTCGGCAAGGCCTACGCTATCGAGGCCCTCCACGCCGTCCACCGCCGGATGGGCCTCCGACGCTCAAGTGTCCCTCCTCCTGAGACGCTTGGGAGAAAACATGCCTATGTTCGGACATCCTGCAATCTTGTGCATTACTTGTAATTTTCCAAATCTCTTTTCGCTAAAGAATATTCTACTATATATTTGTGAATATTCTAATATATATTTATGATATTGTCAATTATTATTGGTTGGGAACTTTAGTCAAATCTTTCGATTCAGATACTTATGTGAGGTCTTTGACCTTTAAGTTGTCGTCCTCAAAGATTTGTTGGAAAACTATTTTGAGGGCATGAACTTGACAAAGATATTGTCGCCTCCTTGACATGTATCATAATCTGTATATTAGTTGGGCATGCAATGTGTGTGCAAGATTACTAAGGTGAAACAATGTCCACTTACTTGAGAGATGGCAACTGCTTTATACCCAATGTAGGAACGTTAGTAGGTACGTTTTCATACTCCATGTTTTCATTGTAAGATACTAGCAGAAGCCCCTGCTGTAATACAGAGGATTATATTCCTCGCCGTTTGGTGTGTCTTTTTGTTCGTGTTGAGTTCTTGTTGGTTAATTCTTTCACATAGGAGACGGATTATAATGATGTACAGAGATAGAATTATTAGATGGATGGTCCTGTAGAAAGGTTGTGAAGATGTACAATCCAATGGTGGTAGAGGAACACAAGGATTTCTATATAGTTAAACTTCTCCATTCTACCCTCTGAATTGGACACATGTACCCTCCAGACCGTATTATTAACCACGCTAACCAGGTAACAACGTCATTTCCTGCCATTGTAATCGGTGCATTAGGAATTTGTTGCATCAACATCACACAATGTGTTCCTGGGAGATGTTCACAACACACTTCTTGCAAACTGTATTGACAAAAGCAAATTTACATGGTGAACAGAACTCTACTGAACATCACATTAATCATTTTTTTACAACAATTGTTGGTTACAAACATGAAAGCTTAGGAGGTTGGTGCTGCTCCATAGAGCTTCAGGCTTCTGCATCCATAATCACCCTTTTCTCTCCAACACTCTGCATTTGTGAATCTTGCACCTACCTACCAAACTACAGTTGGGTATCACAGCACACATGTAAACAGAAATATAATAGTATAGTCTGAGCAACTGAGGTTTTTGATTGCTATATTCATCTAAAAAAATAATAGAGTAGGTATATATAAATGCATCGATTTTCAAAACCTTAAAAAAATGCACGGAAGGCGGTTTATTTTATTTTTTCCATGGTTGATGAACCTAAAGATAAGGTGTCATATAGATCAATGTCTCATAAATTTTCATTTTATAAAATCTCATTTATCTGCGCCATCTTATTGCTCAGGAGGAAGTGCACCACGCAATAGCTTGTGTTGGCAACATGACCTCTCTACAGGAATTAACATTTAAGGTTCAAAATGATGGCAGTTTTGGGATAGGGCAACTTGAGTCCATGAATGATCTTGTGTTACTTGAAATTTGTCAACTTGAAAATGTGAAGACTGAAGAAAAGGCAAGGGGGGCCAGGCTTATCGACAAAGAGTATCTAGAAGAGTTGTCCTTGTCATGGGAGGATAGCAGCATGACCCTGATGGCATGTAACTCACACGTTCGCTGGGAACCCCAAGAGGAAGGTATGATGCGCACAGCAGCAAGTTTTCCCTCAGAAAGAAACCAAGGTTTATCGAACCAGGAGGAGCCAAGAAGCACGTTGAAGGTTGATGGCAGCGGGATGTAGTGCGGCGCAACACCAGGGATTCCGGCGCCAACGTGGAACCTGCACAACACAATCAAAGTACTTTGCCCCAACGAACAGTGAGGTTGTCAATCTCACCGGCTTGCTGTAACAAAGGATTAACCGTATTGTGTGGAAGATGATTGTTTGAAAACAGTAGAACAAGTATTGTAGATTGTATTTCAAGAAAGAGAATTGGACCGGGGTCCACAGTTCACTAGAGGTGTCTCTCCCATAAGATAAACAGCATGTTGGGTGAACAAATTACAGTTGGGCAATTGACAAATAAAGAGAGCATGACCATGCACATACATATCATGATGAGATTTAATTGGGCATTACGACAAAGTACATAGACCGCCATCCAACTGCATCTATGCCTAAAAAGTCCACCTTCAGGTTATCATCCGAACCCCCTCCAGTATTAAGTTGCAAAGCAACAGACAATTGCATTAAGTATGGTGCGTAATGTAATCAACAACTACATCCTTAGACATAGCATCAATGTTTTATCCCTAGTGGCAACAGCACAACACAACCTTAGAACTTTCTCACTGTCCCAGTGTCAATGCAGGCATGAACCCACTATCGAGCATAAATACTCCCTCTTGGAGTTACAAGCATCTACTTGGCCAGAGCATCTACTAGTAACGGAGAGCATGCAAGATCATAAACAACACATAGATATAACTTTGATAATCAACATAACAAGTATTCTCTATTCATCGGATCCCAACAAACACAACATATAGGATTACATATAGATGATCTTGATCATGTTAGGCAGCTCACAAGATCCGACAATGATAGCACAATGGGGAGAAGACAACCATCTAGCTACTGCTATGGACCCATAGTCCAGGGGTAGACTACTCACACATCACACCGGAGGCGACCATGGCGGCGTAGAGTCCTCCGGGAGATGAATCCTCTCCGGCAGGGTGCCGGAGGCGATCTCCTGGATCCCCCGAGATGGGATCGGCGGCGGCGGCGTCTCTGGAAGGTTTTCCGTATCGTGGCTCTCGGCGGGGGTTTCGTCACGGAGGCTATTTGTAGGCGGAAGGGCAGGTCAAGAGGCGGCACGGGGCCCCACACCATAGGGCCGCGTGGCCAAGGGGCCGCGCCGCCTAGGGTGTGGCCCCCTCGTCTCTCTTCGTCTTCCTGGAAGCTTCGTGGCAAAATAGGACCCTGGGCGTTGATTTCGTCCAATTCCGAGAATATTTCGTTACTAGGATTTCTGAAACCAAAAGCAGAAAACAGAATGGCTCTTCGGCATCTTGTTAATAGGTTAGTTCCGAAAATGCACGAATATGACATAAAGTGTGCATAAAACATGTAGATAACATCAATAATGTGGCATGGAACATAAGAAATTATCGATACGTCGGAGACGTATCAGCATCCCCAAGTTTAGTTTGCTCGTCCCGAGCAGGTAAAACGATAACACAGATAATTTCTGGAGTGACATACCATCATAATCTTGATCATACTATTTGTAAAGCATATGTAGTGAATGCAGCGATCAAAACATTGTATATGACATGAGTAAACAAGTGAATCATATAGCAAATACTTTTCATGAATAGCACTTCAAGACAAGCATCAATAAGTCTTGCATAAGAGTTAACTCATAAAGCAATAATTCAAAGTAAAGGCATTGAAGTAACACAAAAGAAGATTAAGTTTCAGCGGTTGCTTTCAACTTATAACATGTATATCTCATGGATATTGTCAACATAGAGTAATATAATAAGTGCAATATGCAAATATGTAGGAATCAATGCACAGTTCACACAAGTGTTTGCTTCTTGAGGTGGAGAGAAATAGGTGAACTGACTCAACAATAAAGTAAATGAATGGTCCTCATAGAGGAAAAGCATCGATTGCTATATTTGTGCTAGAGCTTTGATTTTGAAAACATGAAACAATTTTGTCAACGGTAGTAATAAAGCATATGTATCATGTAAATTATATCTTACAAGTTGCAAGCCTCATGCATAGTATACTAATAGTGTCCGCACCTTGTCCTAATTAGCTTGGACTACCGGATCATCACAATGCACATGTTTTGACCAAGTGTCACAATGGGGTACCTCTATGCCGCCTGTACAAAGGTCTAAGGAGAAAGCTCGCATTGGATTTCTCGCTATTGATTATTCTTCAACTTAGACATCCATACCGGGACAACATAGACAACAGATAATGGACTCCTCTTTTATGCATAAGCATGTAACAACAATTAATAATTTTCTCATTTGAGATTGAGGATATATGTCCAAAACTGAAACTTCCACCATGGATCATGGCTTTAGTTAGCGGCCCAATGTTCTTCTCTAACAATATGCATGCTTAACCATAAGGTGGTAGATCGCTCTTACTTCAGACAAGACGAAATGCATAGCAACTCACATGAAATTCAACAATGAATAGTTGATGGCGTCCCCAGTGAACATGGTTATCGCACAACAAGCAACTTAATAAGAGATAAAGTGCATAATTACATATTCAATACCACAATAGTTTTTAAGCTATTTGTCCCATGAGCTATATATTGTAAAGGTGATGATGGAATTTTAAAGGTAGCACTCAAGCAATTTACTTTGGAATGGCGGAAAATACCATGTAGTAGGTAGGTATGGTGGACACAAATGGCATAGTGGTTGGCTCAAGTATTTTGGATGCATGAGAAGTATTCCCTCTCGATACAAGGTTTAGGCTAGCAAGGCTTATTTGAAACAAACACAAGGATGAACCGGTGCAGCAAAACTCACATAAAAGACATATTGTAAACATTATAAGACTCTACACCGTCTTCCTTGTTGTTCAAACTCAATACTAGAAATTATCTAGACCTTAGAGAAACCAAATATGCAAACCAAATTTTAGCATGCTCTATGTATTTCTTCATTAATGGGTGCAAAGCATATGATGCAAGAGCTTAATCATGAGCACAACAATTGCCAAGTATCACATTACCCAAGATATTTATAGCAATTACTACATGTATCATTTTCCAATTCCAACCATATAACAATTTAACGAAGGAGAAACTTCGCCATGAATACTATGAGTAGAAACTAAGGACATACTTGTCCATATGCTACAGCGGAGCGTGTCTCTCTCCCATAAAGTGAATGCTAGGATCCATTTTATTCAAACAAAACAAAAAACAAAAACAAACCGACGCTCCAAGCAAAGCACATAAGATGTGATGGAATAAAAATATAGTTTCAGGGGAGGAACCTGATAATGTTGTCGATGAAGAATGGGATGCCTTGGACATCCCCAAGCTTAGATGCTTGAGTCTTCTTGATATATGCAGGGGTGAACCACCGGGGCATCCCCAAGCTTAGAGATTTCACTCTCCTTGATCATGTTGTATCATCTCCCTCTCTTGATCCTTGAAAACTTCCTCCACACCAAACTCGAAACAACTCATTAGAGGGTTAGTGCACAATAAAAATTAACATATTCAGAGGTGACACAATCATTCTTAACACTTCTGGACATTGCATAATGCTACTGGACATTAATGGATCAAAGGAATTCATCCAACATAGCAAAAGAGGCAATGCGAAATAAAAGGCAGAATCTGTCAAAACAGAACAGTTCGTATTGACGAATTTTAAAATGGCACCATACTTGCTCAAATGAAAATGCCCAAATTGAATGAAAGTTGCGTACATATGTGAGGATCACTCATGTAAATTGGTATAATTTTCTGAGTTACCTACAGGGGGATTTTGCCCAGATTTGTGACAGCAAAGAAATCTGTTTCTGCGCAGTAATCCAAATCTAGTATGAACTTTTCTATCAACGGCTTAACTTGGCACAACAAAACACAAAACTAAGATAAGGAGAGGTTGCTACAGTAGTAAACAACTTCCAAGACACAAAATAAAAACAAAGTACTGTAGGTAAAAACATGGGTTGTCTCCCATAAGCGCTTTTCTTTAACGCCTTTCAGCTAGGCGCAGAAAGTGTGTATCAAGTATTATCGAAGGGTGGTGCATCGTTATTATGAGCTCCCCCATCCACAGTGGTACTAAGGGCTTTGTCAATTTTAGGCCTATAATAATACTTCTTTGGTTTAGGCACTTTAGAGACATACATAAACTTTTGCTCCTTACCCACATAAGCTTTCTCCTTATATTTAAGAGAAGAAAATGTTGAACCCAAGGTTCCCATAGCTTTTTCAAGTTCGTCAATCCTATTAATTTGATCATCATGGACAACACAAGTTCTTAGGACACTAATTCTTTCATCAATTCCACCTAAGGATTTATCAAGTTCATCAGTTTTATCAAGTAACATTTCCAATTTAGTTTCAACACTTGGAAATTTTTTCCTCTATGGTTTCCAATTTTTTCATAACATCTTCAAGAGAGATTTCAGTTTTAACTTTATCAACAGGGGGTATTCCAAATAGACTCTCAATAATGCAGCTAGCTTCTAATGCAGGAGTACTTAAAGTTACCTCCTGCGAGACAATCAAGAACATACCTATTCCAGCTAGAGATACCAACATAAAAATTCCTGAGTAAAATAGTAGTGGAGTGTTTCTTAGTACACCTATTATGGGCATTACTAATTCTATACCAAGCATCTATTAAACATTCTCCCCCTTGTTGCTTAAACGTACGAACTTCAACTTCAGGATTACTCATCTTAGTAGTAGTAAATAAAGCAAACTAGATAAAGTAAATGCAAGTAACTAATTTTTTTGTGTTTTTGATATAGCAAACAAGATAACAAATAAAGTAAAACTAGCAACTAATTTTTTTGTATTTTGATTTAGTGCAGCAAATAAAGTAGTAAATAAAACTAAGCAAGACAAAAACAAAGTAAAGAGATTGAGAAGTGGAGACTCCCTTGCAGTGTCTTGATCTCCCAACGGCGCGAAAAAGAGCTTGATGGCGTGTAACTCACACGTTCGTTGGGAACCCCAAGAGGAAGGTATGATGCGCACAGCAAGTTTTCCCTCAGAAAGAAACCAAGCTTTATCGAACCAGGAGGAGCCAAGAAGCACGTTGAAGGTTGATGGCGGCGGGATGTAGTGCGGCGCAACACCAGGGATTCCGGCCAACGTGGAACCTGCACAACACAACCAAAGTACTTTGCCCCAACGAAACAGTGAGGTTGTCAATCTCACCGGCTTGCTGTAACAAAGGATTAACCAGATGATTGTTTGCAACGTAGAACAAGTATTGCAGATTGTATTTCATAGAGAATTGGACCGGGGTCCACAGTTCACTAGAGGTGTCTCTCCCATAAGATAAACAGCATGTTGGGTGAACAAATTAAAGTTGGGCAATTGACAAATAAAGAGAGCATGACCATGCACATACATATCATGATGAGTATAGTGAGATTTAATTGGGCATTACGACAAAGTACATAGACCGCCATCCAACTGGATCTATGCCTAAAAAGTCCACCTTCAGGTTATCATCCGAACCCCGTATTAAGTTGCAAAGCAACAGACAATTGCATTAAGTATGGTGCGTAATGTAATCAACAACTACATCCTTAGACATAGCATCAATGTTTTATCCCTAGTGGCAACAGCACAACACAACCTTAGAACTTTCTGTCACTGTGTCAATCAAGGCATGAACCCACTATCGAGCATAAATACTCCCTCTTGGAGTTACAAGCATCTACTTGGCCAGAGCATCTACTAGTAACGGAGAGCATGCAAGATCATAAACAACACATAGATATAACTTTGATAATCAACATAACAAGTATTCTCTATTCATCGGATCCCAACAAACGCAACATATAGGATTACATATAGATGATCTTGATCATGTTAGGCAGCTCACAAGATCCGACAATGATAGCACAATGGGGAGAAGACAACCATCTAGCTACTGCTATGGACCCATAGTCCAGGGGTAGACTACTCACACATCACACCGGAGGCGACCATGGCGGCGTAGAGTTGATGGCGTGTATTTCACACGTTCGTTGGGCAACCCCAAGAGGAAGGTATGATACGCACAGCAGCAAGTTTTCCCTCAGAAAGAAACCAAGGTTTATCGAACCAGGAGGAGCCAAGAAGCACGTTGAAGGTTGATGGCGGCGGGATGTAGTGCGGCGCAACACCAGGGATTCCGGCGCCAACGTGGAACCTGCACAACACAACCAAAGTACTTTGCCCCAACGAAACAGTGAGGTTGTCAATCTCACCGGCTTGCTGTAACAAAGGATTAACCGTATTGTGTGGAAGATGATTGTTTGCAGAAAACAGTAGAACAAGTATTGCAGTAGATTGTATTTCAGTGAAGAGAATTGGACCGGGGTCCACAGTTCACTAGAGGTGTCTCTCCCATAAGACGAACAGCATGTTGGGTGAACAAATTACAGTTGGGCAATTGACAAATAAAGAGAGCATGACAATGCACATACATATCATGATGAGTATAGTGAGATTTAATTGGGCATTACGACAAAGTACATAGACCGCCATCCAACTGCATCTATGCCTAAAAAGTCCACCTTCAGGTTATCATCCGAACCTCCGTATTAAGTTGCTAACAACAGACAATTGCATTAAGTATGGTGCGTAATGTAACTAGTGACTACATCCTTGAACATAGCACTAATGTTTTATCCCTAGTGGCAACAGCACAACACAACCTTAGAACTTTCTGTCACTGTCCCAGGTGTCAATGCAGGCATGAACCCACTATCGAGCATAAGTACTCCCTCTTGGAGTTACAAGCATCTACTTGGCCAGAGCATCTACTAGTAACGGAGAGCATGCAAGATCATAAACAACACATAAGCATAACTTTGATAATCAACATAACAAGTATTCTCTATTCATCGGATCCCAACAAACGCAACATATAGAATTACATATAGATGATCTTGATCATGATAGGCAGCTCACAAGATCCGTCAATGATAGCACAATGGGGAGAAGACAACCATCTAGCTACTGCTATGGACCCATAGTCCAGGGGTAGACTACTCACACATCACACCGGAGGCGACCATGGCGGCGTAGAGTCCTCCGGAGATGATTCCCCTCTCCGGCAGGGTGCGGAGGCGATCTCCTGGATCCCCCGAGATGGGATCGGCGGCGGCGGCGTCTCTCGGAAGGTTTTCCGTATCGTGGTTCTCGGTACTGGGGTTTCGTCACGGAGGCTTTAAGTAGGCGGAAGCGAGTCGGGGCCGACGAGGGCCACACCATAGGCGGCGCGGGCCCCCCGGGCCGCGCCGCCTTGTGGTGTCGCCACCTCGTGGCCCCACTTTGTGTGTTCTTCGGTCTTCTGGAAGCTCCGTGGAAAAATAGGCCCCCGGGCGTTGATTTCGTCCAATTCGAGAATATTTCCTTACTAGGATTTCTGAAACCAAAACAGCAGAAACAGGAATGGCACTTCGGCATCTTGTTAATAGGTTAGTTCCAAAATGCACGAATATGACATAAAGTGTGCATAAAACATGTAGATAACATCAATAATGTGGCATGGAACATAAGAAATTATCGATACGTCGGAGACGTATCAGCATCCCCAAGCTTAGTTCCTCGAGCAGGTAAAACGATAACACAGATAATTTCTGGAGTGACATGCCATCATAATCTTGATCATACTATTTGTAAAGCATATGTAGTGAATGCAGCGATCAAAACAATGTGTATGACATGAGTAAACAAGTGAATCATATAGCAAAGACTTTTCATGAATAGCACTTCATGACAAGCATCAATAAGTCTTGCATAAGAGTTAACTCATAAAGCAGTAATTCAAAGTAAAGGTATTGAAGCAACACAAAGAAGATTAAGTTTCAGCGGTTGCTTTCAACTTGTAACATGTATATCTCATGGATATTGTCAATATAGAGTAATATAATAGGTGCAATAAGCAAGTATGTAGGAATCAATGCACAGTTCACACAAGTGTTTGCTTCTTGAGGTGGAGAGAAATAGGTGAACTGACTCAACATTGAAAGTAAAAGAATGGTCCTCATAGAGGAAAAGCATCGATTGCTATATTTGTGCTAGAGCTTTGATTTTGAAAACATGAAACAATTTTGTCAACGGTAGTAATAAAGCATATGCATCATGTAAATTATATCTTATAAGTTGCAAGCCTCATGCATAGTGTACCAATAGTGCCCGCACCTTGTCCTAATTAGCTTGGACTACCTGGATTATCACCGCAATACATATGCTTTAACCAAGTTTCACAAAGGGGTACCTCTATGCCGCCTGTACAAAGGTCTAAGGAGAAAGCTCGCATTTGGATTTCTCGCTTTTGATTATTCTCAACTTAGACATCCATACCGGGACAACATAGACAACAGATAATGGACTCCTCTTTTAATGCTTAAGCATTCAACAACAATTAATTCTTTTCTCATTAGAGATTTGAGGATGTTTGTCCAAAACTGAAACTTCCACCATGGAGCATGGCTTTAGTTAGCGGCCCAATGTTCTTCTCATAATATGCATGCTCAAACCATTCAACTCAGTGTAGATCGCCCTTACTTCAGACAAGACGAACATGCATAGCAACTCACATGAAATTCAACAATGAGTTGATGGCGTTCCCAGTAAACATGGTTATCGCACAACAAGCAACTTAATAAGAGATAAAGTGCATAATTACATATTCAATACCACAATAGTTTTTAAGCTATTTGTCCCATGAGCTATATATTGCAAAGGTGAATGATGGAATTTTAAAGGTAGCACTCAAGCAATTTACTTTGGAATGGCGGAAAATACCATGTAGTAGGTAGGTATGGTGGACACAAATGGCATAGTGGTTGGCTCAAGTATTTTGGATGCATGAGAAGTATTCCCTCTCGATACAATGGTTTAGGCTAGCAAGGCTTATTTGAAACAAACACAAGGATGAACCGGTGCAGCAAAACTCACATAAAAGACATATTGAAAACATTATAAGACTCTACACCGTCTTCCTTGTTGTTCAAACTCAATACTAGAAATTATCTAGACCTTAGAGAAACCAAATATGCAAACCAAATTTTAGCATGCTCTATGTATTTTTTCATTAATGGGTGCAAAGCATATGATGCAAGAGCTTAAACATGAGCACAACAATTGCCAAGTATCACATTACCCAAGACATTTATAGCAATTACTACATGTATCATTTTCCAATTCCAACCATATAACAATTTAACGAAGGAGAAACTTCGCCATGAATACTATGAGTAGAAACCAAGGACATACTTGTCCATATGCTACAGCGGAGCGTGTATCTCTCCCATATAGTGAATGCTAGGATCCATTTTATTCAAACAAAACAAAAACAAAAACAAACCGACGCTCCAAGAAAAAGTACATAAGATGTGATGGAATAAAAATATAGTTTCAGGGGAGGAACCTGATAATGTTGTCGATGAAGAAGGGATGCCTTGGGCATCCCCAAGCTTAGACGCTTGAGTCTTCTTGATATATGCAGGGGTGAACCACCGGGTGCATCCCCAAGCTTAGAGCTTTTCACTCTCCTTGATCATGTTGCATCATACTCCTCTCTTGATCCTTGAAAACTTCCTCCACACCAAACTCGAAACAACTCATTAGAGGGTTAGTGCACAATATAAATTGACATATTCAGAGGTGACACAATCATTCTTAACACTTCTGGATATTGCATAATGCTACTGGACATTAGTGGATCAAAGAAATTCATCCAACATAGCGAAAGAGGCAATGCGAAATAAAAGGCAGAATCTGTCAAAACAGAACAGTTCGTATTGACGAATTTTAAAATGGCACCAGACTTGCTCAAATGAAAATGCTCAAATTGAATGAAAGTTGCATACATATCTGAGGATCATGCACGTAAATTGGCTTAATTTTCTGAGCTACCTACAGGGAGGTGGACCCAGATTCGTGACAGCAAAGTAATCTGGAACTGTGCAGTAATCCAAATCTAGTACTTACTTTTCTATCAACGGCTTAACTTGGCACAACAAAACACAAAACTAAGATAAGGAGAGGTTGCTACAGTAGTAAACAACTTCCAAGACACAAAATAAAAACAAAATACTGTAGGTAAAAACATGGGTTGTCTCCCATAAGCGCTTTTCTTTAACGCCTTTCAGCTAGGCGCAGAAAGTGTGTATCAAGTATTATCAAGAGATGAAGTGCCAACATTACCTTGGGCTTTACCCTTACCTTTCTTATTGTTTTTCTTTCCCTTTGGTTTAGGAAATATATGAGTTTCCCGGTATAGAGGTGAATTTCAGAGTGCCTTCTCCAACATCAATGACTGCTCCCAATAGTTTCAGCAGGGATCTTCCGAGTGTGAGTTTTCCTGTTTCAACAACAAGATAATCAATGGATATTGTTCTTCCAAGAATGGTTGTGTGCACACCTGCGGCTATTCCTTTAGGAATTATAGTAGAGTTATCAATGAGAGTTATCTCTTCTCCTCCTTCCTCAACTCCCCAAAGTTTCAAAGATTTATAAATACTTTCAGGCATAAGGCAAAATTCATACATAATATCACAGTAGGCATGGAGAGTTCGATCACCAATAATAATTTTAACAGCAGGATCCCACAATGAGAGTTTAGAGTTCACTAAAACTTGTTCAAGACGATTACGAACGTGGCAATAGTTATCATTCAAGCGAGATGTACTTATCTCCAGATTATTTAATCTACTATATATGCTAGTGAGGACTGAATCAAAGTTATTAGCTGAATCATGTGATGCAACCAACTTCTTTATGGCATTGAAAGCTTGATCCCCATTGCAATGAAGGAAATCTCCTCCCACTAAAGTATCCAAAGCATATCTATAGCGAACCATAAGACCAAAATAAAAATTACTAAGGAGCTAACTTAGAGTCATTTGAGGTTCAGTTTTACGATAAGAAGTAAAAATTCTAGACCAAGCATCCTTAAAACTCTCCTCATCCCCTTGTTTAAAAGTGAAGACTAATTCTTCAGGCGAAGAAGTAACAGGTTCAGAGCTAGACATGGTAACAAAAGTAACTAAATTTTTTTGTATTTTTAATATAGGGTGCAAGACAATAAAGCAAACTAGATAAAGTAAATGCAAGTAAACTAATTTTTTTGTGTTTTTGATATAGCAAACAAGATAGCAAATAAAGTAAAACTAGCAACTAATTTTTTTGTATTTTGATTTAGTGCAGCAAACAAAGTAGTAAATAAAACTAAGCAAGACAAAAACAAAGTAAAGAGATTGAGAAGTGGAGACTCCCTTGCAGCGTGTCTTGATCTCCCCGGCAACGGCGCCGGAAAAGAGCTTGATGGCGTGTATTTCACACGTTCGTTGGGCAACCCCAAGAGGAAGGTATGATACTCACAGCAGCAAGTTTTCCCTCGAAAGAAACCAAGGTTTATCGAACCAGGAGGAGCCAAGAAGCACGTTGAAGGTTGATGGCGGCGGGATGTAGTGCGGCGCAACACCAGGGATTCCGGCGCCAACGTGGAACCTGCACAACACAACCAAAGTACTTTGCCCCAACGAAACAGTGAGGTTGTCAATCTCACCGGCTTGCTGTAACAAAGGATTAACCGTATTGTGTGGAAGATGATTGTTTGCAGAAAAGAAAACAAGTATTGCAGTAGATTGTATTTCAGTAAAGAGAATTGGACCGGGGTCCACAGTTCACTAGAGGTGTCTCTCCCATAAGACGAACAGCATGTTGGGTGAACAAATTACAGTTGGGCAATTGACAAATAAAGAGAGCATGACAATGCACATACATATCATGATGAGTATAGTGAGATTTAATTGGGCATTACGACAAAGTACATAGACCGCCATCCAACTGCATCTATGCCTAAAAAGTCCACCTTCAGGTTATCATCCGAACCCCTCCAGTATTAAGTTGCTAACAACGACAATTGCATTAAGTATGGTGCGTAATGTAACTAGTGACTACATCCTTGAACATAGCACTAATGTTTTATCCCTAGTGGCAACACACAACACAACCTTAGAACTTTCTGTCCTGTGTGTCAATGCAGGCATGAACCCACTATCGAGCATAAGTACTCCCTCTTGGAGTTACAAGCATCTACTTGGCCAGAGCATCTACTAGTAACGGAGAGCATGCAAGATCATAAACAACACATAAGCATAACTTTGATAATCAACATAACAAGTATTCTCTATTCATCGGATCCCAACAAACGCAACATATAGAATTACATATAGATGATCTTGATCATGATAGGCAGCTCACAAGATCCGTCAATGATAGCACAATGGGGAGAAGACAACCATCTAGCTACTGCTATGGACCCATAGTCCAGGGGTAGACTACTCACACATCACACCGGAGGCGACCATGGCGGCGTAGAGTCCTCCGGGAGATGATTCCCTCTCCGGCGGGTGCCGGAGGCGATCTCCTGGATCCCCCGAGATGGGATCGCGGCGGCGGCGTCTCGGAAGGTTTTCCGTATCGTGGTTCTCTGCTGGGGTTTCGTCACGGAGGCTTTAAGTAGGCGGAAGGGCGAGTCGGGGCCGACGGGGGCCACACCATAGGCGGCGCGGGCCCCCGGCCGCGCCGCCTTGTGGTGTCGCCACCTCGTGGCCCCACTTCGTGTGTTCTTCGGTCTTCGGAAGCTCCGTGGAAAAATAGGCCCCTGGGCGTTGATTTCGTCCAATTCGAGAATATTTCCTTACTAGGATTTCTGAAACCAAAAACAGCAGAAAACAGCAACTGGCACTTCGGCATCTTGTTAATAGGTTAGTTCCGAAAATGCACGAATATGACATAAAGTATGCATAAAACATGTAGATATCATCAATAATGTGGCATGGAACATAAGAAATTATCGATACGTCGGAGACGTATCAAGAGTCCTCCGGGAGATGATTCCCCTCTCCGGCAGGGTGCCGGAGGCGATCTCCTGATCCCCCGAGATGGGATTGGTGGCGGCGGCGTCTCGGAAGGTTTTCCGTATCGTGGCTCTCGTACGGGGGTTTCGTCACGGAGGCTATTTGTAGGCGGAAGGGCAGGTCAAGAGGCGGCACGGGGCCCCACACCATAGGGCCGCGCGGCCAAGGGGCCGCGCCGCCCTAGGGTGTGGCCCCTCGTGACCCCTCTTCGTCTCTCCTTCGGACTTCTGGAAGCTTCGTGGCAAAATAGGACCCCGGGCGTTGATTTCGTCCAATTCCGAGAATATTTCGTTACTAGGATTTCTGAAACCAAAAAGAGAACAAGAACGGCTCTTCGGCATCTTGTTAATAGGTTAGTTCCAGAAAATGCACGAATATGACATAAAGTGTGCATAAAACATGTAGATAACATCAATAATGTGGCATGGAACATAAGAAATTATCGATACGTCGGAGACGTATCAGAGCCTTCAACCTGAGGCAGCAAAGGATGTGCTTGAAGGTCTTGAACCACATCAGAACCTCAAAACTCTAGAAATAACTGGATATGGTGGTAGTACCTCGCCTACCTGGCTTTCCAGTACTTTCTCAGTTATCTCAGTGCAGATACTTCATCTAGAGAACTGCAGGGAATGGCAAATTCTTCCAACTCTTGAAATGCCTTTCCTTAGGAAGCTGACATTGATCAGGATGTTGAATGTAATGGAAATCTCGGTTCCTTCATTGGAAGAGTTGATCTTGAACGACATGCCAAAATTGGAAAAATGTATTGGTTCTTATGGAATGGAATTGACTTCCCACCTAAAGGTTTTGATGATGAAGAAGTGCCCTCAACTAAATGAGTTCACTCTTTTCCAGAGTTACTGTTCTTTCAACGCTGAGCAGAAGTCATGGTTTCCGTCTCTCAAGAAACTCTCCATCAAGCATTGTCCTCAAATAATGTACAACTTTGTTCTCTATTTTTAATTCCTGTTCAGTACATTTGCGAATTCGTAGGCACTTACTTTGATAAATGATGTTGCAGCAAGTGGGAGTTGTTTCCACTACAAGAAATGGTGGCCCTCAAGGAGTTGGAGTTGATGGACCTACATGTTGTGAGAGAGTTGGCAGTCCCTTCTGTGGAGGAGTTAGTGTTGATTAAAATGCAAAACCTGGAAATTTGTGGCAGTCTAACAGCTTCTCCACCTCTGCAATTTTTACCTTCGCAAGGAGATCAAAAGAGATGGTTACCTAGTCTCCGTAGACTCACCATCCATGATTGCCCTTGTTTGACTGTGTCACATCCTCTTCCGCCTTCTGCTCTGATTTCTGATTTATCCATCAGGGGAGTTCCGACAGTTCCAAAAATGAGTATAAACTCAGGATGGTTCACTATCGAATCTAATGAGTTGAGTGTGCTGGATGACCGTATCTTGGCATTCCATAATCTTAGGGGCATAACATTGTTGGCGATACAAAATTGTCTAAATCTGGTATCTCTTTCAAGTGAAGCTTTCAGCCAGCTCACCGCCTTAGAGTATTTAAGTATACATAACTGCCCAAATCTGGCCAAGTCAAGCATTATGTCAGAGGTTGTTCTGGAAAATACTAGGTCTACAAGAAGCCTTCTGCTACCATCACTCAAATCGCTCGTCATCAACACATGCGGCATAACAGGGAGGTGGCTAACACAGATGCTTTCACAAATGCAGTCCCTTGAGCAGTTGCTATTAACGGACTGTCCAGCGGTAAAGTTTCTATCAATCCGTGAACCTTCAGAAATCGAAGGGACCAGTAGTTTGGTTTCAGGAGTGATGACGTCAGCCCAAGATGAACATCAATTGAAACTGTCATATAATCTCTTATGTTCTCTCAAGAAGTTACGGATTCATCGGAGTCCAGATCTGGAGTTCTGTGGGGGTAAGAGAGACTTCCTAGGATTCACATCTTGATGGTTGCCCCAAGCTGGTCTCATCGTTGGTGGGTCACATGGGTGAAAGGAAAGATGATGGTAGCGTGGAAGCTGGATTACTCCCACCATTACTTGAAGACCTTATTATCAGTCAACTCCCAGAAAACTTACGGTCCTTTGTTCCTGAAGGTCTACTCCACCTCAAAAAGTTAAGTCTAGTAAATAGCCCCTATCTGAAGTCTGTACAGCTACATCCATTTATTGCCCTAGAGGAGCTGCGGATCTGGGGGTGTGAACATCTGACTGTACTCGATGACTTGCAATTCCTCACCTCCCTTCGAATTTTAGATATGGAAATGAATCCTGAGCTGTCTTGTGCATGGGAGCACAAACTGCATGAGCAAGAACAGAGTGACAATCCAATTCAGCTGCTTCCCCCGTCACTTGAAAAGCTTAATGTCCAGAAGCTCACCGATGGGGTCCAGTCCGGTCTCCTGACCTGCCTCCCCACCATCACCGAATTAGCAATACGGGAAAGTCCAAACTTGACGTCTCTACAGCTGGGATGCTGCAGGGCACTGAAAAAGCTGCAGATTAGAAACTGCGGCTCGCTTGCATTGATGGAGGGCCTGCAGTTCTGTAGAAACCTGACATCTCTGACAGTATTCAACTCCCTCGGGGTAGGTTCCTTTTTGGAGCTTGTGCCGCACCAGCAGGGGGGCTCTGAGATCTGGTCTAGCCTGGAAACTCTTAAGATTTCTGATGCTTCTGTCCTTTCCGTGCCCTTTTGCAAACAGCTCACGTCTCTAAGACTCCTACAATTCGGCCCTCAGGATGGTGAACAGCCACAGATCATGGTGAGCCTAACAGAGGAACAAGAAAGAGCATTACAGCTTCTAACCTCCCTCCAAGAACTTCGATTCAGCACGAGTCTCTTATCACTTCCTGCAAACCTACATAGCCTGACCTCCCTCAAGATGCTACGTATCATGGATTGTAAGAGCATCACAAGGCTGCCAGACATGGGCCTCCCACCTTCACTCAGGAACCTTGGGTTATGCAATTGCAGTGAGGAGCTAGGTGCGCACTGCAGGATGGCAGCAACGGAGAAGCTTAGCGTCATGATTGATTATGTGTATGTCGATTAATCAGTAGTGGCTACTTCTAAGGTACGCTTTCGGTGCATTTTGCCTACAAAATTAGTTGACTGTTCAGCATGAGATATAAAGGTTTACTGTTCAGCATGAGATATAAAGGTTTACTCCCTTTATGCCAAAAGTTGACTGCTCACCATGTAAATTTTGACCAAGTTTACACAAAAAAAGTCAACGTCTAGAATATCAAATCAATACCACCAGAAACATCATGACATATATTTTAATATGGTATATATTCGGTTTTGTAGATAATAGATACTTTTCTCAATAAACTTGGTTAAAGTTGATGCAGTTTGACTTTCACGGAAACCAATGCGCACTATATTATGGCAAAGAGGGAGTACTATTTACTACCATCTGTCTTTTGATACAGTTTCGCTGTGAAAAGGATGTTCTGTTTGGTAGGTAAATTTAGCCATTGCTTATGAGCCAGTTGGCACTTTGGCAGAATTACATTCATGTGTTTGCCTGTTTTTCTTTTTTATGGCAGACATTTGTTTCAGCAGTCGGCTATGTTATATCATAGCGGAAAAAAAGAAAGTAAAATTCACAAAAAAGTTTGTAAAAGTGGAAAAAGAATTGCAATCGTTGAGAAGAAGTGAAGTGTACAAGTTAGAAGTTTATTGTTCACCCAAGGGCTCATGTTAACATCTTATATAAGCGGAATAAATTAGGAGCTTAGTTTATTAGTTTTTACCTCTGTTAGTATGGATATTGCAACAAGCATCTAATCTTTTAATTTTGGGGGGAAACAAACATCTAACCTAACTAGGATGAATTTACTGATCAGCCCTGGATGCTGTAGTCGGGCCCTGAACTCTATCGAGCTACATGGCATCAAGAAGCAATTCAAGAGCAAAGTAAAGACCATATGGCAAGTGATCACACGCAAAACCAATGGAACCATTTCTCAAAGAGGATCAGATGATTTGAAGCGCTGAACTCGTTCTTTGACTCATTTGGAGATATCACACGAGTTTCAGTTTCGAAGGACTATGAAACTGGTGCAAGCAAAATGTAAGTTGGCTCTGTAATATGAAAGTGAATTTATTCCCTGTTCTCGCTCTTGTCAGTGACTCTTGGCTGCTTGGTTCTGTTGTACAGGATAGCGTACATGGTGTTTAATGATAACAGTTCCTTGTCGAAAGCCATGGAGCTGAATGGATCTGACCTTGGTGGCTTCAGCTTGTTTGTCTACGAAGCGAAGCCTAGACCAGACCAGATAACAGCTATTAGTAACAACAGAGGAAGATCTGGCAGGGCCCGTAGTAATGATAGAGGAGGAAGCTGACGATCTAAGAGGGGTCGTAGTGACGGGCGTGTACGCGGTAGCTGAGGTGACAGGGGCGGCCATAGTGACAGAGGCCACTGTGGTCAGAGTGGTGCACCTCACAGGCAGAGTGCTCTTACAACTAGTACAGGTAACTTCCCGCTTATTACATGAAATAGCAAATTGCTCTAGTTATCTTTTATCGTCAGAACCATCGGTCTTAAGCATACATTTGTTCTTTCTTTGCAGGGAGGAAGATAATTTTTTAGTGATGACTGGGCCGGCCAGTGCGTGATCTAGAAGCTTCAAAACACCAAATCCTGCGACTAGTGAAACGCGAACAATTCTTTTGGTGCCTGGAGACTGTTATCCGATCTTGTTAGTTACTCTTACTGCAGACCGTGTTGGTGCATCTGCCAAAAAAGAAAAAAATTCGTCTGTTTTGGAGATTTATACATGCATGATAAATTTACTGTTTTGGAGATCATGGGTATGTTTTGGTTGTGGCAAAGTGCCTCCTACCACTTCTTTTTTACCATAACCCAAAAAGAGATGCATCCTGCCAACTTTTTTGGCATGCCAATGCGATTTTACCGTTCGTTTTTCACACCCTAGGACCATAAGCAAATACTCAAACCAAAATTGGGCCCATCCAAATATTTGGTAGGGAAGAAATCAAACACACCCCAGGATCGTAATTAATGGGATTATTATAGTCCGTAAAATCGTTGAATTGAGACCAAACGCACCAACAACGGGTCTGGTCAGTCATCAGACGGCCTTTGCGCCACCGTTTCCACCGTCAAACAGATACCTCCTCTGGAGTGTTTCCGCGCCGCCGGCAACCGCCCTACCACTATCGCGACACCCATGTGCGAGTCCATCTACCTCGGCGTGCAGAAGCGCGCGCGCCGACGCGGTCCAGGCCGCGGACTTCCAGCGCGGCTGCGCCCACAACGTGTTCGAGGAAATGCTCCACCCCAGAACCTGCAGCCAAAGTCGATGGGGAGGGCCGTGACGCTGTCAACATCGGCGATCTCTGTCTCGGCATCCGTCGAGTGGTGGACTGATGTGGCGGGCTCATCTTGCCCACGGGGCTCCCTGGCCCTTGCGGCTCAGGCTCACCCTCACTTGTCCGCGGCACACAGGTAACAAAAATCTCGTCATTCTGAATCACATGTTGCCTCCCCCTGGGCCTGGGGTGATTACCTAATGTCGATAGTACAGGCCACTTCGGAATTTTGTAACATATGCTGCGCAGGATAGCAATTTGGAAAACTCTTGGGAATTGGAACTGTACAATTGTCTCCTCACCATCTTTATCTTTACTATTAAATGGGAGTTGGTCATTTGACACTCAACGCACTTTGGTGGTCGTCATTGAAAAGATCCTGGCCGTTCAATCAATCTGACGGTCTCCACTTCGTCCGATCAAATTAGGAAACAATCTCACGGATGGTATCAATCAATCCCGCACAGGCATTAAAATACTTACCAAATTTTTTTGAACGTTTGCCACAAAGTCTTCTCTCACAAATTGGCCGATAATTAATATTTGATCATTTGTTTTTTGTAGCGCATAAGGAAAGAAATATTTGTGCATAAGATAGTTTCCATTTTACATGCACCGCGCTCGCCGGATTGGGAAGTTATGCATCAAAAAGTTTCTTTATGAAGTGTGGGCCTAGACCAACTCTAATGAACCATGTGTGGCATTCTCAATCTGAATGTGCACAATGCGTCGATGCCTGATTTTAGGTAGCTCTAAAACTTTTACGTATTTTCCGTCTAGCATTTTAACTGGTATAGGATCAAATACGACACACCATGAAACGGTTTCCTATCAAGCAGCTCAATCTCTGGCGGCGTCGACAAGGGATCTCTGCTGGTCCGGGATTTTTAGCCTGCATGCGAGGACTACGGCGTCCTCACCGCCGCAGCCAGCAAGGATGAGGACGAGGAGGAAGACGATAACGATGAGGAGGAGGACGACGTGCCTCCCACTATGGTGAAGCAGGAGGCGCTCGTCCCCAATGGCTACGATGAGGCAGCCGCCATCGCCTGAGCAATGTGGAAGAGTCCAAGGCCAAGGAGGATGCGATGTGACCATCAACCGGCCTAGATGAGGTCGTTCGCCTCACGGCTATGGAGAAGATGGCTGCGCTGGAAGCTAGGGATTAGTTCAAAAAAATATTCCTATGTAAATTATGTTTGAATGAATAAAATATTTTCATAAGTTCGTGTGCTTCTAGCTTATATTTGAATTCAGTTTGAATTGCTGTATGTGGCCAACGGGTCAAAATGGCCAGCGTGGATCAAATGGGTCGTGTTGCTATGGGCACAGATTTGGTAGGTCGAACTATCCAAATTATATTCGTGTCGCGAACCAAACGAACCAAAACGAAATGAATGGGTAACTGTTTTAGGTCGCCTCATTCGAGATGCCTTACAACCACGAAGAACGGTGGTCTTCTGGTACTTCCGTATTCGGTCAGGTCAGGCGTGCACGAGATCATGAGCCAAAACCGCCAAAACCGCCAACGACTCTTCCACGCTTTCCAGCCCGTGTTGCTTCTCTCATAATTGTACAAGCATGGTTAGCCAAGTGTACTGAAGTTAATGAAATTCAAAAACAAGCATGTATCTAAAAACTTGTATCACCATTTTTTGTTTCGTTGTTATCAACATGGGCCTAAGAATTTATAAAGACGATCAGTCGTCATGTTAGTGAACCATTGCATCGCCTTGTCGTAGTGGTCGTGAATCCTTACCAGAATCTTGTCGCGGCGCTTGGCGGCAGCCGCTTTAACCACAATGATGCGGTGTGTGGATCCGGTCAAAGATCTCAATTCTATTGTGTCCTATATGTATAGATATCAAACACTAACCCGAGAGATAAATATGTTAACTTTAAAATCAACATTTTCTATATCCATTAGGTACATATTTTTTTGTTAATTATCATATAAAAGATTATAACAGTTAACAAGAAATATGTTAACTTTCAGCATGTGCTGATTGGTATTCTTTGTGCTTGATTGCATTTTCTGTCCAGTTTTCAATGATAATTTCGGCGTGGAGTAAGAAGAAAATTTTCAATATCAATCTTGATGTAGAGTTATTGAGCAGACACATATGATTGCAAAATGTCATGGTGTAGAGCAAGAGGAAATGAATATGACCTAAATAGATGCAACTGTATCAAAAGTTGCATTGATATATTGAGCAGAACAACATGCATCAAGCCAATATAAACCAAAATAAGGTGCTTTTGGCATGATCATTTAGTCGTAGCTCATTAGTGAAGGCAACCTAAACCGAAGTAAGGTTCTTTGAAATTCATTAATACAATGGGCTTGTGATAGAGCCATAATTTTATTAAAGATATGAATACAAACAAAGAATACCATGTCATCTTACGAGAAAAGACATCAGACGAAGCAAGAAGATGATACGAGAGTTTATGGTGACACGGTTTGATCACTACTAATTGTGGAGTAAAATAAAATATTGATGTTTTGTATTTCGTACCAATGCACGGTTGTGCACAATGCTAGATGATATAGAACAAAAAGATATCAAAATATATATGGTGACGAAATAATTTAAGAAACTGGAGCAACGCACAGGCATTCAACTAGTTAGAGTATTAAATTAGAGTTGGTCGTTTGATACTCAACATGTTTGATGGTCGTTATTAGAAGCATCATGTCCATCCAATCTAATCCTACAGTCTCTGTTTGACATCCAATCCCGCAACAATCATGGAAACAATTCGATCATGCTACGAATTAATAAGGAAATAATCTGACATGCTAATTAATAAGGAAACAATCTGATAGCCATCTTTAGCGCTCATGCTGTCAATCAATCACGATACAAATAATTAGGAAACAAAATCACGGGCATTTCCTTACTTGGTTTCTTTAGGAATTTGTTACCTAAAAAATATATTTATTTTTAGGAATGTTGCATTTAATCATAGTATCGTATATCATCCTACCTGGCAGCGGTACGAGTTGCCCCGCGTGATGACCTCCTTAGCTAAACTATCTTAATTTTTTGCCTCGACTGATCTATATCATTATATTGGAGTTGGTGATGGTACGTTCATTTTGCACTTTGCATTTTGTCTTTATCCGGTCCGTTCAGTCTACATCCGACGACACACAGGTTCCACGAAGAAAAGGTATGTTTTGAAAAAATAACTGCATAACCTAAAAATCATGAAATTATGTGCAATTAATCAGATACTCCCTCCATCAGAGCTAGAGTTATTTTTGCGGGGACCATCAGCGCTAGAGTTCTCCTCTCCATAAACTTTGTTTATGAGCGTGCAACTAAAGATGGAATTCCTAAATATATTATTATTCAAATTGGTGATGGTACGTCCACTTTGCACTTTGCATTTGTCTTTATCCGGTCCGTCCGATCTACATCCGACGATACACATGTTCCATGAAGAAAAGGTATGTTTTGAAAAAATCGCTGCATAACCTAAAAATCAGGAAATTATGTGCAACTAATCAGATACTCCCTCCATTAGAGCTAGAGTTATTTTTTGCGGGGACCATCAGTGCTAGAGTTCTCCTCTCCAGAAATTTCGTTTATGAGCGTGCAACCAAAGATGGAATTCCTAAACGAAGGATATGCTACCAAATTTTATGTACGCGTATATCATGGCATGCCCAACGATCAGTTTCCTAAACAGAGAACATGTCAACATATTTTATACTTTGTGCATGCCAACGATCATTTTCATAGTGATAGGAGATGCTATACACAAACATATGGTATACATAACACACCTATCATCTGATCATCTCTGAAATACCTCATCTCCAAGGCAAGCAAGGGAGGGCCGTCGGATTGGCCGGCACGCCTGAACGATGATGACCTCGCGAAGTATATCGATGACGACAAAAACTCGGGCGAGTTTCACGAAGGCGACATTCATTTGTCAGATCGTGCCGGTGTCGTTCTCTCGCCAGAGCAAGTCGGAGGCGTGGAAGATTTTCCAGAGTCCGTTGAGAACCTTGGTGCGTGACCATCACCGGAGTGAACCAAATGACATTTTTTCCTGAGTGAACCAACCTCATGGGTGCCGGCGGTAGGGAGAAGGAGGAGGATGGGGTGTCGGTGGCGCGCATGGTGCTACCGATGCTACTGGTGCTGGACATGCGTTGCATCTCCCACTGCATCCCTGCCGCCTCTCCCGACGATTCTATCCCTCTGGTCGCCGAACTCGGCAAGGCCTACGCTATCGAGGCCCTCCACGCCGTCCACCGCCGGATGGGCCTCCGACGCTCAAGTGTCCCTCCTCCTGAGACGCTTGGGAGAAAACATGCCTATGTTCGGACATCCTGCAATCTTGTGCATTACTTGTAATTTTCCAAATCTCTTTTCGCTAAAGAATATTCTACTATATATTTGTGAATATTCTAATATATATTTATGATATTGTCAATTATTATTGGTTGGGAACTTTAGTCAAATCTTTCGATTCAGATACTTATGTGAGGTCTTTGACCTTTAAGTTGTCGTCCTCAAAGATTTGTTGGAAAACTATTTTGAGGGCATGAACTTGACAAAGATATTGTCGCCTCCTTGACATGTATCATAATCTGTATATTAGTTGGGCATGCAATGTGTGTGCAAGATTACTAAGGTGAAACAATGTCCACTTACTTGAGAGATGGCAACTGCTTTATACCCAATGTAGGAACGTTAGTAGGTACGTTTTCATACTCCATGTTTTCATTGTAAGATACTAGCAGAAGCCCCTGCTGTAATACAGAGGATTATATTCCTCGCCGTTTGGTGTGTCTTTTTGTTCGTGTTGAGTTCTTGTTGGTTAATTCTTTCACATAGGAGACGGATTATAATGATGTACAGAGATAGAATTATTAGATGGATGGTCCTGTAGAAAGGTTGTGAAGATGTACAATCCAATGGTGGTAGAGGAACACAAGGATTTCTATATAGTTAAACTTCTCCATTCTACCCTCTGAATTGGACACATGTACCCTCCAGACCGTATTATTAACCACGCTAACCAGGTAACAACGTCATTTCCTGCCATTGTAATCGGTGCATTAGGAATTTGTTGCATCAACATCACACAATGTGTTCCTGGGAGATGTTCACAACACACTTCTTGCAAACTGTATTGACAAAAGCAAATTTACATGGTGAACAGAACTCTACTGAACATCACATTAATCATTTTTTTACAACAATTGTTGGTTACAAACATGAAAGCTTAGGAGGTTGGTGCTGCTCCATAGAGCTTCAGGCTTCTGCATCCATAATCACCCTTTTCTCTCCAACACTCTGCATTTGTGAATCTTGCACCTACCTACCAAACTACAGTTGGGTATCACAGCACACATGTAAACAGAAATATAATAGTATAGTCTGAGCAACTGAGGTTTTTGATTGCTATATTCATCTAAAAAAATAATAGAGTAGGTATATATAAATGCATCGATTTTCAAAACCTTAAAAAAATGCACGGAAGGCGGTTTATTTTATTTTTTCCATGGTTGATGAACCTAAAGATAAGGTGTCATATAGATCAATGTCTCATAAATTTTCATTTTATAAAATCTAGATACCAAGAGGGAGAAGTGACCGAATATCTAATGTGAAGTATGTGAACTACATGCAAGTTATATGCCTTTTTGGGAAATGGATGCCATTGGGTATGGAACATAATTAAGTACTGCAATTTGATATGGTAAACCATCAGTAGTTACTATGTTCCCCAGTACTTTGAAAACAAAATGCAAGAGAACATACAATTGTTGTATGAACTTCTTTTACCAATGAGTATTTTGAGAGGTATTAGAAAACCAAAATGTTGAGTCCTAATATCGGATGAAGAGTACATTCAACAGAACTCATGGAACATTAAATTCAATTAAGGAAATTGGACAACTTACGATTTGTTGTATTTGCCTAAGGAGACCTGGACCAGAGCACAATCCCATATAAGTTCTCAAAATCAAAATTGCAGGGCATGATATTCAGTCATTTGCTTCTTCATACTCGTTGTGTAAACCAGAAGTGTGCATCCTTTTATATTTATAGAAAGTATATACAACAGAAAATAAGAGAACTTAAGAACAAACAAAAGAACATACTCATGCTACTCATATGAAATTGGAATAAATATAACTACATGCCAATAGTGCCAGCAAGAGAACATAAGAAATTAACTGTCAAGAGACCTCACCTCAGCAACCAAGATCTATACATCCAATATAATGCAATAGCAACCAAAAGTCCAAACTCACCAACAACAGGTTTCTCCAAGGGTGAACTTGTAGTTTTACTTCTTGTGGGTTTCTTTGTGCAAAGTTACTTGACACAAATGTTTGTCTTGTGTAGTGACCATATGTGTAATCTCTGTAAACAGACTGTCTAATGAAATATACGATTACATAAAAAAAAAACGGGGTCGTGCTGCTCTGGAAACTGCACTCCTCGTCTCATCAGTCATCACGGCCTCGGCCCCGGCGGTCGGCGCCACCGCGCAACTGTCTGTTAACCCACTCCATACAGAGAACTCCTCTCAAACTTTTCCACCACTGCCACCGCGGCACTCATGGCCTCATGGGCGCGCCCGTCCTCACGTTCGGAAGTGCGGGCGCATGTTCGCATGCCGACCGGTCCAAGCCACGGCCTTCCAGCGCGGCTGCGCCCTGGGCGTGTTCGAGGAAATGCCGCACCCGAGAACCTGCAGCCAAAGTCTATGCGGGGCCAACACGTTGGTCGGCGATCACCGTCCCACCATCCCGTCGTCTAGTGGGCTCATCTTTGCCCACGGGTCTCCCCTGGCGCCTTGGCGGGTCACCCTCACTGGTCCGCAGCACACTGACACAGGTAACAAAAGTCTGGTGATTTTGTACCACATCTTGCCTCCTTGGCATCCGTTGTCTGTAGACCAAGCTAACGTGCTGTTTGTTAGCAGCTCAGTTTCCACTAAGGTATCAAGTGGGATCCTACCTAAATCACACTTATAGTACATTTTGTTATTTTTAGTGTAAATTTTAAGACAAAATTTGCACTGCAAATGACAAAATGAACTATAAGTGGTATTTAAGCGGGATCCCACTCACATCTCTTTTCTACGAAAGTGCTCTGCACTTGGAAGCTGACAGCTACGTTTTGTTCAGTGGTAAGGAGGAAATGCTTATTGCAGTCATGCAACAGTTCAACTGTGTGGAGCCATACCTGACTCAAGGGCTCCCATATTTCCACGGCTGTGTGGACCTGCTTTGAGCTGCCATGAGAAGGGCCTGTGCGTCTACTGAAGCTTGGAGGGATCCTATTGTTACTTGGTAAAGTTAGCTGGTTTTGGTGCGTAGTTTGGCTCTTCCCAGTTCCTTTCGATGCATTTATTGCTCTACTCCCCTCTGAATCCTTCTGTTTTGTTTCTCCCCTTTGCAAGGCCTGCTTTTGCTTTTGCTCCTGCCACTGCTGTGCTGCAGTAGGGAGATGGCGGGGTTTGTTGGCACGGTAGTTGACGCAGCAATAGGATGGATGGTGCAAAGCATCCTCGGAAGCTTCTTCACTGGACAGATGGAAGCATGGACTCGTGAAGTCGGGCTTGATGAAGATGTGGAGAAGCTCAAGTTTGAGATGAGGAACGTGGAAATGGTTCTTGCTGCTGCCGAGGGAAGGAGGATTGACAACAAGCCTCTCGCCCAGTCGCTGGATGATCTCAGTGAGCTGCTTTATGACTCAGAGGATGTGATGGACGAGCTAGACTACTACCGGCTCCAGCAACAGATCGAACAAGGTGCTTCACTTGTCTTCCATCTATGTTGCTTTCTGCTTCTTTTTATATTGTCGTGATTTTGATCACTACTTTGCCTATAGTTTGCTGTGCAACTAAGAGCATCTCGAGAAAAGACAATCGACTACTGGTGGAACTGCCCCCCTCGCGTCGCCCCCTCCTGGCGACCGGGGGAGCGAACCCTAGCGCGCTCTGCTGCCGGCCCTCCCTCCCCCCCTCCTCCTCGTCGCCCCCAGAGGCACCACCGTCAAAGCACGCGGTGCCGGTGAAGGGGGCGGCTGGGATCTTGGCCCCCGCTCCTCCCGCGGCGACTAGGTGGAGGACCGCCGCGCGAGGTTCGCCATGGTCGTGGCTGCTGCTCGGTGGGCTCTCCCTGCCGATGGCCACCTCGGTGGGGGCTCTAGGAGCTAGGGCGGCAGCCCTGGGCGGGTGTGGACGGTGTCGGCCCTGCGGCGGGCGTTGGCCGTGGTTGTGTGATGGCCGTCGTTCTCGGCCGCGCGGGCGGCGAGGCGACGGAGGTTGAGGGTCGCGGCACCGGTCTGCTTCGCCGGCCCGGTTGCCAGAGCTGAAGATGAAGCCTCCTCCTCCTCGACTTGTTCGTCCCTTACCAGATCTGGAGCTCGGTGGTTTCGGCCACCGGATTTAGGTGTTGGGCAGAGGGTGGTGCTGTCTAGTGGTACCGGGGGAAACCTTTGGGCAACCACGACGAGGACGACACCGCCGGCGCCGCGCTCCTTCTTGAAGGCCTCGTCGAGGTACCACTCTCACTACCCTCCTCTGCGTGGGCGAAAGCCCGGTGTTTTCCTTGCGGACGGCGGCAACGTTGCGACGTCGGACCCCTTTCTGGAGGAGCCGTCTTGGGAACTGCAGAGTTGGGTGAACAATGATGGTTTGAGGTGGCCGTGGCGACTTGCTCTGTTCGGCGAAGCTTTTTCCCCGTGTTGACTGGCAGGTGCCGGTTTGATGCTATGTTGCTCCACTGCTGTGGGGCCCCGGACTAGCTGTCCGAAACACCCGTTATGCATACACATTCACGATCCCATGATCAGTGTGTCGTTAAAGCATAACTGAACTGGTATCAAATACATCATCCATTACAGTACCGAATAAACAGATTACAACGGGTCACATGACCAATACTTACATAAGAGCCGCAATGGAAGGATATCACCAATCCAAAAGCTGAAATACTTCAGACGAAAGCGTTCGCATGGCCCAAGTCATGCCATAACCCTACATGCAACTGACTGGGAAGACGTTCCTAGCTCGCATAGACGTCGTCAACTCCTTCATCGATCGAACTCCACCAAGTCTGGCCAAGTAAATAGCCAGGGACAAAGCAATGAGTACATTATGAATTGTACTCGCAAACCACCTTAGAGAGAAGTAAAGGATATGCAATTTGGCAGTAGCAAGGAACAGGCACTAACTAGGGCGACAAGGAGCGAGAGGTAGTTCCTCTCGAGAGTATGACATCTCTATATTTTTGTTGAAACCTTTTTGTAAATCAGTTTGTTTGCAGACTAATAGGTAAGGATGAGCCATTTTCATTTCCGGCCATCTCAAATGGCCATTCCAACAATTCCAGCTTTTCCACCATACCTCCCAGGTACATTTCCACCAGTCCCACTGGCTTCCTTCTTCCGAAACATTTTTGAGAAATCACTTTTATAAAACAAAACTCTTCAGGCTAAGCAACAGCCTTCCCGACCGTCCATAACCGCGGACACGACTATTCGAATAGTTTTCACTCTGCAGAGGTTATACACTTTCCCCCACAAGATCTGAATGCTCATCGTGTGGGCATCATCCCTGCATAACAACATATGCCACGACAAGTACCCGATCGTAGTTTTTCACCTGCTCGCCTTAGCCTAAGACATGTCGAATAAGTTGTACCTCCCAACACCAGAGTCCGGGGGCTATCCAGGAGTAGCAAAGTCCCCAGCACACCCGACCCTCCGGAATTCCATCCAACCACTTAGGCATTTTTTAATGGGAGCTCATAAGTTGTACCCGCGTACCTAAACAGGCAAATGGGTTGCGTCCCTTATCATGGGAAGAACCCCGGTCGAAGCATCCATGGTCGGACTGCACTACACTTGCAGGACCCAAACTAAGGCGGGACAAACTACTACGCTACGCCCCGTGCTCACTTTGGGGTAATGTGGTTGCACTGTCTTTCAGTCCGGGTGAGTACTTAGGCGCTAAAGTTTTCGAAAACATTTTCTTTTCTCCACTTGCCTCCAGCAAATCTTCCTCCCATAAACATTTTTCCTTTCATAAACCCACACTTGGGCAGTGCTACCCCATTCCAAGGTTTTCGAAAAACTTCTTTCCGGAAAACATTTTCATAACCATTTTTCCAGGGCTCCCAACCTATAGTCCAATTCATCTTTGAAAAATGGCGACAAGGATGACAAGGTGATAAGCACCCTATCACTAATAAAGGTGTAACCGGTAGGTACCAACGAGGGCTGCACCCTAAGTGTGGATTAATAAAACTCCGGGTGGCACTAACCACCGATATAACAAATAAAAGACATGCACTTTATAAAACATGTAATAATGCAAGAGCAAGATATATGGGACCAGAGATGCATCAAGTGGTTGCTTTCCTTTGTTGGCTATATGTCCCTGGACTTCATCTTCATGAATCATCTGCTCTGTCTTCCTCTTCGAATTCCTCACCAAGATCATCTCCTTCTCCGATAGCGTTCGCATTCTAACGTCGCAAAAGAAAAGGGAGAACAATCAACACATGGCCATAGCATCAACCACTCATACAAAACCAGTATCAAACCACTCAATCAGAGGCACTAAACATACAAAATAAATAGCACCTAGGGCCAGATGGTCATTTTATTTATAAAAGGGCTGATTTTACCGCTACTCGAAAAGGCTCTAGCTCACACCAAGATATAATCTGCACTAATACCGGTAGGTAATGAATCTTGGAAACCACCAAAAAAGGATCTGGTGCCAAAGTTCATTACAAAACATTTTAAACAAAAACAGCCCAATTGCCCTATGGGTAAAATAAGCACTAACACCAATTTAACAAGCCACTCCAGAATAATGCACACAAAAATTTAGTAAAATCACAGAGAGTAAAGCTTGACTTTATAAAGCTACAGAAATTGGATTCACTCAATTTGGCTTTTTAAAACAGTAGTTAAGACTTTTATAAAACCAAAAATATAAAACCAAAAATGGATTAGGAACCATTTAAATGGCCTAAAACTCTATGTGAGTCACAAAAATGCATGCAGCATACCTACTGAAAGCTAACAACATGTAGAACACACTTGCACAAGAATCACATGCAAATAAATTTCTAAATAATCTAGGCAAATTAAACAAGGCAGGAACCAGGCACATAAATAGCTAGGCACACCAGTATTAGAGTATCACCAACCAGAGAAAGCATACCCATGGATAGCTGAAACTAAATGTGACCTAACCTCACTGGTTTGGCATTTTTCTGATTTGTAAAAGAATTTACCACTATGAAAAATATTTCCTTTGGCACAAAAGTACCCTACATATCTACCAGTAGCACTTGGGTTTGCTTCAAAACTATTTGTATTTTTCAAACTAAAAATGACGAAGGGGCTCTCTGGACAGAATTTTATTTGCAAATAAAACAACATCCGGGAAGCTCCTGCATGTGGGACCTGTGCCAAAAGAAGGGTATTTACATCTATTTCACAGCAAAATTTACCTCATGCAAAAATGAATCATACAAATCACATAATAAATAAAATGCAGATACAGTAACTTTTTAGGGTTTGATTTATGACCACAGATATACAACAATAAAGCACATGCATGCAAGTGTAGATGATTAAGAATTTGTATAAGATCACGCCGAAATTTGATTCAGGCCATTTGGAACAAAAATGATTTTTTTGTGAATTTAAACTGAACAGATCACATCTGGGGCTTAGTTTTCAGCGAAAAAGAAAAGGAGAGGGAAGGGGCTGAATTCAGCCGGGCCGAGCAGATCCGAGGCGGACCGGCCCAAAAGTTCTTCCTCGCGGGCGGCCGATCGCGGGAATCAAACGGCATGAGCGGGGTCCGCTGGCCTGATGCCATGCACGAGGCAGGCTTGCATGCTGCCGCCGGATCGACATCCGACGGCCCACGCCGGTTTCATCTGCGGTGAACAAGAGCGAGCAGCGTGACAGCGACAGAGCGACGGAGGGAAGGCGGAGTCTCACCAGCGGCGGCCGTGGGAAGAAGAGGTGACGCGACGGATGGCCATGCGGCACGAAGGTGGTCACCCTAGTCGAGAAGAACGCATCGATGGACGCCAGGTAGACGACGCGGGCGACGACAGAGAGGTGACAGAGAGGCGGAGCAGCTCGGGCGTCAAAGAAGGAACATCGGTGTCCTTGCAAGGCTCAGCGGTGCTGCGGCCCGGAGCATCTGGGCGCCGTGCCGTGTCCTCAAAGGGGCAGTCCTAGGCGAGGGTGGTGACGGGAACAACACCGCACTGACAAAAATCGACGACGGAGCCCAACCGCCAAGTGGATTTCTGCGAGGGTAAACGGACGAGTTAGGAGGGCCAGACGGGGAGAGACACACAGGAGAATAAAGTAGAGAGAAGGGATGGAGGGGTGATGGCTGTGACATGCACGACGACGTGCTCGCGGCGGGGCTGTAGACGGAGCCGAGGAAGAAGATGTTCTGGAGCGCAATGGTTTGCCTCGGGCACGAGTGAGGGTAGATAAGAACGAAACGGAGAGGGAGAGTGTCAGGTGAGCTTAATAAAGAAGGGCCGTGGCCGTGCTCGACCAAACGCGGCGCTCGGTGGACGTGGTGCATATGGTCGGGGGCGCGTGAGGCTTAGCGCGATTGAGCAGCTGGGTGGTGGCATCGTGAACGGTGCCGTGAGCTGGGTGCCCTGCTACCAGAAGGAAGGAAGTTCGCTTGCTGGAATGGTCGGAACGCGATGGTGCCTGAGGGTGCACGCTGGTGTTCGACAGGTGTCAGAAGGCGGATGAGAGGGATAGGTAGAGGTGTAGACCACCATATAGCGCTACGATACCATGCCTTACAGGTTTGCAGTGCGGGACAAGACTAAAGAGGTGTGGTCGCTTGGGAACGCATCGGCCTCTCCCGATCTGGGTGATCACGAGTAGGCAAAGGACGGGCGAGCCCGTTGTGGGGCACAGATGGCCTCGGGACCATGCGCATCTGAAAAAGGAGGAACATGGCGTCTCCGTGGCGCAGCCCTGAGAGCCAGGACGGTCTCATCCTTGCTGCCCAGATTTGGTGTCCAAAAGAGAGACAAATGATGGGGTGTGCTAGGGTTGCTAGGGCAGCGGGTAGGGGTGCAGGGGTGTGTAGAAGGGTGTTGTCTTGTGCTGGTATAGGGTGGATAGGAAAGGTGAGAGTGGCAGCAAGGATCCTCCAAGATTTGGTGAGGGACATGCACCGGCCTCAATCTCTCTCTCTTATTCACTCTAAATGGAAACTTCCAAAGGAGTACTGAAGCACTGAAGGTGGGGAGGTGGACCAAGTAGAATAAGAAGAGTGTTGCAGGGGTCGAGATGTTCAGATGGTGTTGATCAACAAGATTAAGAGGGAGATGGAGAAAGGGAGGGGTGCATGGCATAACCGGCACTCCATTCGTGCCATGCATATATGGCTAAAAAAATAGCCCAAATGCGAAATTTAGGTTATTAAGGTGGGAATGCTTATGATGGCAAGTTCAAAACTTGAATTTGAGAAAGATACTGATGAAAGAAAATTGAGAAGGAAGAGGAGATTACTAATTTGAAAAGATGAACTGATCATGTCTAAAGATCATGACTTGGTAGATGATATGATGTCATTGGATAGATCAGAGAGGCTTAGTTTATATCCAAATGGTATCGCCCAATTTTGGACTGAATTCATATTTGTTTGAAACACTTTCTATGCCCAAGGTCAAATTTGAATGAAATTCATTAGAAAACATTTTGAAGTTTTTTAAAGTAGGAGGATGATATTTCGAGTTCAAAGTATGCTCTACTTGCATAACAGTGCATAGTAGGTTTTTCTCAAAACTATTTGGTAATAAAAAAGGTGCATGAAATGGTGTATGTACCATTTCCATGCATTTTATTAAATAGAAATTATTTTTGAATGGAAATGTAGTGATAAAACATATCAGCAACATTTCCTATTTTTATTTGAGAAAAGGTTTTGAAAATAGTTTGACAACAGAAATAATAGTTTTTGAAGTTAAGGTAGGGAAAAAATAGGGTTTTAGGGCTTTTAGGAAATTTGGAGGGAAACTCCAAATTTGAAATTCGGATCATTGCCATAGGTCATAGTATTGATTTTTATAGATGATATTTTGTTTTAGCCTCTTAATTAAAGACAAGGCTCAAAGAGTGGGGTCTAGGTAAGATGACAAAAAGAAGGTGTGCAAGACATAAGATGGTTAGGTCAAAAATGTTTTCTAACATAGAGTTGGATGATCTTGGAGAGGTTGAGATACAATTGGAGATTACTCATTTGTTGGCCAAATGATCATCTAACAAGATCATGGCTAGATGAAGTGGGGATGCTGATTGATAGATCAATGAGACATATTACTGGCAAGGAAAATGCCAACGATATTTGATCACAGATCAAATAGTCCTCTAATTATTTTTGGTGTCTATGGCCCTTATTTGATTTAAAATAAATAAAAAAGTTTAATTGAAACCTTTGAGATGAGAGAGGGTTTTTAGAAGAGTAGTATGATCCAAAGTCGAATAAAACTAAAAATATGGATCACTCCATTTTACGTTTGGAAATCAAAACTGCATATAAAAGCTTTTATAAAAATTTAATGTCACACAAAGTAGGGGTATGCCATTTGGAAAATACTTTGTGTCAACAACAATTTTAGAAACCCATATTGTGATACTATGATCTAAGTGACCCTAGCCAATTTAAATAAAATATTTTTGTCAAGACCTTTTGAATTTAGACTTTGAGTCAAAAGAAAAAACAAAACAGATTTTGTATTGTGTCAAAAAGTTCAAATACTTTTGAAGAGAGTAGATTAAAGTAATACAAGAGAGACCATAGCATGAGTGTTTTTCTTGAGACTAGAAGATGTGGGTTGAGGTACTTCATTTAGCACTAGCTATTATCACTCAACAAACAAAGCCAAACAAGCATTGCAATCAAAACATGTCAACACTAGAGAAAAAAAAGTTTTTGTTCCCCTTGATTTTTGCACATTGGACACATAAACAAGGTTGCAAAAGTTGGGGTGTTACAACTGCCCCTGCTAGCCGGTGGCGACGCCCTCGAGCCTGGGTGAAAGGGAAAGGGTTCCCCTTTACGGCAGTAGCGACGTTGGGCTGGCGAGCGGCCATGCCATGGTGGTCGGGGCTGGTTGTGCCCTCTTCCGTCGTTTCTTCTTCGCTGCGTCTTCTTCCTGCAACTTCAGTTTGATGTGGTGGTTGCTCTGGCGATGGTCTCGGTGATGTTCCCTGCCGTCTATGATGGCTTCCCCTTTGGCAGTCTAGCTCCATCTTTTCCGCTGTGTTCTTGGGGGAACTCCTTCGCCTCCAGACGGTACTGTGCCCTTCGATCCAGGGCGAGGGACAAGGGGTCTCTTTCCGGAGGCGGAGACGGTGGAGGTTGGATCTAGATTTGCCCAGTGGGTATGGACGAAGACACGGTCCGGTGGCCTCCCCAAGCTCTCGCTGCCTTCCTGGTGCTCTCCTCGATGTCTAGCTGTGGTGTAGGCGTTCCAAGTGATGTTCATGTTTCGATCTTTAGTTTACTTGTGTTGCCTGTTCCTGTGAGTTGTTTGTAAGCATGTTTGGTGGCTTTATTAATTGAAAGTTGGGCTAAGGCCTTATCTCTAAAAAACTAAGAGCATCTCCGGTCGCGTCCCCCAAATCGTCTCCCAAACCGCGCCGGATCGAGCGTTTGGGGGATGCTTTTTCTTCATGCCGCATTTGGGGGACGTAGCTGCCCAGCCGCGTCCCCCAAAACCACTCCCAAACATAAATTCAAATAGTTTAATTCAAAAGAGATCCTTCCCGCTGAAGTCGTCGCGATCAAAGTACTGGACGCGCGATCGTATTACAGATCGATGGTGCAAATTGAACATAAATTAGAAGGAGGGGTTCGGCGACGCCGACGGCGCATCCTGAGTCGACGTACGCCCGTCGAGCACGATGACTTCATCGTGCTCTGCCCGGTCTGGCTGCTCGTCGCCGATGCCGAGGCCGACGCCGATGCAAATGCAGATGCCGATGCCGATGCCGCCGACTTAGGTGTACTAGCAGACGCTGTCGCCGACGCCCCTGCTGGTGCCGGCTCTGCCTCCGAGGGTGGGGTTGCTACCGCTGCCTCGGCCGCCGCCATTTTGGCTTCGATGTCACCGAGGATCATGCCTTTGTAGAAGTTGTGCGCCGCTAGCGCCAGCGGCTTTGCGAAGGGCGCCTTCGGCCCCTTCGTCACTGCCTCCTTGCCCGGTGGCTTGGTGGCCGCATATCATTGGCAGTTAGGCACCACTTTTCAGTTATCTCTTGCTTAGATATCAACTATTCATTTTTTGTTACTATATGTTTAGGAGAAAAGTAGAGGACTTCTGTACACCATGTAACTTTTGTGAATTATTAGCAGATTAGCAGTTACATGATAATATCTGCTTTTGCTCAAGTGGCTTTCGTATGCTTGTCCCCAAATAACTTCTTCTTTTAATGCAGGAAATGGTTCTAGTGTTCCTAGTGGTTTTAATCCCGAAGGAAGCCACACGTCATCATCCACTCCATCTTCTGCTTTTGAATTCGTATACAATGCCACAAGACAAGTAACTAGTTGGGCATCATGCGATAGAAAAAGGAAACGGGAAGATGAGGGGCCAGCTCATAGCACCTTGCTCACTATTGAGGTTAAACATGACATTTCTAAGAGGATCAATAGAATAGTGAATCATTTGTGCACTATTGGCAATGCTGTACAGAGAGTTCTTCAGCTTGTGATCGCTCACCCCATTACAACACCAAGTGAGAGTCGGATTATTGCTAGGAATGCCCGCATGACAACCTCTGTTCTAATTGAAAGTAAGGTATATGGGAGAGATGCAGAGAGAGACATGATAATAGACCTGTTGATAAACAAGGGATGTAATGATCTGAATGTGTTGCCAGTGGTTGGCATTGGTGGTGTTGGAAAGACGACACTTGCTAGGTATGTATACTGTGATCAAAGAACTACAGATCATTTCGATTTGCAAATGTGGGTTTGTGTATCCACGGACTTCACTGAAAGAAGACTTACACTTGAGATTTTAGAGCATGGATGTAAAGATAGACAAGAGTATGAAAATATAAACAATTTTAATGTACTACAGGAGATCCTTTTGAAGTACATCAGAAACAAAAGATTTCTACTTGTATTAGATGATGTGTGGGAAGACAGGGACAAGAGTGGATGGGATGAACTGTTAGCCCCATTGAGGCATAGTCAAGTAAGTGGCTGCATGATTTTAGCAACAACTAGAAGAAAATCAGTTGCAAAATTGCTAGGAACAATGATTGAAGTTGAATTGAATGGTCTGGATGAACAGGACTTCTGGCTTTTATTCAAGGCATTTGCATTTGGTAATGAGAAGTACGAGGGTCATCCTAGTTTGCAATCTATTGGCAAACAGATTGCTAAAGCACTAAAGGGCTGCCCACTAGCTGCACAAAGTGTTGGTGCACTTTTGAATACATGTGTTAGCTATAAGCATTGGAGGACAGTCCAAGACAAATGGAAATCTCTTCAAGAAGATGCTGATGACATTTTGCCCATCTTGAAGATCAGTTATGATTACCTACCGGTCCACCTTCAGCGCTGTTTCTCATTCTGCTCTTTGTTTCCAGAGGACTACCAATTTAATGGAGAAAAATTGGTCTGTGCTTGGATATCACAGAATTTTGTGCAGTGTGAAGACCCTACCATGAGATTGGAAGAAACAGGGCAGCAATATTTGGATAGATTAGTGGATTTAGGTTTCTTCCAAAAGGTTGGCTTACGCTATGTTATGCATGACCTAATGCATGAATTGGCCGGTAAAGTTTCATCACATGAATGTGCTACTATACATGGATTGAAAGCTGAGGCAATTCGACCAAGGGTTCGCCATTTGTCAATCATAACTACTGCTTTTGATAAAGATCGTGGCAGTTTTCCTACTGAGATGTTTGAGAAAGTACTTCAGAAGATTGGCCCTTTGCCAAAATTGAGGACCTTGATGTTATTTGGGCGAAGCAGTATGAGTTTATTGGAGTCCTTGCGTACTTTATGCAAGGAGGCAAAATGTTTACGGCTCCTAAATTGTTTTGTGACAGGTGCTGACATCAGCTCTATAATCAGTTTGTTAAATCCATGCCATGTTCGCTATCTTGAATGTGTTTGTGTTGCCAGCACACAAACATCGTTATACAGAGTCTACAAGTACAATGTGTCTCCTCAAGCTTTGACAAGATTTTATCACCTTGAAGTATTGGACGTGGGTGTTTCAGGCAATTTTGTTGTGCCCACTGATATGCATAATCTTGTTAATTTGCGGCATCTTGTTTCTCATGAGAAAGTGCATCGTGCAATAGCTTGTGTTGGCAAAATGACCTCTCTCCAGGAACTAAGATTCAAGGTTCAAAATGTTGGCAGTTTTGGGACAAGACAACTTCAGTCTATGAATGTGCTTGTAGTACTTGAAATTTCTCAACTTCAAAATGTGAAGACTAAAGAAGAGGCGAGTGGGGCCAGGCTGTTAGATAAAGAGCATCTAGACAAGTTGTCCTTGTCATGGGAGGATAGCAGCATGGCCCTTCAACCTGAAACAGCAAAAGATGTGCTTGAAGGTCTTCAACCACACGAGAACCTCAAAACTCTAGAAATAACTGGATACGGTGGTGCTACCTCCCCAACCTGGCTTTCCGGTAACTTTTCAGTTATCTCACTGCAGATACTTCATTTAGAGAAGTGCAAGGAATGGCGAATTCTTCCAACTCTTGAAATGCCTTTCCTTAGGAAGCTGGCATTGATCAGGATGTTAAATGTAATGGAAGTCGCAGTTCCTTCCTTGGAAGAGTTGATCTTGACCGATATGCCAAAATTGGAAAAATGTGTTGGTTCTTATGGAATGGAATTGACTTCCCATCTAAAGGTTTTGATTATCAAGAACTGCCCTCAGCTGAATGAGTGCACTCATTTCCAGAGTTACTCTTCTTTCGACGCTGAGCAGAAATCGTGGTTTCCGTCACTCAACAAACTCTCCATCGAGCATTGTCCTCAAATAATGTATAATTTTGTTCTCAATTTTGTTCCTGTTCAGTACATTTGCGAATTCTAAGGCGCTTACTTTGATAAATGATGTTGCAGCAAGTGGGAAATGTTTCCACTAAGAGAAATGGCGGCCCTCAAGGAGTTGGAGTTGATGGGCCTACATGATGTGAGAGAGTTGGCAGTCCCTTCTCTGGAGAAGTTAGTGTTGATTCAAATGCCAAACCTGGAAATTTGTGGCAGTCTAACAGATTCTCCATCTTTGCAATTTTTACCTTCTCAAGGAGATCAAAAGAGATGGCTATGTAGTATCCGTAGACTCACCATCCATGATTGCCCTTGTTTGATAGTGTCACATCCTCTTCCGTCTTCTGAGTTGTCCATCATGGGAGTTCCGGCACTTCCAAAAATGAGTATAAAACAGAGAAAGTTCAGTATCGAATCTAATGAGTTGAGTGTGTTGGACGACCGTTTCTTGGCATTCAGTAACCTTAGGGGCATAACATCGTTGCACATAAGAAAGTGTCCAAATCTGGTATCTCTTTCAAGTGAAGTTTTCAGCCAGCTCAGTGCCTTAGAGAATTTAAGTATATACGACTGCCCAAATCTGGCTAAGTCAAACATTATGTCAGGGGTTGTTCTGGAAAATAGTAGGTCTGTAAGAAGCCTTCTGCTACCATCTCTCAAATCGTTCGTCATGGACAGATGCGGCTTAACAGGGAGCTGGCGACAAAGCACACGGCTCCAATGATTAGTGAACAAACGAACGATTGAAAAGATGGGAGATGAGTGAGAGCGAGGGCGACGCGGAGGGCGCAGCGGAGGGCGCCGCAGGGGCGACGGCGGAGGGCGGAGCTGCTCTGCCTCCGGGACCCCTTGCCCGTCGTGCGTGCAACCATCGCGCCGGCGTCCTCTACTCCCGCCCATCTCTTCCTGGCGGCGGCGTGAAGGGGCGCTTCTGGCAGCCGCTGCTTGAGGTTGAGGACGACGAGGCCATCAGCGAGAGGAGTGCGGACGAGTCTTCTCCGCCTCCTTCCACCAGGCGGGCGGCGACGCTTGGTGAGTTCCTGGACGCGGCCAACGAGCTTGGGGGCTCGCTGCGTTCCAGCAGCCGGCGAACTGCGTTCGCGCCGGGAGGGCGTGGATCCAGATTCCGCCGAGACCTCCGCCCGGGATGCCCGGCGGCGGTACCGGGGCGGCGGAGTCGGCCGCGTGCCGGGGCGTTGCGCCCGGATCCGGTGACGCCTCGCCAGGCGCCGGCGGTCGTGGCGGCGCCGCCTGGCGGCGACCTCGGGACGTGGCCGCCCTTGGGGCAGGGAACCCTGGCGGAGACGGCGTCTCTCCCGCTGTGGGCCGTCCCTGAGCTGGACCTGGGCCGGCGGCCTGTGGAGCCCATGGCGGCCCAGCCGGCAAGGGTTCCCCTGCTGGACCCAGCCCCAGCGTCGCGACCGGCCTTGGGCCTGGATGCCCAGGTAGGCCGAGGCCCACCAACGCAGCCCAACCGGTGGTGGTGGGTGCCGAAGGGGTTATCCTCGCTTGAGCTAGGGTTCCCTGCATCGCTTGCAGACGTGCGGCGGCACAGGAAAACGGCCCGGGCCATTGTTCTTGCTCAACCCCCACCCCCTCTCCTCCTCTCCTTTGCGGCGGCGGTGATGAGCGGACGCGGGGCGGCGCCGGCGGGCCAAGGCCACGGACACGGAGGGCGCAACGGCAACGGCAAGCGGCCGGCCGTCGAGGACGCGCGGGCGGAAGCCAACGCCCGATCCAACCTCCTCAACAGGGACCGCCCTCGCCGGCAGGGGAGCTCGAGCGGCGGCGGGGGAGGCCAGCAGCAACACCAACAGCCACAGTGGTGGCTCGACCGTGAGAAGAAGCGGGAGGCCCGGCGCGCCGCGGCGGCGGCGCAACAGCCGGAGAACTCGGAGGTGGACCGCGGTAGGGGCCGTGGGTCCACGCGCGCGGCTGGGAAACCGCCGGCGCCTCCGGCCAGGAGACAGCAGGGAGCTGCTGATCCGCCCGTTCCTGCAGGTGGCGGCGCGGGGGGCTCCGGCCTGGCGCAGGTGGAGTGCTTCAAGTGTGGGCGGCCCGGTCACTTCCAGGCCAGCTGCACGGCGGAGCCTATTTGCGTCATCTGCGGCAAGGAGGGCCACCACTCCGCCGCCTGTCCTTCCAAGGGCAAGGAACCTGAGCTCTCCATGATGGGCCATGCCATCTCCAGAGAGGGGTTTTTCTACGTCGACTTTGAGGAGGACGACGACGAGGAGGACGACCTGTCCAACTCGGCCATCATCACCTTCCCGGGGGTGGCTCTGACAGCCGCTGGTTTGGAGCAAGAACTGCGCCATCTGGTCGAGGGCGACTGGGACTGGCAAGTCCGCGCCTTGGGGGAGCGCGAGTTCGCGGTGGTGTTCCCGTCAAGGGACACACTCACCTTCAGCGCCCGGAGCGGCAAGCTGTACCTCACCCTCTGCGGCACGGTGGTGGACATCAAGCTTGCCGACGCGGACCCGGCGCCGGCGGAGAAGCTCCAGGAGGTCTGGGTGCGTGTCTCCGGGCTGCCGAGGTGCATGCGCCGCACCAGGAGGCTCATGGTGGGCATGCGCATGTTGGGCAGGCCACTCGAGGTGGATCACAGCACCCTCAAGGCTAGGGGCCCGGTGAGAATGCGCGTGGCGTGCCGCAACCCATCCAAGCTGAATGGGGCGGTGCAGTTCTTCCACAACAGCCTCGGCTACAACGTGGGCATCCGCGTCGAGGAGCCTCGGGGGGCGTCCTCGGCGCCGCGGCCGCCATCTCCTCCACATCAGGATGATGATATGGACGATGATGACGTCGACGCCAACTCCCCCTCGGAGGACGAGTGGAGGGCTCTGGGAGACAAGGACAGAGCCAAGGCGGCGGAGCGCAGCAAGTCGCTGCCGGCCACCACGCAGAGCAGGGAGCCTGCAGAGGAGGCGACCGGTGAGCCGGCGGAGCCGGTGGCGGTCATCACGGCCAGGGGTGCCAGTGAGCCGCCGGCCCTCCGTGGCCAGGTGGAGTTGCGGATTGACCAGTATGGGTCTAATCTGAGCAAGTCCGCACCCTGGCCGGTCCCTCTGGTGGTTTTGGAGCAGACCAGGGCGGCCGAGGGAGCGCCGAGGGAGCAAGCTCCCTCCCATCCGCCTTCAGCATTCAGGACGGACCCGCGGGGATCTCCGCTGGTCGACTCCTCCACGCTTCTCACCACCGGGTCGGACTACGACTCCGAGGACTCGTTGGGGTCTCCGGCGACACACAAGGGCACTGGTCATGCGGCGGAGGCTGAGGAGGCAGGGGGCGTTGTGGACGACACGGATGACTTCGCGCGCAGGCCGGTGCTCAGCGAGGTGACGGTGCCGCGGGCTCGACGCACGAGGGCTGTGCCAGTTGGCCCAGCGCGCAAGAGTGCCCGGCTCCAGGGTCCAGCGTCGGCGGTCCCCATCATGCAGCGCGCCCAGGAGTTCACCGCGGCTAAGAACCTCGACCCGACAGGTACGATCCCACCCCCCCTTCTGCCTCCGAGTTCGTGGTTTTGCGGGAGGTGCCGGATGAGCACCTGGAGACGGTGGCGCATGATGCAGGGCTGGCCTTCTCCGTTGAAGCGGGGACGGCTTCGGAGGTTATCTCGTTTATCCGTGCCAAGGAAGAGGCTCAAGCGGCATTAGCGTTTGCTGCCGCCCGCCGGGCCCATAGTGAGGCCGGTGAGGCTTCCCTGTTGGGGGAGGCTCCTGCTGAGTCGAGTGAGACCGCTCAGGCAGAGGTTGTCGTCGTGAGTGGGGAGGCTTCTGCTGACCCTTCACACGACAGGGATGCTGCCCCCCATGCCAATGCAAGGGGCAGGAGCAAGACCAGGTTGGCCACCCGTCGCGGACGGAGGTGCCCAGGAGCGCCATGAGAGCGGGCTTCTGGAACATTCGTGGCTATCACGCGCCGGGGCGCCAGCCACAGATCCGGGAACTCCTAACCCGAGAGCATCTTGACATTGTGGGTCTACAGGAGACGATCAAACGCGAGTTCTCGCAGACGGACCTGAGATCGATTGACCCACAAGGGAAATTTGCTTGGCACTCCCTCCCGGCGTTGGGGCACTCGGGAGGGATCCTCGTGGGGGTCAACGAGGACACGTTCGAGGCAATCGCCTGGACGGAGGGGAGGTTCTTCCTTAGGGTGGATATCCTCCAATTAGCCACTAACTCTAGGTGGACGGTTTTCGTGGTTTATGGCCCGGCGGATCACCGCTTCTCCGACGAATTCTTGGGGGAATTGTCGAGTGCCGTCAACGCCTGCCCCTTCCCGCTGGTGGTTGGCGGCGACTTTAACCTGATTAGGGGACCAGAAGATAAATCCAATGACAACATCCACTGGCCGCGGGTGCACAGGTTCAACGAATGTATCGCTGACCTTGCACTTCGCGAGATCCGCAGGGGCGGAGCCAGATACACCTGGACTAACAAACAGCTGAACCCGGTAAGGAGTGTCCTTGATAGGGTGTTGGTCTCCACCGACTGGGAGATGTTATTTCCCCTTTGCTCCCTCACTGGCCTGAAGATCATCGGATCGGACCATGTCCCTCTGATCCTGGATTCTGGGGAGGACGCTAGACGCCGTGCCACACGCTTCTACTTTGAGAAGGGCTGGCTGCAACGCGCGGATTTTGGGGATTTGGTCACGGCTAAGTGGCATAGCTTGGAGGGACTAGGGGGCCCCTTCTTAGACCCCATCGATGCCTGGCAGCACGTTTCCGGCGGTCTGAGGCAATTCCTCAAGGGCTGGGGAGCCAACATTGGGAAAGCTGACCGGGTCCTGAAGGAGGACATCCTCGGGAGGATTCAAGCCCTGGATTCACGTGCAGACACCACGGGTCTGGATGACGAGGGCTGGGCGCTGAGGTATCATCTGGAAGGCCAACTCACACACTTGCTCAAAATGGAGCAGGAGTATTGGAGACAGCGTGGGCGCCAGTCCTGGCTCCTCCATGGGGATGCGAATACGGCGTACTTCCATGCGATTGCCAATGGGCGCAGACGCAAATGCACCATCGCCCGTCTGGTGACTGATCAGGGGATCATCACTGAGAGCAGGGACCTGCAGGAGCACATCTATAGCTTCTACCGTAACCTTATGGGGGCGGAAGGGGAGAACAGGCTGTTCTCCTTAGCGCAGGACACCTGGGTGGCGGATCGACGGGTTTCGGACGCTGAGAATGAGGACCTTATGCTATCCTTCTCAGGGGAGGAGGTGGACGGGGTGCTTAAGGGTATGAAGGTTGACACGGCTCCCGGCCCGGACGGGTTCCCGGTCATTTTCTTCAAGAGATTTTGGGTCTTGGTCAAGCCCTACATCTTGGCCATCCTTAACGGCTTTGCACTGGGACGTGTGGATATCGCGAGACTAAACTTTGGGGTGCTTACGCTCATCCCCAAGGTTCAGGGGGCGGAGGATATTCGCCAATTCCGCCCGATTGCGCTGATCAACGTTATCTTTAAATTTGTTGCTAAAGCGTTTGCGATCAGGCTTTCCCCCATAGCTAACAGATACATTGGTAGAACCCAGACGGCCTTCATTAAGGGTAGACACATTCATGAGGGGATTATTTCCCTTCAGGAGATCATCCATGAGACGAAATCCAAGAGACTTAGGGGAGTCTTCTTGAAACTTGACTTTGAGAAAGCCTACGACCGTGTCAATTGGTCTTTTCTCCGGGAGGTGCTCCTCCGGAAGGGGTTTAACCCAGGGTGGGTCCACCGGGTGCTCAGTTTGGTCTCGGGGGGCCAAACAGCGATCAGCATCAACGGTGAGGTAGGCAACTACTTTAGGAACGGGCGAGGCGTGCGTCAAGGGGACCCGCTTTCTCCCCTCCTCTTCGATTTCGTGGCTGAGGCGCTCGCCGCGATTTTGGACAGAGCCCTTGCGGCGGGACACATTGAGGGTGTTATCCCGCACATCATACCAGGAGGGGTATCACATTTACAGTATGCGGATGACACGATCATCATGATCCAGCCGGAGGACCTGGTTATTACCAACTTGAAATTCCTCCTTCTCTGTTTTGAGAACATGTCGGGGCTCCGCATTAACTTCCATAAGAGTGAGGTCATGGTCATGGGGACCTCGGACCGGGAGAAACAGAGGATTGCCAACATGCTTAACTGCAAACAAGGGTCCTTTCCCTTCACATACCTTGGCCTTCCTATCTCCGACCATGCCATTACGGCCGCGGATTGGGGTCCGCTAACAGCAAAGGTGGCTAAACGGGCAGACCCGTGGATGGGTAAATTCATGTCCTCGGCGGCACGCCTCATCCTGGTGAACGCTTGCCTGTCTAGCCTGCCCTTACACGCCATGGGGGTGTGCATGCTTGGGGACGGCATACACGACGTCCTTCGCAAACACCGCGCGAAATTCTTCTGGGAAGCTAACGGCCCAAAGAAGAAATATCATTGGGTCAGGTGGGACGCGGTGTGTATGCCCAAGTCCATGGGGGGACTTGGCATCATGGACACCAAACTCATGAACGTTTGTCTCATGGCAAAATGGGTTTGGAAAATCATGACTGGCGCTCAGGGTCTGTGGGCGGACATCATCCGCGGCAAATACCTGAACGGTAGAGACATCTGGGTAAACTCGCACCCAAGAGGATCACAATTCTGGAACACGCTTCAGAGGATCAAGCGAGTGCTTTGTTTGGGGACAAAGCATCAAGTGGTTAGTGGGACATCGACCCGGTTCTGGCACGATTGGTGGTTAGGACCGAGACCCTTTCGGGAGAGATTCCCAGGCCTTTTCGCCATAACGGCAGACCCGGAGGCCTCGGTGGCGCAAGCCGCAGCCGGCGGGTTTTGGGACATCCCCTTGCGCAGGGAGCTTGGCAGGCTTGAGCACAGGGAGCTCACTGACATCCGGAGGGATCTCCAGACAGTGGGTCTGAGGGCCGGGCGGGATGTGATCCGATGGTCTCTCGAACCCTCTGGAGAGTTCTCTGTACGATCCCTTTATCTCAGGCTATGCCAGGGCACGACACGGAAGCACTATGGGGTGCTGTGGAGGATCGCTGTCCCTCTCAAGGTCAGGATCTTCCTCTGGCAGCTAGTGCGTAAACGCCTTCCCTCCAATGACAATATTCGTAGGAGGAGGGGGCCATCTTCGGGGAGATGTGCCCTTTGTGGAGAGATGGAGGACACAAACCACATCTTCTTCACCTGCGTCTTAGCCAGATTCTTGTGGAGTGCGGTTAGAGAATTACTGCATTGTTCTTGGAACCCCACGTGTTTGGCGGACGTTTATAGGCTGCTTCAACCGTACAGAGGCCAAACTAAACGGGTCTACTGGATTAGCTGTGCGGCGCTGTGCTGGACCCTGTGGAACATTAGAAACAAATTTTCCATTGAGGGGCGCTTCCCTAGTCAACCTGCTGATTGCATATACAAAATGTCTCTCTATCTACAGGTGTGGAAGCAAGTGGCTAGGAGACAGGACCGTGAGGCTGTGGAGCTAACCATTGACAGACTGCGCACGCTCCACACTTCCTCCAGGATGCAGACATAGCATTCTTAGCTGTCTTTATCTTATCTACCATGTATCTGGACTATGTTTATGGCTGTGTGTATGTGTTCTCCAAATGTTGGGGCATTTGGATGTGATAGTTCGTGAACTGTGTTACCTACGTGCTATCGGTGTGAGTTGTATCTTGGACCTTCGGTTGTATGGTGTTGCTTTATTAATTTAAAGCCGGGCTCTGCTCGAGCCTTCAGTCTAAACAGGGAGCTGGCTAACACAAATGCTTTCACAAACGCAGTCCCTTGAGGTGTTAACTGCATGTCCGGCGATAAAGTTTCTATCAATCAGTGAACTTTCAGAAACCGAAGGGACCAGCAGTTTGGTTTCAGGAGTGATGACGTCAGCCCAAGATGAACATCAATTGAAACTGCCATATAATCTCCTGTGTTCTCTCAAGAGGTTATGGATTCAGAGCAGCCTGGATCTGGAGTTCGTTGGGGGTAACAAACACTTCACGGGACTTACCTCCCTTACAGAGCTACTCCTTCAAGATTGCCCCAAGCTGGTCTCATCGCTGGTGGGTCACATGGGCGAAAGGAAAGATGATGGTAACATGGATGTTGGATTACTCCCGCCATCACTTGAATACCTGTCGATAAGTTCTTTCCAAGAAAATTATCAGTCCTTCACTCCCGAGGGACTTCTCTGCCTCAAAAGGTTAAGTCTCGAGAACAGCCCTTGTTTGAAGTATGTACAGCTGCATTCCTGTACAGCCCTAGAGGAGCTGCGAATCTGGGGGTGTGTCCAGCTGGCTGCACTGGAGGGCTTGCGATTCCTCACCTCCCTTCGAATTTTGTATATGGAGATGAATCCGGATCTGTCTTGTACATGGGAGCTCAAACTGCAGGAGCAAGAGAATGATGGAAGTCAAATTCAGCTTCTCCCTCCCTCTCGTTTTTTTTGATAAAGGGAGCCCCGGCCTCTGCATCAAATGATGCACACAGCCATTTTATTGAAATATTCAGCGTTTAAAGTACGATCGAAATTAAGATTACAATCATGGGTCAGCCATGGTTGCAACATGAATCAACCAACGGAACAAACGACACGAAACAAGGCTAGCCATACTCTATCCTATTACTGTGTCGCCATCCAGTAGCCCGGAAAAAGAAGTCCTGAGTGACCTCCAACAGCCAATTACACCCAGTAACCAAATCCTTGCGCTGGTCCTCCGGAAGAAGGAAAGCCCAAAGTTGAATCCAGTGCACAGCTCGAAGAATAACCTGCAAAAAGTTAGTACCCTTTTGATTATTAAACACAATATCATTTCTGGTTCGCCAAATTGTCCAGCATATAGCAGAAATCCCAATCCTAATTTTAGTCTTATCCTTCATTGGAACTCCATTTAACCAGTTTCCAAACATATTATTAATATTCAACGGAGGTGGTATGTTATATGCAAAATAAATCATTCTCCAAACAATTTTAACAAAAGGACATGCAAGGAACAAATGATGAACTGTTTCATTAGCATCACAAAAACAACACTTTTGAGATCCAGTCCACCTACGCTTTGCCAAATTATCCTTTGGAAGAAGAACCTTGTTATTGAGAAACCACATGAATATTTTAATTTTCAAGGGAATTTTTAGTTTCCATAAATACTTACGCAAAAATCTTGTATGACCATTCATATAGTCAAGATACATAGATTTAACTGTAAACAACCCGGAATCTGTAAGCCTCCATACAAATTTATCAGGTTCCGAATTAATGTTAATAGCCAACACAGTGGACTCCTCCGAAAGGTAATGTTTAACGGTGTTTGAGCTAACACAGTGGACAACAAAACATTCTTGTGTTGAACTATATTGTAAAGAGAGGGATATTGTTGCGATAGAGGAACATTCCCTAGCCAAACATCCTCCCAGAAACGAACAGAAGTACCATCCCCCACTTTAAAATAACCCCTATTAAAGAAATCAACTTTTACTTTCATAAGCCCTTTCCAAAAAGGCGAATCCGTAGGCTTTGCTTCCACTTGAGCTAAGGTTTTCGATCGAAGATATTTGTTATGCAAAATTTGCTGCCACATGCCCTCCTCAGTAAGAAGTTTGAACAGCCATTTACTAAGCAAACATTTATTTTTAACCTCTAATACCTCAATACCGAGGCCCCCTTGCTCTTTCGGTCTACAGATTATGTTCCATTTAGAGAGCCTATATTTTCTTTTATTTTCATCAGACTGCCAGAAAAAATTAGATCTAAAAAAATCTAGTCTCTTCCGGACACCCACCGGAATCTCCAAAAAAGATAACATAAACATTGGTAGACTAGTTAAGACCGAATTAATGAGAACCAGCCTATCCCCATAAGAAAGCATTTTACTCCTCCAACAACCTAGTTTAGAAGCAAAACGATTTTCAACCAGATTCCACTCAGCATTTCTCAAAATACGATGGTGAATAGGGATCCCAAGATACTTAAACGGCAATACCCCAGCCTCACATCCGAAGATCTGCATATATTGGTTTTCAATATCTTTGGCCTTACCAAAACAAAAAATCTCACTCTTGTGAAAGTTGATTTTTAAACCAGAGAGTTGCTCAAAAACGCAAAGAATCAACTTCATATTTAGAGCCTTGGCGACATCATGTTCCATGAACAATATCGTATCATCAGCATATTGTAAAATAGAAATGCCACCATCAACCAAATGAGGTAAAAGACCCCCAATCTGACCCACCTCCTTAGCCCGCGCAATCAAAATGGCTAACATATCGGCGACAATGTTAAAGAGAATTGGGGACAAAGGATCCCCTTGCCTCAAACCCTTTCGAGTTTGGAAGTTATGACCGATATCATCATTTACCTTAATTCCCACACTCCCACCCTGCACATAGTGCTTAATCCGATCACACCAGATCTCATCAAACCCTTTCATGCGCAGAACTTGCTGTAGGAACGACCATCTTACTTTATCGTATGCCTTCTCAAAGTCAATTTTGAAAAGAACACCATCAAGTTTTTTCCTGTGCAACTCGTGAATGGACTCATGAAGCACAACAACACCCTCTAAAATATGTCGCCCTGGCATAAACGCAGTCTGAGTAGGTCTAATCACCTTATGAGCTATGTCAGAAATTCGAATAGTCGCCACTTTAGTAAAAATCTTAAAACTAACGTTAAGCAAACATATAGGTCTATATTGTTGAATTTGCGTTGCATTTTCTTTTTTGGGTAACAAAGTGATAACTCCAAAATTTAATTTGTATAAAGGTAGATTACCTCTTTGGAAGGAAGCGAACAGCGCCATTAAATCAAATTTTATTACTTCCCAAAACATTTGATAGAACTCCGCAGGGAACCCATCCGGTCCCGGAGCTTTATTACGTTCCATCTGGGATATTGCCTCATGAACTTCCTCCAAAGAGTAATCTTTAATCAACAACTCATTTTCATCCGCTGATAATTGAGGGATATCATGAATCCTATCCTCCATCATCGTGACCGAATTTTGTGGCGGATCACCAAAAAGTTTCTTATAGTACTCAGTTATATAAATCTTAAGGTTTTCATCGCCCACAATAGTACCCTCTTCCTGCTCAAGCTGAAAAATTTTCTTTTTTCGATGCTTCCCATTAGCAATTAAATGAAAGTATTTTGTATTATTTCCACCTTCTTGCACAAATTTAACTTTAGCCCGTTGAGCCCATTTCGTTTCCTCATCACGGTCTAAGCTTACTTAATTTGTCATTAGCTAACTTTAACTGATCCCTCTCATCATTAGATAAGGGACAAGTCTCAGCTTTAATATCTAAATAATCAATAATCTTAAGAAGCCTCTCCTTTTCTAATTTATATTTCCCACTTAAGTTTTTAGCCCAACCTCTAAGATAACGACTCTTAAAGAACTTAGGATCTGGATGCTCACAGATAGGGTCCAGTCTGGTCTCCTAAGCTGCCTCCCCAACATCACCAGGTTAATGATATCACAAAGTCCAGAACTGACGTCTCTACAGCTGAGATGCTGCACAGCACTTCAAGACTTGGAAATTAGAAACTGTGAGTTTCTTGCTTCGGTTGAGGGCTTCCAGCTCATTAGAAGCCTGACATCCTTGAAACTATCTTACTCCCCCAGCCAACCTTCCTGTTTGGAGCTCGTGTCTCACCAGCATGGGGCTTGTGAAATCTGGTCTAGACTGAGAATTCTTGAGGCTAGTGACGCGTCTGTACTTTCTAGGCCCTTCTGCAAACAGCTCACATCTCTAACGCACCTACAGTTCACATCTTGGGGTAGTGAACCGAAAGACAGCATGGTGAGCCTAACAGAGGAACAAGAGAGAGCACTGCAGCTTCTAACCTCCCTGCAAGACCTTACATATTGGAAACACCCGAAACTCTTATCGCTTCCTGCAAACCTACATAGCTTGACCTCCCTCGAGAGCTTATCCATCTCTCATTGTAGCAGCATCACAAGGCTTCCAGACATGGGCCTCCCACCTTCGCTCAGACACCTTCAGTTATCCTGTTGCAGTGAGGAGCTAGGTTCACAATGCAGTATGGCAGCAACGGAGAAGCTAAAGGTCAGGATTAATAGTGAGCGAGTGAATTAATCAACAGTGTCTTCTTCCAAGGTACACTTCTGGACTATTTTCTCTTTACTATTACTCAGTACCTTTGCCCTCTTCTTGCTTAAAGTAATTGTTACCTTTGCTGACTGCAGCCATCAGCGATGCACATATTGCTGAGGTTTGCCACCACTGGCACAATCGTGCCAGTGTGATATACCCTTTTGGTTTTCCACGAGGCACTCGAATCACATGATGGCTGGACACATAAACCATGTGTTGAAAGTAGCAAACTCTTTTGTTATGATGAACCTATGCTATAGCAAGCCTTACCACGGTATGTAAAGAATTTGTGTGCCTTCACATTTATCTTGATTAGTGCCGTCAGTGGCGCAGTGATGGTGTTGGCAATATTATTCCTTCTCGGTTACTCCTGGCAGCGAGTGACTTTTTATCCCACTGTATGTGTGTGTGTTATCTTCCTAAAAATTTCTGTGATGAGATAATCATTATTGACCCTCAATTTTCTGTGTTCAGGAGGGAGAACAGTTCTTACAAGAAGCCTGATCAAAGCTCTAGCAGTACTGTCTTTATTAGATGCTTTGATTCAGCTCTTGGGGAGGATCAGGTAGTTTGAAGCGCTAAACATGTTTTTTTGGGTACATCTGTTTGACATCCATATGCCTCTTGTATTACGCTTACTATTTTCCATTGGCAGATCAGAAGTTCACTTCTGCAACATTTTAGCTCAGGTGGAGAGATCACAAGAGTTTCAAGTCCGAAGGACTATGAAACTGGTGCAAGCAAAGGGTAAGTTGACTCTGTTATGTGAAAGTGCAAATTGCTCTAGCTGTCTTTTTATTGGTAGAACCACCAGTCTTACCATACATTTGTCCTTTCTTTCGCAGGGAAGAAGACCACTTTCGGTGATGACTGATTTAGAAGCTTTAAAACACAAACCTGCCCCTGGTGAAATGCCAAGAATACTTTTTTTTGGGCAGTTTTGGAGATTTATATAATCTTATTAGTGTAGTTTGTAGACCGGCCAGACAATTTTTCAGTAGTTTTGGAGATTTATATTCGCGTGATAAATTTAGTTGCTGTACTTCCTACATAATTGTGATATAGTATTACCTTGTGTTCTAATTTATTTTCTATCTATTTTGGAGATTGTGGGCACCCCTACCGCTTGCTTTTTATCATTACCCAAAAATGGTGTATGCTTTCATGGTGGGTTCTGGGCATTTTACCACCTTAAGCTAAAAATGTCCTCTCTTTGTACAGTCTGGATCGTTTTGTTCCCTCTTGCTTAGCTCCGGTTTTCCCAAAAAAAAAATGGTGTATGCTTGACAGTTGCCAATTTTTTTGGCATGTCAATGCTACTTTTTTTTTTTGCAGGGATGCTACTTCACCGTTCGTTTTTGTAACTAACGTTGTCCAAATCATGGTCAGGCAACCCAAAATTCTGGCCATCCAAAGTCCAAACATTTGGTAGGGCAAACCTTGGCAAAAATGAAACACACCCTAGAATCGTCATGAGACTGTATTCCGTAAAATCGTTGAAATTGCGACCGAAGTCACCACCAACGCCAACGGGGCCGTGCTGCTCTGGAGACTACACTCAAGGTCTGGTCAGTCGTCACGCCCTCGGGCGCCACCGCGCCACTGTTTCCCCCGTCAAAATAGATAGTACATATCACTTCTCGAGCGTTTCCGCGCCGCCGGCAACCGCATCAGATTCAACCGTCCGACCACCGTGGCGGTACTCATGTGCAAGCCCATCTACCTCGGCGTGCAGAAGCGCGCGCCTGTCCGCGTACCGACCCGGTCCAGGCCATGGCCTTCCAGTGCGGCTATTAAGCCCTCAACGTGTTCGAGGAAATGCCCCACCAGAAAACCTGCAGCCAAAGTCCATGCGGGGCCAACGCCCGGGGTGCCGTCAACATCGGCGATCTCCATCCAAGCATCCCGTCGAATGGTGGACTGACGTGGTGGGCTCATCTTGGCCCCGGCTATCCCCTTGGCCCTGGCGGCTCACCCTCACTGGTACGCGGCACACAGGTAACTAAAGTCTCGTCGTTCTGAATCACATGTTGCCTCCCCCTGGCGTGATTACCTGATGTCGACAGTACTGACCAAGTTGGTTGATTATGGTGCCTACTCCCCTTCACGCTAGCATGGGAGGTTATACATACTAACCATCTTAATTAGTGAGTGAGGATCCGGTCATAGTAACCTGGAAAATTTACCGTGGCCGCTACCTACCGGTGTAGTTTTCACCATTGATTCATACTTCAAGATTCTACCACATATAGTCGACCTAAAGATAATTATGCATGGTGGCCTGCACATTTCATGGCGTAGTGTACATCTTTTTATAAATAGTTGGTGTTCATATTTTTATAAATAGTTGTTTCATTGTTTGAATAGGCATGTCAAGGCAGTTCACCTGCTGATTTAGCGCATTATATTTTTACAAGTTTTAACATTATATAATTTGATGGGACATACAGCTAGCTAGCTAACCTAACACGCCAAGGTGTGTTTAATACAAAGGAACACGCCAGCGCTTTAACCATTTAAGTCGAAGTCAGTGAGTGTGTTGAACTCTAAGACATGAAAATAAAAATGACGCTGCAACAATCGCAGCTATATATGCTTCAATAGATCGAGTAGACATGATATATATGTGATGGATCCAGTTTGTGGTTTAAAATGGTGATCATATCACGATGTCTTGAAAAGATAAGGTGACACGCCGCTAATTAGATTATGCTGCAATCGTTTCCAAACCTTACGTTGGCATTTATAAAATATTGTGTCATGACGACCGTCTAAATACATGCATTCAACCGCATCCAGCGAGCATGCATGATTAATTGACTATAGTGGCAAGTATGATGACGACTGTCTAGCTAGATACATCGAACCTGATAATTTTTTTTATCTAAATGGTAGTGTGTAGTTAATCATAGCAAGGAACATTTGCTTCAGCATTTCGATGGCAAGCACCGGACTGATTGACCTAAAACACGGCATGTGTATTTAATTATTGTGTCCATTATTTTACAATTTGCGTACCTCTGCATAGAAACAAACCCACGTCTCTCCGTGCAAGAAAATTGGTCGGGATGAACATATTCCTTTTTTTGCGTACTTCATACTATATATATCCCATTGGTAGTTGAATACGTGCTTCAAGCTAGCTATATGCATATATACACTATAAGGTTGAAATCTATAAAAAGCAGCCCCTGCATACCACCGCTCCTACACACCAGTCAACCAAACAGCGAAGGGGGTGAGTGACAGAGAAAGAGAGAGCATTCATGGATCTCGTAACAGGGGCCATGGGCTCACTTCTCCCCAAGCTTGTCAAGCTCCTTAATGAGTACAAGTTGCAAAAGGGCGTCAAGGAAGACATCAAGTCTCTGGAGAAAGAGATGAAGATCATGCGTGCTGCTCTTCACAAGGTGGCAGATGTGCCACGGGACCAACTCGAGGAGGGCATCAAGATCTGGGCAGGGGAGCTCAGGGAGCTGTCCTACAACATGGAAGACGTTGTAGACAAGTTCCTGGTGCATGTCAATGGCGAGAGCTCTGACCCCAACTCCAACAAACTCAAACAACTCGGGGATAATATGATTGGCTTGTTCACCAACTGGAAATCTTGTCATCAGATCGCCAACGAGATCAAGGACATCAAGAACCAAGTCAATTATGTTGTCAAACAACATAAGAGGTACAGGGTCAGTGGTATTGTTGCTGCTAATGTAGCTGCTACAACAACAACTTTTGATCCTCGTCTACCTGCTTTGTACAACAAGGTATCTGACCTTGTTGGCATCAATGAGCCAAGAGACGAGTTAATCAAGAGGTTAACAAACAAAAATGACCAAATAGAGATAGTCTCTATTGTTGGATTTGGAGGCTTGGGCAAAACTACTCTGGCTAAAGCTGTATATGACAGTCTCAAACCACAATTTGATTGCACGGCCTTTGTTTCTGTGTCGCAGACTCCTGATATGGTAGGGATTTTCAGGAAGATGCTACATCAGCTTGATAAGAAAAACTATGCCCACATCAATGAAGCATCCCGCGATGTAACAGAGCTCATTGATGAACTCAGAATGTTCCTCCGAAACAAGAGGTATTGATCATTCTTTGCTTTCTCATATATAGTTTGTATGTACTTTCATTGATGTGATTGTGAAGTGCATCGATGCATTTTGCTCAAGACGGTGAATAGAACATGTGTACAAATAGTTAGAAACAATTGCATTCTTTATTTAAATTTCACATTTTCTGTTGTCTTATTTCATTTAACCCCTATTTCATCCTTGTCTTATTTCTCCATGAATTTTATTATTTTTTCCCATGCTGCTTATATTAACATACACATTCGGGAACCTACGTTATCCTTATTCATTTCTCGATATGGTTCTCAAATTTTACAACTCATACACATCTATAGGCACCTCATTGTTATTGACGATATATGGAATCTACAATCATGGATAGAAATCAAACATGCTTTGAATGAGAATAGTTGTGCAAGCAGAATAATCACAACAACTCGTGTCCTTGATATTGCTATAAATGTTGGTGGTTCTTTTAAGATAAATCCCCTTAGTCTAAAGAGCTCGAAAACCTTATTTTGTGGAAGAATATTTGGTTCTGAGGATAAATTACCTCGACATTTGGGTGAAGCGTCCATAAAGATATTGGATAAATGTGGTGGTGTACCACTAGCTATCATTACCATCGCTAGTGTATTGAATGTACCTAGTAAAATCCAAAACCAAGAAGTGTGGGATAAGGTGTGTGCCTATATTGGTTCTGGACTTGAACATAGTCCTCATGTGAAGACCATGCGGATAATATTGTCCCTAAGCTATTACCACTTACCCTATCATCTGAGAACTTGCCTATTGTATCTAAGTATATATCCAGAAGATCATGAGATCCATAGAGATGACTTGATATGGAAATGGATAGCCGAAGGTTTCATCCAACATAAAAATTCGGATGATAGCTTATTTGAGGTTGGACGCAATTACTTTACTGAGCTGATAAATAGTGGCATGATCCTGCCGTGCATAGATTTTAAAGGTGATGTAACACGTTGCCGTCTGCATGATATGGTGCTTGGCCTAATCTGTTCATTGTCTAGTGAAGAAAACTTTGTTACTATATTGAATCACAGCGGTGGTTGTTGCATATCTTCACCCGTCAAAGTTCGCAGGCTGTCAATCCAAAATAGAAATGAAGACAATCAAAGGAAGCCACTTGCTTTCATGAGTAAATCACAAGTGAGGTCTGTTACTACCTTTCCACCTGCTATTAATCAAATGATGTCACTGTCGAGATTTGATGTTTTACGTGTATTGGATCTAAATGGATGTCATCTGGGGAAAAGCAAAAACCTTAACCTCGAGGATGTTGTGAATTTATTTCACTTAAGGTACCTAGGTCTTGCCGGTACAAATATTTGCCAGCTCCCAGCAGGAATAGGAAATCTGCTATTTTTGCAGGTGTTGGATGTAAGATACAATTCCAACCTAAAAGAATTACCATCCAGTATTTGCAAGCTGAGAAGATTGATGTGTCTACTTGTTAATGGTTACCACGCGAGCCTCCCTGATGGGCTGGGAAATCTTACATCCATGGAAGTGTTGAAGAAGATCTGTGCCACCCTAAACATTGTGAAAGAGTTGCGCAAGCTATCAATGCTAAGGGAGCTCAAAATTAAGTTTGAGCGTAATGTAAGCCTAGAGTATGGGGAAGCTTTTCTTGAGTCTTTACGTCACCTGAAAAAAATCCAAAGTGTAATTATTCGTGGGTATTTCCCTTCCATGGATCTCTTGGAGAAAAGTTGGCTGCCACCTCAACAGCTCCGCGCATTTGAGTCGGTCAGGTGCGGATCATTCTCTGGGGTGCCGGAGTGGATAAAGAGGGATCCACTATGTCTCTCGGACCTCGCCGAGTTGGTAATTGGCTTTGTGGAACTACGAGAGGAGGACCTACTGGTCCTTGGGAGGTTGCCAGTTCTTCGTCGTCTCTGGTTGTGGAGTGCCACGCAAACGCCGAAGGTGCTGTCCATTGGCGCTGATGGTTTCCACTATCTAACAAGCTTCACACTATACTGTGAATCACCCAGGCAGATAGTGTTTCAGCGAGGCGCTTTTCCAAAGGTTGAGGGGGTTCTCTTCAACTTCAATGTCAAGAAGGCAAAAGATGATGGCAATGGCGATTTCGACTTCGGCCTGCTGAACCTCTTATCCCTTGGGCAGGTCACTGTGGGAATTGATCGTCATGGTGTCACACTTTCAGACGTGAAGGATGCAGTGGTTGCATTGAGGCACACAGTTAACGTCCATCCCCTTCATCCTGTCATCACCTTTGATATTAGGCCGCTTATACAATAAGAGGAGGTACAAGCACCTAACCAATGCTTTCTTTCTCACAGGCCTATTGTGTTTTATGTCCTACCTAGCTCATGTGTTAATTTCGTGATTATGTTTTCAACTTTTTCTCTCATCCTGATTTCTCAGGCACAGAGGCCAAGTGAAATGAATCCAGAGTTTTTCTTTGATGAAGAACTGATTAGAGAGCAGAGGAAGCTCCCGGGGAAATTTCGGAAATTCCGTGCAGAAACTACCTAGTTAGATTCAATCTCCACAATTTAAATTCATGGAACATTATCCCAATTAAAATGAAACGGCAATGAGGAATCAACATGTACACTAGATTTCACATAGACTTTTATTTTCGTTTGGAAAGCTTCACATAAAGGGTCCATGCAAAATTGTTGACCCTGCTGAGATCCATCAAGGAAACTTCTGATTGCAATATGCCGCTTTCAGTTTGCACCTCTTGTTATCTGCATTTTCCTGTTAAGTGTTGTTTCTTCATCTGCATGTATGTACACGTTCGTTTATCAATTCAGTGCCCTCCGTGTAAGGTGTGACAGGTTGCATACCGAACAACTCAAGTATTGCATGACTTATTTTGTTCGGTCAAGTGGTTCAAAGTCGATCACACGTCCTTTGTTTATTCTGTTTCAGCAAGAAACTTGGTAGGCAATGCAAGTAGCAACGGAGAAGCTAGCGGTCACGAACTCACGATTGATGGTGAGGTTGTGGATTATGGTACACTTTCCGAGCATTCTACTTGCAGAATTAGTCGACAACATTCACCGGTATTCTTCCTCATGAGGAGTGCATAGCGACCTTCTATTCATTCTTGTGTCTCATCTAGTTGGGGGGTAGGAGTGAGGCTATAGGAAGTCTTACCATGGTCCATGGTATGTATTTTTTTTCTGCTTCTATTTTTATCGTGGTTAGCTTTGTCAATGGTTCAGTGCTTTTGTGCGTGGGTCAGTGTCGTAGTTGTTAGGGGAAAGTGGTCGCGCGCATCTGTTTGCGTTGGACCCCAAACACGAAAATGGTTGTTTTTTACCGCTCGTCTGTTTGCGCCTGGGGTGCTCCCAGCGGGTCGACGCATTTGGCCCGCGGACACAAATTTAGATGTTCAAACAACAAAATAAACTGGTTCAAAGTAGTCTGTTACTGAAAAAATGAATTAGTGCTAGGAGGAACTAGACACTAAATGATATACTAGAAGCGGGACCTCGGCGTGAGAATTCCAAGAATTCGTTCCTGACAGGATTCGAACTATGGTCGTTGGGGTGCCACTGCGACCCCAACCACTGGGCTATGCCCACGTCCTCAAAGTAATCTGTTACTACATCCAAATATTTGAAAGTCTGCATGTAAATGAGGTGATATTGACGACTATGCAATATCTTCATGGCCAAATAATGCCCACTGATGCTCAATCAAATCCTTCTGTAGGCGTTTGTAAATGTGGTCGTCAGTAACTTCAACATTCATATGCAAATACTACTGCAAGGTTGATGCCCGAGGGATTGGCGCAACCAGCTCACCCTGGAAATCTCATAGGTGCTAATTGTAGCCATCAGGATGCTCGTTCTCAATAATAATGTTGTGCATGATCACGCAACAGGTCATCACCTCATGCATGGTCTTCAGCGACCATGTTCTTGCCGGGTGACGAACAATTGCTCACCGAGCCTAGAGCACACCAAATCCCCGCTCCACATCTTTCCTAGCAGCTTCTTGCATCATGGCAAACTTCTTCGTTTTTTCCATGTTTCGATTACGAACAGTCTTCACCAGTGTGGCCTAGTCAGGATAGATGCCATCAGCAAGATAATATGGCTTGTCATATTCATTTCCATTGATCTCGTACCTCATCTGAGGAGCTTTGCCTTGCATAAGCCCGTTGAAAACCGAAGAGCGGTGCAACACATTGATGTCATTGTCGGAACCGACCATGCCAAAGAATGAATGCAAATCCATAAATCTTGAGATATCACTGTGAATCCCTCCACATGGCCGTTGTACTGACCCTGCCATCCAAATGGATAGTTCTTCCACTCCCAGTGCATGCAATCTATGCTGCCAATCATGCGTGGGAACCCTCTAGACTCGTTGATAGATAACAACCGCCTTGTGTCCTAAACTGTTGGATCCCTCAAGTAATATTATCTGAACACGGCAATCACGGCTCGGCAAAACCGGTACATGGAGTCAAGGCAGGTGCTCTCACCCATTCGAAGATACTCATCAAATGTATCTGCAGCCATTTCATATGATGGCATGCGAATTGCTGCGGAACATTTTTGGCAAGAGGTGAAGCCTAGCGCACCTGTGGCATCGGGCCTGCATTGGAAGTACGATTCGTAGTCTCTGACACCCCATAGAATGACCATGAACATGTCCCTTGACATCTTGTACCACCGACAAAACAATTTTTCCGGGTATACCGGATCGGTGCGGTCGAAGTAGTCCTTGTAGAGCCGGACGTGCCCTTCCACTATGTTGCGCGGCAGGCTTTTTGAGCGGCCCTTCACAGAGCCCCAGTGCACTGGCGTCTGGCTGACATTGTGCTCGTGGAGGATGGAGGCCGCAACAGAAGCCATGTTCTGCGTCATCTGCTCGAACTCGTCGTTGGAAGAGGAGTCAATGACCTCACTGCAAAACTTTTCGAGCTACTTCCACATGTCCATCTTTGTGGGTTGAAACCACTGATCAATGGTCGACCACAATAGCGCCCAGAAAATGAATTAGGAAACCTACCGGCGCAGTTGAACGAACATGTCTTGGACGGCGAGGCCGGCCGGTGCAACCGACAGATGTTTGGGTACCGAAGACGCGACAGATGCAGTCAAGAATTTACGCCGACTCTGATCATGTTCTCCGGCATGGCGAGGCCCAAACAGACGGCAGGTACTACGGCACTGCGGTGGGTGGGATTGGGGTGGTGGCATCGCCCTATGGCAGCAAAGAAGGAGAAGAGGAAGCAAATCCACACGGTCGATTTCGATGTCCCTGACGTACGGGACCGGGTTAGAATAGGAGGACACCCGGTGCGACCGCGCATCGTTCGCCGAGACGCATCCGAGGCGCATATTTGGGCGGCGTTTGCGTCTCCGCGACAGCCCGATCACTATGCGTCGGACCGCTGGTCCTGGGTGCAGGCGCATTTTTCGACCGCACAGTCGCAATTGTTGGCTCCGCGTCCGTTTACGTCGTCCCGTTGGAGATGCCCTTAGCAATATTGTTCATGGTAGGTTACTTCTGATTGGGTGATGGAAATATTAAAGTTTGTTGATGTGGGCATTACTCTTCGGGTAACCAACATTATGCTACCGCTTACGGCCCAACCAGGGACCCATGAAGATTGTCCAACAACCAAGATGGGCCAATACATCGGTTCCAAGGAAGGAGACTCACCCGAAGAAGGATTCTTGTCGTACAAGGCAAGAAGACGTTAAACAAGGAAAGATTAGAATAGATCTTTTTGTAACCTAGCCAAACCCGGAAAGAATTCTCGAGACCTGGCCTGCAATATAAGGGCCAGGAGGGGGTCTGCCGAGGGACACAACTACAACAGATAGATCCATCACAAGTCTAGAGCTAGGTCCTTAGAATCTTAACTTCTCGACGAGATCACAGTTATAGCCTTCGGCTACCCCATTGTAACGCGATATATTCGATAATCAAGATCAGACAAGCAGGAAGTAAGGGTTTTACCTCATCGAGGGCCCCGAACCTGATTAAATCCCTCTACCTGTTTGTTTGGTATCCGATGTCTCGTGTCAGCCTGCAGGATTCCGTCAACCCTAAGCCCCTAAAGGTGGGCATTGCCGGGGAGCACCCTCGTCAATTGGCACCGTCTGTGGGAACTCTGTCGGCACAAGCTGCATCATCGGCTGCTCCAGTCACATCAGCAACGTTCTTTCTAGCATCACCAACACCTTCAAGCTCGAAGAATTCGGTTCGTGCGGATCCTTCGAGTTCACTCCGCGCACCGAAAATGTCGCGTCCAACTCCTTCGGAGTTATGTGGCGGCATGGACGCAACGTTTGGCGGTGTCCACTTCATCGTCGATTCCGGAGGTTTCCTTCGACTTCCGGATTCAGGAGCGCTAAGGACTTCGGCTCCAAAAATCATCATTCCACCGATAGCTCCAGTGGGTTCGCCGTATTCATCTGGTAACAGCAACAGAAACAGTCGAAGAAATTTCGGTAGCAGACAGGAGCATCGGAAGAGGAGAAGGGATCTCCGTTATGAAGCAGATGGACGAGCCGCAAGTCGCCCTCATCAGTGTGGTGAAGGATGTTACAGTGCGCAATTAAACAAAAATCGCAGCCGTGCACCTTACCTACCAGCTGCGGAACAACTTGTCGCTCTGTGTTACTTGCATACTTACATTGACCCAAAAGACAACATTGAGAAGGCTACACATCTACTTAAAGATTGTCGGCAGTTCTTGATATGCAGAAGTTATGCGAAGAGCTAAGGTCTGATTCAGAAGCAAAGGCGCGTTCGGCGGAAGGAAGAACGGCCGTTTACGATTATCCTCAACAACAACAATATGTGCCAGACGAAGATATCTACATACCTACCGAAGTTTACCCTGCATCTCGAGGGCAAGTGAACATGATAGGACATCGTTTCAAAAAGGGAGTCCAAGAAGTTTTCGCGGGAGATAAAGCTTGCAGAAGTGGCTATGGCGGCAGTACCCGACTATATCGATTGGTCAGATCAGAACATCATGTTCAGCAAGGCAGATCATCCGATAACCGTCCCAAGGCCCGGTCACGCTGCCCTAGTCCTTGAAGCGCAGATCGGAGGATACAATATGAGCAAAGTATTCATGGATGGAGGAAGTGGTCTAAATCTTTTGTTTGCAAGCACAATGAAAGCAATGGGATTGACAATCGATATGTTAAAAGAATCTAACATTGGCTTCCACGACATCATCCTGACCCGACCCGCATATCCCCTTGGCAAGATTTTGTTGGATGTTATCTTCGGCACACCCAACAACTTCAGGAAGGAGAAACTCGAGTTCGAGGTGGTAGATTGGGAATCACAGTACCATGCCATCCTCGGCAGGCCAGCGTTTGCCAAGTTTATGGCAGTTCCTCATTACGCGTATTTGAAACTGAAGATGCCAGGCAATAACGGGACAACAATAACTGTTCACGGAATTTTTTCTCGTTCTAATAACTGTGATAAAGATTTCCAGAAGATCGCCTCCAAGTTCGGAGTCAGGGAAGAACTCAATGCACTTGACGTACTCACCGATCATACATAGGCACTTGCCGATAATCGGAACACAAAGTCCGACGAGTTTGATGCTGCCAAGGAAGCAAAAAAGCATCAAGTGCACCCCTGTGACCTGAAGAAACAATCAATGCATCGGCAGATCTTAGTGTCGCATAGGAAAGCGCGCTCATCGAGTTCCTCCGTGAGCGCTGGGAAATATTTGCATGGGAGCTATCCGACCTGCCAGCAGGGAACTTGCTGAACACGTCCTCAATGTTGACCCCAAAGCCAAACCTGATGGGGATACGCCCTAGGGGGGCCATCACCCTGCTCACTCGCCGGATGAAGAGAGCCCAGGACAGCTCCAGTCGGCGGACGACTGGGCCAAGAGCCATAGCGACTGAAGCCTGGAATGACTGGATATGCACAACGCCCATGAAGGAAGCTTAGCGGCCCAAGCGGCCCAATACTTGTAAACCCTAGGTGGCTGCATATATAAAGCCACCAGGGGAACTCCCACACGGGCTCTCTCTTATTTACAGTTTTCAAATCCTTGATGAATTCAAAGTAGACTGCCACCAATTTTTTTCTCATGTAGTTAATTTGTCAGAAAATTTGGACCAGTTATTGGCACTTTTTATGCTCCTTATGACCCTCTGAATGTATTCTAAACACAAGCAAAGAGATCTCTTCCGTAGTCTTGTGTTCTCTACAAGCTAACCACTAATTCTGAAAACCGCTTTCTTGCAGATTTCTTGCATGGGTATACGATATCATGGGTGATTTACCTTCTGGTTCTGAAGGAGTACCAATGGAGGATGATGCTTTATTCCAGTTGCAAGGATGGCACAGTTCTGTTAGGACTTCCTCCAGCAGGCAGACTCCATGTTCTAGTGAGGAACTCCATCAATCATTAGGATAGGATGACAGAGTTGCAAGGATGACACAGTTGTATTTGTGTAACTCATAAACCACATCCTCTACAGATTGAAGTGGATATCCCAGGTTCTATCAGTCAGGAATAAAGAGAGGCAAAGGAGATTGTGTGCATCAAAGGGAAATCTAACACTCGGGGGCATACAGTGCCCTACCTTTGTGGTGAGCCAGCATCTTAAATTATGTTGGCGTTCCTTTGTCTGTACATGCTGTTAGCATACACAGTGTAATGGAAAATTGGGCATGAAAAGTTATCTCAGTCAATGGAAACTCTATTTCTGAATGATCTGAGCTGCATTGCCGCATTGGGAAATAAAAAAGTTATAATTGCTTTTCCAGAGTGCTTAGGCTCTTTATTTTCAGTCTCAGACTAGTTGTGGTATTTTGTTGCAGATAAGCTGATCAATGCTAGCAATCTAGGCCAGTCATGTTGTGCTGTGAATATGATTAGGCTAAATCTTAAAGCATTGTAATTCTGAATGATCCTGAAACTGCACTTAGTGTCTTAGTGTTACTTCACTTGCTGCCTGGTGTTTGTACATTTAAGCTCTGCATTTTATATGGATGATACTGTAATTTTGGGAGCATTGTGCAGTTAATTTTATCCATGCTTAACTTGATTTATTCATGCTCATTCCTCTGTTCCATTTCTGTCTAGCCCGTGCTGAGGCTCATCTCTGCTATGAAAGGAGGCCACGAGAAAGACGGTAGCATGGCCAACTGAAAACTGCCATGTTAAGTGGGCCCCAGATTTATATGATTTGGTAACAGTCTCTTTTGGATCATTCAGTGACGAGCCCCCAGCAGCATCCGAGGTTTAGGAAGGACAAGGGAAGCGGGGGCAGTGGCCAAAAAAGCATGGAAGCAGTTTCCTGCACGAGAGTGTAATGGTGGTCTAGGGGAGGGTGTCATATTTTTTGTGAATATAGATAAGACGGATGTAGTAGTTTTTTTTAGCTTAAGCTGTAGTAGAATATAACCCCGCAAGCCTGTAGTAGGGTTCTGTACGTAGACTGCCTGTATGTCATGTTTGTTTGTAGGAACGACCGAACTGACGGTGTCTCCTATCCTGCAACATCATGTTTCGACGATTTGCCGTATCTCTGTTAAGAACCAATTGTATACCAGCTGAAAGTTTATTCTGCCTCCTATGTAGGAGCTTTAGTCTGGCGTGGTTTGTGTATGCGAATTTATGAAATATGAGTCCGGTGCAAGGCGTGCAGTCCTTCGAACCGAAGATGAAATTCAGTGCTCCAGTCTGAAACGAAGTACCGAACGTGGTTTGAAGTTCCCTGAGAGTGAAACAAAAATTGATAACTCGTTGTGTTGATGAGTTGACGTCATGTGCTCCTGAATAGAACAGTATTGGCTGTCCCTTGCTGCGTTTGGCTGCCTCCTTGTCTTTGAATCTCCCCATTGGTACTAGTATCTATAGATATTGCAATCAATCGATCTATATTTAACCCCCAATCGGATTATGAAGTATGCTTTCTCTAGATTGACGAATAGTGGAATGTACCTATGATCTACCTTTTTTGTTTGTTTGTTTGTTTGTTTGAACCCTATGATCTACCTAAAAATGCAATAAATCCAATTAAACCTGGGAACAAGACTCACTTTTTCAGCCGCTGCTACCTTACTTGAATCGAGTCAAATCTTGTTAAATTGGGCCATCGGACTAACGATAGCCCAAAGCAGCCCATTTTGGCACAGACAGAGTACAGGCCTGGTTTGGGTTTGGTTGTGGAGGGCTCTAGGTTCTAAAAAAAAAAAAAAAAAGCCAGTCTAGACGCTGCGCTCCCAGGAACACGCTCGGACGGATGGAACGCCGCCGCCCGTCGCCGTCGCCGGAAAAGGAGAAGGAACGAAGGAACAAGGTATCCCCCCCTTCTCTGGTGTTCCTTGTGCCGTCGGTCGGTGTGTCCCTTTTCTGACGAGCAGATCCGCTTGATTTTCAGGGGGGCGTGTATTATTATTTATCATCGACAATTCTTTTGTGGAGAAATTTCGTCGGTCGATTTGTAGCTCTACGAGGCCCTAATTTGTGGAGCACCTATTATCACCATGGAGGCTGTACATACATGAATCATGGTGGTAGCACGATAGCTGGAGCTTGCACGGTTTCCATCTGGGAGCTCGCACCCGTCTTCCACTTCTTGTTCTAGTCGGACCCGGCGCTGCTGTCTCCTCCCCCTTCCTTTAAATAAAGGGCATCGCTTCTGGCTCATGGCTTCCTAGGGGGGTCCGAGGTTCCGAGCTCATCGTTGTTATCCATGGACATGGCGTCCAATAATGTCTGCCGCCACCTCTGTGTAAGCTCTTGCTGAACTTTTTTAATTTTGTTCATCCTAGTATAAGGTAATGCAGTGTTCTTGCTCACTGTATCTATTCATGGGTTGCAGAAAGCGCGACACGAGGAAGACAGGCTCGGCATGCTGTCCGATGATGTTTTGCTCTTAATCTTGGGGAGGGTTGACCTTTTGACGGCGGCAAGGACCTGCACTCTGTCGACACGGTGGAGGAACCTGCCATGGTTGCTCCCCGAGATCAACCTCCATGTCAGGGATTTCCTGCCCGCCCCACGCGCAGATTACCCTACCGATCCCACTCATTGGATAGATTTTTACTCTCAGATACCAGCTCAACACATAGATCAATCAATGGCATCCCTGGCAAGAGCTGCTAGGAGTTTCTTGCACATCAAACACAGCAACACCGTCGCAAGGATGTCCGTTGAGATGTACCTGGGTGGCAACTACTCACATGACATTGGCCTGCTGGTCCACGGCGCCATTGACAACGGCATGGTAAAAGAACTGAACCTCACCATTGCGGACGACAAGGCTCCCAATGCTTGCAAAGATGCGGATATGCTGCAGAAAGCTCAGGACGTGAACAGTTTTTTCGGTACCTATCCTAACATGCTTCCTTGCCTCACGAGGCTCCAGCTTTATAACCTGCATTTTGCTGAGGGGGACATTCATCACATCTTATTTGATTGCTGCAAGCAGCTGCAGCACCTTAGTCTGGATCATTGTGATGCCAGGAACTGTTCCGTGTGGCAGATAAATGCACCAAATTCGAGTCTGAGAGTTCTCGAAATCTACTATTCTTGCTTGAAGAGGCTTGACTTGCTCTGCCTGCCTAAACTAGAGCAGCTCCGTTTGGACATGTGGGTGCATTATGAGCCCCCCCTGCGTTTTGGTTCTGTCCCATCCCTTAAGGAATTATTCCTCCTATCTGATGCAAAACTCGAACAACCGGAGTTTAGTTTAAGCCAGCTTCTAAATGGTGCCACCAGCATACATACTCTCAATTTAAACTTCCAAGGAGAAAAGGTAATTTCATATCTCAGTACCTATTTGTAAGATGTGCTTCTAATTTCATAACTAGGGATTTTATACTTGCACAAGATTAGGTTTTTCTGTTTCATGTCGTGTTCCAAGATATTTTCTTTCTTATTATTGCTAGATAGTGTTCGTTAATATTATTAATAGCAAATGAATAACCTTGTCTTTTTGGAAAGGACTAAAGTTAACACAGTGTTGCATTTTTTTTCTTAGCTTTGGATTCAGCCAGAAAGAGAGCAACTCCGCTATGCATTCAGAAAACTAAGGAAGCTATCTATTCATGGCATATCTGTTGAATTTGACCTGTTATTTACAATGAATCTCCGTGAAGCTGCTCCAACTGTTGAGATATTTGATATCGAGGTACTTTTACTCATTCCTTTCTCGATTGTGGTAGTTGAACAGATATAAGCATTTTCTGGTCATCTAATGACAAAATTTAGAATAGTGTCTCTTACATAATTCTGTCTTTGCTCTTGAATACAGATGTTTGAACATTCATGTGTCAAACCATATTGGTTAAGCGTTGGTGCTCAAAGAGTGCAACCTTCGTGGAAGATGCCTTGTTTCACAAGCTGCAGTAAGTGGCAATTGAGAGAGCTCCAGGTTGCAAACTTTAGTACCCTGGTGGGCCATTATATGTCATTTGTACGTGCTGTGATGGATCATGCACCAAATTTGGAGACAGTTCTCTTCAAAGAATTAAGACGATGCAAGGATTGTGACAAAATGGCTGCAGTACCTCCTCGAGTAGGAGGCATGTTTCCAACGGGGCAAAGATGAGCAAGAAACCATAGTCAAACAACTTAGAGACAATAGGGTCTCGTCCTCACCGCATATAATTTTCAGAAGTATTGTTTCAACAGTTGTATTCTGAACTTAAATGCGGTTTTGCGTGACAATAGCAGTTGTAACATTTTCTTAAAGAAACAGAATATTGTGGGGATATTCAATTTGGCTCATAGGAGCATTTGCCACCCAAATCTGAGTAGACGATGGGCAGTTAAGTCACAAATTGTACAGAAATTTGCACAGGAACAATAAAACTTCTTGGCATCAAGATCCTGCCAAATCAGCTACTGCATAATGCAGCAATTCGGGCACAATTTTGAGATGCAGATGGTAGATAGAAGATTCATCTTGAACCACAACAAAGAAACCATGCCCAAGTACCCAACTCCCCCAAAAAATGGTCCAAATCAAATACAACTGGGCATTGTTATTATCATCATTATATAAAAGAAAACAATCAGCATTGTGCAAATGTTCTACTGCATGTTTACCTTGCTTGCATCCAACAAATTTGATAGAACAGGAACACCACAATTATAGGGAATATCAACACATCACGATTATCCGAGCAATGGAACTTAGGAACGCGACAGTTATAAGGAATATCAACACATCACGACTATCTGAGCAATGGAACCAAGCAACAATCAACTAGTAAAGCTCGTCGTAGTCATCGTCGTCCGAGGAGGAGGAGGAGGAGGATGAGGAGGAACAAACTGGTGCAGGAGTTGGCGGCATCTGTGAGGAGGAACTTGGACCAAGAAATCCAAGAAATCCATCCATGGCAAGGTCACGTGCGCAAGGCGTCCACTCCCGCGTGACAAACTGGCCATCCGGAGCTGTGAAACCGAAGGTAACCGGCGCAATGGCCTTGGCTGCGGCGGGCGAGGCAGCGGAGGTGCCCGGTGGGACTGCTGCGAGGGAGGCAGCGGAGGTGGGACTGCTGCGCTCGGCCGCTGGGCGCCTCCAGATGGCCTTCGACGGCCTCTCGACGTGCGATGCGAGCGCGGCGGGCTTCTTCCTTGTCCGCCGCGTCACGGGCACGGCGGCGGGCTTCAATATGCCCGACCAGAAGACACCCGGCGGCCTGGTGGATCTCCAGGCGCGAGGAGTTGGCAGGCAGGTACTTGATCACGCCCTTCTCAGAGTGGTCGACGGGGAGGAAGCGGGCGAGGATGGAGTCCGGGTCAAGATCGAACATGGAAATGGCCAGTTGGCCCTCGCCCCCTTGCGCGGCGTCCTCCACCATGTTCGAGGCGAGGTCAGGGAGCGGCGGCGGGACGATGTCGGGGAAGGTGGCGAGCGCCGCGAGTCGTCCACCTTCTTCCCGGCGGTGACGTCGAACGCGGTGAGCGCGTCGATGTCCTCCTTCGTCGCGCCGGCGAACTCGAGCGCATCGACGCCCTCCTCCTTCATCGAGGCGGCGAGGTCGTCCACCTTCTTCCCGGCGGTGAGGTCGAACGCGGTGAGCGCGTCGATGTCCTCGCTCCTCGCGCTGGCGAACTCGAGCGCATCGACGCCCTCCTCCTTCCTCAAGGCGGCGAGTTCGAGCGCGGTGGTCGGCGGGGCGAGGCCGAGCGCATGGACGCTCGCATCCTTCGTCGCGGCGTCGAGGTCGAGCACGTCGACGTCCGCATCCTTCGTCGCGGCGTCGAGGTGGAGCGCGTTGACGCTCTCCTCCTTCCTCGCGGCGTCGAGGTCGAGCGCGGCGACGTCCGCATCCTTCCCCGCGGCGTCGAGGTCGAGCGCGTCGACGTCCGCATCCTTCCTCGCGGCGTCGAGGTCGAGCGCGGCGACATGCTCCTCCTTCGTCTCGGCGGCGAACTCGAGGGCGGCGACATCCTCCTTCCTCGCAGCGGCGAGGTCGAGCGCGGTGGTCGGCGCGCCGAGGACGAGCGCGTCGACATCCTCCTCCTTCCCGGCGGCGGCGAGGTCGAGCGCGGCGGTCGGTGTGGAGGCTTGCTTGGGCTTCTTCGCGGGCTCGCGGCGACCAGGTCGAGCGCGTCGACGTGACCCTCCTTCCCCGAGGCGGCGATTTGGTGGGGGTTTGGGGTGAGGATGGAAACGAAAGGGGTCGCAGTGCGCTTATATGGTGGAAGGGGATGCGAGCCTGGGAGGGGACGGAGGAAGGAGACGGGCGGCTGTTTTCGAAATTTGGGGCGTGTTGTGGATGCAGAGTTTGCAGAGCATGCTCATCCGACGGCTATCTTGATCTCCTAACTAAAAACAGAAAGAATAATAGCCTTTGGTTATTTTGTATAAGTTCCTGATTTCTCACAAAACCAAATCCAATTCTGCATTATAAGTCAACAACTACTACTCTGCCGAACTGAATAAATACATGTATTGTTAAGCATATGCTTTTTTCTTTCTTTGAGGTTTTGGGGGCAAAAGCTGAGCAAGGTAGTAATAAACTAGTTAATAACAAAGTGACAAACAAATACGATATATTTTGATTCAAAATAAAACCATTGATTCCAAGGTGAGATACTGGATACTGCCTTCTCCCAACAGACATCTCCATATTTGCAGGGGATCATGTTTGGGGTTGAGCTTCTAAGAGCATCTCTAACCAAAAGCCAAAAAAAAAAAAAACTTTAGGAGCAAATTTGCTCCTCTAAGAGCCAAAGTGGCACCTAATCGAAAGCAAAAAAGGTTTTAGAGAAGCAAATGTCGAAATCTGGCACCCAAAGTCCCACCCCCCTCCTATATTTGCTCGCCCATGAGGTCGATGAGAAAAAATCCACTCCGTCCGCCGCTTACTCTCCCGCCGCCGTTCTGCTCCTCACCGCCCCTCCTTCCACTCCAACCCTCCGGAGATTGCAGGATCCCACCGCTGGTCACTGCCGCCTATCCGTGGCGCCTTTCGAAGCCACGCTGCGCCTCGTGGTCGTAGATTGAGCTCTTCTGACCTCCCACCGCCGGTGGCACCGCACTACCAGTCACCGGCAATGGGGGACCTGGGTGGCCGAAATCACTGACCAGGACACCAGCCAACGTCATGGCTCGGTACGTTCCAATAGGCGTGGCAGGCGGCATGGGAGCGCGACGTCGCTAATGTCCGGTTTCACGGCTCCGACTACGGGCCACTCAACTTCCCCCTTGAGGGCGAATCCATGGCGGAGCTCTTCTCCCCTCCGAGTCATGGCCGCGCCGCGCTCATCGCTCGGGAGGACCGAGAGGCTCGGGAGCAACTCAAGGCTGAGGCCACCGGCGAGAGGTATATGGTCGAGATTCGTCGGCTGAATCCCGGCACGTCGCGGCAGAGGCGCAGCGCTACACGAAGTACGCCGCGAGCCGCGGCCTCGCCTCTTCAGCGGCACCTGTGGCGGCGGGACCTTCTTCTTCGACGGCGGCCTCGCCTTCCTCCGTGACGGCGGTGATGTCTTCCTACGCACAGGCGCAGGTCATCATCGACCTCTGCGACAACGACAACTCCGCCGACTCCTTCTACGCCTGGCTCGACGGTCTCGATGACTAGTTGATCGTTGGATTGCAATTTGTTTGATGAAATGTCTACTAGAAGATTGAAATACAGGAGTTTAGACTTAGGAGATCAATTTCGGCGGCCGAAATTTAGAGGAGCAAGTTTTTTTTCTCATCAATGAACAGTGCACCATTTTCTCCTCTAACATTTATGAGTTCGATTAAAGATGCTCTAAAACATGATATTATTTTGGCGCATCAACACATGCTCATAGGTGATAATCGTGAGGGATAATTGGACACCATGTGGTAATCTAAAAGTTTCTTCAGAAATTAATGGATCAAAGATATAGATGGGTGGCTGATCTCATTGACCCTGCTACCAAACAATGGAAAGTCGACTTGGTATATGAAATTTGTAACCCTCGCGATGTCAATTATATCCTGCAGATCGGACTGCCTTCTTTCCAAGGGGATGATTTGTTGCGCGGTACCATGGAAAATCTGTGTGTTTTCTATGAAATGTGCCTACATACTAGCCTGTTGAAATCCTTGTGGTGAGAGATATTTTTGGGCTGTAATTTCGAAATCAAAAGTGCCTCCAAAGGTACAGGTGTCCTGCTGGAACTAGCAACTGAATCTCTTGCTGTTTGCGGGATGGAACCTGAAGATTGTTTTCACTAGAGGCTGGGGGCAGCTCCTCGCCGGCCCTGTGCGCCCAAATTCCAACACTATCACTGAAAACTCACTTTAGTGTTCAGAGTAAAATTTATAGAGATATTGATGCAAACATTGTAGAGTAACTGCAGGATGCTGCTTATGTGCAAGTACACAATAACTGATAGCATAATCACAAAGTTGGTAGCAAGAAGACACAATACGTGACACTACATAGTTGATATAACATACATTATGACAGACCAAGGGGCATTAGCAGTTGTGTGCCTAAGTAAAATGTACACCAAAACAAACATAGCCGTCGGCGTTGTGCCTCCCTCCCCCTCCCAGCTCCGCATAGCTCCTGCTTTCTTCTGCACTGCTATTTCTTCTCTGCTTTTGCCTCTTTAGCCTCCTCTCACTGTCTCCTGCTACTCTGGCTTGCGCAAATGCTCTGGTCAGTGATACAGTGCCAGCATCAAGATGGCATTCTTGTACTATGCAACTGAAGCAAAAGAGCACTGGAATGGAGAGCAGCTTGCCCTCATGTTCAAACTGTTAGGTAATCAAGCAATAACTTAATCAACTATCGATGTCTTCTTTAATGCTCTACTTTCTTTAACGTACATCTAGCTAGATTCAGTACAAAATTTCTGAAAATTCTATGGTACAATTTGCAGTCATATTGAATATTTCAGAGAATTTAATGCAGTATTACTGATGGCAAAGGGTTTATGAAAAATTAAATACATCACAAGGAAATAGAAGAACTCCATACCCACTTCAGTTTCGCGATAACATGATTCCCTGTCAGGTTGTTGAGGGAAAGCTTCGAGTTAACCGGTGCAGTAGCCTACAAAAAGTAAAAAATCGTTAGGAAGTGAACTATGATGTCATGTTTTACTGCAGATGGAAAGATGTGACGACAACATATGAACATTTCATTATGTTGACTTCTTCATTATAAGTAAATTCCATTTATCAACTCTGGTATTTTTCCACACAAACTAAATACCATTGACTATGTGATTAAGTAACAATGCAAGATTTCATTCAGAAAAGTATAGTACTGCATTTAACAGGTGTGTACTGGCAACTCTTTTCTGTTTGTTTACTATGGACAAGGACGAACAAACCACATAGTTTGATCAATCAACCCACTTGAGTTGACATGCTAACTGAAAACCTATTTAATCGCTAGTTCAGGATGCAATACATCACATTTGTACTGCTATACTGCTACCACCCCCTGACCCAAGAACTTTCTGACAAGTTGTATACGAATAAAATGTACTGTAAAATGAATAAAACACTGCTACCACCCCCTGACTCAAGAACTTTCTGACAAGTTGTTGTATACTAATAAAATGTACTGTAAAATGAATAAAACACTCGGGAAAAGAAATCATACCTGAATCTTAATGTTCTGTATCTTGGAAGCATTGGTCAAAGTGAGAAACAAACAGAATATGAAGCATGTAAGATTGCAAGGAGCTAACAATCATAATGCAAAGATTTCAAACCTACCAAAGCTTGCAAATGTGTTCGATGCTGTTTCATAAATAGTTAATGAACCAAACTTTATAAATAGGCAAATAGCAATTCGAAATCTTGAAATGCATTCAAATAAATGGAATAATTTTCTTGCATATTTTCCATTTCTATGATGTAAGAAAAGGCCGTATGGCGTGGTCCCTAGTCCCTACGCTACTGGTGTGTAGAGAACAAAGAAATAGCTTGGCAGTGTAATGAGATGAAAAACAACTTCGCAGCAGTTAAAGCAACTTCAAATTTATATATTAAATCACAGCATACAATATTCTGTAGAAGTATCAAATATATCACCTTCGCAGGACTTAAAGCAACTTCAACGGTATGAGTCCGAAACTCCGTAGGCACGTTTGTCTGCAGAGAATATACAAATGGAAAACATAAAATGTTATTTTGTTCAAAGAAAAAATCCAAGGCATTGACAGGTAATAAAGCCTTACAGATAGTGCTTCCTCGATAATCTTCTGATGCCTTCTTTATAGACTGCAGTCTCTATCGTAAAGGTGAATAGCATTTCCATGCTTGTGACCAAATACCTTTACAGATTGAAGTAGAGGCACATTAAATAACAGATAACCTCTGTAAATTGAGAGAAGGATTGTGGAAAGACTGATATCAGAGAGATACCTACGCCTGGGTTGAGAAATATACTTCTCAACCAAGAGTGTGTTTATGCTGAATGATGTTGCAGGTTCACGTTGAGAAGTCGGTACAGAATCCACCAAGTCATCAGGCCCTTGAACTATTCTCATCCCCTTGAACACAAAGATAAAACAAATCAATTAGAAGATCATAGATTGCAGATGACTTGATTTAGATGAGAACGTTATGAATGTGCTCATATGTTCCATCACACAACTCACAAAGAAGAGAGCCTACAACTACATCTCCAAATGTGTTGTATTTGGAGCTTAACAAACATGATATCTAAAATATTACCATGATAATATTACACAACAAAGAATGCTACAATCTAGAGGAAATAAGATAATCAAATAACTTGCTAACCTGCCAATTAGCCCAGAAAGTGGCCCATTTGTTACTACGAAAACACAGCATGTCATTGTTGTGTAATTTGCATATATGCTACATATGGTATTCAAATCCAGCACATAATAAACCACCTCGGCACCTTATAGGCCAAGAAATAAATTTTATGAAAGCGCGAAATTCACTCAATCAGGCACAGTCAGTAAGCAGTACAATTTGTCTACTTGTGCTAACCATTCATCAGAAAATGGAATTATATCCCTGAAACTAAATAAGGTCTTACCTTTGATATAGTAGCTGACCTCCATTTAACCTACACAAAACACATTGACTCACAAGCGATTGCAGCAGGCAACAAAGTGGATTCACTTGTAGGAAAAAAATGCCATATTGCAAAAGCTTGAGTAGACTATTCAGCCTTATCAAGCAACTATGAACCTACAAATCTGGGGAAAAAAAAGCATGAAGAAGACCACACAATGAAAGGAAAACCAAACCACAGAAAAGTTGCAGGACATACACAATTACTTGGAACCGGCTGCAACAGCACATAGACCTTATTGTCCTGCTCCATGCCATTCCCAGTGAGGACAGGCCAAGAGCACCTTGTCAGAGAACACGTCCTCGGCGCCCCGGCCCCTGACGACCACTGGTGGCAATTCATACATCATCCTGCCAAGGAAAAAGTACCAGACAACTTCTCTGGCATGTAGACCTGTCGTGAAATTAACTTATGCGTCTTGTTCGAGGGTCTGCCCTTCTGTATCATCCACACTACTCCTGTTGTGTTTATGAAGTCACCATCGTTGCCCGGAGGTGCCGCAAGTTGCAACTGATGCTGATTTGCGCAGGTAATTGCGGGTGGTGGTGGTAGGTGAATTTCGCTCCTTGTCCCCTGCACGTATCCCCTATTCGCAGCTTGCGTGTTGGTGTTCTCCGCGTACCTTCGCAGAGCTTGAAAAGTTCGACAGTCCTTCTGAAGATGACCTGACTGTCTCTTTCCCTCATTGTCAAGGTAAAAGTGCATCTGGCATAGTCCGTTCAACAAATCTTCGGGTGACATGTCGTATGGCCTCGGGAACCTAGGCCGGTTATTTTGCCTACTAGAACTCGGCGTATCTCTATGATCGTTGCACTAGTCATTGTTCTGTTGGTAATCGTCCCGATGATTTCCTCCACTATTTTGCCAGAAGCCAGCCGCCACTTGGCTGGGACCGTTATAATCTGTGAAGGGTCGAAAACGTCGCCTATTTTGATTGTTATTCCTATTACGATCCTCCTCGGGTGGCCTCTGCCGTTTGTTATGAACAACATCTTCTCCGTCAGCCCAACAATTTGCTATCTCCATGAGATCAACTATTGTTCTTGGTTTTGCTCTCCATAATTCCTCGATTAGGTCACTTCTTAGGATTCCTGCTACAAACGCGTCGATTTCTCTTTCATCTGACACGTTCTCAGCCGAGTTTTTTATGATGCTCCACCTCTGGATGTACATCCTCATTGATTCATCCGACTTCTGTCTGCAGGTCCTTAGCTTCTCTATTGACGCGGGTTTCTTGCACGTGGAACGGAAATTCCTCACGAACAAGTCTTCGAAAGTTTCCCAGCTGTCGATGGATCCTTCCGGTAATTTCTTCATCCATGATCTTGCGGCTCCGCTGAGATGAACCTGAATGCTCTGCATGACCGTTGCTCTGGTTCCACCCATCAGCTTCACTGTCTCCAAGTAATCAACTATCCAATCCTCAGGATCTTGCAATCCGTCGAATTTCTTGTAGCTGTCAGGTAACTTGAAACTAGAGGGCACTTTAGTCTTAAGAACTCGTCGGGTGAAACAAGGGAGCCCACATAAATCCTCCTCGCTTACTTCTGGTGAGTACTGACGCTCTCTGCTATTTTCACGGTCCCTCTCCTGTCGTGCTCTATCGACTCATGCTTGCGTCACCGTATTTCTCTTGTCACCTTCTTGTGGAGGATCTCGCGCCACCGTAGTGGGTCGAGGACTATTTTTTCCTTGAAGCACTTTCAGGTTGCGGTGTACTTGTTCCTGCTATTGTGGTTCCCATGATTCCAACTCCTGCCATAGCTATGTTATACAGTGCTTCCCTGGGGTCTCCTGCAGGTGGTTTGGATGCTAATATGAAAGCATGTGTCGCCATGTATCCCGCTTCCGGTGTTTTTGGGATGATGTGCCCTCTCGTATCTAGCGACATAAAGGACATGCCGAGGTTTTGGATCAAGTTCTCTCGTTCATGCTCGGGCACGTTTGCTAGTCGAGATCTTCCTCTCGCATGGGCGTCCCTGTGACTGTCTTCCGAAGTTCCTGATTGTCGACTTAGGGTGGCCCTGCGCGCACTTGACGCAGAAGCTACAACTTTCTTTGCTTCGAGTGCCCTCCTCTGTTTCTCTAAATCTCGTCCAGCACGAGCGAGTTTATATTTGTATGCTTGCAGCGCTTCCGGTGTAGCCGTGGTAGTCATCGGTTCTATGCCATCCATGGCTCCCTGAGCTCTATCCCAAGTTGCTTGAGACACATGTATCTTCTCTCGCGGCGTGGACCCGATGTATTTGTTTCATGTTCCACGCGTGAGATCTGCAGAGTCGATGTATGGATTGCCCAAGTCATCGAAAGCCTCCGACGCTTCGTCCTCTTGTCGACTCGATTCCCCGATTACGCAGACTTGATGATATATTGTATTTGTGTTTTCATCATCTTCAGGGTCGATGAAACCGTCGTATCGATCGGTGAAGACCTCCCGGATAGAAGTAGATTTGTCGATGAATTCAAAGTTGTCGATGCTTTCCGAGTCGCTACTCAGATCGGAGCTCGTGAACGACCCGAAAGACATACCACCGAGCATATCGGCGAGTTCTCCGCCGATGGCGGGCTTGATGAAGCTTGGTGGCAAAACCTCCTCGTCGCCTGATGATCGATGACGATGATGATCCCGAGAAATCGGAATCGGCCGCTAACGGTCCCGAAAAAATCGGCGCCGCGAGACGGTGCGATCCTTCTTTCCCAACGCGGAAGTGGAAACTTCTGAACATCATCTCCGTCGACTCCTCTAGATCGGCATATGCATGCAAACAGGCGGGAGGGTAAGGAACAAAATCATCGAGATCAGGTTGGATCCGTTTACCTCCGTCCATCGCGTTGCTTGTTGTCGATGATGTTGACGATGCCATTGATACGTCTCCGACGTATCGATAATTTCTTATGTTCCATGCTTGTTTTATGACAATACCTACATGTTTTGTTCACACTTTATATCGTTTTTATGCATTTTCTGGAACTAACCTATTGACGAGATGCCGCAGTGCCAGTTCTGTTTTCTGCTTTTTGGTTTCAGAAATCCTAGTAAGGAAATATTCTCGGAATTGGACGAAATCAACGCCCACCTATTTTCCCGGAAGCTTCCGGAGCACGAAGGAGGGCCGGAGAGGGGGCCATGGGGGCCCCACCCCACTGGCGGCGCGGCCGGGGTGGGCGCGCCACCCTATGGTGTGGCCCCACGGGGCCCTACGACGCCCTTCCGCCTGCTTAAGGCCTCGTCGTGAAAACCCTACCACGATCGACGAAACCCGCAAAAACCTTCCGAGCCGCCGCCATCGCGAAGCCAAGATGCGGGGACAGGAGTCTCTGTTCCGGCACGCTGCCGGGACGGGGAAGTGCCCCCGGAAGGCTCCTCCATCGACACCACCGCCATCTTCATCAACGCTGCTGTCTCCCATGAGGAGGGAGTAGTTCTCCATTGATGGCGTGTAACACACACGTTCGTTGGGAACCCCAAGAGGAAGGTATGTTGCACACAGTAGCAAGTTTTCCCTCAGTAAGAAACCAAGGTTATCGAACCAGTAGGAGCCAAGAAGCACGTTGAAGGTTGATGGCGGCGAGATGTAGTGCGGCGCAACACCAGATTCGGCGCCAACGTGGAACCTGCAACACAACCAAAGTACTTTGCCCCAACGAAGCAGTGAGGTTGTCAATCTCACGGCTTGTAACAAAGGATTAGATGTATAGTGTGGATGATGATTGTTTGCAGAAAACAGTGATTGGGTGTATGTCGATGTAAAAGAATGGACCGTGGTCCACAGTTCACTAGAGGTGTCTCTCCCATAAGAAATAGCATATTGGGTAAACAAATTACAGTTGGGCAATTGACAAATAGAGAGGGCATGACAATGCACATACATGACATGATGAGTATTGTGAGATTTAATTGGGCATTACGACAAAGTACATAGACCGCTATCCAGCATGCATCTATGCCTAAAAGTCCACTTTCAGGTTATCATCCGAACCCCTTCCGGTATTAAGTTGTAAACAGAGACAATTGCATTAAGTATGGTGCGTAATGTAATCAATAACTATATCCTCGAACATAGCATCAATGTTTTATCCCTAGTGGCAACACATCCATAATCTTAGAGGTTTTGTCACTCCCCAGATTCACGGAGACATGAACCCACTATCGAGCATAAATACTCCCTCTTGGAGTTACAAGCAATGACTTCTACTAGCAACGGAGAGCATGCAAGATCATAAACAACACATAGATAGATTGATAATCAACATAACATAGTATTCTCTATTCATCGGATCCCAACAAACACACATGTAGCATTACAAATAGATGATCTTGATCATGATAGGCAGCTCACAAAATCAGACAATGAAGCACAATGGGGAGAAGACAACCATCTAGCTACTGCTATGGACCCATAGTCCAGGGTGAACTACTCACTCATCAATCCGGAGGAGACCATGGCGGTGTAGAGTCCTCAGGAGATGATTCCCCTCTCGGCAGGGTGCCGGAGGTGATCTCAGAATCCCCGAGATGGGATTGGCGGCGGCGTCTCAGTATGTTTTCTCGTATCGTGGCTCTCGGTACTGGAAGTTTCGCGACGAAGGCTTTAAGTAGGCGAAGGAATTAGGTCAGGGGGGCGCCCGAGGGGCCCACACCACCAGGCGGCGCGGCCAGGGCACGGGCCGCGCCGCCTATGGTGTGGCCACCTCGTGGCCCCGTCTCTCCTCGGACTTCTAGAAGCCGTGGAAAAATAGGGACCTGGGCGTTGATTTCGTCCGATTCCGAGAATATTTCCTTACTAGGATTTCTGAAAAACAAAAACAGCAACTGGCTCTTCGGCATCTTGTTAATAGGTTAGTGCGGAAAATGCATAATAATGACATATAATGTGTATAAAACATGTGAGTATCATCATAAAAGTAGCATGGAACATAAGAAATTATAGATACGTTTGAGACGTATCAAGCATCCCCAAGCTTAGTTCCTACTCGTCCCGAGTAGGTAAACGATAACAAAGATAATTTCTTAGTGACAATGCTACCAACATAATCTTGATCATACTATTGTAAGCACATGTAATGATTGCAGCGATCAAAACAATGGTAAATGACATGAGTAAACAACTGAATCATAAAGCAAAGACTTTTCATGAATAGTACTTAAAGACAAGCATCAATAAGTCTTGCATAAGAGTTAACTCATAAAGCAATAATTCAAAGTAGAAAGTATTGAAGCAACACAAAGGAAGATAAAGTTTCAGCGGTTGCTTTCAACTTGTAACATGTATATCTCATGGATATTGTCAACATAGAGTAATATAACAAGTGCAATATGCAAGTATGTAGGAATCAATGCACAGTTCACACAAGTGTTTGCTTCTTAAGGTGGAGAGAAATAGGTGGTGACTCAACATAAAAGTAAAAGAATGGTCCTCAAAGAGGAAAGCATCGATTGCTATATTTGTGCTAGAGCTTTGGTTTTGAAAACAAGAAACAATTTTGTCAACGGTAGTAATAAAGCATATGAGTTATGTAAATTATATCCTACAAGTTGCAAGCCTCATGCATAGTATACTAATAGTGCCCGCACCTTGTCCTAATTAGCTTGGACTACCGGATCATCACAATACACATGTTTTAACCAAGTGTCACAATGGGGTACCTCTATGCTGCTGTACAAAGGTCTAAGGAGAAAGCTCGCATTGGATTTCGCTTTTGGTTATTCTCAACTTAGACATCCATACCGGGACAACATAGACAACAGATAATGGACTCCTCTTTAATGCATAAGCATGTAGCAGTTAATGTTCTCATATGAGATTGAGGATGTATGTCCAAAACTGAAACTTCCACCATGATTCATGGCTTTAGTTAGCGGCCCAATGTTCTTCTCTAACAATATGCATGCTTAATCATAAGGTGGTAGATCTCTCTTACTTCAGACAAGACGGACATGCATAGCAACTCACATGATATTCAACAAAGAAATAGTTGATGGCGTCCCCGAAACATGGTTATCGCACAACAAGCAACTTAATAAGAGATAAAGTGCATAAGTACATATTCAATACCACAATAGTTTTTAAGCTATTTGTCCCATGAGCTATATATTGTAAAGGTAGAGAATGTAAATTTTAAAGGTAGCACTCAAGCAATATACTTTGGAATGGCGGAGAAATACCATGTGGTAGGTAGGTATGGTGGACACAAATGGCATAGTGGTTGGCTCAAGGATTTTGGATGCATGAGAAGTATTCCTCTCGATACAAGGTTTAGGCTAGCAAGGTTATTTGAAACAAACACAAGGATGAACCGGTACAGCAAAACTCACATAAAGACATATTGTAAACATTATAAGACTCTATACCGTCTTCCTTGTTGTTCAAACTCAATACTAGAAATTATCTAGACCTTAGAGAAACCAAACATGCAAATCAGATTTTAGCATGCTCTATGTATTTCTTCATTAATAAGTGCAAAGTATATGATGCAAGAGCTTAAACATGAGCACAACAATTGCCAAGTATCACATTATCCAAGGTGTTATACCAATTACCACATATATCATTTTCCAATTCCAACCATATAACAATTTAACGAAGAAGAAACTTCGCCATGAATACTATGAGTAAAGCCTAAGGACATACTTGTCCATATGCAACAGCGGAGCGTGTCTCTCTCCCGTACAATGAATTCTAGGATCCATTTTATTCAAACCAAACAAAAACAAAAACAAACAGACGCTCCAAGCAAAGTACATAAGATGTGACGGAATAAAAATATAGTTTCGGGGAGGAACCTGATAATGTTGTCGATGAAGAAGGGATGCCAAGGCATCCCCAAGCTTCGCTTGAGTCTTCTTGATATATGCTGGGGTGAACCACGGGGCATCCCCAAGCTTAGAACTTTCACTCTCCTTGATCATGGTGTATATCATCCTCCTCTCTTGACCCTTGAAAACTTCCTCCACACCAAACTTAAAGCAACTCATTAGAGGGTTAGTGCACAATTAAAATTCACATATTCAGAGGTGACACAATCATTCTTTATACTTCTGGACATTGCACAAAGCTACTGAAAGTCAATGGAATAAAGAAATCCATCAAGCATGACAAAACAGGCAATGCAAAATAAAGGCAGAATCTGTCAAAACAGAACAGTTCGTAAAGACGAATTTCTAACAGCCACCAGACTTGCTCAAATGAAAAAACTTAAAACTAATGAAAGTTGCGTACATATCTGAGGATCACTCACGTAAATTGGCATAATTTTCTGAGTTACCTACAGAGAAAACAGCCCAGATTCGTGACAGCAAAGAAAACTGTTTCTGCGCAGTAATCCAAATCTAGTATCATACTTTTATTAGAGACTTTACTTGGCACAACAATGCAATAAAACTAAGATAAGGAGAGGTTGCTACAGTAGTAAACAACTTCCAAGACTCAAATATAAAACAAAATACTGTAGTAAAAATATGGGTTGTCTCCCATAAGCGCTTTTCTTTAACGCCTTTCAGCTAGGCGCAGAAAGTGTGTATCAAGTATTATCAAGAGATGAAGCATCAACATCATAATTTGTTCTAATAATAGAATCAAAAGGTAACTTCATTCTCTTTCTAGGAAGTGTTCCATACCTTTCTTGAGAGGAAATTGATATTTAATATTACCTTCCTTCATATCAATGGTAGCACCGTTCGAAGAAAAGGTCTTCCCAATATAATGGGACAAGATGCATTGCATTCAATATCCAAGACAACAAAATCAACGGGGACAAGGTTATTGTTAACGGTAATGCGAAAATTATCAACTTTCCCAAAGGTTTCTTTGTAGAGTTATCAGCAAGATTAACATCCAAATAACAATTTTTCAATGGTGGCAAGTCAAGCATATTATAGATTTTCTTAGGCATAACAGAAATACTTGCACCAAGATCACATAAAGCATTACAACCAAAGTCATTAACCTTCATCTTAATGATGGGCTCCCAACCATCTTCTAGCTTCCTAGGAATAGAAGTTTCGCGTTCTAATTTCTCTTCTCTAGCTTTTATGAGAGCATTTGTAATATGTTTTGTGAAAGCCAAATTTATAGCACTAGCATTAGGACTTTTAGCAAGTTTTTGTAAGAACTTTATAACTTCAGAGATATGACAATCATCAAAATCTAAACCATTATGATCTAAAGCAATGGGATCATTGTCCCCAATGTTGGAAAAAATTTCAGCAGTTTTATCACAGGCAGTTTCAGCAGTTTTAGCAGTTTCAGGCAATTTTTCGCGCTTTGCATTAGAAGTGGAACCATTGCTAACACCAATTCTTTTACCATTATTAGTAGGAGGTGCAGCAACATGTGTAGCATTAGCATTACTAGTGGTGGTAATAGTCCAAACTTTAGCTACATTATTCTCTTTAGCTAGTTTTTCATTTTCTTCTCTTTCCCACCTAGCACGCAGTTCAGCCATTAATCTTATATTCTCATTAATTCTAACTTGTATGGCATTTGCTGTAGTAACAATTTTATTTTCATTATCCCTATTAGGCATAACTTTCAATTTCAAAAGATCAACATCAGCAGCAAGACTATCAACTTTAGAGGCAAGCATATCAATTTTTCCAAGTTTTTCTTCAACAGACTTGTTAAAAGCAGTTTGGGTACTAATAAATTCTTTAAGCATGGCTTCAAGACCAGAGGGTGTATTTCTATTATTGTTGTAAGAATTCCCATAAGAATTACCATAGCCGTTGCCATTATTATAAGGATATGGCCTATAGTTGTTACTAGAATTGTTCCGGTAGGCATTGTTGTTGAAATTATTATTTTTAATGTAGTTTACATCAACATGTTCTTCTTGTGCAACTAATGAAGCTAACGGAACATTATTAGGATCAACATTTGTCCTATCATTCACAAGCATAGACATAATAGCATCAATCTTATCATTCAAGGAAGAGGTTTCTTCGACAGAATTTACCTTCTTACCTTGTGGAGCTCTTTCCATGTGCCATTCAGAGTAATTAATCATCATATTATCAAGAAGCTTTGTTGCTTCACCAAGAGTGATGGACATAAAGGTACCTCCAGCAGCTGAATCCAATAGGTTCCGCGAAGAAAAATTCAGTCCTGCATAAAAGGTTTGGATGATCATCCAAGTAGTCAGTCCATGGGTTGGGCAATTTTTAACCAAAGATTTCATTCTTTCCCATGCTTGTGCAACATGCTCAGTATCTAATTGTTTAAAATTCATTATGCTACTCCTCAAAGATATAATTTTAGCAGGGGATAATATCTACCAATAAAAGCATCCTTGCATTTAGTCCATAAATCAATACTATTCTTAGGCAGAGATAGCAACCAATCTTTAGCTCTTCCTCTTAATGAGAAAGGGAACAATTTTAATTTTATTATGTCACCATCTACATCTTTATACTTTTGCATTTCACAAAGTTCAACAAAATTATTGAGATGGGCAGCAGCATCATCAGAACTAACACCAGAAAATTGCTCGCATAACAAGATTCAGTAAAGCAGGTTTAATTTCAAAGAATTCTGCTGTAGTAGCGGGTGGAGCAATAGGTGTGCATAAGAAATCATTATTATTTGTGGTTGTGAAGTCACACAACTTAGTATTTTCAGGAGTGGCCATTTTAGCAATAGTAAATAAAGTAAACTAGATAAAGTAAATGCAAGTAACTAATTTTTTTGTGTTTTAGATATAGAGTGCAAGAGTAAATAAAGTAAAACTAGCAACTAATTTTTTTGTGTTTTGATATAATGCAAAACAAAGTAGTAAATAAAATAAAGCAAGACAAAAACAAAGTAAAGAGATTGCGATGTGGAGACTCCCCTTGCAGCGTGTCTTGATCTCCCCGGCGCCAGAAAAAGAGCTTGATGGCGTGTAACACACACGTTCGTTGGGAACCCCAAGAGGAAGGTATGTTGCACACAGTAGCAAGTTTTCCCTCGGTAAGAAAGGTTATCGAACCAGTAGGAGCAAGAAGCACGTTGAAGGTTGATGGCGAGATGTAGTGCGGCGCAACACCGGAGATTCGGCGCCAACGTGGGAACCCACAACCAAAGTACTTTGCCCCAAGCAGTGAGGTTGTCAATCTCACCGGCTTTTGTAACAAAGGATTAGATGTATAGTGTGGATGATGATTGTTTCAAAACAGTAAACAGTATTGGTAGATTGTATTCGATGTAAAAGAATGGACCGGGGTCCACAGTTCACTAGAGTGTCTCTCCCATAAGAAATAGCATATTGGGTAAACAAATTACAGTTGGGCAATTGACAAATAGAGAGGGCATGACAATGCACATACATGACATGATGAGTATTGTGAGATTTAATTGGGCATTACGACAAAGTACATAGACCGCTATCCAGCATGCATCTATGCCTAAAAAGTCCACCTTCGGTTATCATCCGAACCCCTTCCGGTATTAAGTTGTAAACAGACAATTGCATTAAGTATGGTGCGTAATGTAATCAATAACTATATCCTCGAACATAGCATCAATGTTTTATCCCTAGTGGCAACAGCACATCCATAATCTTAGAGGTTCTTGTCACCCCCAGATTCACGGAGACATGAACCCACTATCGAGCATAAATACTCCCTCTTGGAGTTACAAGCAATGACTTGGCCAGAGCCTCTACTAGCAACGGAGAGCATGCAAGATCATAAACAACACATAGATAGATTGATAATCAACATAACATAGTATTCTCTATTCATCGGATCCCAACAAACACACATGTAGCATTACAAATAGATGATCTTGATCATGATAGGCAGCTCACAAGATCGACAATGAAGCACAATGGGAGAAGACAACCATCTAGCTACTGCTATGGACCCATAGTCCAGGGGTGAACTACTCACTCATCAATCCGGAGGAGACCATGGCGGTGTAGAGTCCTCCGGAGATGATTCCCCTCTCGGCGGGTGCCGGAGGTGATCTCAATCCCCGAGATGGGATTGGCGGCGGCGGCGTCTCGGTATGTTTTCTCGTATCGTGGCTCTCGTCTGGAAGTTTCGCACGAAGGCTTTAAGTAGGCGAAGGAATTAGGTCGGGGCGCTGAGGGCCCACCACCCGGCGGCGCGGCCGGGCACAGGCGCGCCGCCCTATGGTGTGGCCCTCGTGGCCGTCTCTCCCTCGGACTTCTAGAAGCCGTGGAAAAATAGGGACACAGGCGTTGATTTCGTCCGATTAGAGAATATTTCCTTACTAGGATTTACAAAGCAAAACAAAAACAAGGCTCTTCGGCATCTTGTTAATAGGTTAGTGTGGAAAATGCATAATAATGACATATAATGTGTATAAAACATGTGAGTATCATCATAAAAGTAGCATGGAACATAAGAAATTATAGATACGTTTGAGACGTATCAAGCATCCCCAAGCTTAGTTCCTACTCGTCCCGAGTAGGTAAACGATAACAAAGATAATTTCTTAGTGACAATGCTACCAACATAATCTTGATCATACTATTGTAAGCACATGTAATGATTGCAGCGATCAAAACAATGGTAAATGACATGAGTAAACAACTGAATCATAAAGCAAAGACTTTTCATGAATAGTACTTAAAGACAAGCATCAATAAGTCTTGCATAAGAGTTAACTCATAAAGCAATAATTCAAAGTAGAAAGTATTGAAGCAAAACAAAGGAAGATAAAGTTTCAGCGGTTGCTTTCAACTTGTAACATGTATATCTCATGGATATTGTCAACATAGAGTAATATAACAAGTGCAATATGCAAGTATGTAGGAATCAATGCACAGTTCACACAAGTGTTTGCTTCTTAAGGTGGAGAGAAATAGGTGGACTGACTCAACATAAAAGTAAAAGAATGGTCCTCCAAAGAGGAAAGCATCGATTGCTATATTTGTGCTAGAGCTTTGGTTTTGAAAACAAGAAACAATTTTGTCAACGGTAGTAATAAAGCATATGAGTTATGTAAATTATATCCTACAAGTTGCAAGCCTCATGCATAGTATACTAATAGTGCCCGCACCTTGTCCTAATTAGCTTGGACTACCGGATCATCACAATACACATGTTTTAACCAAGTGTCACAATGGGGTACCTCTATGCCGCCTGTACAAAGGTCTAAGGAGAAAGCTCGCATTGGATTTCTCGCTTTTGGTTATTCTCAACTTAGACATCCATAGGGACAACATAGACAACAGATAATGGACTCCTCTTTAATGCATAAGCATGTAGCAACAGTTAATGTTCTCATATGAGATTGAGGATGTATGTCCAAAACTGAAACTTCCACCATGATTCATGGCTTTAGTTAGTGGCCCAATGTTCTTCTCTAACAATATGCATGCTTAATCATAAGGTGGTAGATCTCTCTTACTTCAGACAAGACGGACATGCATAGCAACTCACATGATATTCAACAAAGAAATAGTTGATGGCGTCCCCAGAAACATGGTTATCGCACAACAAGCAACTTAATAAGAGATAAAGTGCATAAGTACATATTCAATACCACAATAGTTTTTAAGCTATTTGTCCCATGAGCTATATATTGTAAAGGTAGAGAATGGAAATTTTAAAGGTAGCACTCAAGCAATATACTTTGGAATGGCGGAGAAATACCATGTGGTAGGTAGGTATGGTGGACACAAATGGCATAGTGGTTGGCTCAAGGATTTTGGATGCATGAGAAGTATTCCCTCTCGATACAAGGTTTAGGCTAGCAAGGTTATTTGAAACAAACACAAGGATGACCGGTGCAGCAAAACTCACATAAAAGACATATTGTAAACATTATAAGACTCTACCGTCTTCCTTGTTGTTCAAACTCAATACTAGAAATTATCTAGACCTTAGAGAAACCAAACATGCAAATCAGATTTTAGCATGCTCTATGTATTTCTTCATTAATAAGTGCAAAGTATATGATGCAAGAGCTTAAACATGAGCACAACAATTGCCAAGTATCACATTATTCAAGGTGTTATACCAATTACCACATATATCATTTTCCAATTCCAACCATATAACAATTTAACGAAGAAGAAACTTCGCCATGAATACTATGAGTAAAGCCTAAGGACATACTTGTCCATATGCAACAAGCGGAGCGTGTCTCTCTCCCATACAATGAATGCTAGGATCCATTTTATTCAAACCAAACAAAAACAAAAACAGACGCTCCAAGCAAAGTACATAAGATGTGACGGAATAAAAATATAGTTTCGGGGGAGGAACCTGATAATGTTGTCGATGAAGAAGGGATGCCTTGGGCATCCCAAGCAGCTTGAGTCTTCTTGATATATGCTGGGGTGAACCAGGCATCGGCTCTGATACCACTGTAGGATAACGTTGCATAGAAAACAAAAAATTTCCTACGGCGAACACGCAATCCAAGCCAAGATGCAATCTAGAAGACGGTAGCAACGAGGGTATCGAGTCTCACCCTTGAAGAGATTCCAAAGCCTACAAGATGAGGCTCTTGTTGCTGCGGTAGACGATCACTTGCCGCTTGCAAAAGCGCGTAGAAGATCTTGATCACGATCGGTTCCGGCGCCACGAACGGGCGCACCTCCGTGCTCGGTCACACGTTCGGTTGTTGATGAAGACGACGTCCACCTCCCGTTCCAGCGGGCAGCGGAAGTAGTAGCTCCTCTTGAATCCGACAGCACGACGGCGTGTGTCGGTGGCGGTGTAGAAGTCCGGCGGAGCTTCGCTAAGCTATGCGGGCAATATGGAGGAGAGGAGCTTGGCTAGGGTTTGGGAGGGGTGGCCGGCCACTCTATGGGGGCGGCCAGCTTGTGGTCTTGGGGTGGCCGGCCCCCTCCCTTGGCCCCTCATTATATAGGTGGATCCCAAGTGTTGGTGTCCAAGTCTTCGAATAAGACCCGAAACCAAAACCTTCCATAGGAGGGGGAAACCTAGCCCAACTAGGACTCCCACCCAAAGGTGGGATTCCCACCTCCCATGTGGGTGGCCGGCCCCTATGGTGGAGTCCACTTGGGACTCCACCCCATCTAGGGCTGGCCGGCCATGGAGGTGGAGTCCCTTGTGGACTCCACCTTCCTTGGTGGTTTCTTCCGGACTTTTCTAGAACCTTCTAGAACCTTCCATAGAACCTTCCGCGACATTTTATTTCACATAAAATGACATCCTATATATGAATCTTATTCTCCGGACCATTCCGGAACTCCTCGTGATGTCCGGGATCTCATCCGGGACTCCGAACAATATTCGAACTCCATTCCATAATTCAAGTGCTACCATTTCAACATCCAACTTTAAGTGTGTCACCCTACGGTTCGAGAACTATGCGGACATGGTTGAGTACTCACTCCGACCAATAACCAATAGCGGGATCTGGAGATCCATAATGGCTCCCACATATTCAACGATGACTTTAGTGATCGAATGAACCATACACATATATTACCAATTCCCTTTGTCTCGCGATATTTTACTTGTCCGAGGTTTGATCTTAGGTATCACTCTATACCTTGTTCAACCTCGTCTCCTGACAAGTACTCTTTACTCGTACCGTGGTATGTGGTCTCTTATGAACTCATTCATATGCTTGCAAGACATTAGACGACATTCCACCGAGAGGGCCCAGAGTATATCTATCCGTCATCGGGATGGACAAATCCCACTGTTGATCCATATGCCTCAACTCATACTTTCTGGATACTTAATCCCACCTTTATAGCCACCCATTTACGCAGTGGTGTTTGGTGTAATCAAAGTACCTTTCCGGTATAAGTGATTTACATGATCTCATGGTCATAAGGACTAGGTAACTATGTATCGAAAGCTTATAGCAAATAACTTAATGACGAGATCTTATGCTACGCTTAATTGGGTGTGTCCATTATATCATTCACACAATGACATAACCTTGTTATTAATAACATCCAATGTTCATGATTATGAAACTAATCATCTATTAATCAACAAGCTAGTTTAAGAGGCATACTAGGGACTTCTTGTTTGTCTACATATCACACATGTACTAATGTTTCGGTTAATACAATTCTAGCATGATATATAAACATTTATCATAAACATAAAGATATAAATAATAACCACTTTATTATTGCCTCTAGGGCATATCTCCTTCAGTCTCCCACTTGCACTAGAGTCAATAATCTAGATTACATTGTAATATACCTAACACCCATGGCATTCGGTGTTGGTCATGCTTTGCCCTAGGGAGAGCTTTAGTCAACGGATCTGCTACATTCAGATCAGTGTGTACTTGGCAAATCTTTACTTCTCCATCTTCGATGTACTCGCGAATCGAGTGGTAACGCAGCTTGATATGCTTCAGCCTCTTGTGTGACCTTGGCTCTTGTGCATTGGCGATGGCCCATGTTATCACAATAAATGATTAATGGGTCCAATGCACTAGGAACCACCGAGATCTACACTGAACCTCTTCATCCATACCGCTTCTGATGAAGCCTCTCTGAAACGCTATGTACTCGATTGTTGAAGACTTCGCCACCGTGCACTTGCTTCGAGCTTGAGCTTACTGCAGCACCATTCAATATAAACACGTACCAGATTGTGACTTAGAGTCATCGGGATCGGTGTTCCAACTTGCATCGGTGTAACTTTTAACGAGCTCTTGGTCACCTCCATAACAAAGAAACATATCCTTAGTTCTTTTCAAGTACTTCAGGATATTCTTGACCGCTGTCCAGTGTTCCATTCCTGGATCACTTTGATATCTGCTAGTCAAACTAAGCATGTGCTATATCCGGTCTAGTACATAGCATGGCATACATGATAGATCCTACTGCCGAGGCATAGGGGATGTTACACATCCTTTCTCTTTCTTCTGTCGTAGCCGGTCCTTGAGTTTTACTCAATACCTTGCCTGGTAACATAGGTAAGAACCCTTTCTTACTTTCGTCCATTCTAAACTTCTTTAGAATCTTGTCCGAGATATGTACTCTGTGATAGCCCTATTAGGCGTCTTGATCTATCTCTATAAATCTTGATGCCTAATATATACGATGCTTCACCAAGGTCTTTCATTGAAAAACTATTATTCAAATAACCCTTAACACTGCTTAATAGTTCTATATCATTCCCGATCAATAATATGTCATCTACATATAATATCAGGAATGCTACAGAGCTCCCACTCACTTTCTTGTAAATACAGGCCTCTCCATGACACTGTATAAACCCGAAGTCTTTGATCACCTTATCAAAGCGTCGGTTCCAACTTCTTGATGCTTGCCATAGATTGAACGCTGAAGTTTGCATACTTTGTCAGCATTTTTAGGATCGACAAAACCTTTGGGTTGTACCATATACAACTCTTCCTCAATATCTCCATTAAGGAACGCCGTTTTGACATCCATCTGCAAATCTCATAATCGAAAAATGCAGCTATTGCTAACAAAATCCTCAGATTTTAGCTTCGCTACAGGTGAGAAAGTCTCATCGTAGTCAACTCCTTGAATTTGTCGGAAACCCTTTGCGACAAGTCGAGCTTTATAGACAGTAATATTACCATCAGCATCTGTTTTTCTCTTGAAGATCCATTTATTCTCGACAGCCTTTCGGCTATCAGGTAAGTCTACCAAAGTCCATACTTTGTTATCATACATGGATCCCATTTCGGATTTCATGGCTTCTTGCCATTTGTTGGAATCTGGGCTCATCATCGCTTCTTCATACGTCGCAGGGTCCTCATCATTGTTATCTACAATCATGACATTTAGACAAGGATCATACCAATCGGGAGTGGCACGTTCCTTGTCGATCTGGGTTCAATAGTTTTCTCGTTCGAAGTTTCATGATCATTATCATTAGCTTCTCTGTTGCCGGTGTAGGCGGTACAGGTACAACTTCCCGTACTGCGCTACTCGATCCAGCAGTATAGATTCATCAATCTCATCGAGTTCTACTTTTCTTCCAGTCACTTCTTTAGTGAGAAATTCTTTCTCAAGAAAGGTTCCGTTCTTAGCAACAAAGATTTTGCCTTCGGATGTGATAGAAAGTGTACCCTATAGTTTCCTTAGGGTATCCTATGAAGACGCATTTCTCCGCTTTGGGTTCTAGCTTGTCCGGTTGTAACTTCTTTACATAGGCTTCGCAACCCCAAACTTTCAGGAACGACAGCTTAGGTTTCTTATTAAACCATAATTCATACGGTGTCGTTTCGGATTTTGATGGTGCTCTATTTAAAGTGAATGCGGCTGTCTCTAATGCATAACTCCGATAATGGCAAATCAGTAAGAGACATCATACTATGAACCATATCTAAGAGAGTTCGACGTTCGGACACACCGTTTCGTTGAGGTGTTCCCGTGTCAATTGTGAAAGTATTCCGCATTTCTTTAAATGCAAACTCATAACTCAGATATTCACCTCCACGATCAGATCGTAGAAATTTGATCTTCTTGTTACGTTGATTTTCTACTTCACTTTGAAATTCCTTAAACTTCTCGAAAGTTTCGGATTTATGTTTCATGAAATAGATATACCCATATCTACTCAGATCATCTGTGAAGGTTAGAACATAACGATAACCACCGCGCGATGCTACGCTCATTGGTCCACATACATCTGTATGTATGATTTCCAATAAGTCAGTAGCTCGCTCCATCATACCAGAAAATGGAGTCTTTGTCATTTTACCCATTAGACATGCTTCGCATCTATCAAGTGACTCAAAGTCAAGTGATTCAAGTAATCCATCAGTATGGAGTTTCTTCATGCGTTTCACTCCAATATGACCAAGACGACAGTGCCACATATAAGTAGAATTATCATTAAGTTTAATTCGCTTAGCATCAATGTTATGTATATGCGTATCACTACTATCGAGATCTAATAGAAATAAGCCATTCTTTTGTGGTGCTCGACCATAAAAGATATTATTCATAAAAATAGAACAACCATTATTCTCAGACTTGAATGAATAACCGTCTTGCATTAAACAAGATCCGATATAATGTTCATGCTCAACGCGGGTACATAATAGCAATTATTTAGGCTTAAAACTAATCCGAAGGTAGATGTAGAGGAAGTGTGCCCATTGCGATCACATTGACCTTGGATCCGTTTCCAACGCGCATCGTCACTTCATCTTTCAGCAGTTGTCGTTTATTCTTTAGTTCCTGTTTCGAGTTACAAATATGAGCAAGCGAACCAGTATCAAATACCCAGGTACTAGAACGAGAACCAGTGAAATGAACATCTATAACATGTATATCAAATATACCTTCTTTCTTCTTCTTGACAAGGCCGCTCTTCGGATCAGCCAGATACTTGGAGCAATTACGCTTCCAGTGTCCCTTCTCCTTGCATAGCACTCAGCATCAGGCTTAGGGCCGTTCTTAGGTTTCATAGGAGGCGTGGCAGCTTTCTTGCCACCCTTCTTGAATTTCCCTTAGACTTGCCCTGTTTCTTGAAGCTGGTGGTCTTGTTGACCATCAACACTTGGTGCTCTTTCTTGATCTCAATCTCAGCAGCTTTTAGCATGCCAAAAAGTTCAGGTAACTCCTTGTTCATGTTCTGCATATTGTAGTTCATCACAAAGTTCTTGTAACTTGGTGGCAGTGATTGAAGGACACGATTAATCCCCAATCTGTTAGGAATCACTATTCCCAAGTCACTGAGTTTCTTCGCATGCCGGTCATGGCGAGCATGTGCTCACTAGACTGCCTTCTTCCATCATACAGCTGAAGAAATGTTTCGATGCTTCATAGCATTCGCCGCATGAGTCTCAATATAGCTTTCAGCTCATTCATCAACTCATGAGGATCATGGTGCTCAAAACGTTTTTGAAGATCGGATTCCAGACTGCACAGGATGGCACACTGAACTTGAGAGTACCGAGTTTTCGAGTCGCGTAAACAGCTTTTACTTCATCGGATTCATCTTCTGCGGGAGGGTCACCTAGCGGTGCATCAAGCACAAATTGCAGATTTCCGCCAGAGAGGAAGATCCTCACATGTGGAACCAGTCGGTTGCTACCGTTGCTCTTAAGTTTCTCTTTCTCTAGGAACTGATTAAAATTGATTGGGGACGCCATCTCTACAACATATATTTGCAATAGTTTAGACTAAGTTTATGACAAATTGAGTTCAAATTTTAATTCAACATAATTAAAAACCTAAGTGAACTCCCACTCAAAACAATATCCCTCGCATTGTCTTAGTGATCACACGAACCAAATCCACCGCACCTAAACCCGATCATCACGAGAAAAGGTGTGATTTCAATGGCGAACACTCAAAGTGTTCATCATATCAACCATATGATTCATGCTCTACCTTTCGGTATCACGTGTTCCGAGACCATGTCTGTACATGCTAGGCTCATCAAGGCCACCTTAGTATCCGCATGTGCAAAGCTGTCTTGCACCCGTTATATGTACTTATTGAATCTATCACACCCGATCATCACGAGGTGCTTCGAAACGACAAGACTTGGTGCTACTAAGGATGAACACTTTATTATCTTGAGATTTTAGTGAGGATCATCTTATAATGCTAACGTCGCGATCTAAGCAAAATAAGATGCATAAAAAGGATTAACATCACATGCGTTCATATGTGATATGATATGGCCCTTTTGTTCTTGCGCCTTTGATCTTCATCTCCAAAGCACGGATATGATCTCCATCATCTTCGGGCATGATCTCCATCATCGTCGGCGTAGCGTCAAGGTCAATGGCGCCGTCTTCATGATTGTCCTCCATGTAGCAACTATTACAACTACTTTGAAATACTACTCAACATGAAATTTAAAGACAACCATAAGGCTCATGTGCCACAATACAATAATGATCATCTCATACATATTCATCATCACATTATGGCCATATCACATCACCAAACCCTGCAAAAACAAGTTAGACGTCTCTAATTTGGTTTGCATATTTTACGTGGTTTAGGGTTTTCGAGAGAGATCTAATCTACCTACGAACATGAACCACAACGTTGATACTAATGTTTTCAATAGAAGAGTAAATTGAATCTTTACTATAGTAGGAGAGACAGACACCCGCAAAGCCTCTTATGCAATACAAGTTGCATGTCGAGCGAGGAACAAGTCTCATGAACGCGGTCATGTAAAGTTAGTCCGAGCCGCTTCATCCCACTATGCCATAAAGATGCAAAGTACCCAAACTAAAGATAACAAGAGCATCAACGCCCACAAACCATTGTGTTCTACTCGTGCAACCATCTATGCATAGACACGGCTGATACCACTGTAGGATAACGTTGCATAGAAAACAAAAATTTTCCTACGGCGAACACGCAATCCAAGCCAAGATGCAATCTAGAAGACGGTAGCAACGAGGGGGTATCGAGTCTCACCCTTGAAGAGATTCCAAAGCCTACAAGATGAGGCTCTTGTTGCTGCGATAGACGATCACTTGCCGCTTGCAAAAGCGCGTAGAAGATCTTGATCACGATCGGTTCCGGCGCCACGAACGGGCAGCACCTCCGTACTCGGTCACACGTTCGGTTGTTGATGAAGACGACGTCCACCTCCCGTTCCAGCGGGCAGCGGAAGTAGTGGCTCCTCTTGAATCCGACAACACGACGGCGTGGTGTCGGTGGCGTGTAGAAGTCCGGCGGAGCTTCGCTAAGCTATGCGGGCAATATGGAGGAGAGGAGCTTGGCTAGGGTTTGGGAGGGTGGCCGGCCCACTCTGGGGGCGGCCAGCTTGTGGTCTTGGGGTGGCCGGCCCCTCCCTTGGCCCCTCATTATATAGGTGGATCCCAAGTGTTGGTGTCCAAGTCTTCGAATAAGACCCGAAACCAAAACCTTCCATAGGAGGGAAACCTAGCCCAACTAGGACTCCCACCCAAAGGTGGGATTCCCACCTCCATGTGGGGGTGGGCGGCCCCCTATGGTGGAGTCCACTTGGGACTCCACCCCATCAAGGCTGGCCGGCCATGGAGGTGGAGTCCCTTGTGGACTCCACCTTCCTTGGTGGTTTCTTCCGGACTTTTCTAGAACCTTCTAGAACCTTCCATAGAACCTTCCGCGACATTTTATTTCACATAAAATGACATCCTATATATGAATCTTATTCTCCGGACCATTCCGGAACTCCTCGTGATGTCCGGGATCTCATCCGGGACTCCGAACAAATATTCGAACTCCATTCCATAATTCAAGTGCTACCATTTCAACATCCAACTTTAAGTGTGTCACCCTACGGTTCGAGAACTATGCGGACATGGTTGAGTACTCACTCCGACCAATAACCAATAGCGGGATCTGGAGATCCATAATGGCTCCCACATATTCAACGATGACTTTAGTGATCGAATGAACCATACACATATATTACCAATTCCCTTTGTCTCGCGATATTTTACTTGTCCGAGGTTTGATCTTAGGTATCACTCTATACCTTGTTCAACCTCGTCTCTGAAGTACTCTTTACTCGTACCGTGGTATGTGGTCTCTTATGAACTCATTCATATGCTTGCAAGACATTAGACGACATTCCACCGAGAGGGCCAGAGTATATCTATCCGTCATCGGGATGGACAAATCCCTTTGTTGATCCATATGCCTCAACTCATACTTTCCGGATACTTAATCCCACCTTTATAGCCACCCATTTACGCGGTGGTGTTTGGTGTAATCAAAGTACCTTTCCGGTATAAGTGATTTACATGATCTCATGGTCATAAGGACTAGGTAACTATGTATCGAAAGCTTATAGCAAATAACTTAATGACGAGATCTTATGCTACGCTTAATTGGGTGTGTCCATTATATCATTCACACAATGACATAACCTTGTTATTAATAACATCCAATGTTCATGATTATGAAACTAATCATCTATTAATCAACAAGCTAGTTTAAGAGGCATACTAGGGACTTCTTGTTTGTCTACATATCACACATGTACTAATGTTTCGGTTAATACAATTCTAGCAAGATATATAAACATTTATCATAAACATAAAGATATAAATAATAACCACTTTATTATTGCCTCTAGGGCATATCTCCTTCACTTTCACTCTCCTTGATCATGGTGTATATCATCCTCCTCTCTTGACCCTTGAAAACTTCCTCCACACCAAACTTAAAGCAACTCATTAGAGGGTTAGTGCACAATTAAAATTCACATATTCAGAGGTGACACAATCATTCTTTATACTTCTGGACATTGCACAAAGCTACTGAAAGTCAATGGAATAAAGAAATCCATCAAGCATGACAAAACAGGCAATGCAAAATAAAAGGCAGAATCTGTCAAAACAGAACAGTTCGTAAAGACGAATTTCTAACAGCCACCAGACTTGCTCAAATGAAAAAACTTAAAACTAATGAGAAGGCAAGGTGTCATGATGAAAACTGCTGCGACGGTTTTGCTCTGCCACGACATGACCCGACGAAAGAGAAGCGTAATGATTTTGGAAATGTCATTTCCAAAACCAGGGGGGCATGTGTTATCACAGTGACAAGTCGAGGAGGGGCGCGATCAAGATGGACTTGAATTATATATTGAAGAATATACGTGAATCGGCCTTGTGTATCAAGTTTGGGCTAGTTTGCCCGTGTATCTGTAACATAGTAGGATACGTGTCGATTTAGTTAGAGTTGGGCCCGTGCCCGGTTGGGACTTTTCCCACGTTAGAGTCTACGGACTATAAATATGTATCTAGGGTTATGGAATAAACAACAACAAACGTTCAACCAACACAAATCAATCTCGGCGCATCGCCAACTCCTTCGTCTCGAGGGTTTCTCCCGTGCGACATGCTGCCTAGATCGCATCTTGCGATCTAGGCAGCACAAACTCCACGTTGTTCATGCGTTGCTCGTCCTGAAGCCTTTTGATGGCGAGCAACGTAGTTATCATAGATGTGTTAGGGTTAGCATAGTTCTTCGTATCATATGCTGTCGTAGTGCAACCCTTGCATGTCTAGCGCCCTTACACCTATCTTAGGTGTAGGGCGGCACCTGCTTGATCATTATTATAGTAGATTCGATCCGTTACGGTTGCTCCTTGATTCTCCAGGATTAGTTTAATATCTGCAATAGTTAGGCCTTATAAGGGGCTGGAGGATCCAGCGGCACGTAGGGTGTCGTTCGCAAGTCCTAGACAGGATGTTCCGAGGATCAACCTCGTGTTGGTTTTTAGGCCTTGTCTAGGATCGGCTTACGATCACCGTGCGTGGCCGCGAGCAATCTGAATAGGATGTTCCGATTATGCGGTGAAAACCCCAAACGTCGTAGATCTTATCGGTGTATCTTGATCAAGCGGGACCACCATATATTCGTGCACCTCGTACGAATCATGGGTGGATCGGCTCCATGAGCCGATTCACAGGATAACCTGAGAGCCGATCGAGGCTCGTATTTAATGTTTACGTGTATGCCATCTGAAACTAAGAGCATCCCCATCACCTTCCTGACGAGGTATAGGTCAGGTGGCACGCATACAGCATCAGCAGGACGTGTGACCGGAAAGCTTTGCGGGCCGTCGCTCGGAGACCCGGGGCCAACCGAAGCCCTAAGTTGTTCCGGCTCTACTGTGTTGCCTGTCGCTACCCGCCGGTGGGTTCCCGACGCGCAGTCTGGGAAGTTTGCGACGAAGGCTTTAAGTAGGCGAAGGAATTAGGAGGGGGGGCGCCGAGGGGCCACACCACCGGGCGGCGGCCGGGGCTGGACCGCGCCGCCTATGTGGCCACCTCGTCCAGCTCTCTCCTCGGACTTGGAAGCTTCGTGGAAAAATAGGGACCTGGGCGTTGAATTCTGAGAATATTTCCTTACTAGGATTTCTGAAAAAAAAAACAGAAAACAACAACTGGCTCTTCGGCATCTTGTTAATAGGTTAATCTTAGGAAAATGCATAATAATGACATATAATGTGTATAAAACATGTGAGTATCATCATAAAAGTAGCATGGAACATAAGAAATTATAGATACGTTTGAGACGTATCATCCATCGAGGCTAAGGGCTGTACCGGTAGCTATGTGGTTAATCTCTCTCCTATGTACTTCAATACAATGATCTCATGAGCTGCCTTATGAAGGATAACGTAGCATAGAAAACAAAAATTTTCCTATCGCGAACACGCAATCCAAGCCAAGATGCAATCTAGAAGACGGTAGCAACGAGGGGATGATCAAGACTAACCCTTGAAGAGATTCCAAAACCTATAAGAGTAGGCTCTTATTGCTGCGGTAGACGATCACTTGCCGCTTGCAAAAGCGTGATCTTGATCGATTCCGGCGCCACGAAGCAGGCGACACCTCCGTACTCGGTCACACGTTCGGTTGTTGATGAAGACGACGTCCACCTCCCCGTTCCAGCGGGCAGCGGAAGTAGTAGCTCCTCTTGAATCCGACAGCACGACGGCGTGGTGTCGGTGGTGGTGAAGAAATCGGCGGAGCTTCGCTAAGCGTGCGGGATGTGGTGGAGGAGAGGACCGCTAGGGTTTGGGGAGAGAGGGGTTGGGCGCCGGCCCTCTAAGGGGTGCGGCCAAGGCTGAGCCAAAGTGGCTGCCCCCTCCCTCTCCTCCTCATTATATAGGTGGAAGCACCAAGAGTTCTAGTCCAAGTCTTCGAATAAGACCCCAACACTAAAACCTCCCATATGTGGGAAAACCTACCCAAGGTGGGAATCCCACTTGAGGTGGGATTCCCCCTTTCCATGAGGGGGTTTGGCGGCCACCCTAGGGAGTCCACCATGGACTCCTCCCCTTTAGGGTTGGCTGGTCATGCAAGGTGGAGTCCCTCCGGGACTCTGCTTTCCATGGTGATTTCTTCCGGACTTTTCTAGAACCTTCTAGAACATTGCACCGGATCATTTCCAAACTTGGAATATGACTTCCTATATAATCTTATTCTCGGACCATTCCGGAACTCTCGTGATGTCGGGATCTTATCCGGAACTCCGAACAAATATTCGAACTCCATTCCATATTCAAGTTTCTACCATTTCAAAATCCAACTTTAAGTGTGTCACCCTACGGTTCGTGAACTATGCGGACATGGTTGAGTACTCACTCCGACCAATAACCAATAGCGGGATCTGGAGATCCATAATGGCTCCCACATATTCAACGATGACTTTAGTGATCGAATGAACCATTCTCATACGATACCAATTCCCTTTGTCTCGCGATTTTGCTTGTCCGAGGTTTGATCTTCGGTATCACTCTATACCTTGTTCAACCTCGTCTCACAAGTACTCTTTACTCGTACCGTGGTATGTGGTCTCTTATGAACTTATTCATATGCTGCAAGACATTAGACGACATTCCACCGAGGGCCAGAGTATATCTATCCGTCATCGGGATGGACAAATCCCCTTTGTTGATCCATATGCCTCAACTCATACTTTCGATACTTAATCCCACCTTTATAGCCACCCATTTACGCGGTGGTGTTTGGTGTAATCAAAGTACCTTTCCGGTATAAGTGATTTACATGATCTCATGGTCATAAGGACTAGGTAACTATGTATCGAAAGCTTATAGCAAATAACTTAATGACGAGATCTTATGCTACGCTTAATTGGGTGTGTCCATTACATCATTCATACAATGACATAACCTTGTTATTAATAACATCCAATGTTCATGATTATGAAACTAATCATCCATTAATCAACAAGCTAGTTTAAGAGGCATACTAGGGACTTCTTGTTTGTCTACATATCACACATGTACCAATGTTTAGGTTAATACAATTATAGCATGGTATGTAAACATTATCATAAACACAAAGATATATAATAACCATTTATTATTGCCTCTTGGGCATATCTCCAACATCTCCCACTTGCACTAGAGTCAATAATGTAGTTTACATATGTAAAGATATAACACCTTGGCCTTCCGGTGCTTTATCATGTTTTGCTCACGGGAGAGGTTTTAGTCAACGGTTCTGACATGCTCAGAAACGTATGTATTTGCAATTCATATGCGTCTCAACGCATCACTCATTTCAAATGAGTCGGCATATGCTTAGTCTCTGGTGGAACCTTAATTCCGCGTTCTGAAATATGTCACTAATATTGTCACACACAATATAGCTTCAAAGTTCTGACTTTGTCGGAACTACACCAAGTTCTCAAAGAACCTCGACTTAATATCCTTTGTCATTGTCAAAACAATGACATATTCTGCCATATTAGAATCCATCACAATATTTAGAACTCTTCTAAATCTAGCATAGACAACTTCTAGCTTATTGTGCTACCTTTTAAACAACACTTAGTCTAATTTGAGATTTGAATTTATATTTTATATGTGACAAAACCAATATCGGTGTAACACCTTACAGCGATTTGTTTATCATTTCTTCATACAAAAATATATATATATCCTTAGTTCTTCTAAAGTACTCAAGGATATTCTTCTATCGTTCAATGATCATCATATGAATCATTCTGGTATATACTCATAACACTTTATAGCACATGATATCTGATTGTGTACATGTTATTCGTGATCTATAATCACTCATGTGTTTTACTTATTGAGTGTCAGATACACTCAAGTTTTGTTAAACCTTCACATGACAAGAACATTTTCTCTATATTGAACTACTTCAATATCCATCATATGTACTTTGACTTAAACTTATTTATGTGTTTCAATCTATCTTCATAGATCTTGACACTAAATTTGTTTCAGTCATATCCTTTCATTGAAGTTAATTCTCAATGAAACCTTTTAATCAAGTATATAATTACATCATTTATAACTAACTATATGTCACCTACATAAAGTATTATAAATGTGTCTTAACGCTCCCACTTAATTTCTTGCAAATGCAAGCCTCTTCATCGTCTCTGATGAAATCAAAACTCTTTGACTATTTCATCCGGTGAAGATTCTAACTCCGTGATACTTCTCCAATTGAAGTTCGTATACCTATCTAGTATTCCACGGACCAGCAAAACTCTTGGTTGTATCTTGTATACACCTTTAATACACATTCTGTTAAGTAGTGTATTTTGCCATCCTACTAGCATATCTCATAAAAGAAATATGTAGTGATTACTAGAATAATCCACATAGACTATAAGCATTTCTACGGAAGATCTAATCTTATCGTAGTCAACTCTTTGAACTTTGTCGTAAACAATTTTTCGACAAGTCGAGCTTCTTTAAGGATATTCCATCCAAGTCCATCAATTTTATAGATCCATTTACTTTCAAAAGTATTTATCTATCTTGGATTTCATGGCATATAGCCATTTTAACGGAGTCGGGGCCCATCATAACTTCTTTGTTTGTAGTTGGTTTATCATTGTTCAAAATCAATCCTTTGTTCACAAATCATTTATTTGATCACAAAGTAAACCATACCTACAAGGTTCAATATGTATTTCGATCTCCATGGCTAAAACATTTTGTAGTCATAGGAGCCATGATCGTTATGGCGCTTAGAAACCAATTCGATGCTACTCTGATCATTATGCTCAGGTTCATAAACCTTATCAAATTATATTGTCTTCCACCCAAATACTTCACTAGAAACAATTTCTCGGAAATAAGAAACATTGACAAACACTTTTGTCTTTGTCTTGTGGGAAGAATTCCCAATTAAATCTCTGGGATAACCAACAAAGACATTCATCCGATTTTGGTTGTAAACTCTTAGACCAAATTTTAAAGAAAAGACTATTAGGGTTTATACCCATACCATAACTTGTATGGTGTCATTTCAACGGATCATGATGATGCTCTATTTAGTGTAAAAGCGGTAGTCACTAAAGCATAATCCACAAAAATATAATGGCGTCATAATATTTTATCTCATCATTAATCCAACAAGGTTTGGATACATATCTCGGATACTATATCATCATTATGATACTCCAAGAAATGTGAGTTGTAGAACAATTTCATAACTCTCTTAGATGTTCGCTAAAACTCGTAATTCAAATATTTCCACCATGATCCAATCATAGATATTTGACTTTTCTATTACGATGATTTCCACTTCATGCTGAAATTTATTTGAATCCATTCAAATGTTTCAAACTTCTTCCTTATTGAATATATCCACATATATATACTCAATTCATTGTTGAAAGTTTTCATGAAGTAGAAGAATCCCGCACACAACTATGCCCAGTGAACCACATACATCTTAATGTATTTTTTCACTAAGTTAGTTGCCAGTTCAACTCTTGGCCTATGAACGGTATTTTAATCATTCTCTTTAGAAAAGATTTGCAAGCGTCAAATGATTCAAAAATCAAGTGACTCCAAAAATCCATTTGCATGGGTTCCTTCATGCGTTCCTTTCTAACATGACCTAAATGGCGGTTCCACAAATAAGTGGAATTCAAATCATTTGCCTTATGGCATTTTAGCGTCAGTGTTATGTATGTGTGTTTCACCATTTATAATAACTTATCCATCATACATGGAGTAATGTCATAATTTGAACAACTCATTGTTTTCATTTGACCAGAGCAAAATAACAATTATTAAGTTCTTTATTATAAATTCTAAGGGCTAGATAGAATGCCAACGATGAACATAATAACACTTTATTTTGTTCCAGACGTGCATACCTATCATATTCCTTGTCAGCTCTTAGGCCATTGTATTCTTGTATTGCGTTGTTTTGTATGACACTTCATACCAATGGTACAAATACCAAGAATTTTATTGTGTGACCAAACGAGGAATACATCCATAACATGTATATCATTTATATACACCTGAGCTAGACTTTCTAGTCTTTTCTTTCTTTCTTTCTGCCAATAATCTTTTGTAGTTTCTCTTTTAGCTTTCCTCATTATTCAGAAAAACACTTCAACATCAATAACTTCTAGGTTTGTTGATCAAATACCAATAACCTTGAGGTTCTTTGAAGTTGATCATCATATGACAAGTGTGTTCGGATTTCACTATTAGTAACCTTTTAATATGATGAACAATTTCACTCATAATTTTATCCATCATATCATGCGACTTTTCGAGACCATGTCTGTACATGCTAGGCTCGTAAAGTTTAACCTTGATATTCGCATGTGCAAATCTGGCTTGCACCCGTTGTAAGCACACGTAGAATCTATAACACCCGATCATCACGTGATGCTTCGACGAGTCTTAGCAACGGTGCATACTAAGGACAACCACTTCATGGATATGCGAATATTGTTAGTGCCCCAATAGTTGGAGGATTGGGACGCCTTGCGTCTTCAACCTTCGTACATTCCCATAAAACTTATGAGTTTATGTAGTCTTACCAAACTTTATTCTATCATCTTGCAATAAGGTCTTAGATATCACATATATCTCATACCTTGATTATTTCTGAAAACTAAATTTTCAAACAGATTTGAACTTCAAGTTTCACGGAGACAAGATAACTTTAGGTACTAATTGAAACCATAGCTCTTTGAATCAACAATGTGAGGTTTACTAAAAGTTTGCAATAGGACTTAATCAATTCTTGATTCTTTAACAATACGGTACCAATCCGTAAAGTTTCTTATCAGATTTTAACAGTATTTCTATCTCAATAACAAGACTAGCGCATGGTAGAAAACGGATGCCAATACTACAAAATTAATTCAAAATACTACTCAGACTATGTTTATGATAATTAGTTCATGTTTTAATCTAATTACTAATGAACTCCCACTTAATACAACATCCCTCATAGTTGTTAAGTGGTACACGATCCAAATTCACTACACCAAAACCGATCATCACGTGAGATGATGTAGCTTCAATGGTGAACATCAACATGTTGATCATATCATCCATATGACTCGTGTTCAACCTTTCGGTTTCCGTTGTCCGAGGCCATGTCTGTACATGCTAGGCTCGTCAAGCAAACCAAGTATTCGGCGTGTGCAACATGGCACCGTTGTATGTGATCGTTGAATCTATCACATCCGATCATCACGAGATGCTTCGAAACGACGAACTGTTACAACGGTGCATACGAGGGGAGAACACTTTATTATCTTGATATTAATGAGGGATCATCTTATAATGCCATCGCGATCTAAGCAAAATAAGATGCATAAAAGGATTAACATCACATGCAGTTCATATGTGATATGATATGGCCCTTTGTCTTTGCCTTTGATCTTCATCTCCAAAGCACGGACATGATCTCCATCATCTTTGGGCATGATCTCCATCATCGTCGGCGTAGCGTCAAGGTTCATGGCGCCGGCTTCATGGTTGTTCACCTCATGTAGCAACTATTACAACTACTTTGAAATACTACTCAACATGAAAATTAAAGACAACCATAAGGCTCTTGCCGGTTGCCACAATACAATAATGATCATCTCATACATATTCATCATCACATTATGGCCATATCACATCACCAAACCCTGCAAAAACAAGTTAGACGTCTCTAATTTGGTTTGCATATTTTACGTGGTTTAGGGTTTTCGAGAGAGATCTAATCTACCTACGAACATGAACCACAACGTTGATACTAATGTTTTCAATAGAAGAGTAAATTGAATCTTCACTATAGTAGGAGAGACAGACACCCGCAAAGCCTCTTATGCAATACAAGTTGCATGTCGAACGAGGAACAAGTCTCATGAACGCGGTCATGTAAAGTTAGTCCGAGCCGCTTCATCCCACTATGCCACAAAGATGCAAAGTACTCAAACTAAAGATAACAAGAGCATCAACGCCCACAAACCATTGTGTTCGTACTCCACCATCTATGCATAGACACGGCGCGATAACTGAAGGATAACGTAGCATAGAAAACAAAAATTTTCCTATCGCGAACACGCAATCCAAGCCAAGATGCAATCTAGAAGACGGTAGCAACGAGGGGATGATCAAGACTAACCCTTGAAGAGATTCCAAAACCTATAAGAGTAGGCTCTTATTGCTGCGGTAGACGATCACTTGCCGCTTGCAAAAGCGCGTGAAGATCTTGATCACGATCGGTTCCGGCGCCACGAACGGGCAGCACCTCCGTACTCGGTCACACGTTCGGTTGTTGATGAAGACGCGTCCACCTCCCCGTTCCAGCGGGCAGCGGAAGTAGTAGCTCCTCTTGAATCCGACAGCACGACGGCGTGGTGTCGGTGGTGTGAGAAATCCGGCGGAGCTTCGCTTAAGCGTGCGGGATGTGGTGGAGGAGAGACCGCTAGGGTTTGGGAGAGAGGGGGTTGGGCGCCGGCCCTCTAAGGGGTGCGGCCAAGGCTGAGCAAAGGTGGCTGCCCCCTCCCTCCTCCTCATTATATAGGTGGAAGCACCAAGAGTTCTAGTCCAAGTCTTCGAATAAGACCCCAACACTAAAACCTCCCATATGTGGGAAAACCTACCCAAGGTGGGAATCCCACTTGAGGTGGGATTCCCCCTTTCCATGAGGGGGTTTGGCCGGCCACCCTAGGGGAGTCCACCATGGACTCCTCCCCTTTAGGGTTGGCTGGTCATGCAAGGTGGAGTCCCTTCGGGACTCTACTTTCCATGGTGATTTCTTCCGGACTTTTCTAGAACCTTCTAGAACCTGCCATAAATGCACGATCATTTCCAAACTTGGAATATGACTTCCTATATATGAATCTTATTCTCCGGACCATTCCGGAACTCCTCGTGATGTCCGGGATCTTATCCGGAACTCCGAACAAATATTCGAACTCCATTCCATATTCAAGTTTCTACCATTTCAAAATCCAACTTTAAGTGTGTCACCCTACGGTTAAGTGAACTATGCGGACATGGTTGAGTACTCACTCCGACCAATAACCAATAGCGGGATCTGGAGATCCATAATGGCTCCACATATTCAACGATGACTTTAGTGATCGAATGAACCATTCTCATACGATACCAATTCCCTTTGTCTCGCGATATTTTACTTGTCCGAGGTTTGATCTTCGGTATCACTCTATACCTTGTTCAACCTCGTCTCCTGACAAGTACTCTTTACTCGTACCGTGGTATGTGGTCTCTTATGAACTTATTCATATGCTTGCAAGACATTAGACGACATTCCACCGAGAGGGCCCAGAGTATATCTATCCATCGGGATGGACAAATCCCACTGTTGATCCATATGCCTCAACTCATACTTTAGGATACTTAATCCCACCTTTATAGCCACCCATTTACGCAGTGGTGTTTGGTGTAATCAAAGTACCTTTCCGGTATAAGTGATTTACATGATCTCATGGTCATAAGGACTAGGTAACTATGTATCGAAAGCTTATAGCAAATAACTTAATGACGAGATCTTATGCTACGCTTAATTGGGTGTGTCCATTACATCATTCATACAATGACATAACCTTGTTATTAATAACATCCAATGTTCATGATTATGAAACTAATCATCCATTAATCAACAAGCTAGTTTAAGAGGCATACTAGGGACTTCTTGTTTGTCTACATATCACACATGTACCAATGTTTCGGTTAATACAATTATAGCATGGTATGTAAACATTATCATAAACACAAAGATATATAATAACCATTTATTATTGCCTCTTGGGCATATCTCCAACACCTTACATAATTGCCATCCATATGATGATGATTGTAATCTAGATGTCGTTATGCTAGTCAAGTGAATTTTACTTATGTGATCTCCGGAGACTCCTTGTCCCACGTGTGTAAAGGTGACAGTGTGTGCACCGTGTGGGTCTCTTAGGCTATATTTCACAGAATACTTATTCACTTTTATGGATAGCATAGTGAAGTGCTTATTTATATCCCTTTATGATTGCAATATGTTTTGTATCACTATTCATCTATGTGCTACTCTAGTGATGTTATTAAAGTACTCTATTCCTCCTTCATGATGTAATGGTGACAGTGTGTGCATCATGTAGTACTTGGCGTAGTTTATGATTATGATCTCTTGTAGATTATGAAGTTAACTATTACTATGATGGTATTAATGTGATCTATTCCTCCTCTCATAGTATGAAGGTGACAGTGTGCATGCTATGTTAGTACTTGGTATAATTACAATGATCTATCATGCACTCTAAGGTTAATTAAATATGAATATCGAATGTTGTGGAGCTTGTTAACTCCGGCATTGAGGGTTCGTGTAACCCTACACAATTAGTGGTGTTCATTATCCAACAAGAGAGTGTAGAGTGGTTTTATTATGTGATCAATGTTGAGAGTGTCCACTAGTGAAAGTATAATCCCTAGGCCTTGTTCCCAAATACGCAATCTTTTATTTCTGTTTTTTGCATGTTTACTTACTACACGCCAAGCTATTTTCTGCCGTTGCTACCACTCATATTCATTCATACCACTTGTATTTTACTATCTCTTCGCGAACTAGTGCACCTATACATCGACAAGTGTATTAGGTGTGTTGGGAACAAAGAGACTTCTTGTATCGTGGTTGCAGGGTTGCTTGAGAGGGATATCTTTGACCTCTTCCTCCCTGAGTTCGATAAACCTTGGGTGATCCACTTAAGGGAAACTTGCTGCTGTTCTACAGACCTCTGCTCTTGGAGGCCCAACACTGTCTACAGGAAAAGAAGTGTGAGTAGATATCAAGCACATTTACGAGCGCCGTTGAGGAAAGGTAAAGGCATTCCTCCGGTCCCAGGTAACCAAATACTTTTCTGGTACCGTTGTGATTGCTCGAAGCTATTTCCTTTAGATCCTCCAATTGCATCTTTTTGTTTCTTGTTTACACTAGTTAGGCATAATGGAAAACAACAAAAAAAATTAGAGATCTTTATGAACTTTATCTTGAGCTAGGACATGAGGTGTTTGAAGAGAAAATTAAAAAACCTATGGAGCTTTATATGCATGCTAATGGCAATGTTATTAGTATGAATGCTTTGAACACCATTGTTGCTAATGCTATGGAAAATTCTAAGCTTGGGGAAGCTGGTTTTGATGAGCATGATATTTTTAGTCCCCCAAGCATTGAGGAGGAAATTTACTTTGACGATACTTTGCCTCCAATTTATGATGATTATAATGATAGTAGCCTTTTGGTGCCACCTACTATGGAGGATAAATTTGATTATGATTACAATATGCCTCCTAAATTTGATGATAGCTACTTTATTGAATTTGCTCCCACTATTACTAATAGATTATGCTTATGTGGAGAGTAATGATACTTTTATGCATGAGACTCATGATAAGAATGCTTTAAGTGATAGTTATTGATGAGGGGAGGATATCTATCACTCCATCTATTACACCACCTCCATATACTGTGAAGTTTGGATCATTGTGTGTCGAAGTGCCTCCTAAAGATGAGGTGAAACCCAACTTTCGGACACCGCCAACGAAGCTTCGTTTTGGCCATGGAGTCGCGACCAGAAATACTTAGGTGTTCTATTTTTATTTCTGCGTGTCATGTTTTATTTTTCAGTTCATGTTTATTTTCGCGAGTTGGTATTTGGGCCTGTCCAAATAGACTTTTAGTTCAGCCATTTGGGCTTTAGTTGTGGCGTGGGGCATGTCCCACCCTAGTTACGTTGGAGTCACCCTATAAAGGGTTTTGGCAGCCGCCATATGTATCTTAGACTTGTTATTTTCGAGATAAAAGAGACACCAGAAAAGTCCCAATGTTTGGGGGCGCATATCGTCGTGTTTGCTTGCAGATCTTGAAGGTCTGATGTGTTGCTATGCGTGGGAGTTGATTCTGATCAGTTCCAACGTTTGAAGTTTTCGGATTTTGCGATTGATCTTCGATTGATCGAATTATCTAGCTGCTGGTTATTTTGGTTCGCCGTGAAAGATTGGGCCAAAACCCCTTTGGATCACGTTGATCCTTATCATCTTGGTATCAGATTCGTCGGGTTTCTCACGGCGATTTTACTTCTGAGAGTTTATCTGTTCGGGAAGTTGCTCCTGGAGGCAAGCTGCCCAAATACTGGTTCTGTGCTTGTTAGTTCTGCTGGAGGCGTTGGAGTTTTTGTTACATCTGAAGCTCCGCCGTCGTGTTGTTTCTGTGTGAAGATCGGATCTGCTTTTCCTTTTCTCCAGATTATTTGGTTTCCACGATCGGAAGGAAACGGAATAGGACTTGGATTCCGCGTGTGGTGTCCATGCTAGAATAAACATAGAAGCAAAGAGGAACTCAAGATCGCATTGGACTCTTTTACGTGAGTACCTTTCCGTTTCAGTTTAGCTTCATTGGTACTACGTATTTTATTTAGCCAAGTCCTGCCGCGGGATCAGACGTTGGCTGCTCCTTTACGCGGGGCTGTCGCTACTTCTATCAGAACGCCGGCTTTGTCCGTCTTCTGCCGTGCAGCCGGATCTGCTGTCGCGCCAAATTTTCTGACCTGAACACGATGGTGAACTCTACTGAGGGAGATACTTCCGTAGCTCAAGGAGAGAAGAAAGCTGAACTTGTATTGCCTGTTTTTGCTGAAGATTTGGCTTCTAATGTTCGGGCTGGTTTTGATAGCACGTGTGAACTTATTCTTCAGAGTCATGCCGCGCTGACTCACAGATTACACAGCTAGCTACCCGGATTGATGCACTGGGCGATGCTCCTGCCCATGCACCCGTGCAGCCCCCTCCTGCTGCACCACTTCGCGACGTGGTACAACGCCGCCCTGCTGACAATCATGATCGTCGCCTACTGGCACCCGCTGATGATGGAGACCTCCAGGATGATGCTCATTATATACAACGACCGTTTGCTGCTCGGCCGGCTGGTGCTCTTCGTGAACAGCTGCCTGATCGTGATCGTTTTGGTCATGCTGCTCGTGTTCCACTTGATGATGGTGGTCTTGGGCGTATCAAATTATCCATACCTCCGTTTTCTGGTGACCGTGGACCTGAGGATTATTTGGAGTGGGAGATGCGTATGGATCAGATTTTTTCTTCCTACCATTACACCGAGGAGAGGCGACTCCAACTCGCTGCAGTTGAGTTCACCGGTTATGTGTTGATTTGGTGGAATCAAATTCTGCGTATGCGTACTCGCCCAACATCATGGAGAGGTATGAAAGAGCTTATGCGACATCGCTTTGTTCCTGAACACTATAAGAGAGACATGCACAATAAACTGCAGCAGCTCGCTCAAGGTACTAAATCTGTGGATGAGTATTATAAAGAGATGGAGTTGCTGATGATACGTACTGGAACGAGAGAGGATGTAGAGGCCACAATGTCCCGGTTCTTGAATGGACTGAATTTTGAGGTGCGTGATCGTGTGGAGATGGTTTACTATAATGATCTTCAGGATCTCGTGCACCAAGCTGAGCGTGCGGAGCAACAAATCAAACGTCGCCAAGCTGCAGCCCCTGCAAATTCATGGCGCCGTTCCCATACCGAGGCTGCTGGTTCTAGTGTTCAGCCGGCACCTTCTACACGCTCCAATCATGTTTCTCAAAGTGACCCGCCGAAATCCGGAATATCCAAAGCTGCATCTACTACACAGTCCACCGCAAATATTCAATGTTTTACTTGTGGAGGCCGAGGACACATGAGGCGTGAGTGCCCTAATGCAAAACGGGTGATGCTCACACAAGATGGCTATATTTCTGCTAGTGACGATGAGCAGATTGATCCATCTAGTGAGGAGTCTGAGGAACATAACAACTTTGATGTATATCCTGGTGATGTTGCCCCTAATTGCACTAACTTGATGGTGCAGCGTGTTATGGCAGATCGCATAGAAGGACAAGGGCAGCGCTGGAATATATTTCAGACCCAATGTACAGTCAAGAACACCGCTTGCAAGCTAATTATTGATGGTGGCAGCTACACCAATATTGTTAGCAAGCGTTTGGTGGACTCTCTTTCATTGCCTACATGGAAGCACCCGCAGCCACATTGTGTTGAGTGGTTGTATAATTCAGGGAAGCTGAAAGTTACACATAAGGTGCGCCTAAAATTTTCAGTAGGTAATTATGAGGACACGGTAATCTGCGATGTTTTGCCTATGGATGCATGTCATGTGCTGCTAGGACGACCATGGCAATTTGATAAGCGTTCCACTCATGAAGGAAGATCCAATGTTTATTCCTTGTGGCATAAAGGGAAGCGTCATGTGTTGCACCCTATGTTTGACAAGGATATCAAAGTGGATACATTTGCTGTGAAGATGAAGGTCCAAGACACTAAGCCGAAACCGAGGACGGTTTCCTCTAAAGTTGGGGGGGATGATGAGGGGAGGATATCTATCACTCCATCTATTACACCACCTCCATATACTGTGAAGTTTGGATCATTGTGTGTCGAAGTGCCTCCTAAAGATGAGGTGAAACCCAACTTTCGGACACCGCCAACGAAGCTTCGTTTTGGCCATGGAGTCGCGACCAGAAATACTTAGGTGTTCTATTTTTATTTCTGCGTGTCATGTTTTATTTTTCAGTTCATGTTTATTTTCGCGAGTTGGTATTTGGGCCTGTCCAAATAGACTTTTAGTTCAGCCATTTGGGCTTTAGTTGTGGCGTGGGGCATGTCCCACCCTAGTTACGTTGGAGTCACCCTATAAAGGGTTTTGGCAGCCGCCATATGTATCTTAGACTTGTTATTTTCGAGATAAAAGAGACACCAGAAAAGTCCCAATGTTTGGGGGCGCATATCGTCGTGTTTGCTTGCAGATCTTGAAGGTCTGATGTGTTGCTATGCGTGGGAGTTGATTCTGATCAGTTCCAACGTTTGAAGTTTTCGGATTTTGCGATTGATCTTCGATTGATCGAATTATCTAGCTGCTGGTTATTTTGGTTCGCCGTGAAAGATTGGGCCAAAACCCCTTTGGATCACGTTGATCCTTATCAGTTATATTGTTGAGTTTGTTCATGATGTTACTGAAAGTTATTATGAGAGAGGAAAATATGGTTGTAGAAATTTTCATGTTACTAAAACGCCTCTCTATATGCTGAAAATCTTGAAGCTACACTTGTTTTATCTTTCTATGCTTGTTGCATTATGCTTCATGAATTTGTTTATTTACAAGATCCCTTTTCATAGGAAGTGGGTTAGACTTAAAAGTGTTTCATATTTACTTTTGATGCCCTCTTTTGCTTCAACTCTTATTTCTTGCGAGTGCATCATTAAAACTGCTGAGCCCATCTTAATGGCTATAAAGAAAGAACTTCTTGGGAGATAACCCATGTGTTTATTTTACTACAGTACTTTGTTTTATATTTGAGTCTTGGAAGTTGTTACTACTGTAGCAACCTCTCCTTATCTTAGTTTTATTGCATTGTTGTGCCAAGTGAAGTCTCTAATAGAAGGTTGATACTAGATTTGGATTTCTGCGCAGAAACAGATTTCTTGCTGTCACGACTTTGGGCAGTGTTCTCTGTAGGTAACTCATAAAAATCTGCCAATTTACGTGAGTGATCCTCAGATATGTACGCAACTTTCATTCAATTTGAGCATTTTCATCTGAGCAAGTCTGGTGCCTCTAAAAAATTCGTCTTTACAGACTGTTCTGTTTTGACAGATTCTGCCTTTTATTTCACATTGCCTCTTTTACTGTGTTGGATGGATTTCTTTGTTCCATTAACTTCCAGTAGCTTTGTGCAATGTCCAGAAGTGTTAAGAATGATTGTGTCACCTCTGAACATGTGAATTTTTAATTATGCACTAACCCTCTAATGGTTTGTTGTTTCGAGTTTGGTGTGGAGGAAGTTTTCAAGGGTCAAGAGGAGGATGATACAATATGATCAAGGAGAGTGAAAGCTCTAAGCTTGGGGATGCCCCCATGGTTCATCCCTGCATATTTCAAGAAGACTCAAGCATCTAAGCTTGGGGATGCCCAAGGCATCCCCTTCTTCATCGACAACATTATCAGGTTCCTCTAGTGAAATTATATTTTTATTCCGTCACATCTTATGCGCTTTACTTGGAGTGTCTGTTTGTTTTTGTTTTTGTTTTGTTTGAATAAAGTTGGATCCTAGCATCCTTGTGTGGGAGAGAGACACGCTCCGCTGGTTCATATGAACACATGTGTTCTTAGCTTTACTTTTAATGTTCATGGCGAAGGTTGAACTGCTTCGTTCATTGTTATATGGTTGGAAACGGGAAATGCTACATGTAGTAATTGGTATAATGTCTTGAACAATGTGATACTTGGCAATTGTTGTGCTCATATAGATCATGTTTAAGCTCTTGCATCATATACTTTGCACCTATTAATGAAGAAATACATAGAGCTCGCTAAAATCTGGTTTGCATGTTTGGTTTCTCTAAGTCTGGATATTTTCTGGTGAGAGTTTGAACAACAAGGAAGACGGTATAGAGTCTTATAATGCTTTCAATATGTCTTTTATGTGAGTTTTGTTTTACCGGTTCATACTTGAGTTTGCTTTAAACAACCTTGCTAGCCTAAACCTTGTATCGAGAGGGAATACTTCTCATGCATCCAAAATCCTTGAGCCAAACACTATGCCACTTGTGTTCACCATACCTACCTACTACATGGTATTTCTCCGCCATTCAAAGTAAATTGCTTGAGTGCTACCTTTAAAATTTCCATTCTTTATCTTTGCAATATATAGCTCATGGGACAAATAGCTTAAAAACTATCGTGGTATTGAATATGTACTTATGTGTCTTATTTCTTATAAGTTGCTTGTTGTGCGATAACCATGTTTCTGTGCATTGAGTCAGTTTACCTACTTCCTCCTATCTTAGAAGCAAACACTTGTGTTAACTGTGCATTGATTCTTACATGTTTACCTATTGCATTCATTATATTACTTTGCATTGACAACTATCCATGAGATATACATGTTACAAGTTGAAAGCAACCGCTGAAACTTAATCTTCCTTTGTGTTGCTTCAATGCCTTTATTTAGAATCTATTGCTTTATGAGTTAACTCTTATGCAAGACTTATTGATGCTTGTCTTGAAAGTACTATTCATGAAAAGTCTTTGCTATATGATTCAGTTGTTTAACCATTGTCTTTACCATTGCTTTGAATCACTTCATTCATGCTTTACAATAGTATGATCAAGATTATGTTGGTAGCATGTCACTTCAGAAATTATCTTTGTTATCGTTTACCTACTCGGGACGAGTAGGAACTAAGCTTGGGGATGCTGATACGTCTCCGACGTATCGATAATTTCTTATGTTCCATGCTTGTTTTATGACAATACCTACATGTTTTATTCACACTTTATATCGTTTTTATGCATTTCTGGAACTAACCTATTGACGAGATGCCGCAGTGCCAGTTCTGTTTTCTGCTGTTTTTGGTTTCAGAAATCCTAAGAAATATTCTCGGAATTGGACGAAATCACGCCCGGTTACCTATTTTTCCCGGAAGTTTCCAGAGCACCGAAGGAGGGCCGGGGGGCCCCACCCCACAAGGCGACGCGGCCAGGGGTGGGTGCGCCACCCTATGGTGTGGCCCCACCAGGCACTACTAGAAAAAGGCCTAGCCGTAAGACAGACTTCAGTGGCGCACCATGAAAGCCATGCGCCACTACTACTTAGCAGTGGCGCACCACAAAATGGTGGGCCACTGTTACAAATGTAGTAGTGGCGCACCTTGTTTGTGGTGCGCCATTACTAATTCCTGGCAGGAGGCCAGCTCCTACCCCAACCTAATAGTGGCGCACGTCGGGGTGGTGCGCCACTGCTACTTCCCTTACCTATGGCGCACGGCATAGTGGTGCGCCACTGCTAGGAGGTGGCCAGGGCACCTTTAGAGATGAGGGCCTTAGCAATGGCGCACTGCCGCGGTGCGCCACTACTAGCTATGGCGCACCACCATTATGGTCTGCTAAGATAGGCGGGCGTGTGGTGCGGGTACCAGGTGAGCGGTGGCGCACCACGAAGCGATGCGCCATTGCTATGTGTCTAGCAGTGGCGCACGACTAGGTGGTGCGCCACTGCTAACCTGGGACTTTCCTGCTTTTCACCCTCCACTCACATGTGCCACCCACTTTCCCCAAACACTCTTCCACCACCACCTCCCACCAAATCTGGATCTGGTCGTGTTGCTCCTCCTCCCCACCTCATTTTGACCTCTTCATTCACCCAAATTAAGTGGTAAACTTAATTTTCTTCGTAGGTAAGTAAGGGTGAAACTTTCTATAGCTCAATACCTACTCAATCTCAACTTTTTTCCTCATCCAACACTCTCGGTCTCGCCGTATCGGTAACTTTGTTGGTTTTATGCTTTGTGTGTGACCGGTTACGATCGTCTTGCACACGTGTGTGTGCATATATGTTATGCGAAAGCTCCGCATGCATGTGTTGTGCATGCATGCGCGCGATCGAAGTGCATATGTGTGTGTTGTATGCGAAGCCTCCACATGCATGTGTTGTATATGCGAAGCCTCCACATGCATGTGTTGCATGTTTTTGTTTGCAGGGATTAGAAATGCGATGGAGTTGCCAATATTTTGCCGAAACGTTGATTCATTTCCATTTCGGTGAATAATGGGCATACTACGCATATACATATGTCCTATTTTAGGGAAGGTCATGCCAAAATTTTCTTTTGGTATACTAAGATATCCATTTTCTCTATACCCGCAGGCGACCATGGTCCGCATGATGAGCGAAGGCGTTGTGGCTAGGTTTTTGAAAGCCGCGACGGCCGAGATGATTAAAAATAACCAAAAGGAGATAAGATGTCCGTGTCGAAGATGCAAGCTGACGAGCCTTATGAACCCTAAAGCCGATATGGTGCGGGACCACCTTCTCATGCGTGGTTTCATGGATGGCTATCGGTGGGAAGGCGACGAAGATGATTATGAATTTGTCCATGGGATTTCAACAAGAAATAAGGAAGGAGGTGAGCACCATGTAGAAGATCCCGGACATGATCAGGATGTAGAAGATCCCGAACATGATCAGGATGTAGAAGATCCCGGACATGATCACAATGTAGGAGATCCTGGACCTGATGATGAGGAAGATCAAGATGGAGGTCATCATGACGATCATGAAGATGAAGACGATGGACCATCGTCGATGGACTGGGTGCAGGACCCTTATCTTCAAGAGCTGCTTCTCAAGCAGACGAGTAACGCAAGAGCTGCCGCCCGAGAGAAAGCCAAGATGGATCAACTGGAGGTAGACGCGGTTACTCCATTGTATGAAGGATGCAGGCCGGAGGATACCCGCCTGAAAGTAACGCTCATGGCTCTGGAGATGAAGGTAAAGCACAAAATGACGGACACATCCTTCAACGACAACATGTCATTCTGGCACGAACGTCTTCCCAAAGGTAACACGTGTCCGACTAGTATCGAGGAGGCCAAGAAAATCGTGTGTCCTCTGGATTTACCGCATGTGAAATACCATGTGTGCTTGAACGATTGCATCATTTATCGGAACGAGCACGCGGAGTCTACCATATGTCCGGTGTGCGGCGTCAGTCGGTACAAGAAGGGGAAGAAAGCTCCTCGGAAGGTGGTGTGGTACTTTCCGATCACTCCTCGTCTGCAGCGGTATTTCGCGGATCCTAAGCAAGCAAAGCTAATGCGCTGGCACGCGGAGATGAGGAAGGGAGAAGATGACGCAGATGATCCGAAGAAAAAGAAAAAGGACAGGATGTTGAGACACCCTTCGGATGCTAGCCAGTGGAATGCGTTGAACCTCGAGTACCCAGAATTTGGGGACGATCCTAGGAACATAAGGCTGGGCGCGAGCACCGATGGAGTCAATCCGTTTGGCAGCCGAGCAGCACGCATAGCACCTGGCCCGTGTTTGTGTGGATGTACAACCTCCCCCCTGGTTGTGCATGAAGAGGAAGTACATTCAAATGAGTATGCTAATTGAAGGGCCGAAACAACCAGGGAACGACATCAATCTGTATATGGGGCTTCTGAAAGAGGAGCTAGCCACGCTATGGGACACGCCTGCCAATACGTGGGACGCCGCCGCGGAAGAATATTTCCCTATGAGAGCCGCACTGCTCACGACGGTGCACGACTTTCTCGATTACGGATATGTCGCGGGGCAGGTGGTCCACGGATTCAATGCATGCGTCAGGTGCATGGACGACACAACGTACCGCCAGCTAGATAGAGATCCCGGGTCCTCGAAAACGGTGTTCATGGGACATCGGAGGTGGCTTCGCGAGGACGACCCATGGAGGAAACGCAAGGATCTGTTCGATGGTCAAGACGAACCACGAAGACGGCCACGTACGAGAAGCGGCGAGCAAATAGACGAGCTATTGAAAAATTGGAAAGAGTGCCCACCGCCGGGAAAGAAGCGAAAGGCGCCGGAGCCGCTGCTTAAGGTATGGAAGACGAGGTCTGTTTTCTAGGACTTGCCGTACTGGAAGATCCTCCGTGTGCCTCACAGCCTTGATGTCATGCACATCACGAAGAACGTGTGCGAGAGTCTGCTTGGTACCCTCCTCAACATGCCAGAGAAGACCAAAGATGGGCCGAAAGCAAGGTACGACTTGCAATCAATTGGGATCAGGGAGGAGCTTCACGCGGGACGCCCTAATGATGATGATGATGATGATGACGATGACGATGATGAGGCGGAGGACACGCAAAGTCGTCGCAAGGGCAAAAAGGCCAAAAAGATCGAATATTACTGCCCCCGCGTGCTTCACTCTAAGTCAGAAGGAGATCGAGCAGCGACTGTCTCCTAGGAGTAAAACTTCCTTACGGTTACGCGGGGAAGATAAGCAGGTACCTAGACAAAGCGAAGCAGAGGTTCAGCGGGATGAAGTCTCACGGTATCACGTGCGCGACGCATGAATTCCGGTTGCAATCCGTGGGATCATGACGCGCGCGTCCGTGAAAGCTTTTTGGCCTATGCAACACCGACGTCATCTCTCGGATGCTGTTGGCAGGCAACTTAGAAGGCTGAGGAAGGATCGTGGTGATCTTGTGCGAGCTTGCGATGTACTTCCGCGCCCGCATTCTTCGACGTTATGGTGCATCTGCTGGTACATATCGTGGAGGATATCATCCAAGCTGGGGCCGACGTTCCTGCACAACATGATGCCGTTCGAAAGGATGAATGGTGTCATCAAAGGTACGTTCGCAACAGGACACGTCCAGGCGGAAGCATAGCCCAGGGCTTTACTGACCGAAGAAGTGCATCTCCTTCTGCACGAGTTATCTAAAATCGAGAATCCCGTCGGTCTGCCCGTAAACAGCACCTCGGGAAGCTCGCTAGATGGGGTCACCGCGAGGGTAGCCGCGAAATGCATGTCGACTTCAAGGGTTGAATCGCCGACTTTGAAAGAGCAAACCTAGTCGCGCTACAACACATAGACGTGGTCGATCCTTGGGTGGTAGAGCACAAAACCTTCATCGCCACGACGTACAATGATCAGGGCCAACAGAGGACGGACGGATATATAATCAAAGAGCACAAATCAACCTTCACACGGTGGTTCAAGGACAAGATGCTGACGTACCCTATAGACGAGGATTCTTCTGCGGAAGAAAAACTCATATTCGCCTTGTCACAGGCGCCGAACACAACCTGATGACATTTCAGGCGTACGATATCAACGGCTACACATTCTACACCGAGGAAAAGGACATGAAGAGCGATTATCAGAACTCCGGGGTAACGATGGGAGTCCTACACCGGTGACATCAAGCAGAGATACTACGGAAAGATCGAGGAGATCTGGGAGCTGAGCTACGCCGGAGAGAATGTGCCGATGTTCCGTGTCGAGTGGGCCAGAACGTCGTAAAAGAAGACCGGCATTTCACCACCATGGTTATACCCGAAGCCAAATCCAAGACAGCGGGCGCAAAGGTCACCACGAAATATGAGCCATGGGTACTAGCTTCCCAAGTGGACCAATGCTTCTTCATTACCGACCCGCAAAAGCCCAGCCGCGTTGTCGTGAGGAAAAGGAGCATCATCGGAATGGATGGAGCAGCCAACGAGCTAGACTTTGACCAGTACGGCGATCCGAAGATGGAAGATGACGACGATGATGAAGAACCATACACAACAAGAAGAAGCAGGACCACCCTACCTAAAGGCCGTCCATTCAAGAGAAGAAGTCTAGGAGTTCCGGGGCTAAATTATTCAACCGCGAGAAAGAAGGGCAAGAAGATTGTGAAAAGATAATTATGTATCATTTTCTTGTATGAATAATGGATGTCATATTGTTAATCTACACATTGTACCGATCAAAATAGACATATAATTTATATTTTTGGATATTTTCTAGATTCTATAGTATTTTAAATATTCTACATAATTATAATTATTTATGCCTTCTATTTTGGTATATTGTGCTATTTTGGATGTTTATGATAGTGTTAAATAAATTTAAAAAGAAAAGGAAAAAATGGGGCCGCCAGGGTTCGAACCTGGGCGGCAGGGTTTGGCACAAACCAACCAGGGACAGAGCCAGTGCGTTACGTTTCGGGATATGTCAAATCCCCATGCGATTGTCTTTTGACCTAAACCTAAGAGGCAGTGGCGCACCCCGAGAGGTGCGCTATTGCTAAGCCACATAGTGGCGCACCCCTAGAGGTGCGCTATTGCTAAGGGGAGTCGGGGACTTAGAGAAAAATCCCCTTCTCCCCGTCCGACCAGATCCTCTTCTTCCACTGCGCCCTCCTCTCCCATGGCGGCCCTGCCCATTCTGCTGCGCCCTCCTCTCCGACGCCACCTCACCGGCGACACGAGCGACGCCCTCCTCTCCTCGCCACCCCGGCGACGCCCTCCTCTGCATCGTCACCGACACCCTGCGCCCTCCTCGACCGGCGGCCAGATCCCCTCGACCTCGATCTACCGGTGGCCTCTCCCCCTCGATTTACTGCCTGCCGCCGTCGCGTCGCCGCAGGTGAGGCCCGTTCCACTCCCTCCCTCTACGACCTAGCGGCGTCCTCCGTCTACTAACCACATCATGGACACCGGCGCAGGCGCCCCAGTTCTTCATCGGCCACCAGTTCGTCAACGGCCCCAGTTCGTCGGCCACCAGTAGGCGCTCAACCTCAAGTTCGTCCAGCCGCCATCACCGTCGCCGCAGGTGAGTCCCCTCTCCCCTCCCTCCCCTCATCGCCGATGGGCCGGAGGTGCCATGGATGAAGGGGATTGGAGCACTCGGGCTCAGATTCTAGCAACTAAGAATAGAAAGTAGATAAACTAAATTAGGAATGATGCTCTGTATGCTTCACTATGTGCTTCAGAAATGAATGTTAACTATGTGCTTCAGAAATGAATGTTAACTATGTGCTAGTCTATGCACCTTATGCAAACCAAATGTAGTTCTTTGTAGTTCATTGGAGTTCATAGGAATGCTCTCTGTAGTGTTGAATATGTCTATGCTATGTCTCTGGTTATATGCATATCATAAAGGTAGCAGCATTTCCATTGATCTTGGACTCTTGGTAGTGTAGCAAGAAAGGAAGGGGGAAAATCATGGAAAATATCATGGAAAAGCTGTTAGTGTAATGCACATTTATTTTGTTGCAAATGTTCAGTTTGCCCTTCAGATAAACCTGCTGTTTTAGATGCTTTAGGTGCTTGCAGTAGTTTTGTGCTTGCTTGCCTAGATGTTGCTTAGGTGCTGCTGCTGTTAGGTTGTTGCTTAGGTGCTGCTGCTGTTAGATGTTGCTTAGGTGCTGCTGCTGTTAGGTTGTTGCTTAGGTGCTGCTGCTGTTAGATGTTGCTTAGGTGCTGCTGCTGCTGTTAGGTTCACAATTGCTGCTGCTGCTTAGGAGCACTAGTGTTTAGGTGCTTAGGAGCAGTAGTGCTTAGGAGCAGTAGTGTTTAGGAGCAGTAGTGTTTAGGAGCAGTAGTGCTTAGGAGCAGTAGTGTTTAGGTGCAAGATATTTAGTTGGTACTTGAGAGAAATTTCTTTTATTTATTTACGACTTCCAGTAACCTTCATAGCTTCTTTGTTTAGGTGCTCCAGTGGCTGCAACCTCGTCGGCACCCTTCATCGACTTGGAGCCGGACCTGCTCAAGCGTCGTCGTCTTCTTCCCGGAGCGTCATCGTCTTCTTCCCGGTGCCGGACCTGCTCAATTGTTATTGCTGCTGGTGGTAATTGCTTCAGGCCTTCTACTTGCGCTGCTATAGCTTGGTGCTGCTAGCTGCTGCTAGCTAGCTTGCTTGGTGCTCTTCTTAGCTTGGTGCTCTGCTAGCTTCTTCTTGCTGCTAGCTAGCTATTGCTACTAGGTGTTGTTGGATGGTGGTACTGGCTGCTCAGCTAGTCGATATGTGCTATGGTGCTCAATTAGTGTACATGTGCTATGGTGCTCAGCTGGATTTTTTGGTGTATATGTGCCATGGTGCTCAGCTGGTGGATTGTTTTGCATGTCTATATGGTGTCATATTCTTGTGCAGGGATCGACAGAGTTGCCCATTATCGCCGAAATGTTGATTCATTTCCGTTTCGGTGAAAATGGGGCACTCATATGTCCATAAATTAGCATAGGTCATGCCCAATTTTTCCGTGGAATTTTGCGCTAACTTTATGCATTTTTCCTACTTAGTTCGAACATGGCCGACAACGATGAGGCCGGCGGCAGCGGCAGCAAGCCATTCTGGATGCTAACCAATGAAATGGAGGTGATGGAGTCACAACCTCGCCGCGACGACGGTGAGGATGATGGCACCGATCCAGAGTACCGAGCGGACGATGCCGCCGAGGATGACACCACTGATGGTGCCGGCGAGGATGACACCACGGATGGTGCCGGCGAGGATGACACCACGGATGGTGCCGGCGAGGATGACACCGGCAAACCGAAGAAGCTACGGAGGGAGCGTCGCCTGAATGTGCTCAGCACCGTGAAGCAGGCATTCACCGAAGTGAACGCCAGTGGGCATCCAACGGCGCCCCCTGAGTTAGTCAAAGGGTACTCGGCCCAACTCGGGTGCATCCTCCGGAGCACGGTCTCGATCAACACCGAGAACCTCAGGCATCCTGACCGAGCGAATTTGCGCACCCTCCTCTTCACGAAGCTGCACGAACGGTACGAGTTCCCGGTGGACTGCTCAGAAAAACGTCTTGGGCGGAACAAAGTGCACAATGCCGCTCTCACGAAGATGAGCATCGCCCTCGCTAGTTGGCGGAACCGAGTGAAGAAAATGATTAAGAAGGGCGAGAGTTACGAGAAGATCAAGGAGTCAAATCCTTCGATCACCGAGCAAGACTACGCTGATTTCAAGATCAAGTGCGAGAGCGAGTCAACGTCGGATTCTAGTCAGTGGGGGAAGGACATGCGAAAACTGAACTTAGGCACCCACAAACTTGGTCCTGGCGGGTTTAGGGCGGCGCAACCGAAATGGGACGCCCAGGATAAGGAGCGTGTGAAGAACGGCCTCCAACCCCTCTTCTCACAATACAAAAACAAGCAAACCAGGCAGTTCCTCCTGGCCCGGTACCGTGTTGACCCCACTACAAAGGAGCTCACCACCAATCCGGAGGTGAAGGAGTTTGAGGCTCTTCTGGTAAGGAGTGCACCCGCTTAATTAGCTCCTTTATGGTTGCATTCGAATTGATGAATCCAAATTACTAAGTGGTTCATGCATGTTCCTCCCGTAGGCTAAGGAGGAAGCTGCTAATAAGGAAGGCGAAACCAGTAGCGGCGCGGGGTCCACGAGCTCCTCGCAGTGTGCCCCTTGGGACAACCCTTTAAATAGGGCGTTGAATGCCCACAAGAAGAGGGATCCATTGAGTAAGCCGACGTCGGCTGGTCGTGTGGTCGGCGAAGGATGCTCTATGAAATGGTCGGATTACTATAAGTCGGGGAAAAAGGAGAAAAAGGCCACCATCGATGAGAAGGAGGTCGCACATCTCAAGGCACAAGTTGCGCAGATCCCGACATTGGTCGAGGAGCAAGTGCGACAACAAGTGCAACATATCGTGGAGACCCAACAGAGGACGCAACGACAGCAAGTGGAGGACCAAGTGGGCCACACGCTTAGCTCTATCATCCCTACCTTGGTTGCCGGTCTGGACGCGTGGTATAGGGGAGATGTGTTATCAGTCCTAACACACTGAAGAAGGCTTGCGAAGAGGAGAATGCAGTCCCAGTAAATACGAAGCCGAAGGGACGGAAAAGAAAGAAGAAGGACGACAAGTCTGCCAGCCAGCCGGCACCTATCCGTGCTCAGGACGGGCCACCAGTGCCCAAGAATATCGAGTCGAGGGTGCATGTGTCGGGTGAGCGGATGCTAATTAAAAGATTGTACGATGTTGCACCCGGTCCTATGCGATCTCTGGTTGACGGTATTCAGTTTATGGAGGAGCGGCGTATCAGGGAGAAAGATCATGGATACCCGGTGTATGTTGCCAAGGTGCCCTCGGGCCATGGCTTTGTCGATAGTGGCTTCGCGGAGAAGATCTTCCTGCGGTATGATGACATCTTCGCCATGCTGAACAGTTATCCGCTGCACTACACCTTCATTCGCCTATACTCGCTCAGCAAGGCGATGCGGATCATTAGAAACAACATCCCGGACATCGCGATAGCCGACCCCTTCTACATGCGTGCCGTCCACTTGGCCACCGCCGGAGACCGGGCAGTCGCGAGTGGATACCTCAAAGACTTCTTTCTAGCGAACCAGAAGAAGTGTAACCTCCTCCTGCCTGTATTTCCCGAGTAAGTCACCCCTCACCGTACCGGTCTTAACTCGTGATTTTTTTAGATTTCAATCGTCATGTTCTTAAACATTATGTGTTCTACGCAGAGACAAAACCTGCACACTCATCTCCATAACCCCGAAACATTCCGTGGCCACATACCTCGATGCGGACGGTAAGTCAACCACGGACTACACGAATGTCAAGGCCGTACTTGATGATGCTCTCAATGGCTACGTCAAAGCGAAAGGCCACATGCAGAGGCCAAATGTTAGGTACGGGAAGCATGTGTTCAAGCACCAAACAAAGTTTCCCTGCGTCAAGAAGCCGCCTTCTAGTAACAAGGATGCCTACTACGCCCTCTATCACATGAATAAGTTCATACGGGACCAGCAGCAGCTTACGCTACCTGAGCATCTCAGAGACTGGGCCAACAAATTGTCGCGGGTCCCTGACGACGGCATCAAGCAAGACTTCTTCCGCATCCAAGTAGAGTTTTGTGAAATCATCCATCAAGATGTCGTTACAAGCGCGGGGGAGTTCTACGCCGGCTATCAGCCGTCAAACAGTGACATAGACACAATGCTCCAAATGCAGGGTGACGACTACCGCTCATGGATGTGCTTGAAGAAAGGCGGCGGTTTTATCCACGCTCCGAGAAAGTCTTGATGTGCGAGCCTAGTTATGTAGTTGTGAACTAAAGACGAGCTTCTGTTGTAATAAACTTTATCCAGCACTTTACTTGCATGTCTATTTAATTACTAGTTCGGCTATGTTTGTGAACTTATATATATGGCTCTATCGTTTTCCGCACTTGATTTGGTCGTTAATTTTGTTTGCATATGCCGATGATTAGAATGGTTGGTCACTTGTACACTTGGGGGTGGAGCAAGCGAGCCTGGTGTGATGGCACAAATATCCATGTCTTGTGCATCCTACCTGGCCTCGCTTACTCCATCCCTGAATGTTAAAATTTGTTTTGACCAACAATGTATGAGGCCCTCGTCATTCCATTTGCTTTGGTTTTTCAGAATGCCGATGATTAGAATGGTTGGTTGATGGCGTGTAACTCACACGTTCGTTGGGAACCCCAAGAGGAAGGTATGATGTCGTATAGCAGCAGGTTTTCCCTCAGTAAGAAACCAAGGTTTATCGAACCAGTAGGAGCCAAGAAGCACGTTGAAGGTTGATGGCGGCGGGATGTAGTGCGGCGCAACACCGAGAGATTCCGGCGCCAACGTGGAACCTGCACAACACAACAAAGTACTTTGCCCCAACGAAACAATGAGGTTGTCAATCTCAGCTTGCTGTAACAAAGGATTAACCGTATTGTGTGGAAGATGATTGTTTGAGAAAACAGTAGAACAAGTATTGCGGTAGATTGTATTTGAAGAGAATTGGACTGGGGTCCACAGTTCACTAGAGGTGTCTCTCCCATAAGACAGACCAGCATGTTGGGTGAACAAATTACAGTTGGGCAATTGACAAATAAAGAGGCATGACCATGCACATACATATCATGATGATTATAGTGAGATTTAATTGGGCATTACGACAAAGTACATAGACCGCCATCCAAGTGCATCTATGCCTAAAAAGTCCACCTTCAGGTTATCATCCGAACCCCTTCCAGTATTAAGTTGCAAAGCAACAGACAATTGCATTAAGTATGGTGCGTAATGTAATCAACAACTACATCCTTAGACATAGCATCAATGTTTTATCCCTAGTGGCAACAACACAACACAACCTTAGAACTTTCACTGTCCCAGGTGTCAATGCGGGCATGAACCCACTATCGAGCATAAGTACTCCCTCTTGGAGTTACAAGCATCTACTTGGCCAGAGCATCTACTAGTAACGGAAAGCATGCAAGATCATAAACAACACGTAGATATAACTTTGATAATCAACATAACAAGTATTCTCTATTCATCGGATCCCAACAAACGCAACATATAGAATTACAGGATAGATGATCTTGATCATGTTAGGCAGCTCACAAGATCCAACAATGATAGCACAATGGGGAGAAGACAACCATCTAGCTACGCTATGGACCCATAGTCCAGGGGTAGACTACTCACTCATCACTCCGGAGGCGACCATGGCGGTGTAGAGTCCTCAGGGAGATGAATCCCCTCTCCCGGCAGGGTGCGGAGGCGATCTCTGGATCCCGAGATGGGATCCGCGGCTGGCGTCTGCCCGATATGTTTTCGTATCGTGGCTCTCGTACTGGGGGTTTCGTCACGGAGGCTTTAAGTGAGGCGGAAGGGCAGGTCAGAGGCGTCACGGGGCCCACACCATGGGCCGCGCGGCCAAGGGAGGCGCGCCGCCTAGGGTTTGGCTCCCCTCGTGGCCCCTCTTCGTCTCTCCTTCGGACTTCTGGAAGCTCGGAAAAATAGCCCCTGGGCTTTGATTTCGTCAATTCCGAGAATATTTTGTTACTAGGATTTCTGAAACCAAAAACAGCAGAAAACAGACAACTGGCACATTGGCATCTTGTTAATAGGTTAGTTCCATGCAAATATGACATAAAGTGTGCATAAAACATGTAGATAACATCAATAATGTGGCATGGAACATAAGAAATTATCGATCCGTCGGAGACGTATCAGCATCCCCAAGCTTAGTTCTGCTCGTCCGAGCAGGTAAAACGATAACACAGATAATTTCTGGAGTGACATGCCATCATAATCTTGATCATACTATTTGTAAAGCATATGTAGTGAATGCAGCGATCAAAACAATGTATATGACATGAGTAAACAGTGAATCATATAGCAGACTTTTCATGAATAGCACTTCAAGACAAGCATCAATAAGTCTTGCATAAGAGTTAACTCATAAAGCAATAATTCAAAGTAAAGGCATTGAAGCAACACAAAGGAAGATGAAGTTTCAGCGGTTGCTTTCAACTTGTAACATGTATATCTCATGGATATTGTCAACATAGAGTAATATAATAAGTGCAATAAGCAAGTATGTAGGAATCAATGCATAGTTCACACAAGTGTTTGCTTCTTGAGGTGGAGAGAAATAGGTGAACTGACTCAATATTGAAAGTAAAAGAATGGTCCTCATAGAGGAAAAGCATCGATTGCTATATTTGTGCTAGAGCTTTGATTTTGAAAACATGAAACAATTTTGTCAACGGTAGTAATAAAGCATATGCATCATATAATTATATCTTATAAGTTGCAAGCCTCATGCATAGTGTACCAATAGTGCCGCACCTTGTCCTAATTAGCTTGGACTACCGGATCATCACAATGCACTGTTTTTACCAAGTGTCACAAAGGGTACCTCTATGCCTTTGTACAAAGGTCTAAGGAGAAAGCTCGCATTGGATTTTCGCTATTGATTATTCTTCAACTTAGACATCCATACCGGGACAACATAGACATGAGATAATGGACTCCTCTTTTATGCATAAGCATGTAACAACAATTAATAATTTTCTCATTTGAGATTGAGGATATGTGTCCAAAACTGAAACTTCCACCATGGATCATGGCTTTAGTTAGCGGCCCAATGTTCTTCTCTAACATATGCATGCTTAACCATAAGGTGGTAGATCTCTCTTACTTCAGACAAGACGGACATGCATAGCAACTCACATGAAATTCAACAATGAATAGTTGATGGCGTCCCCAGTGAACATGGTTATCGCACAACAAGCAACTTAATAAGAGATAAAGTGCATAATTACATATTCAATACCACAATAGTTTTTAAGCTATTTGTCCCATGAGCTATATATTGCAAAGGTGAAGAATGGAATTTTAAAGGTAGCACTCAAGCAATTTACTTTGGAATGGCGGAAAATACCATGTAGTAGGTAGGTATGGTGGACACAAATGGCATAGTGGTTGGCTCAAGTATTTTGGATGCATGAGAAGTATTCCCTCTCGATACAAGGTTTAGGCTAGCAAGGTTTATTTGAAACAAACACAAGGATGAACCGGTACAGCAAAACTCACATAAAAAACATATTGTAAACATTATAAGAATCTACATCGTCTTCCTTGTTGTTCAAACTCAATACTAGAAATTATCTAGACCTTAGAGAAACCAAATATGCAAACCAGATTTTAGCATGCTCTGTATTTCTTCATTAATGGGTGCAAAGCATATGATGCAAGAGCTTAATCATGGGCACAACAATTGCCAAGTATCACATTACCCAAGACATTTATAGCAATTACTACATGTATCATTTTCCAATTCCAACCATATAACAAACGAAGGAGAAACTTCGCCATGAATACTATGAGTAGAAACCAAGGACATACTTGTCCATATGCTACAGCGGAGCGTGTCTCTCTCCCATAAAGTGAATGCTAGGATCCATTTTATTCAAACAAAACAAAAAACAAAAACAAACCGACGCTCCAAGAAAAAGCACATAAGATGTGATGGAATAAAAATATAGTTTCGGGGAGGAACCTGATAATGTTGTCGATGAAGAAGGGGATCCCCAAGCTTAGACGCTTGAGTCTTCTTGATATATGCAGGGGTGAACCACGGGGCATCCCCAAGCTTAAGCTTTCACTCTCCTTGATCATGTTGCATCATACTCCTCTCTTGATCCTTGAAAACTTCCTCCACACCAAACTCGAAACAACTCATTAGAGGGTTAGTGCACAATATAAATTGACATATTCAGAGGTGACACAATCATTCTTAACACTTCTGGACATTGCATAATGCTACTGGACATTAGTGGATCAAAGAAATTCATCCAACATAGCAAAAGAGGCAATGCGAAATAAAAGGCAGAATCTGTCAAAACAGAACAGTTCGTATTGACGAATTTTAAAATGGCACCAGACTTGCTCAAATGAAAATGCTCAAATTGAATGAAAGTTGCGTACATATCTGAGGATCACTCACGTAAATTGGCATAATTTTCTGAGTTACCTACAGAAACTGGCCCAGATTCGTGACAGCAAAGAAATCTGGAACTGCGCAGTAATCCAAATCTAGTACTTACTTTTCTATCAACGACTTTACTTAGCACAACAAACACAAAACTAAGATAAGGAGAGGTTGCTACAGTAGTAAACAACTTCCAAGACACAAAATAAAAACAAAGTACTATAGGTAAAAAACATGGGTTGTCTCCCATAGCGCTTTTCTTTAACGCCTTTCAGCTAGGCGCAGAAAGTGTGTATCAAGTATTATCAGAGACGAAGTGTCAACATCATAATTTGTTCTCATAATAGAATCAAAAGGGTACTTCATTCTCTTTCTAGGGAAGTGTTCCATACCTTTTTGAGAGGAAATTGATATTTTATATTACCTTCCTTCATATCAATGATAGCACCAACAGTTCGAAGAAAAGGTCTTCCCAATATAATGGGACAAAGATGCATTGCATTCAATATCCAAGACAACAAAATCAACGGGAACAGGTTATTGTTAACGGTAACGAACATTATCAACTTTACCCAAAGGTTTCTTTGTAGAATGATCAGCAAGATTAACATCCAAATAACAATTTTTCAGCGGTGGCAAGTCAAGCATATCATAAATTTTCTTAGGCATACAGAAAACTTGCACCAAGATCACATAAAGCATTACAATCAAAATCTTTAACCTTCATCTTAATGATGGCTCCCAACTATCCTCTAGCTTCTAGAAATAGAAGCTTCACGTTCTAATTTCTCTTCTCTAGCTTTTATGAGAGCATTTGTAATATGATGCGTGAAAGCCAAATTTATAGCACTAGCATTAGGACTTTTAGCAAGTTTTTGTAAGAACTTTATAACTTCAGAGATGTGGCAATCATCAAAATTCAAACCATTATAATCTAAAGCAATGGGATCATCATACAATGTTGGAAAAAATTTCAGCAGCTTTATCACAAGGCAGTTTCAGCAGTTTTAGAGTTTGAGGCGGTTTCTCACGCTTTGCATTAGAAGTGGAAACATTGCTAACACCAATTCTTTTATTAGTATTAGTGGGTGCAGCAACATGTGTAGCATTAGCATTACTAGTGGTGGTAATAGTCCAAACTTTAGCTATATTCTTCTCTTTAGCTAGTTTTTCATTTTCTTCTCTATCCCACCTAGCATAGCAGTTCAGCCATTAATCTTATATTCTCATTAATTCTAACTTGAATGGCATTTGCTGTAGTAACAATCTTATTATGATGATTCTCATTAGGCAAAACTTTTGATTTCAAAAGATCAACATCAGAGCAAGACTATCGACTTTAGAAGCAAGTATATCAATTTTCCCAAGCTTCCTTCAACAGATTTGTTAAAAGCAGTTTGCGTACTAATAAATTCTTTAAGCATGGCTTCAAGTCCAGGGGGTGAATTCCTATTATTGTTGTAAGAATTACCATAGCCATTGCCATTATTATAAGGATATGGCCTATAGTTGTTACTAGAATTGTTCCGGTAAGCATTGTTGTTGAAATTATTATTTTTAATGAAGTTTACATCAACATGTTCTTCTTGTGCAACCAATGAAGCTAATGGAACATTATTAGGATCAATACTAGTCCTATCATTCACAAGCATAGACATAATAGCATCAATCTTATCACTCAAGGAAGAGGTTTCTTCGACAGAATTTACCTTCTTACCTTGTGGAGCTCTTTCCGTGTGCCATTCAGAGTAGTTGATCATCATATTATCAAGAAGCTTTGTTGCTTCACCAAGAGTGATGGACATAAAGGTACCTCCAGTAGCTGAATCCAATAAATTCCGCGAAGAAAAATTTAGTCTGCATAGAAGATTTGGATGATCATCCCAAGTAGTCAGTCCATGAGTTGGGCAATTTTTAACCAGAGATTCATTCTTTCCCAAGCTTGAGCAACATGTTCAGTATCAATTGTTTAAAATTCATTGCTACTCCTCAAAGATATAATTTTAGCAGGGGATAATATCTACCAATAAAAGCATCCTTGCATTTAGTCCATGAATCAATACTATTCTTAGAAGATAGCAACCAATCTTTAGCTCTTCCTCTTAATGAGAAAGGGAACAATTTTAGTTTAATAATATCACCATCTACATCTTTATATTTTTGCATTTCACATAGTTCAACAAAATTATTAAGATGGGCAGCAGCATCATGAACTAACACCCGAAAATTGCTCTGTCAAACAAGATTGGTAAAGCGAGGTTTAATTTCAAAGAATTCTGCTGTAGTAGCAGGTGGAGCAATAGGTGTGCATAAGAAATCATTATTATTTGTGGTTGTGAAGTCACACAACTTAGTATTTTCAGCGTTGGCCATTTTAGCAAGAGTAAATAAAGCAAACTAGATAAAGTAAATGCAAGTAAACTAATTTTTTGTGTGTTTTTGATATAGCAAACAAGATAGCAAATAAAGTAAAACTAGCAACTAATTTTTGTATTTTGATTTAGTGCAGCAAACAAAGTAAATAAAATAAAGCAAGACAAAACAAAGTAAGAGATTGAGAAGTGGAGACTCCCTTACAGCGTGTCTTTGATCTCAAAACAGCAAGGCGCCAGAAAAAACTTGCTTGATGGCGTGTAACACGTTCGTTGGGAACCCCAAGAGGAAGGTATGATGTCGTATAGCAGCAGGTTTTCCCTCAGTAAGAAACCAAGGTTTATCGAACCAGTAGGAGCCAAGAAGCACGTTGAAGGTTGATGGCGGCGGGATGTAGTGCGGCGCAACGTGGAACCTGCACAACACAACCAAAGTACTTTGCCCCAACGAAACAGTGAGGTTGTCAATCTCACCGGCTTGCTGTAACAAAGGGTTAACCGTATTGTGTGGAAGATGATTGTTTACGAGAAAAGTGAAGACAAGTATTGCATAGATTGTATTTCAAGAAAATTGGACCGGGGTCCACATTCACTAGAGAGTGTCTCTCCCATAAGATTAACATCATGTTGGGTGAACAAATTACGGTTGGGCAATTGACAAACAAAGAGCATGACATGCATATACATATCATGATGATTATAGTGAGATTTAATTGGGCATTACGTAGTGCATAGACCGCCATCAATGCATCTATGCCAAAAAGTCCACCTTCAGTTATCATCCGAACCCCTTCAGTATTAAGTTGCAAAGCAACAGACAGTGCATTAAGTATGGTGCGTAATGTAATCATCACTACATCCTTAGACATAACATCAATGTTTTATCCCTAGTGGCAACAGCACAACACAACCTTAGAACTTTTGTCACTGTCCCAGGTGTCAATGCAGGCATGAACCCACTATCGAGCATAAGTACTCCCTCTTGGGTTACAAGCATCTCTTGGCAGAGCATCTACTAGTAGGAAAGCATGCAAGATCATAAACACACGTAGATATAACTTGATAATCAACATAACAAGTATTCTCTATTCATCGGATCCCAACCAACAACATATAGAATTACAGATAGATGATCTTGATCATGTTAGGCAGCTCACAAGATCAACAATGATAGCACAATGGGGAAGACAACCATCCAGCTACTGCTATGGACCCATAGTCCAGGGGTAGACTACTCACTCATCACTCCGGAGGCGACCATGGCGGTAGAGTCCTCCGGAGATGAATCCCCTCTCTCGACGAGGGCGATCTCTGGTCCCCGAGATGGGATCGGCGGTGGCGGCGTCCAGTATGTTTTCTCGTATCGTGGCTCTCGGTATGGGGGTTTCGTCACGGAGGCTTTAGGTAGGCGGAAGGGCAGGTCAAGAGGCGGCACGGGGGCCCACACCATGGGGCAGCGCGGCCAAGGGGGGCCGCCGCCTGGGGTTTGGCTCCTCGTGGCCCTCTTCGTCTCTCTTCCGGACTTAGGCTTCGTGGAAAAATAGGACACACGGGCTTTGATTTCGTCAATTAGAGAATATTTTGTTACTAGGATTTCTGAAACCAAAAACAACTGAAAACACTGGCACTTCGGCATCTTGTTAATAGGTTAGTTCGAGAAAATGCACGAATATGACATAAAGTGTGCATAAAACATGTAGATAACATCAATAATGTGGCATGGAACATAAGAAATTATCGATCGTGGAGACGATATCATTGGTCACTGTACACTCCGTGAAGGCATCAGCGAGCCTGGTGTGATGGCACAAATATCAATCTCGTGCATCTACTGGCCTCGCTGACTCCTTCACCAGAATGTTAATATTTGTTTCCCAACAATGTATGAGGCATATGCTATTTAGTTGATACCACTTGGCTCTTTCTTCCATTTTAGTGCCGATGATTAGAATGTTTGGTCAACTGTACACTCCGGGTGGCCTTGATGGTGGTGTGATGGCACAAATATCAATCTCTTGTGCATCTGGCCTCGCTGACGCCATCCCGGGATGTTCATATTTGTTTCAACCAACAATGTATGAGGCATTCCATTTAGTTCATACTAGCTACTTGTCTCTTATTTGAGTTGGCACTTCTTAATTGCATTAGCCGATGATTAAATTTTGTGGTCACTACACTTGGGGGAGGCGCTAGTGAGCCTGGTGCGATGACACAAGTATCAATCTCTTGTGCATCCTACTTGGCCTCGCTAACGCCTTCCCTAAATGTTAATATTTGTTCCGACCAACAATGTATGAGGCCCTTGTCATTCCATTTGCTTTGGTATCTCAAAATGCCGATGATTAGAATGTTTGGTCACCTATACACTTGAGGGGTAGTGAACCTGGTGCGATGACACAAATATCAATCTCTTGTGCATCCTACTTGGTTTCACTTACCCCTTCCCTAAATGTTAATATTTGTTCCGACCAACAATTTATGAGGCATGCCTTTTAGTTCATACTACTTGGATCGTTTCTGAGTTTGCTCTTATTCGTTTTAAACATCTATGAGTGTGCACTAATGTTTCTTTGGCTTGTGCATATGTGCAGATATGACGTGGTATGTCGTGTACAAGGGCAAGGTTCCCGGAGTCTACAACTACTGGGAGGAGTGTCGGAGACAAGTTCACCGTTTTAGCGGTAACAGCTACAAAGGGTACACCACTAGAGCGGAGGCCGAAGATAGATACGCACGCTATTTGGCGGGAGAGAGGAGGGAGCGGAGGAGGAACCGGATGAAGACCACTATCATCGGGATGGTGCTAGTACTGACTCTAGCTCTCTTCTATGTGATTGTACTTTAGATGATCGATCTTGTGTAATCATTTGCGACTTTGTAACCCCGTAACTTGCATTGTAACCTCGTAACTTCTCTAATGTGAAATCTTGTGAATCATGTGGGGCTAATGTGAAGAACTATGTATGGATGAGCTGTGCTGTTGTGTATATGTGTTATATATCCTGTATTGTGCTATTGTACCATATACAACCTGTATAAATACCTGCCAGGATACAAAAAAAAATCAAAATTGTAGCAGTGGCGCACTGGCTGCCCATCAGTGGCGCACTGCCACTAAGTAGCAGTGGCGCACTGTCCTGTGATCCCCTACGATTCTAGCAGTGGCGCACCAGGCACATCAGCAGTGGCGCACGTCCACACGCAGCAGTGGCGCATGTCCACACGCGCGTGGCGCAGCACCTCGGCGAAGCCGGTGGCGCACCCCAAAACCTAACGGTGGCGCACCTTGTCTAGACAGTAGTGGCGCACCGCTGGCCAACAGTGGCGCACCAATTTGGAGTAATAGTGGCAACTGCTGGACATGTCAATGGCGCACCACGCAGTGCGCCATGTTATCAAGGCTATAGTGGCGCACCACTGGTGCGCCACTACTGAAATTGATGTGGCGTGATGCGTGGCGCACCACTAGTGCGCGATGTTATTGTGGTGCGCCGAATGCCTTTTCTAGTAGTGAGGCCCCTACGACGCCGCCCTTCCGCCTGCGGGCCTCGTCGTGAAAACCCTGATCGACGAAACCGCAAAAACAGCTTCGAGCCGCGCCATCGAAGCCAGATGCGGGGACAGGAGTCTGTTCGGCACGCTGCCGGGACGGGGAAGTGCCCCCGGAAGCTCTCCATCCACCACCGCCATCTTCATCACGCTGTTGTCTCCCATGAGGAGGGAGTAGTTCTCCATCGAGCCTAAGGGCGTACAGGTAGCTATGTGGTTAATCTCTCTCCTATGTACTTCAATACAATGATCTCATGAGCTGCCTTACATGATTGAGATCATATGATGATGATTGTAATCTAGATGTTGTTATGCTAGTCAAGTGAATTTTACTTATGTGATCTCCGGAACTCCTTGTCCCACGTGTGTAAAGGTGACAGTGTGTGCACGTGTGGGTCTCTAGGCTATATTTCACATAATACTTATTCACTGTTATGGATAGCATAGTGAAGTGCTTATTATATCCCTTTATGATTGCAATATGTTTTGTATCACTATTCATCTATGTGCTACTCTAGTGATGTTATTAAAGTACTCTATTCCTCCTGCATGATGTAATGGTGACAGTGTGTGCATCATGTAGTACTTGGCGTAGTTTATGATTATGATCTCTTGTAGATTATGAAGTTAACTATTACTATGATGGTATTAATGTGATCTATTCCTCCTCTCATAGTATGAAGGTGACAGTGTGCATGCTATGTTAGTACTTGGTATAATTACAATGATCTATCATGCACTCTAAGGTTAATTAAATATGAATATCGAATGTTGTGGAGCATTAACTCCGGCATTGAGGGTTCGTGTAATCCTACACAGTTAGTGGTGTTCATTATCCAACAAGAGAGTGTAGAGTGGTTTATTATGTGATCAATGTTGAGAGTGTCCACTAGTGAAAGTATAATCCCTAGGCCTTGTTCCCAAATACTGCAATCTCCGCTTGTTTACTGTTTTGCTGCATGTTTACTTACTACACGCCAGCAAGCTATTTTCTGGCGCCGTTGCTACCACTCATATTCATTCATACCACTTGTATTTTACTATCTCTTCGCCGAACTAGTGCACCTATATATCTGACAAGTGTATTAGGTGTGTTGGGGACACAAGAGACTTCTTGTATCGTGGTTGCAGGGTTGCTTGAGAGGGATATCTTTGACCTCTTCCTCCCATGAGTTCGATAAATTGACGAGATCAGTTGGACATGTTTACCTCCGTCCTCGCGTTGCTGTCTACGAAAAGAAGTGTGAGTAGACATCAGCCATCGAGATCACCTCCTTGTCGCCTCCAATCCTCACAGATGGCGCCAATTGACAAGGGATTAACTTGTCAATGCCTACAGATTGTAGACTTAGGGTTTCGCGGAAAGTAGAGGGCAAGTAGATCTCGAAGGTTCAGCCGAAAAAAGTACTCGACTATGAAAACTAGGGTGTATGTTGACAATGGATTCGATCCTTTGTTTCTCCCTCGGATCCCCTTTATATAGGAGGTGGAGCCGAAGGTTTCGTATCGTACAAGTTACAAACTCCGGGAGACTATCCAAATCCTTCCCGTACAGTTACATGACTCTCAATCCCTAAAATAACTCTATCTTCCATATTAATAGTTACTGGGCTTCTGGGCCTTGAAAGTTTCGGGCCGTAGGCCTCGGAATATCCCCGGGTACTTTATTCGGCAGGCCCATTCGGGATGCCTATGTCAGTTACCGCCAGCACCGCCTCCCACTGCTGATGCTCCTCCACCGCCACCTGTTGCTGATGCTCCATCGCCTCCCGCCGCCGACGCTCGATCGCCTACCACCATTCACGGTACTGCGCCTCCCGCTCCTCGCGCTGGCGCCGGCGCTCATCACACCACCGCTGGCCAATCTCCTCCGTCCGGTGCCGCCGTGCCTCTTCTGAAGTGGCAGCGTCGAAGGCCGCAATGTGTCCGCCGCGCCTCCTCCTCCCACGCCGCGTTCTCCTCGCTGCAGGGTCTCCAGCTCTGCCCGCCGCCTCACGCTGCTGATGGGACTCTGCTCGGTGCCTCCCTTGTGCCGCCGCTGCACGCCAAAGCTCTGCCCAGCCACCGCCGCTCTTCCTGGGCGGCGGCGGTGATGTCGAACTACGAATCCAGTGGTGGAGGTGGTGGAGGAGACGGTGGTGGAGGGAACTGGCCATCTTCGGGGCGGTTCATCATTGCGCAGTGGTGTTCGAGCGACGAGGGTTGTGCTTATGGCGGAGAAAGGGGTGCCAGCGGCTGTGGTGGCTGCCATTGAGCCGGGGGGGCCTTTTATAGACGCCGGTGTCGGGAAGAAAGCGCGGGAAGAGGCGAGAGTGGCGGAAGAAAGCGAGGAACACGCGGTGGCGTGCGAACGCCCGGTGACGGGTGGAGGCTGCGCCGACGAGACGTCTCGCCTTCCCCTCCGTCGCCATTAAGGCAAAGCCGCGGCCTTCGATCGTGTGTCACTGCGCGTGAATAACTTCCGCCGCGAGGTAGAGCGGTTAGGTCCAAACTTGAATGAGCCGTGTGTTGGTCCCGCCACGTCTCGCCTCACTTTTCATTGTATGGCGTCCCCGGAGCGTCCCCAGTAGGGCGGGGACGGACTCGAGTGCGGACACCGTATTGGAAAAAACGGGTTTAAAGGCAGTTTGAAACATTTTTTGTTCAGTCGTGTCTCAAATTGCTTTGGAGGGCCTTATTGGAGATGCTCTAATGCTCAAAGTCACCCTGGTCGACAGCAATCAACCGTATATTACTTTCCCAATCTCACGGTCATGGGTCGTCAAACTGAAATTGCAGTCTACAGGAGTGCTCCTCAATCTCGCCGAACTCATCTCAAAAATCAGAAGAAAAAAACAACTCAATAGGTCTTCCGCGTCTCCCAGGCGGCGCCGGCGGAAATTTTTTTCCTGCTCCAATCTCCGGCGTCTGCGTTGGGCCCCTCTCCTTCCGCTTGCTGCTCCGGCGGTAGGAGGGAGGGGGACCCCGTTTTTTGCATGGTACTTAGGGCTAGGAGTTCTCTGGCATGGCGCCCTTGGGGTGGTGGGGCGGCGCCGGGCAAATAAATCTGCCTCAACTCTTCTCCCACACCGGCGTTGTCCTTCATGGCGGCGTCTCGGAGTTGGTGGCCTTGTGTGCTTCCGATCTTGCAGATCGGTGGCTTTTGGAGTTCATGGATGTGTCGTGAGGCGTGACGACTCCATCAGATGGTTTTTCCTCCTGCTCTGTCCCCGTTGCTGCGGCGTTGTCTCGGCGCCAAGGTGGAGCAGAGAGGATTCATCCAGGAGTACATGCACGGTGGTCTGCAGCTGGAAGATGGTGCACCTTGTGGTGGGTTCGTGGTTGAAGGCTGATGGTTCTGGTTCCCTACTCCGACATCGTCGTGCGTGGGTGCCAGTGCTGAAGTTCGATGGCGTGTCCAGGGACATGCTGCCCTGGTCTGATTCTTTCAACGGCAATGGTTTGTCCTATGGCAAACTACATTGGAGGTCCGAAAAGCTGATGATCAGCGATGGAGCCGCGTCGAGCTCAGGTGAAGAGGTGATCTGTCCATTTTTTCTTTGGTGGCTGCTACGGTGGTGCCAAAGAAGATGGATAGGCGTTGATTTGTTACATATGTTTATCCTATCTTTTCAGATATGTAAGATCGGTGTATACGTATTTTATATCTCGTATTTGATTTATCAATGAGAATAGTATTACCATGATAAAGAAAAAAGAACTCATCTAAAAAATCTCGCGGAACCCTGATGAATCGCCTCTCCCGATTCCCGATCGCCATGGACGGGATCGACCTGGCGCTCGCACGGGCGCAGGAGGAGCGCCGCAAGCTGGAGGGCGCCTTCGACACCGACCTCTACGGCGCCGCCGGCAACCGCTTCGACACCGACCTCTACGGCGCCGCCGGCAACCGCTTCGACGGCTACGTCACCTCCATCCCGGCATCCGGGGATGATGAGGACGATCTATCCGCCGGCAGCCCCACCCTGGCTCCTCGCCTCGCGTCATACACGGGCTACGACGCCGCCCTCCCCAGCGACCACGAAGACCACGCCACCAACGGCAAGCCACGGCGCATCATCGACCGCGAGGACGAGTATCGGCGCCGCCGCCTCCACCGCTACTTATCGCCCGACCGCCACGACGCCTTCGCCGCGGGGGAGGCCACCCCGCACCCGTCCGTGCGGACCTACGCCGACGCCATGCGCGAGAACAGGCTGCAGCACGGCAAGGAAGAGGTTCTGCGTGAAATCTATAAAATCAAGGGGGAGAAGCCGCCGGTGAAGCGACGCGACAGGTGGGATGCTACCGCCGCCACTAGAGACAGCAACACTAGCTCAGCTTGGGACGACGACGATGCCCCCGATGCTGCGACACGGAAGAAGCAGAGGTCGAGATGGGATGACGACGAGACACCGCAGAAGCAGAGGACGGGATGGGATGACGAGACACCTCAGAAGCAGAGGTCCAGATGGGACGATGAGACAACGGAGGCGAGTATGGAGACGCCACTCGGAGCAGAGCATCTTGCTACGCCCACGCCAGTAGCTAGCCAGATTGCTGCCTGTGGCTCAGCGACTCCGGAGCTGTACCAGCACCTGCCATGGGAGCGAGACATCGAGGAGCGTAGCAGGCCTCTCTCCGATGACGAGCTCGACGCCATGCTCCCGCAGAAAGGGTACAAGATCCTCGAGCCTCCAGCTTCGTACCAGCCCAAACGCAACTCGGCAAGGAAAATTCTTGTTGCCACGCCGACTCCTCTATGCACGCCGTTATATGCTGTTCCGGAGGAGTACAGAGTGCAACTCAGATTTCTGTAGCAGATGTAATTGAGTGTGCGCAATCAGTCGGAGCGTAGGTAACTAAATTCAGGTTACTGCATCTGCTACAGAAAAATTTGAGTTGCACTTCAGGACTTGATTAATCAATTGGAGGATGAGATCTTTTTAGCCTAAGCAAAATTTGTGCTGATGACTTCTTTTTGTCCGACATGCATGGCTCATCTTCAGTGTTTACCTAGTCTTTTGGAACCCCGTGTCTAAATGCAATGTTTTGGGAGTGATGTTTTGGCACATAATAGCATATGCTCCTTTTATTTTAAAACACATCTTAGACATAATTTGAAATGTTAAAAAATTCGAAACAAAAATTTGCATGGACATCTTCACGTGCTATGCGCCCACAAAGTCATTTCATGAAAAATTGACTTATGGTGTGCCACTTGTAAAAGACAAAATTCGGTGCTAAAAAATAAGGTTTTTCACAAGATAAATTTTCTCTTTTTTAATAGACCACAGAAATATCGTTTTTAGCAAAACTTGATCAACACACTATTACGGAGATCCACATGTAGAATTTTTTCTCAAAAATTTTCGACACTTCAATTTTTTTTGGGTACATGGTATGCATCCGGGAGCCGAATTGAATTTCCACAATATTTTCGGCTGGAATAATAAGATGGGGTTGCTATTACTCTGCTCAATAAACTGTTCAGTAGTATATTGCAGCTTGCTTGCATGATGAGTTAGACTCGGGCTTCTGATGATCATCATATTGTGGTTGCATTGGCTACAATGACAAAGGCTAAAAGTTATGAATGATCTACGTCACACTTATAAAGTAAACTCTGGTAAAATTAAGAAGCTATAGTTCACTCTTATATTTCTGCTCAGAAGTTGTCCGAAAAATACTTTTCATATGCAAAAGGGTAAACAAATACTTGTCTTGATTTCTTCCGTTTGATCAGGGAAAGAAGTAGTAGAAAGCAATTGGATTCACTTTCTGTTCCTGGGTTGATGCCTTCAAGTTATTATATGGTGAGTGCAATGTTATTTTAATTTCGTCAATTAAGTTTTACAAGGGGCTGAAGAAATAGTGTGGCAAGCTCAAGGGTGCGCGGCGTCAGTGGAAGTCACAAAAGATGAGATAAGCAGCATCCAGCATGGAGGGCTATAACAAACACGGGCATAGTAAAGTGTTCGTGGCCAATGTAGCATTCCCACATTAGCAATGGGCATCCATTTTTCACCATGTTGATGTGTCGTGGGCCGTGATCTCCTATTCTGGTGTGCCCCATTGCACACATTCTTTTTTCACTACAGGAATGGGAGCCTACGCCGAGGGCCACACTATACGCCGACGGCCAAAAGTCGGGGCTGTCGGCGTATGGCATGGCCAGGCCAGCCTGCCCTTTCCACGTTCGGTGTAGCGCGGCCGTCGGCGTAGCGAGGTCTACGCCGAGGGCAGCCCTCGGCATATCTTTGGCCCTAGGCGTAGACAGGGCTACGCCGACGGCCACCCTCGGCGTAGGCAATTTTTCAAATTTGTCTAATTTTGTAAAAATCATAACTAATTCATATGATGTCAGAAAAATGCGTATGAGGTATCAAAATCTTCAGAAAAACATCCTCTATCCGTTTATGTTAAAATCATGCATATTTGAATCATGTACAGTACCATGTTAACATATAAACAATTCAATCAATTTCTTATATGTCCTTAGGTTCCCGTTTTAGGCAGATGGCAATTTAAACGAAGTCAGAAAATCTCGCGGAGCCGCATGGAATCATTTTATGTGTACTAGTAACCACTCCAAAAATGAAATTGGGTTACGGCAATTATTTTAGAAAACCCTTCATGAACAGGGCTATCAAGTCCGGAGTTTTATGGCTTTTAGGGCAAATGAGTAGGAAACGGCCCGTGACACCGTATTGTGGAACGAGACCATATTTGGCACGTGCGTGGACCCCAGGATGGGAAGCAAGGCCCCGGGAGCGGATTTCCAATCCGACCCATGGGTGATGGTTTTTTCATTTTCGGGGTGCCAAAACGGGTTTTTCGTGTGAAGCAGCTACATGGGCGCATTTTAGTATTGTGCGAGACCTCCGCGTAGTGGTAGGACACCGCCTTCGCACCACATATTACATGCCATATGTGCGCACTAGCTATCGGGAATCCACGCGGCTTCTGCGGTGTCGTGAATCCACTTGGAAAGTGACGGATTTGAACTAGGGCTACACTTTTCGTCGCTCAATAAATTTCAAAATGTTTTTAGGTCTATGACATATCACTTTATATGCGAAATTTTTCCGTTTAGCGCGATGTGAGTGCACAATGACGCCCGGTATGGCCATACTGCATCTCCGTGCCAAAATGGGTTTTTTTTGTGAAGCAACTACATGGGACGCATTTTAGCATTGCGCGAGACCTCCGCGTAGTGGGAGGACACCGCCTCCGCACCACATATCACATGCCAATGTTTTTAGGTCTACAACACATCACTTTATGTGCTAATTTTTGTCCGTTTAGCGTGTTGGCGAACGATGCACAGCCTGCCCGATACGACCGTTTCGCATCTCCCGAGGGGGCCATTTTGGCCACATGGCAAATTAGGCCTCATATTTGGATTCCTATAATTTTTGGGTTCAAATGATGATATGGATGTTATATTTAGATTCCTCTCATTTTTCTGATCGATTTAGTCATATCATTTGTGGAATTTCGATTTTCGATTTAAAGATATTAATTATTCCATATTAAATAGAAAAAGACCAAAACATAAAATCATTTTATTATTATTTGAATTCAATATTATTATTATTACTTATATATTCATTGTTGTATACTTAAGTAATTGTTTGGGATTCAAAAATAAAGAGAGGTATGCATCACGTTAAATGGTTAATAGGGTTGATATGCTATTATTATCAGCAAGAGGTGTCAATTATATAATGGAAGCTCATCCGAATGGAACCAAGGAGTTAAGCGTGGTAAGGCTGGAGTAGTGTGAAGATGGGTGACCGATTGGAAAGTTTAAACATGATTGTAATTTGACCTAAGATTAAGTGTAGTTAGAGTTAAAAATGCATTGGGTGAAAGATAAACAAGTAAAAAAAGAAAAAAAAAGATAGTGTAAAGAAATTAAAATTTTAAAAAATTTAAAAGTATATGCCGAGGGTTTTGCCGTCGGCATATAAAAAAAAAATATTTTTTTTGAATTTTTTTGGAAAAAGGAAATTTGAATTTTTTAAAAGTCTATGCCGAGGGTTTTGCCGTCGGCGTAGCGTGCTACGCCGAGGGCCGGGCTACGCCGACGGCGATAGTGGCTTTGCCGAGGGAGCTAAACGTCGAGGAGCTATGCCGAGGGTGGCCCTCGGCGTAGCCTCATGACGAAAGCAGGCTACGCCGAGGTTTCGGCCCTCGCATAGCCCCATTCCCAGTGTTTCTGTATGATATGATGAGTGGCAAACCATTTGGTGCTGATTTCACATTTAGTTATGCATGGCATAAACCTCTCGATCATGATATGAAAGATATGATACCTTAAACGAAAACTGCAAACAGAGGCTGAGCTACATATAGCCCTTTATTTTTTAAAATTTGGAATCATAGTTTTAAGTTTAAAAAAAATCTGAAAAAAAATCCTAGATATAGACAATGATAAAATCTACAAACGTGTAAAATCTCAATATGAAATTCTTTGTATTGTAGACTACACAAAAATAACAAAATATGTCAGGTTTTATAATTTTGAAATATATATGCACTATTCACTATTATCACGTCCACATATTTATCATTTTTGTGTAACCTAAAGTACTAAGAATTTACGTTAAGATTTTGCATGTTTGTAGATTCCATCATTGCCTACATCTAGATTTTTTTTCAGAATTTTTTGAAACTTAAAAATATATTTTCCCATTTTTTTGAAATTGAAAAGCTACTGTAGCTCGGCCTCCATTTGTCCATAGCTATTCTTGTAGATCCTCGACTTTGAGTGACCGATAGATGGCCCCATGGCTGGTAGGCCCCACATCACATCGACTCAAAGTCAGGGTGGTTACGTCAGGGATACACTTCCGAACTACCGTTGAGCTGCCCCACGCCCCCACCCCGTCTCAGGTTTTTTACATTCAGGACTGTTTATTTATTGAGGTTTGGTGTTGGCATGTTTTATTTGTTTATTTGCAACTTTTCTTGTTTTTCAAACACGACATGTAAGATAGTGTGTTCTACCGTATCCATTGCATATATTTTGATGCAGATATATAATATTTCCTCCGTTCCAAAATAAGTGACACAACTTATTATAGATATTGGTGATCTAGAGAAAGTTGAGTCACTTATTTCGCGCCATTTGGTGTTGTGTCCATCACCGTATGTTTCAAGTTGCAGCACGTCCAAGAAATCTAGTGGAAGACTAACATAAGAAACCATCAAATTATATTAAATTGGAGACAGTTTGAATATATATGAAAATTATTCATAATTTGGATATTTGGTGCAAAATATTAAAATACATGTGTTTATAAACCGATTGTGCTTCATCCAGGCCACCTCTCCACATTGATATTCTGTGTCGTGTGGCTTCCTTTTGTAACCTCTCTAGGAGCATATATACATCTTTCTAGTTTCTTCATTGTATATTTGTGAGAAAGATCAAAATAAAAAATAATTTTTTAGGTGCAATGTAGGTTCCCTTTTTCGATGAAGCGACCTTTTTCCCATGATTGCGAAGTCACTACTTTTAAATCCCCGATAAGAACCTTTTATTTGGTCACCAGGATTCATGTCGGTGTAAAAGATCAAGAATTTCTTGATCAAAGGACTATCCCCGTTAAGCGCAAAATAAGTATTTCTACATCGGCTCAGTCATAGTCGCCCACTTAGAGTTTAGATGCATTTTCAACATCTTGCCAATTTGACAGAACAAAGATACAAAGTTACAACATTTGACTTGTCCAAAAAAAATCAATTTTGTCAACTTTATATGTCAAGTAAGAGGATTTTATGTCAATATTTATTTTGTATAAAGTGCAACTAGGTTTTTGATATTGTTGTTTAGATTGCTCACCACATATGCCATGTGTTAAGTGCAACTTCGTTAATACGAAGTCCAACTAAACAAAAACCAGGTACAGGGTCTTCTCCCTCCCCCCCGGTGATGATTCAAAAAACAAAAGTTCCACTTTGAGTTAGACGACGACCTTGCCGCCCACGCAGCACCAGGATCGCCACCCAGAGCCAAGCAGTGCCATGACCTCGCCCCATAAGACCGCTGCAACTGCAAAGGAGATCGAGGCCGCCACCTCGAAGTGCCACCACCATCCGGGGCCGCTGCCCCGGCATCCGCTGCCCGCGACCACATAGTCAAGTGCCCCCACCGCCGCCAACCCATCGCACCGCAAAAGCCAAGAGCTCCAAGGCGACGCCTCCAACAAGGTAGTGGCGCGTCCGCCACCGCCGCCCGCTCCCGACGGAGCTTAGGTTTTCACCCGGAGAACTTGAAGCCACTCGCGTCGGTCAGGGTCGAAACTCCACAACGACGCCAACAAGAAGGAAAGCGACGCCCGAAGGCGCCGCCGTCATTGGCAGCGACCAAGTCGGTGCAGGGTTTTCACCCGGAGTTCAACCCAACCACGAAGCTTTGGGAGCCGCAAGGTGCAGCCCGACCATGTCGTCGACCACCGAGCTTCACTGCATGCCGCATCCATCGCAACACCTCAAGCTGCGGCAAATGCCATGCCAGGCCGCGCCCAAGCCGCAGCCCTGGGGCCGCCGCCCCAGCCTCCTCGCCCCTGGAGCATGCCGAACAGAGGAGCAGCACGACCTCCCCCAACCAGCGAGCCATGCTCCACCGCTCCAGCCTCCAGCCCCTCCGCATCCCACACGTAGCACCGACGCCCCGGCCGCCACCTCCTGCCCCAGAACCGGCCGCCAGGCGCCCAGGCAGCCTCCCAGCGTCCGCATCGGCCGCGGCCCGCCCGGCCCAAGCGGAGCCCAGATCGGCCGCACCACGCCGCCGCCAGCAGCCGCGCTCCGAAATATCTTTGTTTGGTCCTTGAGCCGCCAAGACCTGGGTCGCATCCCGTCGCCGCGGTTTCCCCAACCCGCGAGCGAGCCTCCGCCGGCCGGAGAAGAAACAGACCCTGCCGCCGCCGGCTCACGCGGGCTTTGCCCGGTGGAGACCACCGGCGATGGCAAGGAGGAGGTGGTGGATGGGGAGGGTGGCTGCCGACGTGATTTGTGTCGCCGCCCGTGTCGCCCAGGGGAGGAGCGATGCGGGGGCCTCTTCCCAGCAACGTGCAGGTTTCACCTTAATAGTTGTAATATCCCAGGTAATGGGGTTACAAAAATAGAGGAAACAGATGTGTGCATTGCATTCATGCATAGAAAATCTGGGGAATTTTCGCGCTTTAAATACAACACCACAGTAACTGAAGTTTCACTTGACCTTGGTGGAATTGAAGTAGCTCATCAAGTCAAGCGCTATAAACCTCAATGTGACCTTTGGTAAAACCTTGTTTTGGGTAGAGAGCATTTGATCTAAGGGGTTAGATCAAATGGAACTAAAACTAACACAATAACACTTTAATCAATGATCAATTGCTTGATCTTATAACAGATCATAATATGGTAATCCTTGCCATGACATATGAACATCAATTCAATTGCAAATCAAGCAACAACAAAAAAAATGGAGAAACCATTCTTCACTTATCTTTTCCATGTCTTAAACTAATCCATGCTCTTACCATGAACCTCATGGTAATTCTTGAACTCAACACCAACACAAGCTTATCATTAAACCCTAGAGTTGGGAGAGGCCTATAACCATCAAATAGATAATAATCAAACTCTAAGTTATTAACACTTAAAAGTTAAGAAACTACACTTGAGGTATAATTGAATTCCCTTTAAAACTTATTAACAAATATGGTAAAACACAAGGACCTAAGTGCATAAAAGCCACACATTCTGATTTTATTCATAACTTATTAAATAGGTGGAATATTACAAAACTAAATTCGTTTACATTACGAATTATAGTTCAAACTATTTGAATAAAATAAACTATGTGTACTTTGAAACTTATATGATCATGCCTTGGTGAAATCAAAATCATCATTCAAAATTGGGGTATAATTCTTATTCTTGACATTTTGATCCCAATTATAATATAAATACAATCACATATGATATAGTGACTCAATCATAAGCATAAGATCATTCATAAGACATTTAGTAACAAAAGCCACTTGGCCATCCAAAAACAAATCACATGAGAGGATAATACCATGCCACATAGGATGAAAATATCTACATAGCTTGCATCCTAAGCAATGCCACCTCATGCTTAAGGGATTACTATGGATAAGAGCATGACACCCAAGCACCTTACTCATCAAATCAAAGCAAGAGTCATCCACCTATGTGTCATGATACTAGAGCATGCCCAAGCCTATAAAAGGAGCCTCACACTCCATTCATTCCATCATCTTACACCATGATGCAAGAAAACCAACACATTGAGCCACTCCATAAAATATTTATGATCAAGATGAAGCAGCTAGGAGGTGGAGGCATGCCACAAGATGCAGGTTTATCAGAATTCCTGAAGAACAAGCTACAGAAGATAGCAAGGTAGAATTCTTAGGCAGACCACATGCTTAGATAATCATATCATCATCCCTTGAGTAGAAACCTAGATTATAGTCCAAGTCCTTGTGGAGTGAGAGGGGTAATTGGTACAACCATATCTAAATATTTCTAGTAATAACTTAGGAAGCCAAACCTTGATCATTATAAATTGTGTAATGATCATAAACCCTAAGAAATTGAGGTAGAGATATCAAGAACAAGTTGATCATGTTTAACCATGATCATGCTCTTGAGTTATGTAAGGATAAGTTAAATCCTAATAGGATAAGTAGATATCATTCACTACATGAAATCATAGGGAGGTAACTAGTAAGCAAACCTAGGCTTATATCCCAACCCTAACTTGTGAACCACTTGGTGATCATAAGTAGAATCATACCATATCTATATTTCATAAATTAATGAACCTAAGAAAACCTTAGAGTTAAACACTATACCTCATATGGTGAGAAACCATACATCCATATGACTAAAGTTAACTATAAAAAGAACTATAATCAATGTAGTTACTTTAATGATAAGTGGGGGTAATAATAGAAGTTAATTGGTAGAAAATAAAACCAATTCTCAAATCCTTAGTAATTAGAGAAGCACATGAAATATTAAGCAAGTAACCATCTTATCATGGATAGGGAAGATTAAACCCTAGCAAATGCAATATGATGTCATTCCAAGTCTATAAACTAGAATTATATCTCAAACCTAGTTTATACATCACTATGGTAATCATAATCTAAACCCAGGTGCTGGCGCGTAGTTGACGTGGGAGTTAGAAATCTCTGTGGTGTAATTTTTCTTCGTTCCCCGGCAACGGCGCCAGAAAAAGAGCTGTTGACGTGGGAGTCGTAGCTTCCTTGTGACGGTAAAGCACTCGTCCGTTGGGAACCCCAAGAGGAAGGTATGATGTGTACAGCAGCAAGTTTTCCCTCAGTAAGAAACCAAGTTTACTCGAACCATGGGGCAAGAAGCACGTTGAAGGTTGTTGGTGACGGAGTGTAGTGCGGCGCAACACCGGGGATTCGGCGCCAACGTGGAACCTGCACAACACAACCAAAGTACTTTGCCCCAAGCAGTGAGGTTGTCAATCTCCACGGCCTGTAACAAAGGATTAGATGTATAGTGTGATGATGATTGTTTGCAAGGAAACATTAAAACAAGTATTACGATGGGTGTATTCGATGTAAAAGAATGGACCGGTTCACTAGAGGTGTCTCTCCCATAAGAAATAGCATATTGGGTAAACAAATTACGGTTGGGCAATTGACAAATAGAGAGAGCATGACAATGCACATACATGACATGATGAGTATTGTGAGATTTAATTGGGCATTACGACAAAGTACATAGACCGCTATCCAGCATGCATCTATGCCTAAAAAGTCCACTTTCAGGTTATCATCCGAACCCCTTCCGGTATTAAGTTGTAAACAACAGACAATTGCATTAAGTATGGTGCGTAATGTAATCAATAACTATATCCTCGAACATAGCATCAATGTTTTATCCCTAGTGGCAACAACACATCCATAATCTTAGAGGTTGTTGTCACTCCCAGATTCACGGAGACATGAACCCACTATCGAGCATAAATACTCCCTCTTGGAGTTACAAGCAATGACTTGGCCAGAGCCTCTACTAGCAACGGAGAGCATGCAAGATCATAAACAACACATAGATAGATTGATAATCAACATAACATAGTATTCTCTATTCATCGGATCCCAACAAACACACATGTAGCATTACAGATAGATGATCTTGATCATGATAGGCAGCTCACAAGATCAGACAATGAAGCACAATGGGGAGAAGACAACCATCTAGCTACTGCTATGGACCCATAGTCCAGGTGAACTACTCACACATCAATCCGGAGGCGACCATGGCGGTGTAGAGTCCTCGGGAGATGATTCTCTCCGGCGGTGCCGAGGTGATCTCCTGAATCCCCGAGATGGGATTGGCGGCGGCGGCGTCTCAGTATGTTTTCTCGTATCGTGGCTCTCGGTACTGGGGGTTTCGCGACGAAGGCTTTAAGTAGGCGGAGGAGATAGGTCAGGGGGCGCCCGAGGGGCCCACACCACAGGCCGGCGCGGCCAGGGCCTGGGCAGCCGCCTGGTGGTGTGGCCACCTCGTGGCCCCACTTCCTTTCCCTCTCGGTGTTCTGGAAGCTTCGTTAAACTGGGCGTTGATTTCGTCCAATTCCGAGAATATTTCCTTACTAGGATTTACGAAACCAAAAACAGCAGAAAACAACAGCGGCTCTTCGGCATCTCGTTAATAGGTTAGTGCGGAAAATGCATAATAATGACATATAATGTGTATAAAACATGTGAGTATCATCATAAAAGTAGCATGGAACATAAGAAATTATAGATACGTTTGAGACGTATCAAGCATCCCCAAGCTTAGTTCCTACTCGTCCCGAGTAGGTAAACGATAACAAAGATAATTTTCTTAAGTGACAATGCTACCAACATAATCATGATCATACTATTGTAAGCACATGTAATGAATGCAGCGATCAAAACAATGGTAAATGACATGAGTAAACAACTGAATCATAAAGCAAAGACTTTTCATGAATAGTACTTAAAGACAAGCATCAATAAGTCTTGCATAAGAGTTAACTCATAAAGCAATAATTCAAAGTAGAAAGTATTGAAGCAACACAAAGGAAGATTAAGTTTGTGGTTGCTTTCAACTTGTAACATGTATCTCATGGATAATGTCGACATAGAGTAATATAACAAGTGCAGTATGCAAGTATGTAGGAATCAATGCACAGTTCACACAAGTGTTTGCTTCTTAAGATAGAGAGAAATAGGTGAACTGACTCAACAATAAAAGTAAAAGAATGGTCCTTCAAAGAGGAAAGCATCGATTGCTATATTTGTGCTAGAGCTTTTATTTTGAAAACAAGAAACAATTTTGTCAACGGTAGTAATAAAGCATATGAGTTATGTAAATTATATCTTACAAGTTGCAAGCCTCATGCATAGTATACTAATAGTGCCCGCACCTTGTCCTAATTAGCTTGGACTACCGGATCATTGCAATACACATGTTTTAACCAAGTGTCACAATGGGGTACCTCTATGCCGCCTGTACAAAGGTCTAAGGAGAAAGCTCGCATTGGATTTCTCGCTTTTGGTTATTCTCAACTTAGACATCCATACCGGGACAACATAGACAACAGATAATGGACTCCTCTTTAATGCATAAGCAACAATAATGTTCTCATATGAGATTGAGGATATATGTCCAAAACTGAAACTTCCACCATGATTCATGGCTTTAGTTAGCGGCCCAATGTTCTTCTCTAACAATATGCATGCTTAACCATAAGGTGGTAGATCTCTCTTACTTCAGACAAGACGGACATGCATAGCAACTCACATGATATTCAACAAAGAATAGTTGATGGCGTCCCCAGAAACATGGTTATCGCACAACAAGCAACTTAATAAGAGATAAAGTGCATAAGTACATATTCAATACCACAATAGTTTTAAGCTATTTGTCCCATGAGCTATATATTGTAAAGGTAAAGAATGGAAATTTTAAAGGTAGCACTCAAGCAATATACTTTGGAATGGCGGAGAAATACCATGTGGTAGGTAGGTATGGTGGACACAAATGGCATAGTGGTTGGCTCAAGGATTTTGGATGCATGAGAAGTATTCCCTCTCGATACAAAGTTTAGGCTAGCAAGGTTATTTGAAACAAACACAAGGATGAACCGGTACAGCAAAACTCACATAAAAGATATATTGTAAACATTATAAGACTCTATACCGTCTTCCTTGTTGTTCAAACTCAATACTAGAAATTATCTAGACCTTAGAGAAACCAAACATGCAAATCAGATTTTAGCATGCTCTATGTATTTCTTCATTAATAGGTGCAAAGTATATGATGCAAGAGCTTAAACATGAGCACAACAATTGCCAAGTATCACATTATTCAAGATGTTATACCAATTACCACATATATTTTCCAATTCCAACCATATAACAATTTAACGAAGAAGAAACTTCGCCATGAATACGAGTAAAGCTAAGGACATATTTGTCCATATGCAACAGCGGAGCGTGTCTCTCTCCACACAATGAATGCTAGGATCCATTTTATTCAAACAAAACAAAAACGAAAACAACAGACGCTCCAAGCAAAGTACATAAGATGTGACGGAATAAAAATATAGTTTCAGGGGAGGACCTGATATTTTCGATGAAGAAGGGGATGCCTTGGGCATCCCCAAGCTTAGACGCTTCTTGAAATATGCAGGGATGAACCACCGGGGCATCCCCAAGCTTTGAGCTTTCACTCTTCTTGATCATAGTATATCATCCTCCTCTCTTGACCCTTGAAAACTTCCTTCACACCAAACTTCTCATAAACTTCATTAGAGGGGTTAGTACATAATCAAAAACTCATATGTTCAGAGGTGACACAATCATTCTTAACACTTCTGGACATTGCTCAAAGCTACTGGAAGGTAATGGAACAAAGAAATCCACAACAAGCAAAAGAAGCAATGCGAAATAAAAGGCAGAATCTGTCAAAACAAACAGTCCGTAAAGACGAATTTTAAATAAATACTTCCGTTGCTCAAATAAGAAAACTCAAAACTAATGAAAGTTGCGTACATATCTGAGGAACACGCACGTAAATTGGCATATTTTTCTGAGTTACCTACAGAGAAAACAGCCCAGATTCGTGACAGATAGAAATATGTTTCTGCGCAGAAATCCAAATCTAGTATCAACCTTCTATTAAAGACTTCACTTGGCACAACAATGCAATAAAACTAAGATAAGGAGAGGTTGCTACAGTAGTAAACAACTTCCAAGACGCAAATGTAAAACAAAATACTGTAGCAAAATAACACATGGGTTATCTCCGAAGAAGTTCTTTCTTTATAGACATTAAGATGGGCTCAGCAGTTTTAATGATGCACTCGCAAGAAATAGTATTTGAAGCAAAAAAGAGAGCATCAAGTGGCAAATTCAAAACACATTTAACTCTAACATGCTTCCTATGCATAGGAGTCTTGTAAATAAACAAGTTCATTAAGAGCAAAGCAACAAGCATAGGAAGATAAAACAAGTGTAGCTTCAAAAATTTCAGCATATAGGGAGGTGTTTTAGTAACATGAAAATTTCTACAACCATATTTTCCTCTCTCATAATAATGTCCAGTAGCATCATGAGCAAACTCAACAATATAACTATCACATAAAGCATTCTTATCATGAGTCTCATGCATAAAATTATTACTCTCCACATAAGCATAATCAATTTTATTAGTTGTAGTGGGAGCAAACTCAACAAAGTAGCTATCATTATTATTCTCATCATCAAATATAGGAGGCATATTGTAATCATAATCAAATTTATCCTCCATAACAGGTGGTAACAAAAGACTACTATCATTATAATCATCATAAATAGGAGGCAAAGTATCATCAAAGTAAATTTTCTCCTCAATGCCCGGGGGACTAAAAAGATCATGCTCATCAAAACCAGCTTCCCCAAGCTTAGAATTTTCCATATCATTAGCAACAACGGTGTTCAAAGTATTCATACTAACATGTTCCATGGGTTTTTAATTTTCGGATCAAACCATCCATGTTTTAAATCAGGAAATAGAATAAGAAGCTCATTGTTGTCCATTATGCCAAACTAGTGTAAACAAGAAACAAAAAGTTGCAATTGCAGGATCTAAAGGAAATAGCTTGAGCACAAACACAATGGCGCCAGAAAAGTACTGTTACCTGGAACCGAAGTATGAGTGCCTTTTACCTTTCCTCCCAACAACGCAGAGAAAAAGATTTCTTTGGCGCGTAGTTGGCGTGGGAGTTAGAAATCTGCGTGGTGTAATTTTCTTGTTCGACAGCAGCCGCGAGAAAAAGAGCTGTTGACGTGGAGTCGTAGCTTGTGACGGTAAAGCACTCGTCTGTTGGGAACCCCAAGAGGAAGGTATGATGTGTACAACAGCAAGTTTTCCCTCAGTAAGAAACCAAGGTTTATCGAACCAGTAGGAGCCAAGAAGCACGTTGAAAGTTGTTGGTGACGGAGTGTAGTGCGGCGCAACACCAGTGATTCCGGCGCCAACGTGGAACCTGCACAACACAACCAAAGTACTTTGCCCCAACAAAACAGTGAGGTTGTCAATCTCACGGCTAGCTGTAACAAAGGATTAGATGTATAGTGTGGATGATGATTGTTTGCAGAAAACAGTAAACAAGTATTACAGATTGTATTCGATGTAAAAGAATGGACCAGGGTCCACAGTTCACTAGGTGTCTCTCCATAAGAAATAGCATATTGGGTAACAAATTACGGTTGGGCAATTGACAAATAGAGAGGGCATGACAATGCACATACATGACATGATGAGTATTGTGAGATTTAATTGGGCATTACGACAAAGTACATAGACCGCTATCCAGCATCTATGCCTAAAAAGTCCACTTTCATGTTATCATCCGAACCCCCGGTATTAAGTTTAACAACAGCAATTGCATTAAGTATGGTATGTGTAATCAATAACTATATCCTCGAACATAGCATCAATGTTTTATCCCTAGTGGCAACAACACATCCATAATCTTAGAGGTTCTGTCACTCCCCCAGATTCACGGAGACATGAACCCACTATCGAGCACAAATACTCCCTCTTGGAGTTACAAGCAATGACTTGGCCAGAGCCTCTACTAGCAACGGAGAGCATGCAAGATCATAAACAACACATAGATAGATTGATAATCAACATAACATAGTATTCTCTATTCATCGGATCCCAACAAACACACATGTAGCATTACAGATAGATGATCTTGATCATGATAGGCAGCTCACAAGATCAGACAATGAAGCACAATGGGAGAAGACGAGCATCTAGCTACTGCTATGGACCCATAGTCCAGGGGTGAACTCACACATCAATCCGGAGGCGACCATGGCGGTGTAGAGTCTCTGGGGAGATGATTCTCTCCGGCAGGGTGAGGTGATCTCGAATCCCGAGATGGGATTGGCGGCGCGGCTCGTATGTTTTCTCGTATCGTGGCTCTCGGTACTGGGGTTTGCGACGAAGGCTTTAAGTAGGCGGAGGAGATAGGTCAAGGGTGCCGAGGGGCCCACACCATGGTGGCGCAGCCGGGGCTGAGGCAGCGCCGCTGGTGGTGTGCCACCTCGTGGCCCACTTCCTTTCCCCCTCGTGTTCTGGAAGCTTCGTCCAAAAATAGGACCCTGGCGTTGATTTCGTCCAATTCCGAGAATATTTCCTTACTAGGATTTCTGAAACCAAAAACAACAGAAAACAGCAACTGGCTCTTCGGCATCTCGTTAATAGGTTAGTGCCGGAAAATGCATAATAATGACATATAATGTGTTTAAAACATGTGAGTATCATCATAGAAGTAGCATGGAACATAAGAAATTATAGATACGTTTGAGACGTATCAAGCATCCCCAAGCTTAGTTCTGCTCGTTCCGAGTAGGTAAACGATAACAAAGATAATTTCTTAAGTGACAATGCTACCAACATAATCTTGATCATACTATTGTAAGCACATGTAATGAAAGTGATCAAAACAATGGTAAATGTCATGAGTAAACAACTGAATCATAAAGCCAAGACTTTTCATGAATAGTACTTAAAGACAAGCATCAATAAGTCTTGCATAAGAGTTAACTCATAAAGCAATAATTTCAAAGTAGAAGGTATTGAAGCAACACAAAGGAAGATAAAGTTTCAGCGGTTGCTTTCAACTTGTAACATGTATATCTCATGGATATTGTCAACATATATAGAGTAATATAATAAGTGCAATATGCAAGTATGTAGGAATCAATGCACAGTTCACACAAGTGTTTGCTTCTTAAGGTAGAGATAGGTGAACTGACTCAACAATAAAAGTAAAAGAATGGTCCTTCAAAGAGGAAAGCATCGATTGCTATATTTGTGCTTGAGCTTTTATTTTGAAAACAAGAAACAATTTTGTCAACGGTAGTAGTAAAGCATATGAGTTATGTAAATTATATCCTACAAGTTGCAAGCCTCATGCATAGTATACTAATAGTGCCCGCACCTTGTCCTAATTAGCTTGGACTACCGGATCATCACAATACACATGTTTTAACTAAGTGTCACAATGGGGTACCTCTATGCCGCCTGTACAAAGGTCTAAGAGAGCTCGCATTGGATTTCTCGCTTTTGTTATTCTCAACTTAGACATCCATACCGGGGCAACATAGACAACAGATAATGGACTCCTCTTTAAGGCATAAGCATGTAGCAACAGTTAATGTTCTCATATGAGATTGAGGATATATGTCCAAACTGAAACTTCCACCATGGTTCATGGCTTTAGTTAGCGGCCCATTGTTCTTCTCTAACAATATGCATGCTTAATCATAAGGTGGTAGATCTCTCTTACTTCAGACAAGACGGACATGCATAGAAACTCACATGATATTCAACAAAGAAATAGTTGATGGCGTCCCCAGAAACATGGTTATCGCACAACAAGCAACTTAATAAGAGATAAAGTGCATAAGTACATATTCAATACCACAATAGTTTTTAAGCTATTTGTCCCATGAGCTATATATTGTAAAGGTAAAGAATGGAAATTTTAAAGGTAGCACTCAAGCAATATACTTTGGAATGGCGGAGAAATACCATGTGGTAGGTAGGTATGGTGGACACAAATGGCATAGTGGTTGGCTCAAGGATTTTGGATGCATGAGAAGTATTCCTCTCGATACAAGGTTTAGGCTAGCAAGGTTATTTGAAACAAACACAAGGATGAACCGGTGCAGCAAAACTCACATAAAAGACATATTGTAAACATTATAAGACTCTATACCGTCTTCCTTGTTGTTCAAACTCAATACTAGAAATTATCTAGACCTTAGAGAAACCAAACATGCAAATCAGATTTTAGCATGCTCTATGTATTTCTTCATTAATAGGTGAAAAGTATATGATGCAATAGCTTAAACATGAGCACAACAATTGCCAAGTATCACATTATTCAAGGTGTTATACCAATTACCACATATATCATTTTCCAATTCCAACCATATAACAATTTAACGAAGAAGAAACTTTGCCATGAATACTATGAGTAAAGCCTAAGGACATATGTGTCCATATGCAACAGCGGAGCGTGTCTCTCTCCCATACAATGAATGCTAGGATCCATTTTATTCAAACAAAACAAAAACAAAAAACAAAGACGCTCCAAGCAAAGTACATAAGATGTGACGGAATAAAAATATAGTTTGGGAGGAACTGATAATGTTGTCGATGAAGAAGGGGATGCCTTGGGCATCCCCAAGCTCAAACGCTTGAGTCTTCTTGATATATGCTGGGGTGAACCACCGGGGCATCCCCAAGCTTAGAGCTTTCACTCTCCTTGATCATGGTGTATATCATCCTCCTCTCTTGATCCTTGAAAACTTCCTCACACCAAACTTAAAGCAACTCATTAGAGGGTTAGTGCACAATTAAAATTCACATATTCAGAGGTGACACAATCATTTTTTATACTTCTGGACATTGCACAAAGCTACTGAAAGTCAATGGAATGAAAAATCCATATAACATATCAAAACAAGCAATGCAAAATAAAAGGCAGAATCTGTCAAAAACAGAACAGTTCGTAAAGACGAATTTCTAACAGGCACCAGACTTGCTCAAATGAAAAAACTTAAAACTAATGAAAGTTGCGTAAATATCTGAGGATCACTCACGTAAATTGGCATAATTTTATGAGTTTCCTACAGAGAATTAGCCCCAGATTCGTGAAAGCAAAGAAAACTGTTTCTGTGATAATCCAAATCTAGTAACATACTTTTTTAGAGACTTTACTTGGCACAACAATGCAATAAAACTAAGATAAGGAGAGGTTGCTACAGTAGTAAACAACTTCCAAGACTCAAATATAAAACAAAATTACTGTAGTAAAAACATGGGTTGTCTCCCATAAGCGCTTTTCTATGCGCAGAAAGTGTGTATCAAGTATTATCAAGAGACGAAGCATCAACATCATAATTTGTTCTAATAATAGAATCATAAGGTAACTTCATTCTCTTTCTAGGGAAGTGTTCCATACCTTTCTTGAGAGGAAATTGATATTTAATATTACCTTCCTTCATATCAATGGTAGCACCAACAGTTCGAAGAAAAGGTCTTTCCAATATAATGGGACAAGATGCATTGCATTCAATATCCAAGACAACAAAATCAACGGGGACAAGGTTATTGTTAACCATAATACGAACATTATCAACTTTCCCCAAAGGTTTCTTCATAGAGTTATCAGCAAGATTAACATCCAAATAACAATTTTTCAATGGTGGCAAGTCAAGCATATTATAGATTTTCTTAGGCATAACAGAAATACTTGCACCAAGATCACATAAAGCATTACAACCAAAGTCCTTGACCTTCATCTTAATGATGGGCTCCCAACCATCCTCTAACTTCCTAGGAATAGAAGTTTCGCGTTCTAGTTTCTCTTCTCTAGCTTTTATGAGAGCATTTGTAATATGTTTCGTGAAAGCCAAATTTATAGCACTAGCATTAGGACTTTTAGCAAGTTTTTGTAAGAACTTTATAACTTCAGAGATATGACAATCATCAAAATCCAAACCATTATGATCTAAAGCAATGGGATCATCGTCCCCAATGTTGGAAAAAATTTCAGCAGTTTTATCACAGGCAGTTTCAGCAGTTTTAGCAGTTTCGGGAAGTTTTTCGCGCTTTGCATTAGAAGTAGAACCATTGCTAACACCTATCTTTTTACCATTATTAGTAGGAGGTGCAGCAACATGTGTAGCATTAGCATTGCTAGTGGTAGTAATAGTCCAAACTTTAGCTATATTATCTTTTTTAGCTAGTTTTTCATTTTCTTCTCTTTCCCACCTAGCATGCACGCTCAGCCATTAATCTTATATTCTCATTAATTCTAACTTGGATGGCATTTGCTGTAGTAACAATTTTATTTTCATTATCCCTATTAGGCATAACTTTCAATTTCAAAAGATCAACATCAGAGACTATCAACTTTAGAAGCAAGCATATCAATTTTCCCAAGTTTTTCTTCAACAGATTTGTTAAAAGCAGGTTGTGTACTAATAAATTCTTTAAGCATGGCTTCAAGACCAGAGGGTGTATTCCTATTATTGTTGTAAGAATTCCCATAAGAATTACCATAGCCGTTGCCATTATTATAAGGATATGGCCTATAGTTGTTACTAGAATTGTTCGGTAAGCATTGTTGTTGAAATTATTATTTTTAATGTAGTTTACATCAACATGTTCTTCTTGTGCAACCAATGAAGCTAACGGAACATTATTAGGATCAATATTTGTCCTATCATTCACAAGCATAGACATAATAGCATCAATCTTATCATTCAAGGAAGAGGTTTCTTCGACAATTTACCTTCTTACCTTGTGGAGCTCTTTCCGTGTGCCATTCAGAGTAATTAATCGTCATATTATCAAGAAGCTTTGTTGCTTCACCAAGAGTGATGGACATAAAGGTACCTCCAGCAGCTGAATCCAATAGGTTCATGAAGAAAAGAATTGATCTGCATAAAAGGTTTGGATGATCATCCAAGTAGTCGGTCCATGGGTTGGGAAATTTTTACCAAAGATTTCATTCTTTCCCATGCTTGTGCAACATGCTCAGTATCAAATTGTTTAAAATTCATTATGCTACTCCTTAAAGATATAATTTTAGTAGGGGATAATATCTACCAATAAAAGCATCCTTGCATTTAGTCCATGAATCAATACTATTCTTAAAGATAGCAACCAGTCTTTAGCTCTTCCTCTTAATGAGAAAGGGAACAATTTTAATTTTATTATGTCACCATCTACATCTTTATACTTTTTCATTTCACAAAGTTCAACAAAATTATTGAGATGGGCAACAGCATCATCAGAACTAACACCAGAAAATTGCTCTCGCATAACAAGATTCAGTAAAGCAGGTTTAATTTCAAAGAATTCTGTGTAGTGGTGGAGCAATAGGTGTGCATAAGAAATCATTATTATTTGTGGTTGTGAAGTCACACAACTTAGTATTTTAAGGAGTCCATTTTAGCAATAGTAAATAAAGTAAACTAGATAAAGTAAATGCAAGTAACTAATTTTTTTGTGTTTTTGATATAGAGTGCAAGATAGTAAATAAAGTAAAACTAGCAACTAATTTTTTGCATTTTGATATAATGCAGCAAACAAAGTAGTAAATAAAATAAAGCAAGACAAAAACAAAGTAAAGAGATTGGGAAGTGGAGACTCCTTGCACGGCGTGTCTTGATCTCCCCGACTGACGGCCAAGACTGCTACCAGGACAGAGCAGTTGACGTGGGAGTTGTAGCTTCCTTGTGACGGTAAAGCACTCGTCCGTTGGGAACCCCAAGAGGAAGGTATGATGTTGTACAGCAGCAAGTTTCCCTCAGTAAGAAACCAAGGTTTAATCGAACCAGTAGGAGTCAAGAAGCACGTTGAAGGTTGTTGGTGACGGAGTGTAGTGCGGCGCAACACCAGGGATTCCGGCGCCAACGTGGAACCTGCACAACACAACCAAAGTACTTTGCCCCAACTAAACAGTGAGGTTGTCAATCTCACCGGCTTGGTGTAACAAAGGATTAGATGTATAGTGTGGATGATGATTGTTTGCAGAGAAACAGTAAAAAAGATATTCGATGGGTGTATTCGATGTAAAAGAATGGATGGGGTCCACAGTTCACTAGAGGTGTCTCTCCCATAAGAAATAGCATATTGGGTAAACAAATTACAGTTGGGCAATTGACAAATAGAGGGGCATGACAATGCACATACATGACATGATGAGTATTGTGAGATTTAATTGGGCATTACGACAAAGTACATAGACCGCTATCCACCATGCATCTATGGCTAAAAAGTCCACCTTCAGGTTATCATCCGAACCCCTTTCGGTATTAAGTTGTAAACAACGAGACAATTGCATTAAGTATGGTGCGTAATGTAATCAATAACTATATCCTCGAACATAGCATCAATGTTTTATCCCTAGTGGCAACAACACATCCATAATCTTAGAGGTTCTGTCACTCCCCCAGATTCACGGAGACATGAACCCACTATCGAGCATAAATACTCCCTCTTGGGTTACAAGCAATGACTTGGCAGAGCCTCTACTAGCAACGGAGAGCATGCAAGATCATAAACAACACATAGATAGATTGATAATCAACATAACATAGTATTCTCTATTCATCGGATCCCAACAAACACACATGTAGCATTACAGATAGATGATCTTGATCTTGATAGGCAGCTCACAAGATCAGACAATGATAGCACAATGGGGAGAAGACGACCATCTAGCTCTGCTATGGACCCATAGTCCAGGGATGAACTACTCACTCATCAATCCGGAGGCGACCATGGCGGTGTAGATTCCTCAGGAGATGATTCCCCTCTCCCGGCCTGGGAGGAGTGATCTCGAATCCCCGAGATGGGATTGGCGGCGGCGGCGTCTCGTATGTTTTCTCGTATCGTGGCTCTCGATGCGGGGTTTCACGACACAGGCAAGTAGGCGGAGGGAAGGGGTGCCCGAGGGGGGGCGGGCGCGGCCGCCAGGCCGGTGGTGGTGGCACCTCGTGGCCCCACTTCCTTTCCCCTCGGGTGTTCGAAGCTTCGTTCAAAAATAGGACCCGGGCGTTGATTTCGTCCAATTAGAGAATATTTCCTTACTAGGATTTCTGAAACCAAAAACAGCAGCAACCGGCTCTTCGGCATCTCGTTAATAGGTTAGTGCCAGAAAATGCATAATAATGACATATAATGTGTATAAAACATGTGAGTATCATCATAGAAGTAGCATGGAACATAAGAAATTATAGATACGTTTGAGACGTATCAGTTAATTAACTTGGGACTGGGAATCCCATTGCGAGCTCTTTTTGCAAAATTATTGGATAAGTGGATGAAGCCACTAGTCCACTGGTGAAAATTGCCCAACAAGGTTGAAAGATAAAACACCACATACTTCCTCATGAGCTATCAAACATTGACACAAATAAGAGGTAATAAATTTTGAATTGTTTAAAGGTACATGAAGTATTTACTTGGAATGGCAGGAAATACCATGTAGTAGGTAGTTATGGTGGACACAAATGGCATAGGTTTTGGGTTAAGGTTTGGATGCACGAGAAGTATTCCCTCTCAGTACAGGTCTTTGGCTAGCAAGGTTAATTAGCAAGCATAAAAGTAGGAAACAAACAAATATACATGTGATAGAAACAATCATGCAGCTTCCTTGTAAGCACCAACAATTTTAACTTCAGAATAATAAGCTATGAGCTAACAAGAAAGAAAGATAATGAAACAACTACATGTATTTCTCTTTTCTACTTAAACCTCAAAGTTTTGTTGCTATTGACCAATGCTAAGTTTGCCAAAACCAAATAGATTTATTCGATGCTCCCAAAGTGATACCAATACTAATAACAAGATCAATCATATAATAAGGATTGCAAACTAAAATAAGATGTGCAATATGTAAATGATAAGACTTCTCATTAATATTCCATAACGATAACTCACACCAAGGGATACATAGACAACCAACTAAAGGAGAGATACTTCCACACTGCAACCCATCTTATATGATAACTTCCCTACTCATGATATGACACTACTTGATAGTAAAAAGTAAAAGATAGTGATAATGTGATACCGCGGCACTCCCCCAAGCTTGGAACAAACCAAGGGGATGCCAATACCGATGATGAATTACTCCTTCAGCGATGGTGGTGATGAATTCCCATCATCAGACTTCCAAGGAAGAGGCTCTCCATCAACAAACGACATCTTGGTCTCGGGAATCCTGAAACTAGCAGCATAGCTTATGCGTTTAAACCTGTTTTCATACTCACAGTTTTGATTCCGAATGTCATAGAGTTGAGCTTGGAGTTGGTTGGTGGTGTCATGAAGCGAGAGGATGTCATCCCACAGCTTTGCAGTCTCCTTCTTGTGTCTATCAATAAGTTCAGACACAATCTTGTGGAAGATATCCACCTCACGCTCAGCCATCTTCTTGTAGTTGAAGACCTCTTGTTCTAGCTTCTCCATCCTGTCTTCCAAGCTTCCTTCTCCTTTAGGCCCCTGAACATCTTTGATCTGCAACTCCCCATCTACGAGCAGCAATTCCTTGGGGTGCATCTTCAACTCGTTCATGTACGGGTTGACGACGTCCTCAAAGAAACTGTCCTTAGGAGTTCCCGCGTGAACATGATGGATCTAGATCCGGAGCAGAACTGGCGAGAAACAGTTCAAAACAAAACATGTCGAAAACGATATACGGACCTCCGAGTCCGGGGATTATATAGAATAAATTTTACGACAAACGGAAAGTACCGTCGAACAGTCGGAAAGAGGCGACAGGCGGCGGCCCATCATAAGTGGCGCGGCCGACCGCGCCGGCCTATGGGGGCACGCCCTCGTGCGTCTCCTCCCCTCCGTTTCGATCTCGTAATTTTTCATATTTTCCAAAAAAAAACATTGTTCGGAAAGTTAAACGCAGACTTTTTATTACCCTATCTTGTTACCTATTCAAAGTCGAAGTCTGTGACGTCAATTTGTCTTTGATGAAAGCCTCCGGTGTTTCACTCGAATAACATCAACATCTACATTGTAAGAATCACCTGAGATATAATGCTTGAGTCTTTGTCCATTCACCACTTGTGTGACATTGCCTTGGAGAGAGCTAATTTTGCTCTTTGAACGATACACCTCCTCAACAACATATGGTCCTTCCCATTTCGAGAGTAATTTCCCTGCAAAGAATCTGAGGACGAGACCGATACAATAGGACTTTATCCCCAATATTAAATTCTCTTTTGATAATCCTTCTATCATGCCATTTTTTAACTTTCTCTTTAAGAGTTTAGCATTTTCATAAGCTTCACTTTTCCATTCATCTAGAGAACTCAATTGCAGCAACCTCTTATTACCCGCTAGTTTAGGATCTTTATTTAATTCTCTAACAGCCCAATAAGCTTTGTGCTCTAGTTCTAAAGGTAAATGACAAGCTTTTCCATAAACCATTTTATAAGGTGACATTCCCATGGGATTTTTATAAGCAGTTCTATAAGCCCATAGTGCTTCCTTCAATTTACTATCCCAATTCTTTCTAGTTTTATTAACGGTCTTTTGCAAGATAGATTTAATCTCTCTATTTGATAGTTCCACTTGTCCACTAGTTTGAGGATGATAAGCCGAAGCAATTCTATGATTAATGCCATATTTAGCAAGAGTTTCTCTAAAACCACCATGAATAAAATGAGAACATCCATCAGTCATAATATATCTAGGCACTCCAAATCTAGGAAAAATAATGTCTAAAAGCATCCTTAAAGAGGTCTCACCATCAGCACTTTTTGTAGGTATGGCTTCTACCCATTTAGTAACATAATCAACACAACAAGTATACCTTCTGAAGAAGGAAAAGGTCCCATGAAGTCAAATCCCCAACGATCGAACGGTTCAATAACAAGAGTATAATTCATAGGCATTTCATTGGGTGTAGATATTACCAACCCTTTGGCATTCATCACAAGATAAAATAAACTTCCTTGCATCTTTGAAAGAGTTGGCCAATAAAAACACAGTTGTAGAACCTTTTGTGCGGTTCTATCTCCAGGCGTGATGTCCTCCATAAGCACTCCCATGACATTTACTCAATATCTCCTGCTGTTCATATTCGAACACATCTTCGCATAATACCATCCACTCCTTCTTTATATAAGTGTGGGTCATCCCAAATAATGCCTCAAGTCATAAAAGAATTTCCTCCTTTGCTGAGCTGAAAAGGTCGGAGGCAAGTACTTGGAAACAATAAAGTTAGCATAATCAGCATACCAAGGACTATCTCGCGAGCTCACCTTTATTACAGCCAATTGTTCATTTGGAAAACTATCATTGACAGGAACAGGATCATAAGCAATATTATCCAATCTAGACAAATTATCGCAACGGATTATCACCTTTCCTATCTACAATATGTAAATCAAATTCTTGCAACGAAGCACCCATCTAATAAGCCTTGGCTTAGCATCTTTCTTTGCATAAGGTATCTGATTGCAGCATGATCAGTATGAATAGTAACTTTTGAATCAACAATATAAGATCTAAACTTATCACAAGCAAAGACTACAGCTAACAATTCTTTTTCAGTAGTAGCATAATTTCTTTGAGCAGCATCAAGAGTTTTACTAGCATAATGAATAACATTCAATTTTTTATTTACTCGCTGTCCAAGAACAGCGCCTACAGCAAAATCACTAGCATCACACATAATTTCAAATGGTAAGTTCCAATCGAGGTTCAACTATAGGAGCAGTTGTTAAGGCTTTCTTTAGAGTTTCAAAAGCTTCCTTACAATCATCATCAAAAACAAAAGGTACATCTTTTTGAAGAAGATTAGTAAGAGGCTTTGAAATCTTGGAGAAGTCTTTAATAAACCTCCTATAAAACCCAGCATGACCAAGAACACTACGAATACCTTTAACATCCCTAGGATAGGGCATCTTCTCAATTGCTTCAACTTTAGCTCTATCAACTTCAATACCTCTCCGGAGATTTTATGTCCCAATACAATTCCTTCATTAACCATAAAGTGGCATTTCTCCCAATTAAGAACAAGGTTAGTTTCTTCACATCTCTGCAAAACTTTATCAAGGTTTCGCAAGCAATTATCAAAGAATTCCCATAGACAGAAAAATCATCCATGAATACCTCTACAATACTCTCCCAAAAGCCATGAAAAATAGCAGGACATGCATCTTTGAAAAGTAGCGGGAGCATTACATAAACCAAAAGGCATACGTCTATAAGCATAAGTTCCATAGGGACAAGTGAAAGTGGTTTTCTCTTGATCCTTAGTTTTAACAACAATTTGTGAAAACCCAGAATAACCATCAAGAAAGCAAAAATGAGTATTTTGGATAACCTTTCTAACATTTGATCAATAAAAAGGATAATGATCTTTCTTAGTAACTTTATTAACTTTAAGAAAATCAATGCACATTCTATACCCTACAACTACTCTTTGAGGTATGAGCTCATCATTATCATTAGGCACAACAGTCATTCCTCCTTTCTTAGGAACACAATGCACAGGACTAACCCATCTACTATCAGCAATAGGATATATAATACCAGCTTCAAGAAGTCTTAATACCTCATTTCTTACCACATCCTTCATCTTAGGAATTAAACGACGCTAAGGTTCAACAACAGGCTTTGCATCATCTTCCATATTAATGGCGTGTTGGCAAATAGAGGGAGAAATCCCCTTCAAGTCATCAAGAGTGTAGCCAATAGCCCCTCGGTGTTTCTTCAATATTTCCAATAACCTTTCTTCTTCAAACTCTGTAAGCTTAGAACTAATAATAATAGGATATATTTTCTTATCATCAATATGAGCATATTTAAGATTATCAGGTAATGGTTTTAAATCAAAGACAGGATCTTCCTTTGGTGGCGGTGTTGTACCCAATCTTCTACCGGTAAATCATGCTTAAGAATAGGTTGACGAAGAAAAATTTCATCAAGCTCATCTCTTTCCCTAAAAACTTCACTCTCACTATTCTCCAAATGTTGCTGCAAAGGTTATTAGGAGCGAGGCTTGATGCGTGCACAGCTCAACTCTAAAATCATTGTTAGGTGAATCAGCTTTATAAGGAATTTTGGTAAATTTAGAGAAGTTAAACTCATAAGATTCACCAGCAAATTTAGTCAAAATTTTCTCTTTCTTGCAATCTATAATAGCTCCACAAGTATTTAGAAAAGGTCTACCAAAAATGATAGGACAATATTTACTAGCAGCAGAACCAAGTACCAAAAAGTCAGCAGGATATTTAATCTTACCGCATAGAACTTCTACATCTCGAACAATACCAATTGGAGAAATAGTTTCTCTATTAGCCAGCTGAATAACCACATCAATATCTTCAAGTTCACAAGAACCAATTTCGTGCATAATCTCCGTGTAAAGCTCATAAGGAATAGCACTAATGCTTGCACCAATATCACATAAACCATAATAACAATGATCTCCAATTCTAACAGATAGCATAGGAACACTAGCTTTCTTAGAATTATTAGGATGTGAAACAATATTAGAAGCATCTTCACAAAAAATAATATGACCATCCTCCACATTTTCAGTCACAAGATCTTTAACTATTGCAACAGCAGGTTCAACTTTTATTTGCTCTTCAGGTTCTATAGGTTTCTTTTCACTTTTATTAACCCACTATTTATAAAGAGTACTCCTTCATTTTAGCAGGGAAAGGAGTTTTTTCAATATAAGCTTCAGGAATAACATGATCCACAGTTTCAACTACAACACATTTATTTATAGATGAATCAATTTTATCTTTATACGGTTCATGAAACTTATCAAAATTCTTCTTAGGCAATTCATAATGAGAGGAAAAAGCTTTATAAAGATTTGCAGCAACTTGAGAATCAAGACCATAAGTAGCACTCATATTACGAAATTTATCAGTATCTATAAAAGCTTCAATGCATTTGTAATCATAATTTATACCTCTATCTTTGTCGTTCTCCCATCCTTCGGTATTTTCCTGGATCCGATTAAGAAGGTCCATTTTAAACTCTTCTTTGTTGTGCGTAAATGATCCAGAACAAGAAGTATCCAGCAAGGTCTTGTCTTGAAAAGAAAGTCTTGCATAGAAATTATCAATAATAACATTACCAGGAAGCTCATGAATGGGGCATTTGAGCATAAAAGACTTCAATCTCCCCCAAGCTTGGGCAATACTCTCTCCATCATGAGGCCAAAAATTATATATGCGGTTCCGGTCTTTGTGAATTTCACTTGGAGGATAGAACTTAGAATAAAATCGGGGCACAATATCATTCCATTCAAGAGAATCCCCATCATCCAGTAATTTATACCAATGCGCCGCTTTACCAGACATCGATATAGAGAATAGTTTCTTCCTCACTTCATCCATAGAAATACCTGCACACTTGAATAAACCGCATAATTCATGTAAGAACAGTAAATGATCTCCAGGGTGGACAGTTCCATCTCCTGTATAACGGTTATCCACTACACGTTCAATAATTTTCATAGGTATTTTGTATGGTATCTCTTCCTCACCTGGCGCCTCATCCACTACCTTTGCAGTAGTAGTAGATTTCCCAAACAAGCATTCAAGAGAAGATCTCTCCATAATGAATTATGGCAGCAGGCAGAAATAAAATCAGCATAAACAGTAGAAATTTCCCTTACCAATTCCACTTACCAATAGCGCTTCACTCCCGGCAACGGCGCCAGAAATAGTCTTGATGACCCACAAGTATAGGGGGTGTATCGTAGTATCTTCGATAAGTAAGAATGTCGATCCCAACAAGGAGCAGAAGGTGTTGACAACAGTTTCGATGAAGGATTCTTGTAAATGCTCACAAACAAGTATTCGGGGGTTTTGATGTAACAGATGAATAAAGTACGAGTAAGTAAAGTGTGAGAGTAACAATTGCAGTGAGTGGCCCAATCCTTTTAGCACAAAGGACAAGCGGTTTGTTTACTTATAATGACCAAACGTTCCCGAGGACACACTGGGATTTTAGTCTAGTGCTTTCGCTACATACGGCTAATTAATCTTCATTGTTTGATAAGTGTTGTGGGTGAACCTATGCTAATGCACCGCCTTCCTAGGACTAATACATACTTGTGATTATACCCCTTGCAACTCGCAACTACAAGAAAGTAATTAAGATAAATCTAACCCAGACCTTAAACTATGAGATCCTGCTATCCCTCCGCATCGATATACCAACGGAGGAGGTTCTGTCCTCCGAGCAACCCCGCCATTGGCAAGCGAGTACAAGATGCATTCCCCTAGGCCCATAAAGGTGAAGTGTCATGTAGTCGACGTTCACACGACACCACTAGAAGAATAACACCACAACTTAAATATCATAACATTGAATACGCAACCATACTTCACTACTAACATTTAGACTCACCCATGTCCTCAAGAACTAAACGACTACTCACGAGACATCTTATGGAACATGATCAGAGGTGATATGATGATGAATAACAATCGAAATTGGTTCAATGGTTTCACCCAATAGCATCAATAACAAGTAGAAATCAGCACGGGAGAGTTTCCCCCTATCAAAAAATAATCAAGATCAAACCCAAATTTCTACGGCGGGAGACGGCGGTGGAGACGGCGGTGATGATGATGAAGATGATGATGATGGTGATGGAGCTGATGTCCAGCTCGATAGCGGTGACGATGGCGACGATTCCCCCTCCGGGAGGAATTTCCCCGGCGGATCTCGGCTTGCGGAGGACTCTTTTCTCTGCGGTGTTCTCACAGCCTCGCCGGGCGGGCATGGCGCTCTACGACTATTTCCTTGGGGCTTGTTTGAGACGAAGCGTACGCAAAAGGAGCGAGAGGGGCTGTGGGCCCCCTCCTCACCGAGCGCGGCCGGGCCAGCCAGGCCCTTGTTGGCCTATGGGGTGGGCCACCTGGGTCCCCTCTTCTCCCCTTCTGGCTCCCTCCGTCATGGAAAAATAGGAGTTTTCATATAATTTCCGTCGACTGTTGATCTTGAAATATTGCATTCCGACGGTGCTTTTTCCAGCAGAATCTGGCTCCGGTGCGCGATCTCCAATAATCATGAAACATGCAAAATAGATGAAATAACATAAGTATCATCTCCAAATATGAAATATATCAATGAATAACAGCAAATTATGATATAAAATAGTGATGCAAATTGGACGTATCAATCAACACAACTACACCAAGTACTAACATAGCATGCACACTGTCACCATCACACTATGAAGGAGGCATAGATCACATCAATACTATCATAGCAATAGTTAACTTCATAATCTACAAGAGATCACAATCATAACCTACGCCAAGTACTACCCGATGCACACACTGTCACCATTACACCGTGCAGGAGGAATAGAGTACTTTAATAACATCACTAGGGTAGCACATAGATAAATAGTGATACAAAACACATTGCAATCATAAAGGATATAAATAAGCACTTCAACATGCTATTATATGGTGAATAAGTATTTTATGAAATATGCTTCAAGACCCACACAGTTACACCTGCCCCCGTCACCTTTACACACATTGGACAAGGAGTCTCCAGGAGGGAATCACTGCAGTAAAATCCACTTAAACTAACTATAATGACATCTGAATTACAAAGCATCATCTTATGAATCTCAATCATGTAAGGCAGCTCATGAGATTATTGTATTGAGAAGTACATAGGAGAGATATTAACCTAGCTACCGGTACAACCCTTAGCCTCGATGAAACTACTCCCTCCTCATGGGAGGCAGGTGATGAAGATGGCGGTGGTGTGGCCGATGGAGATACTTCAGGGGCACTTCCGTCCGGCGGCGTGCGAGACGGAGACTCCTATCCCGAGATCTTGGCCCGCGATCGGCTCTGGAAGGGTTTTCTCCGTATCGTGGCTTCTTCGTATCGAAGATTTAGGTCAGGGACCTTTAAATAGGCGAAGGCGGAGTCGGAGGCGACGGGGCGACGATACACTAGGGTGTTGTGACCGGGGCACGAGCGCACCACTGCATGTGTGGGGCCCTGAGCCACTCCTACGGCGGCTCTCGGGTGTTGGAAGCTTCGTGGAATTCTAAGATCTTTGACGTTGATTTCGTCCGATTGAGAATATTTCCTTACTAGGATTCCCCAGAGAAACCAAAAACATTGAAAACAGCCAAGCTGGCCCTTTGGCATCTAGGTCAATAGGTTAGTTCTGGAAAACGCATAAAATAATTCTGTAAAGTATGTATAAAACATGTAGGTATTGTCATAAAACAAGCATGGAACATAAGAAATTATCGATACGTCGGAGACGTATCACACCCTAATTTGCTTCTAACCTGAATCCTAGGTTAGCACATGTGATCATGATACTTTCTTTTCAAACATAGAACAATAATAGCAACTGAATAATTTCCATGATCACATAAAATGTAAGAACCCTATCACTAGTTAATTGATATGCTATGTTCTCATTTAAATAAAACTTGTTGATCTAGTAGGATCAACCAAGTGTAAAACCCTAGTTCTTATTTCCAAGATCACCATCCTTCACTATCCATGATTAGCATCACACCATTGTGAGGAAACCAAATAACAACCATGCTTATTATCTTGTATTACCTAACCATACTCCACTAAACCCCACTAGTGTTGGATACTTATCAACCACATCCTATTTAGGAAACCACATTCCTTACTTAGTATATCCAATATACAAGCTAGACAACCTCAACCCTAATTGCAATACTTCTTATTACTTAGAAGTATGTTCTTTAAAAGTTATTCTTTTGGAAGAAAATAAGGTATCATCATCAATCCTGTCTAATAGGACCTATAAACCTAACTATCTATCACTAGTAAGATATAACCAACCTTGGTAGCACCCTGTGTAATTAATTGCTTAAGATGCTTAGGCTTAGTTCAACCCTTACAAAGTTCTAGCTATTGATGAATCCAACTATGTTTGTGATCCATCTAATGCTTACTCCAGAATCCGGAAACCAATTGGAACCATAGTAAACCATATAAACGAACCTAATTATCATACTTGTTCTTTATTAAAAGAACATGTTCTTCAAAATTATTCTTTTGAATTATATAATAAGTAATCATCAACCATGCATTATAGGACTTAAAATTGACAACTGCTCTTTACTTATTATACCACTACTATTCCTGGGTGTGTATGATTATTACTATGCATTCTACCACTTGTTTATGATTCTAAAACAACACAAACCTGAATAAGAACCTTGTTTGTGAATCACTCTAAAGTGTAACACACCCTACATTAATCATTACCACTCACTAATCCGAAATCCTCGGGGTTAGGTCACGCTTAGAACGATTGCATCTCATACTTATGCATTATTGCATCCTTGCCAATCTTTTAAACATCGTCCTTACCGGACGATGATGCTATTCCAGAGAATTATTGCGTATCGAAGACCTTGGCTGCATAATCTTACGATCAAGAAAGGCAAGTCATCGCTTGCTCATGTCATTTGAGTATCTTTATCAAATTACTTGCAAAGAAGTATTATGATTATCACTATTGCATAAAAACCAAAACCACTATTTTCATAACTATGAATATGACTATGTGGTGGGCAATGGAACCATGGATTGTGTTGATATGGTGGAGGTTCCATTGCAAGAGTTTATATCCATCTAGGATTAAACAACAAATGTCGTCCAGTGATTCTTGTGCCGTAATACCGTGTTAACCATAAGATCCGGAGTGGGACGGAGTAGTCAAAAGTGTTTCCACCTCTCGTTCATCAACGGATGCTCATTACTGGGTGCACTTGATCTCGAGAGACAAGATGCAGGGGGAACCCGTAGAAGTCCCCACGGTAATGAGGTCTATGATGGGTTACAAGGCTAGGCGTAAAGATGTATGGTAGAGCCTGCATTGTTGTCGTGGTGGGGGCCCATCCTTGGTGGTGTAGAGTGAACCGAGGCGTGGACCCGGGTCGAAAGATTGCAACAAAGGGTGGGTGTTCGAGGTAGCGGAGGAACATGATTGGCTAAGACCTTATACCGGGCCTCACACCAAAGGAAGTGTGGACGAGAACACACTTAGCTCGGTTGGCACCAAGGTTAAGATCTCTTATGGGTAAAGCAACACACCTCTGCGAGTGTAAAGAACCGTGACCTATCACTCCCTGTTCCGGGATATGGAACTGCGAACGCGACCGGAAAGGAACTCCATGAAGTTCTAGTAAACCGGTGAAGAAGGGTGACGGACATAGTTCTTTCAGAATAAAAGCAACCTTTTGAAGAAATGGTTATGAAAACTTGCATTGGTATTAGACTTTTTGGTCTAATGCCGTAGCTAGTGCATTAAACACCTCTTTCTTATAATGAACTTGTTGAGTACGCTGGCTCATCCCACTCATAAATCCCCTGCGCTTAGATATGGAGGCATCGAAGGAGGATCTACAGTGCAACTCGAAGACCGAGGAGTCAACAACTACTTCAAGGGACAGGAACCTGTCAGAAGAGTAAAACACCACATCCAACAAGGATAAAACCTAGCTTAGCAATAGAAAGGGACTAGTTTCCTAAACCTAGCTCCTATTTAGCTAGAATCTATTCATAGCCTCTATAGCTAGTGAAATACTCTACAAATAGAGTTCGTGATAAGACTAGACTACGAGTGCGTTCTTAGGAGTTTATTTGCGGTTTTACCTCATTGTAAAGTAGGAGGTTGTGATGATCTTATGTAAGGTCATTGTTGTAATTCTATAAGAACATACCTTGGACAGCATATGTTTACATTTGTACCACTCTAAAGCGATATAATACTAGTGGAGCAGTGTTTCATTGGTGTTATATCAGACTTATACTACACCATGTGCGGTGGTATCTTGAATTTTCTAATAGTAATGATCTGTGTCCTTTCAGCATTTTCCGTCCCTGGCCGCCTTGCTCTCCCGCGCCCTTACAAGATCCAGCGTAGCCTGAACGATGAGGTCTTGAGTGGACCATCCTCTCATGGACTGAAAAGGAAGATGATGTTTGGGGACAATGCAATTTCAGAGCAAAAGGATGTGGGCATTACATAAGTCATACTGGCTTGGGAGACGTGGTTGTTGCGTCATTCCAGAGTAGATAAAGCTGCATGCAATACGCCTAACTAAGGGCATCTCCAGCGGCGACCATCCCGCCCTTCCGGATGGGTCGAGTCGGATAAAGCCCGGCCAGGCGCGCGATCCATCTCTAAAACGGACCAGCCGCGGCGTCGAGCCGGCCGCCCGGCCTAAATCTGGACGAGTTGCATGTACGGACGCCGATGGCTGGCCACTCGCGTCCGCCCACGGCCGCCTGTCTATCTCCCAAAGCACAAACCCCTGCACACATCTCCAGCAGCTCACTTGCTCAGCAAAACCCGACGATTTGGGGCGACGTCGTCTCGACCACCATCGTCGAAACAGCAAACAATGAGCGAAGCATAGGTATGATCCAGCTGCTTTAGCAACTTAAATGGCAGTCGGAAGGAAACGCTGTCGCCGTATTGTTGTCCTCTCACCGTCGCGAGACCTCCCGCCGTTCGCAGCTGCGCCGTTGCCGCGAGTGAGCTATCGTGCACCGTGTTTCCGAGACAGCAAGTCGGCCGAGGCAGCCATGGCACAGGTCCCTACGGGCGCATTGGATGGCCTCCGCATGCGGGTGTTCGACGAAATGGGCGATCTAAGGTGTCCACTTTTCATCATGGATCATGGTGGACGACGACGAAGACTACTTCTTCAAGAACTTCATCGACACGTCATCAGACGAGGAGTCCGACGATGAATTTTTCACGGAGGCTGCGCTGATCATCCACGAGCACATTGTCTCGCAGATCCCCATGTACCGGGGGTCCTTGCCGGGGCGCGCGGCCACCTTGGACCGCAAAAGAGAACGCGGTCACGACCAGCTCTTCAACGACTACTTCCAACCCAAGCCATTGTTCCCGCCGGCGTTGTTTCGCCGTCGTTTTCGGATGTCCAGACCGTTGTTCCGCCGGATAATGGATGGCGTGAAGCTCTACGACGACTACTTCTGCGTGAAAGTGGATGCAATTGGCAAGGTAGGCCTCTCTTCGTACCAGAAATGCACGGTAATGCTCGCATATGGTGTTGCCGATGATTTCGTAGATGAGTACACGCGCATGAGTGAGTCACAGAAGCAGAAGCGTCTGTGGTTCTGCAGACGGTGATCGATTAGATTAGGAGAAGCAGTACCTTCGACTTAACCTAATGCGAGGACACAGCTCGTCACATTTGTCCAATCAACGCTTCCGGGGGTTCCTGGGATGCTTAGAAGCATTGACTGCATGCACTGGGAGTGGAAGAACTGCCTCTTTGGTTGTGAGGGCATACGACCATTCTGAGGGGTGCACAGTCATTCTTGAAGCTATTGCTTCATGCCACATGGATTTGGCACTCATTTTTTAGGATGGCAGGATCTCACAATGATATCAATGTGTTGCGGCGCTCTACGGTGTTTGATAGAGCTAGCGTGCGGTCGATCCCTTTGATGTGGATTTTGAGATGTGGCCACCACTACACCCGAGGTACTGCCTTCACGATGAGTATCTATCCACCTTGGGGAGTACACTCGTGAAAATCCAGAAAACCCAACTCGAGAAGCGGGAGGCAAGGTTGCCAAGAAGCGAGGCTGACTTAGGAAAGATGCCGTGACTGATTTAATCCCTCCAGAAAACTCGTTAGGCTATCGTCGGAACTACGAGCACAGGATGTGCAAACCTACGTAAGGAGGTGATGACCGCTTGTGTAATCATGCATAACATGATTGTTGAGGTAGAGCGGGATGTTTCACTCTTTGATAATGAGTGGGAAGGCCAGGGAGTTGGTTACTCCTCAAGGTGGTCCATCATCATTCCAGGACATTCTTCACGCGCACCATGAAATTCAAGATCTAGCTGTACACAACCAGCTGCAGGCTGATTTGGTCGGGCACATGTGGCGACATGTAGGCAACAATCACGCAAACAACAATGATAAGAAATCAGAAACTAAAGCATTTGTATAGTTTTACATTTATATGAATACTTTATCATTGATTAAGTGGACAATCTTTGTGTAATAATTGCAAACATTTGAACTATTATCTTTTCCCTCAATTTATTTGGCGTTTTATAGTGAACTAAACAAAAAGCTACCATACCGACGCGACCCAAATCTACAGCGTTGGACGCAACCTTGTGACAAATGGAGCACGGACGGCAGGGCTCCGTCAGCCGTCCGCTCGACACACAAACGGCTTAAGCAGACCAGTCCATTTGGGTCGCTCGGTGGAGATGCCCTAACTAATCTAACGGACCTTGAGTAGATAACGCAGCAGGCAATATGCCAAGATCATTAATAAATCAAATGCTATCTCCAGCGGACCAGCAAAATAGAGGTGAGTGCGATGGCATCATTGTAATTTTTTAGATGTGTGACATCAATATTACCATGAGTTTCACTTTAATAAGTAGGAGCTAATCTAACATACCTTGAGTAGATATTGTGAGGCAACATGCAAAGATCATTAATAAACCAAATGATATCTCCGGTAGGACCAGAAAATAGAGGTGAGTGCGTAGGTGGCATCCTTAGTAATTTTTAGATGTGTGACACCATGCATTGGCAGGTTTCACTTTAATAGTGAAGACTAATCTAACAGACCTTGAGTAGATCACGCAGGCAACATGCGAAGATCATTAATAAATCAAATGCTATCTCCAGCGGACCAGAAAAATAGAGGTGAGTGCGGTGGCATCCTTTCGTAATTTTTTAATGTGTGACACCAGTCATTCGCAGGTTTCTCTTTAATAGTAAAAACTAATCTAACAGACCTTGAGTAGACAATGCAGCAGGCAACATGCGAAGATCATTAATAAATCAAATGCTATCTCCAGCGGACCAGAAAAATAGAGGTGAGTGTGGTGGCATCCTTCCGTAATTTTTTAGATGTGAGACATCATGTATTCGCATGTTTTACTTTAATAGTAAAGATAGTCCATAATTATCCTCCTACATCTTCTACTTCTAGTCCTGACCACACCTCGCATGTCTCTCTCTCGCTACGGCGGTCTCAGGAGGGTGACCACGAGCTGATCGCGGGCATGGGCCACCAGCTCCATCACTCAGCAGTCAGCACCGCCAAGACCGGCCGGCGGCTGACTTGTCACTGCCTTTCTGATGCCTTCCCTGACGGCCTCCTCCTCCCAATTCGTGCTGAAGCCGACTGCGACAAAAAGCAGGGTTAACAATTATTTTGCCTGAAGCAACATTCTAGCATAGTATATGAGCTAAGAACGTGTATTACGCCGGTTGATTATATTTAACGCTAAGTAAAAGAATTGTATTGCGTACCTTCAGGTGCAACTCCAGGCTTGCTCGATGAGGCCCGTTGCTATCGTCGCTAGTGCTCATCGACACCAGACTGACATCTTCGCCCATCTGATCTTTCAGGCACTGCAGCGTCCTGAGCACCACGTCCGTCGTATTGCCGCCGCGCGCCGACCTCGTCGCTATCTTCACCATGCAAACCTCCCCGGTCTTATCATCCTCTGCCGCCGCGGCTTTTGATATCTGGATCTCGACTTTCTCGCCGGCGTCGTCTTCTTGGGCGCTGGTCGCACCCCCGGCGAGCTGTGACTGGAGGGCCTGGTTCTTCTCCTCGAGCTCGCAGACCTTGGACTTGAGAGAGTTCACGTACTCCCTCGCAATGATCAGTATCGACGTCCTGTCTTTCTGCGGTCAGATCGATGTGATTCAGGAGGGCATCGAGGCAAGCATGTGTTGATTGTATGTATATAATATAGCTATAGCCATACCTTGGAGCCAGGAGGGAGGACGGTCCTGAGGGCGTGGAAGCGGTCGTTGAGCTTCTCCCTCCGCTTGCGTTCCGAGATCATGTGCTGCAGCTGGTTTTCCGACGCCTCTGCCTTAGACGTCAGCTGCTGCTGATAGTCGTAGTAGCACTGCTGGTGGTTGTACCTCATCGCCGTGTGCATCTTGGCAAGGACCGACATGGCCGTCTTGAACATCTTCTGCCCGCATGCCGGCTTGTTCAGCCTCCGCCGCGGGCCGAGGCACCGCTCGTAGCGCCTGAACGCGCTCGCGCTAGTCTCCATTATCACCGGCGTGTCCTGGACGTTGGCTGCGTACTGGTCGACGTAGGGGAGCACCACTCCGGGTGCCAGCAAGGAGGAGACCTCGGGGAACTGAGGTCCGGTCGCCGTGGCCGCGACGAAGTGCACCGCCGTGGAGCTGTTCTCCGGGCTGCAGGGCAGCCAAGCTGAGCGGAACGAGGAGGAGGTGGAGGACGAGGAGGGGAAGCTGCAGCCACCGGTGGCGTGGTACGAATTTGGGAGGAAGCCGAAGTCGTCCACCACGGAGCTGCCGTGCTGGCTGCTGTACACCGCTGATGACTCGTCGTCTATGTTCAGCTGCATGCTGATCTGCACGAACAATCGTACACAAGTTAATGATCAGGGAGTGTCCAAATAATGGCTCGCTCCATGATCTGTCAGTCTGCATGCTTGCCTGGTTTAGGTGTTGCTGAATCTGTGAGCTGACGAGCAGTTCCTACCTGCACTGAAACACTGCGGGGATGCAGCACGGAAAGGATTTAGACACGTAATCGATGAGATGAGCTGTTCAGTCTTTTACGAATGAACCTAACAAATTTGTTAATTTTTGATATTGAATAGTATATGTGGACGTTGTGGCTGCACCTGGCAGTGTAGTGCCGCCAAACCGCCGCCGCGTGTGCCGCCGCGGCTTTTGATATCTGGATCTCGACTTTCTCGCCGGCGTCGTCTTCTTGGGCGCTGGTCGCACCCCGGCGAGCTGTGACTGGAGGGCCTGGTTCTTCCTCGAGCTTCGAGACCCTGACTTGAGACTCGCACGTACTCCCTCGCAATGATCAGTATCGACGTCCTGTCTTTCTGCGGTCAGATCGATGTGATTCAGGAGGGCATCGAGGCAAGCATGTTGATTGTATGTATATAATATAGCTATAGCTTGAGCCAGGAGGGAGGACGGTCCTGAGGGCGGAAGTGTCGTAGCTTCTCCTCCGCTTGCGAATGTGCTGCAGCTGGTTTTCCGACGCCTGTCCTGCTGCTGATAGTCGTAGTAGCACTGCTGGTGGTTGTCGCCGTGGCATCTTGACCGACATGGGTCTTGAACATCTTCTGCCCGCATGCCGGCTTGTTCAGCCTCCGAGGCCGAGGCAGCGCCTGAACGCGCTCGCGCCGTCTCCATTATCATCCGGATGCGTACTGGTCGACGTGGGAGCACCAGCCAGCACCTCGGGGAAGAGGTCCGTCGCCGTGAAGGCAATTCTTGAGGAGAGGTGGAGGACGAGGAGGGAAGCTGCAGCCACCGGTGGCGTGAGCCAGTCGTCCACCACGGAGCTGCCGGCTGGCTGCTGTACAATGACTGTCGTTATCAGCTGCATGCTGATCTGACGAACAATCGTGCAAAATGATCAGAGTGTAGTCGCCCATGATCAGTCTGCATGCTTGCCGCTGAATCTGTGAGCTGACGAGTGCTCCTGCTTCCTGCACTTCGTGATGCAGCTGCACGAAGGAATTCAGACCACGTAATCGATGCAGTCCTTACAAGACAAGAACCTAGTAACGCGATATTGAATAGTATATTGGACGCCTGCACCTGGCAGTGTAGTTCCCCATGAAGCGTACCCATGGATCCAGCTGCTGCTATCCATGGCTGGCGTCGATGATGATTACCTGTGGATATTATTTATCTATAACTAGGTCATGGTGTGTGCGAGCACGCAGTTTATTCTAAGAATTGTCGAGCACGTATACATATAAGACACCCGGGGGACAGATACGAGCGGAGTGCAAAATTTAGCGGAATATCAAGGATCCTAGACCATGATCTGCTAGTAACCTATATTGCCCAACGAAGAAAGGTCATGATCCGCAATCGCTCATGACGTACGATTTTAGGCACAATTTTATTTCCCCCTTAGAGCGGAGTAAATAGGACAAGGACTCCGTGGACGAGCAGCCAGACGAGAGGATTTTTTCTTTGTGGGCGGGAGAGAAGAATATTCTAGATCTAGAATTAGTGTCATGTCCGCAACCATACTTTTTTTTGAAGTGTTTTGTGGTACCCTCAAATAAATATTAGCCATTCATCTTAGTCAATCCAACGAAACATATGCGTTCATACTTGTGCCAAAAAAAGCAACCAGTAGGATTTATACTGTTGACCTGGTGACGATAAAATACACCACATTTACATGAAAGGCCTGGCCCAACAGAAATCATCGATGCCTTGTTCGCTGCGGCAAAGCGCTGGCGCGAAACTGAACACGGACTCGCGGAGCAAGAACGTGGATTAAACCATAACCGTCGATGAGGTTGTTCGTCGCTCGCGCCGTTCACTCGTTTATCAGGCAGCACGACTCATCATCAGAGCCACCGCGGAAGTTCACGGTGGATGCCTCGGCTCTCTACGCGCCATCAGCAAGCTAGCGGTGCGTTTGGTTGCCTGCATTCTTGGCCTCGCATTGGTCTAACTTTGGCCAGTTTGATACCTGGTCGAGGTCGTGTTCTTGCACGAACATTTCTCAAAACACCCTGTTTCGCCGCTTTAGCGAACCTCCGCTTCCTCACAAGTGGAGAACGCGACGCCTCGCAGAGCCACCACGGAGATGGTGGAGTCACGCGACGGCGACTCTCGGGGGCTGAATTCGTCATCAAGCGCTGAATTTTCACGCATCAGATATAGGGCGGCTCTCTCACGGCAAATCCAAATCCCCATTTTCATTTTGAGCTCATTCACCGTCCCCGATCTAGCAACATGGCCACTTACTTCACCCGCACGGTCGGCGAGGCTTGCGGCGGCGGCGTCTGGGCGCGCCATGGCCGCAGATGGTCGTCTTCTTCACCGTCGATGACTTCGGTTGTGGTAAGCTGCAAACCCTAGCCTTAGATCTAGATCTTTTGGGTACACAACTGGGGTCTGAACGAATCCATTGTAGGACATTCCTTCGCTGGTGGAGGTTGTGGAGGTTTTCCAGGTTCCATCTGACTCATACGGGGACGGTGGTTGTCTCGCATCTTCCACTGACGGTGGTGCTGCACATCTTCCACTCGAGATTGGGAAGCGCTTCGCATCGCCAGGGTCCCCTGCTTCCCCTACCTGATGCGTGTGGCTCCTTTGACTGTAAGGCCGATCTTACCTACCTCGATGTTCATTGATGTGGTACTGTTAGTTTATAGATCTGCTAGTGCTTAAGGATGTCCATGTGGTAGTTCATTGATCTGCTAGTGCTTAAGGATTTCCATGTGGTAGTTCATTGATCTGCTAGTGCTTAAGGATATCCATGTGGTAGTTCATAGATCTGCTAGTGCTTAAGGATATCCATGTGGTAGTTCATTGATTTTCTAGTGTTTATCATGTAGGCGATAGTACCTTTGGGCTCCCCTGATCTGTCTGTGCCAAGTGTGAATGCTCAACCATCTCTGATAGCAAGCAAACCAGCCATGGTTTGGAAATCTGAGCTATCAGAGTTTGTGCTGAACCGATTGGTTCAGCTCGTTCGTAGCGGCGTCTTCTTCAACATGTGATTCAAGGAGCAGAAGATGAAGAAGGTAGCCGCAGATGTTCTTGCATTCGTCGGCGTACATGTCACCACTCTTCAGCTGTACAATCACATCAGAAACTGGAGGATGAAGTGGAGCGTCATCATGAAGATGAAATCCGATCGCATTCTGACTGGAGCGAAGATGGTTGTTGTCTACTGCGGTGATGAAGGGGCGGACGGCACATCTAGGTACTAAGCCTCATTGATCATGCATTGATCTGAAAGTATATATGCCAATGTCATCCGCACAATCAGGTGTTCCTTGTGGATTGCAGCGATGACAAGCACCTTCGGTACATCGGCACCCAATCACCAACTACGCTCGATGAAGATCATCTTCACTTCTCCTCGTCCTGCGCAACTGTTCTAGCCTAACTTTCGGGTAGGCTATCGACTTCATTACAATGAAGCCGAGTAAGCCATCTACCGTAAGTGCAGCCACCAGAGGAGGACCTGACTTAGGACCTGGCTCCACAACCAGTTTCCTGCTTAGTGCTTCGCCCTTTCATGATCCGCTGATTTTGGGAGGTGATCTGTATCCTTCATTATCTAGGACTTGCTACAACCGATCCCGGTTTGTAATGATGAACTTGTTCGAGGTGGTATATACTAACCCCTCAGGATGAACCCTGTGATGCATCACGAAGTAGTTGCTTCTTCGTGATGCACGCCCACTAAGTAAAGGTTATGTATTACCAACATCTTTCTCGATGAACGAATCTCATGTGTGTCGTTATTCATTACTGGTGTGCCCCCACCACTCTGTGAAGGGGTTACCAAAGACGAAGCTATCTCAACCAACAGGACCGTGGGCTGCACGAGCAGGGAAGAATGGACTAGAAACGGGCAACCAAACGATGGGGCATGGGTTCCTTCTTCGGCAAGCAAAAGACCGCACATGCTACCAAACGACCCGCCAAAAGTGGCCCATGGCGTTCGCGAAATGGCTCCTATCTCGCCGGCAACATGCAAATCTCGGAGCAACCAAACGCGCCCTAGGCTACAGGGGAGCAGCAGAACGAGCTCAAGCTCGAGTGTTCATGGTGGCATAACCAGGAACGAGCGGAGCGGCACCTACAATGTGCGGATCCATCTTACAAGGATGAACTGAGGCACACACACGACAAGGGCCACCCATGGTAGCAACCGCGGAACTCAAACCCGGCTGCCCATCACAACTATTACAGTCTACGGAGAGGAAGAGAAAGTGCTGGGCGGGATAAGTTGCTGGACTCGAGCTCACCCTAGCACAGGCAAACCGCAACCACCGTAAACAGATGCCACCAGAGGCCGCCACAACCAGGAATTGACCAACATAGCTCACAGACTAGCGAGGGAAGAGCCCAATGATAAATACCGCGGGTGCATAAAACGAAGCATGCCTTGCCGAGGAGGGCAAACAGAGCAGGACCTACGCTGCCCAAACAATAGGGGGGCGCACGGCGCGAGAACTCCAAAAGTGACATCTTCAAGAAGATCACGACGTAGAAGTGTCGCTACCACACCCGATCCAGAGATTTTGGGTTTTCACTGGGAGTACGCGGAGAGACCAAGTACCTCCACATCGACGCCTTGAAGAAGGGAACGACGTCCGCCGCCGCCGCCACCGTTGTGGCCCAAAGGGCAAGGGTTTACCCCGACGAAAGCACTCAGCCGACCACACACGGTAGTGGTAGTCGCCGAAGCAACCCTCGTGCTGCCACACCGCACGACTCATTAGCACCACGCCATCCACACGCCGAGGAATCGCGAGCACCCAAGCCTCCGTGGCACACCCGCCAATCAACCTGACTTCCACCGTCCACGGCCGTGCCTGGCTTCCAACTCTGCAGCTGCGACACCGAGAAAAAAGGGCAACACTTGAGGGCGTTTCTGACGCTCAACCGAGGAGCCAGTGGCCACCGCAACCAAGAACCCCACAATCGAAACGCAAGCTCCATCGGCTGGGACCACCACCCGCGCCCCATGGCGCCACACAAATCTGAGTTGATGGGCTCAAGGCCCGAGGACCCTGCCCGATTCGAAATCGAGGCGACCGGCACCACGTAGATCACCACCTGCTGGAACCCGCCGAGCCGGGCCGGATGAGCGCCACGCCGCCGCACGTCCGTGGGTGCTACCCGCCGTCCACGCCTTCCTCCGTCCTCCTCCCTAGCCGATTCGTGCCGCCCACCGGCGAGTCCATTCCAGCGAGCCGCTACCACGAGTGTGTCATGTCCGCGTTGTCTCCATGCCGTCGCTGAAGGGACACGCCACCGCACCCACCGCATTGCGGGACGCCCTCACCAGTTGTGGGGGCCCATACTGACATGGGCATACCCTTCGGATACCCATTATTGGTATATCTGGATCGGCTCGGCCCAATATGGAGAGAAGGCCCAACAAGGCAACCCGAAGAAGTAGTCGACTAGGACTCTTGTAAAACCCTAGGCTGGTTGCATATATAAAGCTAGCCAGGGCACCCAATAAGAACATATAGACATAGAGATAGACAACATAGCTCCGCCTATGGCGGCACCATGTAAATACATATGATCATATAGTGGATTGCTAGCAGCACGTAGGGATCCTCCACCGAGGGGACCCGAAGCTGGGTACGTCGTGTGCCTAATCTCGTCCCCGGAATCTCCATCGTCGCTCTCTCCCGAAACCCTAGTCTACAATCCGTAGGCATTGCCGAGGTATTCCCTCGTCAATTGGCGCCGACTGTGGGGATCGCGGCGACTGGATTTCGTTATCCGGGCGAGATCTTTCGTCTTCAACAACCTCGGCCAGATCACATCTGGTAGATCATCGACACCAAACAGCGTCAGATCCAGTTTCAAAAAGAAGAAGAAAAGGAGTTGGACGCGCGCTCAGAATCGACTGTCGGTCGGCCGTCTGTCAACTGCTCGATCAGCTGATCATCGAGTACCGGAAGAAGCAATCAACACGTGCACTCAGAATCAACTGCTGTTCGCGGGTCCTAAAAAATATCAGCATGGGAAAATCTTCACGAGACTGCACGACAGGGGACAGAGTCACGTGATCTGATCACCTTTTCTATTCCAGCTAACCATCTCTCACATTGATGATTATTCAATTGATTATCTTATGGACCTCACCCTTTTGTTTATATCTTATTTGCATGTGGACGATGGAGTGTTGTGCCATGCAAATCGGCCAGAGTTGTTCACGCTAAGATATAAAATCAACTTTCCACGGACCCAGCTCATCCGCCAACGAGCACCAGCCAGCACGAACACAAAGATATATCTATTTCATCGGGTTCATCATCAGCTGAAGATCGGAAGAAAAGAACAAAAGCAAGACCTAAAAAAATGATCGGCTACTGCTATCATCCTGCCACAACGCTTCCATTGAAGATTGGTTCAGTTTCCAAGAACATTACCGCCACATCTTGGTTGGTTTGTAAACACAAAGGAAAAGAAATTTAGGCTGGTACAGGGATCAGCAAAGAAAGCGATGGATCAAGCAAAGAAGTCATCCACGCGTTTGGGAGAAATCCAAAAAAGGAAACATGATCACGGTCGACCCGGCCAGCGCGGATTCACCATCACGACAACCTAATTTCATCCGACACGATTATCATCAGATCAGAAGAAGTTTCGACTACTTCGCTGCGCACAGTTGCCTATCGCGGACTTAACACATTAAGGTGTTCACCCGTCGCGGATCCTCCAGATCGAGTGCGTCCTCTTCATCGAGTATATCGCCACATCTACTACTCCGGCTAGGCGACGCGACACAGACTGTGTCCAAGGCACGACTTGCGTCCACATCGGCGACCCGATAAAAAGCTAAGTTTTCTTTTACCTCCAAGATTCAATTATTTAGTTACTTTCCCCACACCCGAATACTCGGGGGCTGCATCATTACATCATTAGAGAAAATTCACCCAACACTCGGGGCTGCGCCATTACTTCGCAAATATACTCGTTGCTTGGTGAATTTCTTTTCTTCGGCTCTGGATATATCTTCTCCGGCTATTGGAATTATTTTCTTCGCCTGGAATTATTTTCTTCGACTTAGTGGCTTTATCTTCTTCGGCTCAGGGATTTAATTTTTTGGATTATGGATTGGTTTTCTTTGGGTAATAATTGGTTCACTTATACAATATTACCCGATGCGTTTTCGGGTCAATGGACTCATCTTCTATGGTTATTACCGAACTATTTTCTTCGGTCAATGGATTCATCCTCTATAATATCAACGGATTCATCTTCTATGGTTATTATTGGATTCTTCGGGTCAATGGATTCATCCTCTATGATATCGACGGATTCATCTGCAATATATGATTCATATTTGATGGTGTAATCTTTAATATGGATTCATCTCAAGTACTTCATCTCGGATTTCATCTTCAGTATTTCATCCTTAATGGCCTTCTTTCGGCGACACGGATAATACTCGGGGGCTCGACAACGACTTCGCCTCGAGTAACAACTGTGACACGGCTCCCAAGCAACAATCGTGACATCACCCCAGCAGTGCTCGGGGGCTTGGCTATTTCTTCATCAATAATATGGCGGCATCTACTTTCATTATCTGGTGGTTTCTACCTTCAAGACTTCATCGCATCAACTCCCGTTGTGCCCAATAAGCTAAGTGTTCCTTTATTTCACATAAAGTTGATTATCATTTACTTTCGCCGCACCGGGGGCTGTGCGGCATATATTCACTTTACATATCATCGAATCCGAGCATCCGACACCGCAGGCGAAAAAGAGAGTCAAGGAAAAGATAGAAAAAGTTTATTCATTTGTGCAGGAGAAAGCAAATTTCAAAGTATATAAAAGAGAACCCGACAAAATTGTTTTCAAGAGAGAACTCGACGAAATTGTCTTCAAGAAATGACAGGACCCGACGAATTCAAAAGAGCACCCGACGAATTTCTTCAGGGAGGAACCCGACGAAATCAAAAGAGTACCCGACAAAATTGTCTTGAAGATGAACCCAAGAATTCAAAAGAGGACCCGACGAAATCTTGAGAGAACCCGACGAAATTTTCTTCAAGAGAGAACCCGAAGAATTATCTTTAAGGAGGACCCAAAAAATTATCCTCAAGAAGGACCCGAAGAATTGTCCTCAAAGAGAATCCGAAGAATTGTCTTCAGGGAGGACCCGAAGAATTTTCCTCAAAGAGGACCCGAAGAAATTTTCTTCAAGGAGGAATTCGACAAAATTATCATCAAGGAGGAACAAAAAAAAAGAGGATGGACAAATCTTCGGGTCCATTGACTCGTCATTTGTTCTGAGCAAGAGCATCAGTGATGTACCCGACAATATAGAAGAACCCAATATATTCGGCTTCTCATCACGCCCGAGGAAATATAGAAGAACCCACAAAATGGGTCATTGCATCAGCCGAATAAGGCACTCGACAATATATTCTCAGAGCGCTAAAAGTCGCGAATAATCTCTGAACCGCAAAACTCGCGAAGGTAAGACCCCCGATCCGAGCGGCGTGGCACCGTCTCCGATGGCTTGTTACTTTATCCGTATCAACGATACGAAGAAAATCCTATGTACGCGTTAGGTAGATAAAATATGACGGGACTACGTAATGGTAAGACCTTAAGTGGCACCTGTCAGTTAACACCAGATCCCGAGATCATGTCCAGTGACGTGATCTTGAAGTAGGTTTTGTGATTGCCACTAGAGCAGCTTAACTAGTACCCGATCCGTCACATGAACTAGCCCCAACTACCATTATCCCTGTACAATATAGATATCGATGTCAAATAAAAATAGCAAACGGCCTGGATTCGATAAAAGAGGGGCTGCGCCAAGTTCTTTATCGAGTAGTACAACTTGAGCCTATGCCTAGGTGCAAGCACCTGCCATAGGCTCGGGGGCTACTCTTATTGAGAGCATTGTTTACCCTCCCGATAAGATACAAGAAAGAGGAAAAATTGTGGAGTCGATATAAAAGCAAGTTGAGCTACACCCAAGTGCAAACACTTGGCTGTAGCCTCGCCTCCTGATCCGAGCGCTGGCCGCGCGCCCGATAGAAAAATAATTTCAAGCATCTACGACAATCAAGGTTTGTAGACTCAACTCGATTCTACGACTCGAGTGGAGCCTACTCCCATCGGGAGCACATGGATTTCATCAAGTCCTCCAGAAATATAGTTAAAGTTCTTCATCGAGTAGTACAACTTGAGTCTATGCCCAAGTGCAAGCACTTGTCCATAGACTCTGGGCTACCCCATCGGGAGCACACCCGATAGAAAAATAACTTTGAGAATCGTCGACATCATTTATGCTACACATGATCTACGACATGGACCTCGCCTTGTGTTTCTTCGACTTTGGAGATGGTTATGCTTGGAGTTTCTACGCAAGTCTTCGACTTCCCCATAAACTCGGGGGCTACTGACATGGGCATACCCTTCGGATACCCATTATTGGTATACCTGGATCGCCTCACCAATATGAGAGAAGGCCCAACAAGGCAACCCGAAGAAGTAGTCGACTAGGACTCTTGTAAAACCCTAGGCTGGTTGCATATATAAAGCTAGGGCACCCGAAATAAGGAGGCCGAAGGATACGTCTCAAACGTATCTATAATTTCTTATGTTCCATGCTACTTTTATGATGATACTCACATGTTTTATACACATTATATGTCATTATTATGCATTTTCCGGCACTAACCTATTAACGAGATGCCGAAGAGCCAGCTGTCTTTCTCGCTGTTTTTGGTTTCAAATCCTTGTAAGGAAATATTATCGGAATTGGACGAAATCAACGCCAGTGGTCCTATTTTTCCACGAAGCTCCGTAAGACCAAGGAGATGAAGTGGGGCCACGAGGCGCCGCACACTAGGGCGGGAAGGGCCAAGGGGGTCCCCGCGGCCCAGCGTGTGGGGCCCCCGTGACTCCTCCGACTCCGCCTCGCTTTCTCGCCTTCTTTGATGATAGTCCCAGTACGAGAGCCACGATACGGAAAACCTGCAGATGCCGCCGCGGCAATCCCATCTCGGGGATTCAGGAGATCGCCTCCGGCACCCCGCCGGAGAGGGGAATCATCTCCTGAGGACTTACACCGCCATGGTCGCTCCGGATTGATGTGTGAGTAGTTAACCCCTGGACTATGGGTCCATAGCAGTAGCTAGATGGTCGTCTTCTCCCCATTGTGCTATCATGTGTGATCTTGTGAGCTGCCTAACATGATCAAGATCATCTATCTGTAAAGCTACATGTTGCGTTTGTTGGGATCCGATGAATAATGAATACTATGCTATGTTGATTATCAATCTATTATCTATGTGTTGTTTATGATCTTGCATGCTCTCCGTTGCTAGTAGAGGCTCTGGCCAAGTCATTACTTGTAACTCCAAGAGGGGGTACTTATGCTCGATAGTGGGTTCATCTCCATTTAATCTGGGGAGTGACAGAACCTCTAAGGTTGTGGATGTGTGTTGCCACTAGGGATAAAACATCAATACTATATCTAAGGATGTATTTGTTGATTACATTACGCACCATACTTAATGCAATTGTCTGTTGTTTGCAACTTAATACGGAAGGGGTTCGGATGATAACCTGAAGGTGGACTTTTTAGGCATAGATACATCCTGGATAGCGGTCTATGTACTTTGTCGTAATGCCCAATTAAATCTCACACTACTCGTCATATCATGTATGTGCATTGTTCACTACAAGAAAAGTTCTGATAGACAACGTCTCAAAATCGTCCGCTAAGGGGTATTTTTCGTCGCCCATGGGCCTAACCCGACGATATGGGTTCTGTTGTGAAACCGCGTCGTGCAAAGTCCTACGACGATTTTTTCGGTCCGTCGCGCTTGGCGCCCTTCCGCCACGGAAAATCGGACCGTTGCCCAAGTGTTCAGGAGCCCGTTGATCGCCGACGTCATGCAACCGACACGTGCGACGCCGTTAACGGCAATAACCGTAACCAGAAACCCCGTGGTAGAGGTAGGCCCACACGAGGCCACGCCTTAAGCCGGCCCATTGCATGTCGGCCACCGACTTAGTTTGACCGGTCAACTATATAGCTGGGCTGGTCCATTAGTTACGGGGCCGGCTAACCTCTAAGGTTGACCGGTCAAAACTTTAATGGGCCGCCACTAAGCATGTGGGCCGGCCGACGCACTCGTTTGACCGGCCATCAGCAAAAGGGCCGCCCACAAGACATGTGGGTCCCACTTTCCGTTATCTGCCCCATTTACAAAGTGGGGTCCACATTAAAGCAAATGGGCCGGCCCAAGTGGTGACCCCAATTAGCATGTGGGTCCCACTTTCCGTTAAAAGGCCACCCATTTAGAATGTGGGTCCACCATATAGCAAGTGGGCCGCCAACAAGATAGGGGTCGGCCAAAACACAGTGGGTCCCACTTTCCTTAAGGGGCCGGCCCATTTAGAATGTGGTCCACCATAGGAGTGGGCCGCCCAACAAGATAGTGGTCGGCCAAAACTCGTGGTCCCACTTCCCTTCTAAAGGGCCCCATTTAGTATGTGGGGTCCACCATATAGCAAAGTGGGCCGCCCAACAAGATAGTGGTAGGGCAAAACGCCGTGGGTCCCACTTTCGTTAAAGGGCCGCCCATTTAGTATGTGGGGTCCACCGTATAAAGGGCCGCCCAACACGCCAGCGGGTCGGCCAAACACATGTGGGTCCCACTTTCTCGTAAAAGGGCCGGCCCATTTAGTATGTGGGTCCACCATAGAGAGGGGCCAACACGCTAGCGGGCCGGCCAAAACACAGTGGGTCCCATATCGCCTTAAAGGCGGGCCCGTTTAGTACGTGGGACCACCACAAAGCAATGGGCTGGCCCAACTAGTTGGTGGGCCCCAGAGTGGGTGGGGTCCACCTTAAAGCAAGTGGGCCGGCCCAATAAAAGTGTGGGGTCCATAATGTGGCTGGCCCAATAAGTGGGCCAGCCCGTTTAGTTGCTGTTTATATGCCGGCAAAGGCGCTTTAGGATTTTGCCGCACGTATGTGATTTCGCGCATTGGGCCGTTTAAGGGATGGGAATTCGTGATTTAGATATTGAGAATATTTACGCAGCATTGATTTCTGTCGGATAGCCTCACTTACGACAAGCACCAAAGAAAAAATGCGCGAAAGAACTATAAAAACTAACTAAATATTACATCAGCTGCAAGGCATTGAAAAAATATTACAGAACCCAGAGAAATTGAATGGTAATTAAACCTAGCAATACAATGAAGCGATCCGGCAATCTTTTAAGTTGTCCATGCAGCACCTATATCTGAAACAAAGACATTACAAGTTAAGACAACAACAATGGAAACGCAAAGACACTGCAATATTGTTTGCCAAAGAATTTGGAACTCATCATTTCGTCGTTATAACAAGATCATTGTAATGCGCACAATAAGCAAACAAAGAGTGCATGCCGCATACCAACAAACAATATAACAGAGCATGTTAGAATGAAACAAGACTTACTGTCGAGTCCCATGCAAACCAACATGTTCAAGGAGTACAAAATTGGCATGAACAACATAGTAGCAGGCTATAAATTTTGTAACAACGACTGAGCAAGATGAAGTTATGATGGCTACATCTACAGAGCAGGAATGTAAACCAAAAATAGAAGTTACGATGGCAAAAGCTAAAGAGGAGGGAATGTGAACCAACATGTGCCAAGTGCAATTACTTAATTTTGGCCGTGAACTAAATAATACTCCTGAACTTATAGTGAAGGGGATGCAAATCAAGATGTTTAGGGATATAAACTTGTAATGAGCAACACATAGAGGATAGTTAATGCTGGAGCTTAGGATGGACCAGATACAGAATATAGTGGGATCACCTGTGAACTTGTATAAGAGGGAATGCAAACCAATATGTTCAGCTTTCCATATGTGAGCGTCATGCCAAGTCAGAGAAACAAGTCAATAATGCAGCTTTTGAAGAACAAGATGGCACGCAAAATTATTATCTAGTAGTATGACAAGTTTATTTGTACTACAAGCTAGATAGCAGAGTGATAGCATGCCAAACTAAGTCCTTACTTTGTTAGCTTACAATGAACTAGATACAAAACAATGGCATCACCTGTAGTACAGGGAATGCAAGCCAACATGTTCATGGAGTAAAAAATTGGCACAAACAACATAGTAGCAGGCCATAATTTTTGTAACAACGCCTGAGCAAGATAAAGTTATGATGGCTAGATCTACAGAGCAGGGAATGTAAACCAAATATAGAAGTTACGATGCCAAAAGCTATAGAGCAGGGAATGCGAACCAACATGTGCAATTACTTAAAATTGGCCATGAACTAAATAATAGCAGGATGTTACTATAATACCTATAATTTTTGTAACAACGACTGAGCAAGATAGAAGTTATGATGGCTACATCTACAGAGCAGGGAATGCAAACCAAAATGTTCAATCGCTTAAAGTTAGCAATGAAGTAGAAAATAGCAACGTGTTACGGTCATAGCTAGGAATGAACTAAAAGAGCTTCAGACAAACAAGCATCTGAACCTGAACATGGCGCTAAAACAAGGGACTTACATTAGGAGAAGCACTGGGGAGTCACAGCATCTTCCTGGGGTTGATAGATCCGGTGATGAAGTACGCTACATGTGCTACTTGGGGTTGGAGAGACGGCCATTACACTTCATGATTACTCATCTCATCTGCAAAAACGTAACGGCGCGTCGTTAGCACAAACAGGTTCCCCAAGATTAAACAAGAACTTGCAGGCAAGCAATAGAAAAGCGACAGTAGAAGAGTTTAGATCATGCACAGCGCCGGTGAAGCAGATCCGGTTCATGCACAGCGGTGTCGGTGAGCAAGATCCGATGCGGTGGACGACGGATCCGGCGAAGCGGCTCAGCTGAAGCGACTGCGGTAGACTGCTGGATGAGCATATGGTTTAGAGGTACGGCGGGGATGATCCGGTCCGGTTGATGACGGCGTCGATGAAGCGGCTCCGGCAGGCGGATGACGAGGATCGCGAGGGCTCGGGTAGACCAGGGAAGTCCGGGGGATGTTCCGGTGCGGTGGTCGGGAGGTGGGAGAGAGGGACTTGGGAAGTTCCGGTGGGTGGTCTGAGGGAAATGAATTTTTTTGGGAGGGTCTCCGGGCTAGGGAGGTGGTGATCCAAAAAATGACGGGCAGACCCCCCACCAACCGACTTTGCTGCCATCTCCACAGGGGTAGAATGGGAATTTGGAAGCGTGTGAAATTTTTGTATTTTGTGGGCGGGAAGTTTTGCCGCTATGAGATTTTGAATTTGGCTACCGTCCAAGTATAATGATAAAAAATGTGAGACCGTACTAGTACCTCTGTTCAAGGCCGAGTGCAAAATCAAATCATCATCACATTAAATACCGGTTACTATCATCGTGATCTATCTTGTTATCCCATTCAAAAACCCGTCTGAAATATTTCAGGATTGGCGGGAGATTTTGCCGCCCGACTGAGATTTGATTTTGAATATGGCTATGGTCAAGTAATATAATATAATACTAATATAAAGACGGTACACCTGGTTAAGTACTAATTGCTCTGCTCCGGCAGTCAAGGCCAGCAGCAGCCACATCAAGCCATCATCATTACAAACAAAATCAGTCAAATCTAGAAGCTAGTATAGGAAAAATCACAGCAGCATAATAAATCCAGAAAACTAAGTACGGAGTATAATACATCAACTGCATACAACAGCCAAAAGCAGCCAATAATAATGTTAATGTTCACGACAAACTAATCTGAAAATAATACAAGACGCAATGTATGGCCAACATGAAGATTATGATACCCCAAGATGAATGAATCTGATCTTCATTCAGCATATATTTCTTCGTCACTCCGTTCTCTGATCTGAAGGAAATATTCATTGAACTCCTTCCGTCTGCAGTGTGCAGCCAATACATCCTCCAAACGGTATGGCCTTTGTTCATTTCTCATACCATAGTTTCCTAATCTATCCACACGTATTGGCCACTCATCCCAGGCCTTTATATCATCAAAGTACTCTCTGATATAACCCAAATCTGTGTAGTAGATGCAGCCAGGTCGAAGTGTCGGGTGCACTCTGGTGTCGACGGAGATACACCGGATATAATGGACGAAGAAGGCACGACTGCCAATGTTATTGACGGCATGGAGAGAGCGGCTCTCAGTGTCCACACGGTACACCAATGGTTGACCTTCCTCCAAATGCTTGTTGTCCAACAACACAAGCAGCAGAGCACCATCCGACTTCACAAGGTAGAACTTGTTATTTCCAAGTTCTGGAAATGAAAATAGTGTATCCATGTTGACACTGCTCGCGCGCTGCTCCAACTGGACATTGTTGGTGCACACTAATTTTCCGAACTCAAAATTGTTCACAGGTATTGCATACAGTTCACCATTGAACGGGGTAATGCAACGCAGAGAATGGTGCTCGGTCGAAAATCTTCCTTCTCCCCAGTCTTCATCTATACCCTTAGTTGGAGTGCTCTCATCGACCCAAGCAATTTCCGCCGGGTAATCTTTGGAAACGAAGACCATAGTCGGGGACTTCATTACAGCGACTGACTTCAGAATAACATATGGCATATGCGCCTCAAACCTAGTATTCAATGTCTTTGTGAGTGGGTTCAAAAGCCGTATCTTGTGCGGCTGGTTCTTCTGGGCAAGGACGATGACGCCACGGTAAAAGCCGACGAAGTAGTATCTAAAATATATTGATGAAGATAACATTCAACACTAAGATGTTTACGATTGAAAATAAAAATAGATTAACTCTATAGATATGGAGGAATTTGAACCTTGCATGAACTTCCGTAAGATCGATGGTGACGTAGCGGGATGTGCGGAGGTGGAGGAAGGTGAAATCAGCAGCGCGTGGAAGGACGTGTTCTACCATGATCCATTCATGCAGGTGCACGTCGGGCTCAGGTAAACCTGAGCGCCAATTTCTACAAACTTGCCTCAAAGCAGAGTAGGTGTCCATGTACTCCTCGTTCGCCAGTAAGCAGTCCCCGATCTTGTGAAGTGGTCCGTCAGCCCTGAGAGAGGCCCAGTCCACGGAGGCGCCGCGCTTGGATGCGCCGCCCTCGGAGGCGACGGTCTCGGGGGCGACGGCCGCCGGCGCATTCTTCTTGTCCATCGCCGGCAGGGAACGCACGTAGGGCGGTTGGTGTTTTTTCATTCGATTTGGAGAAGTTGATGGGACGTGAGAGGCGTGGTTGCGTGCGTGAGTGAGAATGAGACTGTGTGCAGAGGGAGGGACAGCTGTACAGGCAACGTGACGGTTGGTCTCGGCAGTTTCTCAAAAAAGCTAGACGTTTGGTCTCAACACGCGCACCGCCTAACCGCTGCGCACCACGACACGCGTCCGTGGTACTGCACGTCTGCACCGTTACGTGTACTCAGTTCTACCGTCGAGCCTTACACTGGAAAAATATATGTACTCCGTACTCAGTTTTCCCCTCGAGTATAGTGGCTAGTGCAATATACTCAGTTTTACCCTCAAGTGGAGAGTCAACAAATGGGATTAAGTTGTCTAATTGAGTAATTTCATGCGCAAAAAAATAAAATCATAGTGCCTCCTACTCATGGAGTCTTGTTAAGAAGAGGAGGTCTAACACGTGGAAAAGAGAATAGCACACCACAGGTCCGAAATGATGGAAAGGGCTAGGCAATCCACTTATTATAGATCTCAACAAAAACCACATGGAACTAGTATATTAAACTTATGCAGTAGCCAACGCAACCAAAAGTCAGAAATGCAGGCTGAGTCCCAAAGGCACAACACAATACGGAAACTTGCAAACTTATATAAAAGGGGCTATGCAACCCACTTATACACACATTAACAGCCATCCTCCTGTGTGACAAGAGAAATTCAACACTGGATTCGGAGGTAGGCACATGAAGCTTTACAAGGGCCAATGGGGCACCAACAAATTAAGGATGAATTGAACCACACCATCAACAATTCAAACTCGAGACCTTGGCTCTAATACCATTTAAGTTCAAACTGATTGAAAAGGCTAGGCAACCAATTTATAAAACATCCACAGAGTTGATCCCAGCCGCAGATAAATGCATCCACCAACAAAATAGGAACATTGCCTCAGTCTCAGGAAAATTTCACAATACCAAGGTACTCACATGTCAATGTCAGTGTTCATCTCCAATTATCTATGGCATTTTATTAGTCTTTGAGAGATTATAACGAACTTGATTGGCCTCCTCCAGTAGGGCATCACATGCTTCTGATCTCGATCTCAACATATCAACTTGGTTTCTTAACACATCTGCTGCAGCTCGTTCTATTTGGAGTTGTTCCTCCAGAACTTGTGCAGAGAAAGACTTGGACTTGGACTTGGACTTGGACTGCAAAAACCCAGCATTTCGCAGGAAAGTGTTTTTGGTGATATCTTTATTTTTAAGTACCATGGTAAATGTCTCCATACATTCTTCTAGAGTTTTTTCCATACCGTCTTTCCCGGGTTTTGCCATCTCCAATTTCATATTTGCCTGAAAACATTTCAGTCGTGTAAAAATTAAAGTTATTACAGAGAAACATGCAGACGGTAGATTTAATGTGTATGAACTACTTTTAATCCTACAAGTTGGTATGCCTGATTACACATCAAATGCATTTTCACAAAAACGCCTAAAAGATCATATTGACATGCGCATTATTGCTCCTACAAATTGGCAAGTGTGTCGTTAAAAAAATTAAATCATAAAGAAGACTTACAATAACACTTTCTGCAAGTTCTCCTATCACATTATGTTTGTTCTTCTGGCATGCCTCGAACTGCTCTGCCAGAGTCATCTCTTTGTCTGGTTGCATGTTGTTTGCATGATCTACTTTCTGCATTTTTGTACAATCATATAGAAATCAAATAACGTGGTTAAAATGGAGGATGGAAATATAACATGCACATGGAGTTCTACACAATTTACGAGTAACATATGTAGCAGTACAGACCAGCGGGGCATTACTTTTTGCCAGAGATGCCCAACCAAGTGACGAGATCCTGTACGGCTTGGTAAACGTTGTTTCAAGCGGTTAGCCTGGTTCCTTTTAGACAACGTCTGCAAAAGGAGACTAGTGAGACACTGGCGCAAAATAAGTATTTGGAATTTAATCTGGTTTCACGGTCCTCATAAGCCATACCACATTCTTTGGATCAGACCAATGCTTGACAAGATCTCCCCACTGCTCGTCAGTCATACAGGGTGCAGGAGACTTTGTTCGAACATTGGCAGTAATCTGGCCAGTGAAGTATGTCGCCTTAAGCTTATAGCGGTGCTGGCGCAACAATTCTTTGAATATGGAAGCGATGACAAACTTTACATCCTCATTATCCTCATCGAATTCAAACCTTAACTGCTCACAACGGTGGAATGATTGGTGAGTTATATAGCATAGAAACAACAGTAAGCTACAAGAAATGGGACAGATCAATGTGGAATAATTTATCATTACCAGGAGAAGCATGACTTACATGTAAATTATGCACTAAACTCTCGAACTGTGAAGGGGTGTCAACGTGCTGCTTCCACAATGGGAAGGTAGGAAGTTCATTCCTGATAAAATAGCCAATATGTGATACAAGATATGAAGATTCATGCGGATGAAGTGGCCTTCTGCCACCTACAATAGATGTGATGCGAAATCTTGAACCCATTCCGGAAATCTTAGCTGCAAGTTTTCTTCCTACCGTTGGCCCCCTCGTTTTTATTGATCGTGGCGAACCTACCAAGTTAATCATTACATCAAGCTATCATGGTATATAGATACATAAGGGAGCATTAAACTACAAGTCTTGAAAAAAGTATTACCTTTTTTGGCGTGGGTCTCATCATCGGGAGAGGAGTTGTCTTTCGCAGGACTAAGGGTCGGAGGGAGATCATCACCAGTTCGCTGGTGTTGTGGCAGCACTGTTTGGACATTTGAGGCTGTATCATCTGGGACTAGCATCATGTGTCCTTGGCCATTATTACCTACCACCACTCCTGATGATGCCAATTGTTGGCTCGAATTTGCTGTGGAAACTGGTTCTGTTGGCAATTGTTGCTGAGAAACAGTATTGGCAACTGGTGGTTGTGGAATGTGTGGGCTGGTACATGCTGGGGCTACTTCTGTCTGATTCGATGGTTTGTGGTTTTTACGAGACCTTTTACTGTTATCATTCTCGGCCTGTTCGCCACCTCGTGTCAGTCTTTTGTTAGACCTTGTAATAGGAGGAGCAGCACGAGCATCAGGCTTAACTCTTTTTTTATTACGCACTGTCACCCATCCTCCGGTATCAGCCTGAGGTTCCTGTTGAGTGTTCTTCCTCCTGTTCGTTCTTGAAAAGTTCTTGCCCGAATCTGCAGATGCCTGTCACACATAAATGATATTTCAATGTACAATATTATATGATGATGATATGCAGATGGAATGGAAAAACAGTAAGGCAACATATGCAAAAACATATATGATGCGTTAACTAAGCAGGAAAAATGTAGTAATGAGATTGAACATGGCATGGGTAACATATTTGGTAGGACTGGGATACAACAAATGGAAGTTGGGACAAATAATTCGATGACAGGACAGAGAAAACTCACCTTGTTGTGTTGCAGAGGATAGTCGACCAGGGCATCTTCCTGAGTCAGCTCGCCATCACAATCAGCAGGATCAAATTCTGAATCAGAGGAATGTTCCGTATCCTTTGTGAGGGACGTGGGTGGCGTTTTTGCACTAGACCTTGTAGAAGGATGTAGTGTTAGGCCCAACGAGGCTGCAACTCGGCTATTATGCAGAATAGTTTGCCTCCGTTGCTCTTCGTACTCATTCTCGAGTGGAAGACCTAACATGCATTGGCGAGAAATGCAGATGAGATTTATCATGGAACTGTGCATGTAAGAACAAATTAATAGTAGCAGTGAGACTGCTCAAAAGGTGTAATGACAAACAAACTATGTCTCAAAAATAATTGATGTTCATATTGTCAAGCTTCATGCACTAGCCAACGCAACCGGAAGTCCGGACTGATGGAAAGGGCAAACAAATTGATGAGGACATCTCTATGATAGATACAACCAATACTCCTACAACCACATCTCAGGTACATTCGTTACTAGGAATCCTTCATGATATATTTGAGAATATGATGCTGCCTAAATCAAATGTATTTATATTATTTAGGAATGGATCTAGCATGGACGCCAAGCATTGGATTAGGAACGTGCATGGAGATGGCAGCAGACCTGCAAGGATTCAGGATGGCGTTGCAAGCGAGGATTTCAGAACATTGAAGCCACCATAGTGAAGCAACGATGCTTGGATGAATTATACAAGTTACTCCATCATAAAATTCGTCCAAAGAGTTATTTCTGGTGCTGTGTCACCTTATTTAATGGGCCAGGTCCATGTATTTTCGGATTAGGTATTTTAGGGTATTTTAAGAGGCAATATAAGTGGAGGAAGGCCCATTTAGGGGTGTTTTTGGCCAACCCTAGCTGGTTGGACGAAAATCCCTTGACTTCCCCCATATATATCCCTCTGTAGCCGTCATTAGAACTTGGATTTTGATTAGATTAAAAGTTAGCCAATTGCTGCAACTTCGTGTACTTCTTTTGAGGCCAACGCCCAGAACAAGACCGACTATTCGGAATCCCACCATTATCAATCAAGCTTTCATCTCTATTCGCAATATTCTGATTGCATCTTTAGTTCTTACTTGTTCTCGATTTCAGGTAGGAATTAAGACCCTTGCTGGTCAGGCTGATCGTGCTCCCGCAAGATCAGTAACTCCCGGAGATTGTCCTAGCGATTGCATTGGCGCACGAGCTTTGCACGTGTAGTCGGATCGTCAAGCACGAACTCCACCAACAAATCGAATTATCTTCATCTCATCGAAAGATCGGACACCTTTGCCCTATCACAAATTATGGCTCAAAAATAATTTACGTTGGGCAACAGAGGGCAGCAGCAACAATTTTTAGGATAAGTATGAATGTCAAGCTTCATGCAGTAGCCAACGCAACCAAAAGTCCGAACTGATGGAAAGGGCTAAGCAATCCACATATACACTCAAACACATATAAGTGTCATTTCATGCCAATGGTTAACCATATGGAATGGCGTGTGCTTAATATAATTGCCTAGGGTCTTCCAAGTTCCAACAGATCGGTCTATTGGATGAACTTGCTAGAGCATGCAATTCGAAATGGTATCAGACCTACAAGGTCCTGAGTTCAAATCCTAGCAAGTAGCAACGCAGTATTCAAAATAAATATTTCCAGCCTTCCTAAAAAAATATCTAATGATACATGCCTAAGGCTCGGTCTATTGAATGAGCGGTTTATCACTTAGCACCACAAGTTGGGGATTTTTTATCACAAAACACCAACATTTGGGGAAATTATTTCACATAACACATTATTTGTCATTAGTTGGCTTGACAAGAGCATCACCCTACAGCGTGACACCAATTTACAGTACGTGAGCATGTTTGCTACAAACAAATGAATTTTGGTGTGAAATTTTGTAGACACTCTGTGGAAATGAGAATATGAGTCACACTTGTTACATATGCTACACACAAAATGAATTACCATATGACAAATATTCATTGAAATTATAACCACACAAGAACATGAGATTTGGGTAATATATTCTGTACCAGCATAAGGTTTTGATAATGTGTACCAATACAACTACCCTGGACATAAGATTTTTTTGAACTGTCTGGACATAAGATTAAACTACTAGTGTTGACAAACAGCTTTGTATTTAGCGTTTAACAGAAAATACCACAAAATAAAGTCTAATTGTCTTTCACCTGCTGTCACTCTTAAACTGACGGTGGCCTGAAGTCACTAATGGGCTATCAAACAGAGATCATGTATTCTGCGAAACAATTACCCCAAATGTTGGTGTTTTGTGATACAAATTTATAGGGTTGTGGTTCTGTGATAAAATAAAATCCCGAACTTCTGGTGTTAAGTGATAAAACCTCATTGGATGAACTGGCTAGAGCATGCAATTCCACATGGCGCACAAAGAGTTGCAAATAGAAAAAATACAGGCAGTTTAATACTATCAATAAATTGCTCTGCTAGCTTCACTGCTATCATAACCTTTGTAAAACGTACTACCACCATCCCGAAGTTTTTACCAAAAATCATTATTAACATGCAAAATACAAATTTAATATCATTAAATAGATAACGAATATATTTTCGTACGGTATCTACGAAATATTATATTTCTTGATAGATTGTTCTGAAAGTTTGGTCAAACTTTACTTGGTTTGACTTTTAAAAATAAGCCTTCAGGTTTGGGGTGGAGGTAGTATACTTCAAACCCCAAAAAAGTACCGCACAGATGTGATATTTGGAAAAGAAAAGCGTAACGAAAGCGGACATAAGCTCTGCCTCTTCATCAGCAGATGTAAGGTTACGATCAACAGAGTTCCGAGATAAAAAAATACAGGCAGTTTAATACTATCAACAAATTGCTCTGCTAGCTTGACTGCTATCATAACCTTTGTAAAATGCATACTTCAAACCCCCAAAATATATCACACAGAAGTGATTCTCGGAAAAGAAATGCATAGCGAAAGCGGACATAACCTCGATCTTCCTCTCGATCAGCAGATGTAAGGTTGAAATCTCATATAGCTACGCGGCAAACAACTATCTACACTGATCTAATATCAGCAAGAATGCATTGCAAGAAAGCAACGAAAACTAGTGTCAGAAATCAAATGCATATAACAAAAGCGGACATGTAAAGTATTCATCAACCTTCGTCTGAGGCCCGGGCGGATTTACTCTTTGGTTGGGGGTGGTCGACTTTGGGGCCGCGTTTTTTGCCCATCTCGATCTCCGGTGAGGTGGACTACAGAGTCGGGGAAGCAGATCCGGAGCAGATATGGCGCGGTCAACGTCGGCGTCGAGGAAGCAAATCCGGCTTGCTAGACAGCAAGGGAGGTCCGCCGGTAAAACGTGGTCGGTCACTACGGTGGCCGGTGAGGAGGCAGTGATGGTGAGGAGGGGCGGTAGGCACGGCCGTCGTCGTGGGAGTGTGCCTGGTAGAAGCATGAGAAAGATGTGGTGTTCGAATTGTGCTCTGCAGGGAAATATCCTCTGTTGACCGAAGTTTTATAGGCCGACGGGCAAACCGCAGGTTTTGGGGTAGCTTGAAAATGGGACGCGCCAACAATTTCGGCGCGTGTTTTGCGGCAGAGACGAAAGTCACCCATAAGAAACTTTCCTCATGGAATACCTTTTGCTTGTTGGTTGGTCGTGTGGACAACATATATAGTGGGAGATGCCCATAGCTAGCTAGGCCATTCATATCAAACTCGAGTGATTATCACTAAGTTTACAATGAATATATTTCATGACACTCGCTATTGGCCGGATAGTAGAAAATATATTTCATGAATATCCCATATTAGTTAATTTATATTATTTCAATTGCTAAAATATTTTCATATTCTTTTAGAGTTCTAAAAACACACTACACAATGACAATGGATATTACCACTACCTTCTAGGTCCCGGCCATCAGATTTAGGGCTCCTTTGATTCATAGGATTTGCATAGGAATTGTGTAGGATTTGGTTCCTATGGAAAATTTTCCTATACATGTTGTTTGATTCATACGAATATATCCTATAGGAAAAATTCCTATGGAAATCTTGTAGTGTAATTCCTATAGGAAAAAATCATTAGCTCATACCTCATGAAAAATTCCTTTTTGCTTCAATCAAACATACTTCATCTTCCTATGGGATTCAAATAGACATGCCATTTAATCCTATGACTTTCCTATTCCTATGCTTTTTCTATCCTTTGAATCAAAGGAGCCCTTAGAGAAAAGTAGCTTAGCCAGAGATTTAGACCTTTGTGCAACAAATACATGAGTTGGTGATATGTGCAAAAGAACAGGTTAAGTGAGTGTTCTGTGCAACAATGACAACAATAAGTGGAGTTTCGTGCAAAGGATAAAAGGTGCAAAAGGGATCACACGGAAGGAGAAAGAGAAAGGGAGAGCAGTGCCTCACGGGGCCGCTGTTATTTATGGTGAAAAGAAATGCTTCACTTTTTTCGGTGAGTGATGTTGACTGGCACACAGGGTTTCAGTTCTGTAGACCTGCAGTGCAGGCTACGCGCCCGTCTAATATTCTTTTTTTTTCAGCGACAAATGGAGAGAGAGAGAGAGAGTCTTGACGATGCGTCTTTACTTGACAAAGAAGATTGCTGGGAGTTTAACTACCTACCGCACGTGACTTGTGCTCACTGATGTGTGGGACCTACACGCATGGGAACCACACGTAAGTGACCGGCCTACTTTATTCTAGGGGTGCCCGTCAAGCTAATACATAGTCTGCAACATGAAACTCTATTCGCTTATAAAATCTGAACTTTGAAATCCAATTTAATTTAAGTCTATTATTGGTCATATCAAGTATAAAATTACATTATGAAACTTGTTCAACGCTTTCTCATAAATTATTATGGTAGTTTTTTAAAATCAAATGCTAATTGATTTGAGATAAAAACATATATTATTGCACAACAATGGGATATTAAAATATCTATTTGTAAATAAAATTAAGAAGTCAATGTTGTGGTAAGTTAGGAGGTTCAAAGGGTAAACCAAATATAACGTTTTGTTCAATCTCATAGTTAATATTACCAAGTTTGATTCTCCCTGGACAGCTTTGTTATAGTGTTCCCTAATTGGGCATGGTGGTGCATCTTGCCATTTCTAACACTGTTGATGACTAGACTTTTCAAGTTTTCGGTATAAAAAATCGTTTTTCATGTTCTAGATGATAAAATATGTTTATTTTGTGCATGGGGTAGATAAAATATGGGTCAAAATGGCGCATCTACATTTTTAAAATAAATTAGGCCATATTTTAATGTCAATTCCCAAATTTACGGTTTTTAGTGCTTTCTAGCTAGTTTCGCACATTTAAATGACTGTATGCTGATTTATTGAAAGTAAATCAAATTTGAATTGTAGGTGTGTTATAACTTGGTCCTACAAGTCCCCACAAATCATTTTTAGATACATATTACTTACTATATATATATGACATAAGAAGGCTATGTGCTTTGGTTTTCATTTTTTGATTTTTTCTGAATGTTTATGCCCATTTGAATCTTGGTCAAGTCCTAGGTTTGACCAAGATTTTAGCAAGTTTAAAACACATGAAAATGAAAAGGCAAGCCTGGATCCTTCTTAGTCATTCTAAAATGAAGCTTTTGGGGGTTCGATCTTGAAATCTCAATATAATGTTTGTAACCCAAAACCACTTCTCTTCATGCTTGACTTCATAAGACAGAGTTAAGGGTTAGGGGTAGATCGATACATGCTTTTTCTGTTTTGAATATGTCTAGACCTTGTTGATCAACTTGAATTCTTACTTTATGACATAAAGAAGGCTATGTGCTTTGGTTTTTCATTTTTCTGATTTTTTGAATTTTATGCCCATTTGAATCTTGGTTAAATCCTAGGTTTGACCAAGATTTAAACAAGTTTAAAACATGAAAATGAAAAGGTAAGTCTGGATCCTTCTTAGTCATTCAAAAGTGAAGCTTTTGGGGGGTTCTTGAAATCTCAATAATGTTTGAAACCCAAAACCACTTCTCTTCATGGTTGACTTCATAAGACATGGTGTTTAGGGTTAGGGGGTAGATCGATACATGATTTGTCGGGTTTGAATATGTCTAGACATGCTTGTTTATCAACTTGAATGCTTACTATATGACATAAGAAGACTATATGTGCGTTGTATTTTCATTTTTTTTTTTCTGAATTAATGTTTATGCCCATTTGAATCTTGTCAAATCCTAGGTTTGACCAAGATTTAAACAAGTTTAAAACATAAAATGAAAAGGTAAGCCTGGATCCTTCTTAGTCATTCTAGAATGAAGCTTTTTGGGGGTTCTTGAAATCTCAATGTTTGAAACCCAAAACCACTTCTCTTCATGGTTGACTTCATAAGACAGAGTTTAGGGTGTTAGGGGTAGATACATGATTTGTCGGGTTAATTTGAATATGTCTAGACATGCATGCTTATTTATCAACTTGAATGCTTACTATATGACATAAGAAGACTATATGTGTGTTGGTCAAATCCTATGTTTGACCAAGATTTAAACAAGCATAAATCCTGAAAATGAAAAGGTAATTAAGCTTGGATCCTTCTTATTCACTCTAAAATTAAGCTTTTGGGAGGTTTTTGAAATTTCCATGTTTGAAACCCAAACCACTTCTCTTCATGCTTGACTTCATAAGACATATATAGTTAGGGCCAGGGGTAGATACATGCTTTTTCTGTTTTGAATATGTCTAGACCTTGTTGATCAACTTGAATTCTTACTATATATGACATAAGAAGGCTATGTGCTTTGGTTTTCATTTTCTGTTTTTTATTTATTTTATGCCCATTTGAATCTTGGTTGAATACTAGCTAGGTTTGATCGAGCAAGATTTAAACAATTTTAAAACATGAAAATGAAAAGGCAAGCATGGATCATTTTTAGTCACTCTAAAATGAAGCTTTTGGGAGGTTCTTGAAATTTCCATGTTTGAAACCAATAGACTTCGTAAGATCGACCGACTTTATGGTTAGGGGGTAGATACATGCTTTTTCTGTTTTGAATATGCCTAGAACTTGTTCATCAATTTGAAATTTCCATGTTTGAAACCCAAAACCCCACTTCTCTTCATGCTTGACTCCATAATACAGAGTTTAAGGTTAGGGCCAGGGTAGATACATGATTTTTCTAGTTTGAATATGTCTAGACCATGTTTATCAACTTGAGTGCTCATGCATTATATGACATAAAAAGGCTATGTGCGTTTTTTTATATTTTTATACCCATTTGAATCTCGTTCAAATCCTAGTTTTGACCAGGATTTAAACAAGTTTAAAACATGAAAATGAAAAGGTAAGCATGTATCCTTCTTAGTCACTCTAAAATGAAGCTTTTGGGAGGTTTTTGAAATTTCCATGTTTGAAACCCAAAACCATTTCTCTTCATGCTTGACTTCATAAGATAAAGTTTAGGTTAGGTGTTGATACATGATTTGACTGGTTTGAATATGTCTAGACCTTGTTTATCAACTTCAATTCTTACTATATGACATAAGAAGACTATGTGCTTTGGTTTTTCATTTTTTTTATTTTTTCTGAATGTTTATGCCCATTTGAATCTAAAGGTGAGAGAACACGTTAAAGGTTATTCTAACAAAGGTCATGCTTGGAATCTTACCTATGTATTATTGTACATCACAAATGTGAAATGAAAATATGTGCATCTCTATAAACCATAAACCCTAACCCTAACTATATAGAAAAAGATGAACAATCCATGCTTTTCGATTGCCTTTTTTGATACACCTTTGGGGGTCTTCCATGTAAAAGTTAGGGATTTAGATGAAATTTCCTGTTTATTCTGTGTCTTGTTGTAAACTGTGCTCTGGTGCGTATTGGAAGTCTGAGTCCTTCAGGATCCTTCGGTTGTCCCTCTCTCTCTCAAAAAAAGAAAAAACATCTCTCTCATTATCGGCCTCGCTCGCTCGCTCGCACCTCCTGCGCAGTGACAAACCCTGAAAAAGGTCAGACACCATAAATAAGAGGGCCCCACTCACTTCTCTCCCTTCGTCTCCTTCCGTGTGATCCCTCTTCCTCCGAGTTTCACTGGACGGGCAAACACATGTGCTGCCTAGAAATATTCGACCCCTTTGCATGGATAATCATGTCGACCATTTTTACCTGGTTTTGAAATAAATAAATGAAAATGAAGAAAACCTCAAAAATGAAACCCTTCCGCATTGAGTGCTTATAGGTGTACTAGTTGACAGGGAAAATAAGAAACCTGTGATAGGGACATAGGGTAGTAAAAAACAAAATGTCTTCACAAGACGGACTATAGTGTGTATGAAGATTCATGTGCTTTGGTTTTCAATTTTTGATTTTTTCTGAATGTTTATGCCCATTTGAATCTTGGTCAAATCCTAGGTTTGACCAAGATTTAAGCAAGTTTAAAACACATGAAAATGAAAAGGTAAGCCTGGATCCTTCTTAGTCATTCTAAAATGAAGCTTTTGGTTTTTTTTTGAAATCTCAATGTTTGAAACCCAAAACCACTTCTCTTCATATGGTTGGCTTCATAAGAAAGAGTTTAGGGTTAGGGGTAGATACATGATTTGTCGGGTTTGAATATGTCTAGAACTTGTTTATCAATTTGAATGCTTACTATATATATGACTTAAGAATACTATGTGCTTTGGTTTTTCTTTTCTATTTTTTTGATTTTTTTCTAAATTTTTATGCTCATTTGAATCTTGTTGGTCAAATCCTAGGTTTGACCAAGATTTAAACAAACTTAAAACATGAAAATGAAAAGGTAAGCCTGTATCCTTCTTAGTCACTCTAAAATGAAGCTTTTGGGAGGTTTTTGAAATTTCCATGTTTGAAACCCAAAACCATTTCTCTTCATGCTTGACTTCATAAGATAAAGTTTAGGGTTAGGTGTAGATACATGATTTGGCTGGTTTGAATATGTCTAGACCTTGTTTATCAACTTCAATTCTTACTATATGACATAAGAAGACTATGTGCTTTGGTTTTTCATTTTTTTGATTTTTTCTGAATGTTTATGCCCATTTGAATCTAAAGGCCGGTGAGAGAACACGTTAAAGGTTATTCTAACAAAGGTCATGCTTGGAATCTTACCTATGTATTATTGTACATCACAAATGTGAAATGAAAATATGTGCATCGATCTCTATAAACCATAAACCCTAACCCTAACTATATAGAAAAAGGTGAATGTTTATCGGGTTTGAGTTTTTATGCCCATTTGAGTCTTGGTCAAATCCTAGGTTTGACCAAGACTTAAGCAAGTTTAAAACACATGAAAATGAAAAGGGTAAGCCTGGATCCTTCTTAGGGTTAGGGCCAGCAGGGTAGATACATGATTGTTCTAGTTTGAATATGTCTAGACCATGTTTATCAACTTGAGTGCTCATGCATTATATGACATAAAAAGGATATGTGCGTTTTTTTATTTTTTATACCCATTTGAATCTCGTTCAAATCCTAGTTTTGATCAGGATTTAAACAAGTTTAAGACATGAAAATGAAAAGGTAAGCCTGGATCCGCTTCTTAGTCATTCTAAAAATGAAGCTTTTGGGTGTTCTTGAAATCTCAATGTTTAAACCCAAAACCACTTCTCTTCACGGTTGACTTCATAAGACAGAGTTTAGGGTTAGGAGTAGATACATGATTTGTCGGGTTTGAATATGTCTAGACCTTGTTTATCATCTTGAATGCTTACTATATATATGACGTAAGAAGACTATGTGCTTTGGTTTTTTTTGTTTTTTTCTGAATTATTATGCTCATTTGAATCTTGTTGGTCAAATCCTAGGTTTGACCAAGATTTAAACAAACTTGAAACATGAAAATTAAAAGTTAAGCCTGGATCCTTTCCTAGTCACTCTAAAATTAAGCTTTTGGGAAGTTTTTGAAATTTCCATGTTTGAAACCCAAAACCACTTCTCTTCATGCTTGACTTCATAAGACAAAGTTAAGGGTTAGGGGTAGATACATGCTTTTTCTATTTTGAATATGTCTAGACCTTGTTTATCAACTTGAATGCTTATTTTATATGACATAAGAAGGCTATGTGCTTTGGTTTTTCATTTTTCTGGTTTTTTTAATTTTATGCCCATTTGAATCTTGGTCAAATACTAGCTAGGTTTGACCAAGATTTAAACAATTTAAAAACATGAAAATGAAAAGGCAAGCCTGGATCTTTTGTAGTCACTCTAAAATGAAGCTCGTGGGAGGTTCTTGAAATTTCCATGTTTGAAACCAATACGACTTCTCTTCATGCTAGACTTCATAAGATCGACCGAGAGTTTATGGTTAGGGGGTAGATACATGATTTGTCTGGTTTGAACACATGTCTAAACCTTGTTTATCAACTTAAATGCTTACTATATATGACATAAGAAGCTAGACTATGTGCTTTTGTTTTTCATTCTTCTATTTTTTTGAATTTTATGCCCATTTGAATCTTGGTCAAATCCTAGGTTTGACCAGGATTTAAACAAGTTTAAAATATGAAAACGAAAAGGTAAGCCTGGATCCTTCTTAGTCACTCTAAAATGAAGCAACTTTTGGGGGGTTCGATCTTGAAATCTCAATATAATGTTTGTAACCCAAAACCACTTCTCTTCATGCTTGACTTCATAAGACAGAGTTAAGGGTTAGGGGTAGATCGATACATGCTTTTTCTGTTTTGAATATGTCTAGACCTTGTTGATCAACTTGAATTCTTACTTTATGACATAAGAAGGCTATGTGCTTTGGTTTTTCATTTTTCTGATTTGTTTGAATTTTATGCCCATTTGAATCTTGGTCAAATACTAGCTAGGTTTGACCAAGATTTAAACAAGTTTAAAACATGAAAATGAAAAGGTAAGCCTCTCGGTCCTTCTTAGTCACTCTAAAATGAAGCTTTTGGGAGGTTTTTGAAAATTCCATGTTTGAAACCCAAAACCACTTCTCTTCATGCCTTACTTCATAAGACATAGTTTAGGGTCGTTAGGGAGTAGATACATGATTTGTCTGGTTTGAATATGTCTAGACCTTGTTTATCATCTTGAATGCTTACTATATGACATAAGAAGACTATGTGCATTGGTTTTTCATTTTTTCCGTTTTTTTATTTTCCTGCCCATTTGAATCTTGGTGAAATCCTAGGTTTGAGCAAGATTTAAACAAGTTTAACACGTGTAAACGAATAAGTAAGCATGGCTCCTTCTTAGTCACTCCAAAATGTACCAATTGATAGATGTGTTAACTTTTCTTCATGGAAAAATTAATGTCATGTAAATGAGTTAACTTGGATTTCCTACCCTTTAGTCCATAGGTAACTTTGTTCTAATGCACTATAATAATCAACTGAGTTTTTACACAACAGTCTGTCACTTACGTGTGGTGCCCATGCGTGAGGTCCCACACTTCAGTGAGCACAAGTCACGTGCAGTAGGTACGCAAACTCCCAGCCATCTTCTTTGTCAAGAGAAGACGCATGAGGATGCGTATTGGAAGTCTCTGGGTCCTTCAACGCTCATTTACTTGAGCACATTACATAGACCAACAGGCCATTAGATAGTACCAGATCGATAAGAGTTTCAACGCTCATATTACTTGAGCTCATACACACATATATATAGTACTACTAGCTTAATTAGAGAGGTTCAGCCTGCTAGCTCATTTCTCGAGCTTCCTGACATGCAACATGAGACCGCCCCGGGCGCGAATGCGGAACCAAAACACAAAGATATCATTTTCCTTCATCTCGCTCTTCTGCACCACAGCTTTCCAGTTAGTTGTGATCACTGCACCGTCAACCCTCCCTTTGCCCTGGAAAATCCTCACTTTCACACAATGTCTCTCATCGTAAGAGACTTGAAAGTCATTATCTGGAAGGTGCATATTCTTCGAGATGTACTGCTTGGTAAACTTCCGGTTGAAGTACTGCAGATTATAAGATGCAAAACTTCGTTCAGATGAAGTCATTAATTGTCAACATATAAAGATGCAAAAACATCCTTGAGATGGAGTAATTATTTACCATTCTGGAACTGCCTTCCACGGTACTTGCACTCTTTATAGTGCACACATAAAAACGAATTTCGGGGCGCTTTTGTTCAACAAGAAATCTCAGGGTTTCAACTTGTGTAGGATTCATTTCCACTAGATTGGGATACATGCAAAAGTCATCCCATTCCTCACGTGCCTCTATCCTGGGACCTACATATAAGGAAACCAGGGAATAAGGCCTAGTTTAAAGTTTTCCTAAAATTGAAGTATATCAAACCAACAGTATTTATAGAAACTGAAGTATTCCTTGAATGCTACAAATTGACTAGCTATTATGCCAAACCGAGACTAATTAAGCATTTGACCTATATCCTGCATCTATAACTTTTGGTATAGGACATTTTGGGGTGGGTGGGGCAAAATGGCACCCACTGATGTGTGGGGCCATCTAGCAGTAGAAACCACTGGGTTGGGCCATTTCCGGTAATTTTATGTGGATTAGGGGCCAGCAGGTAAAATGGATTTCCGGTAATAAATTCTGCATCCTCCGCCTCTCCGCTTCTTGACGGTTCCACTCCCACTATACGAAAAACCCTCTTCTTCCTCCTCTGTTCCTCCGCGCCATTCTTGACAGTTCTTGCCGCTTCTTCATTCTCGCCGCTTCATTCTCGCCGCTTCATTCTCTGCGCCATGGACGCTTCTTCTTCCTCTTCCTCTGTTCCGCAACCGCTTCTGCCTCCTCCGCCGTCAGCCATCCAGCCCTTTACTCAGATTAGGACCTTCACCGTCCATGGTGGCAAGGAGATCGATGTTGTCTACACAAACGAGGAGCAGACGATGAGCAACTACCTGGAGATGTACGCGCGGTGGTATGCGGAAGAAAACGAGAACAAATTTGTAGGATTGGATCTCGAGTACACTCCGGAGGACCCCAACCACGAACTAGAAAACTACCTCGCCGTCGTTCAACTCTCCATGAAGAACCACGTCCTCGTCTGCCACTATTCCTGGTTTGTAGACCTTAATCTTGCTCTGATTTAGTTAATCTTGCTCTGATTTTAGTTAATCGCTAGTGCATGATGAACCAAGTCACCCTCGACTAGCATGTACTGGATTTCATTATACCAAATTAATTATCACAAAGCAAATTTCCGGAGTCCCGATCTTGCATTTAATAGACTTTTGTTAGTTTCAAAATTATATGATGCAAATTAAATGATATTTCAGTGACTAAAAAATTGCAATTACACATTTCATAAAAGTGTTGGTCATGCATTCTTTTAGTACCAAATGGATTATGACTAGATAATTTTCAGACTCTTGATCATGCACTTACTAAACTCATGTCAATTTTATTCAAGTTATGAGATTGCATAGACTAAACATTCGTATTCCCAAATTTTATTCAAGTGTTGATCTCGGAAGTACTAAATTTTTGCATCAAATTGAATCTATCCATATGCTCATCTAGCATGTACTGTATTTCATTATACCAAATTAATTATCACAAGCAAATTTCCGGAGTCTTGATCTTGCATTTAATAGACTTTTGTTAGTTTCAAAATTATATGATGCAAAATGAAATTTCAATGACTAAACAAATGCACTTACACATTTCATAAAAGTGTTGTTCATGCATTCTATTAGTACCAAATGAATTATGACTAGATAATTTTCAGACTTTTGATCATGAACTTACTAAACTTATGTAGTTTCAAATTTTATATTCAAGCTATGAGATTGCATAGACTAGCTTCGTAGTCCCAAATTTTATTCAAGAGTGTTGATCTCACAAGTACTAAATTTTTTGCTTTCAGGACCAACGGGGAATGTAAGGCGCTGCTGCGCTCATTCTTTCAAGATCAAGGAATTGTGTTCTGCACCGTTGACAAGAGACAAGATTTTGTAAAGTTATATTTCGAGAATATTATAATTCCAAGTAAGAACTGGATCGATATCCAGGAATTGGTCCACGTCAAAGGTCGCAACGACAGAGGATATTTAATGAGGGATGGAATGGCTAGTCTTGCAACTAGCATCATCGACGAGTCGTACAGCGAGATGAAGAACAAATTCCCTACAGAGAGGCACAATTACTGGGAAGAGCGGCCGTTGTCTGATTTAAACCTGGAGTATGCAGCTAAAGATGCTTACGTGAGCTACCAGCTCTACGTTAAGATATGGTTCTTCCTGCGTTACCTTGTGTTTTGCCCCGGTTGCAAGAAGGAAGACACGCTGAGGGGAAAAGTGTGTTACAAATGCAATGCAGCAGAGATCAAAGCTGAACGTGCACAGAAAAATGCTGCAGCTGAAATAGCAAGGTTAAATGCTGAACTTGCAAGCGTGCAGGCTGAACTAGCAAGCTTGAAGGCACCAGCTTCCAGCGACAACACCCAGCAGGCAAGTCCCCCTCATGGCATGCGGAGGAAGATGAATGATGAGCACTGGCTGGAGAGTACTGATGCGCCGAAGAGTAGTGATTATTGGCGGAGGAAGTGGACTGATGATGAGCAGAAGAGTGATGATCCGTGGACGACGAAGAAGAGTGATCAGCAGAGCCCGAAGAATGATAATCCGTGGCTGACGAAGCCAGGCAATTACTGACGACTTCTCCAAGATCCATGCCAAGTTAATTATTTGTATTTGCTTGTCAAGAAACTTTGCTTCTATCGTCATATAGTAAGCATTCAAGTTGATAAACAAGGTCTAGACATATTCAAACCTGGCAAATCATGTATCTACCCCTAACCCTAATTAAACTATGTCTTATGAAGTCAACCATGAAGAGAAGTTGTGGTTTTGGATTTCAAACATTGAGATATCAAGAACCCCCCAAAAGCTTCATTTTAGAATGACTAAGAAGGATCCATTCTTACCTTTTCATTTTCATGTGTTTTAAACTTGCTTAAATCTTGGTCAAACCTAGGATTTGACCAAGATTCAAATGGGCATAAACATTCAAAAAAATCAAAAAATCAAAACCAAAGCACATAGCCTATCTTCTTATGTCATATATATATACAATAAGCATTCAAGTTGATGAACAAGGTCTAGACATATTCAAAACATAAAAGCATGTATCTACCCCCTAACCCTTAACTATGTCTTATGAAGTCAAGCATGAAGAGAAATGGTTTTGGGTTTCAAACATGGAAATTTCAAAAACATCCCAAAAGCTTAATTTTAGAGTGACTAAGAAGGACCCAAGCTTAATTTCAAGAAGGACCCAAGCTCCATACTTTTGTTTTTTCTGAATTAATGTTTATGCCCATTTGAATCTTGTCAAATCCTAGGTTTGACCAAGATTTAAACAAGTTTAAAACATAAAATGAAAAGGTAAGCATGGATCCTTCTTAGTCATTCTAGAATGAAGCTTTTGGGGGTTCTTGAAATCTCAATGTTTGAAACCCAAAACCACTTCTCTTCATGGTTGACTTCATAAGACAGAGTTTAGGGTGTTAGGGGCTAGATACATGATTTGTCGGGTTAATTTGAATATGTCTAGACATGCATGCTTATTTATCAACTTGAATGCTTACTATATGACATATATAAGAAGACTATATGTGTGTTGGTCAAATCCTATGTTTGACCAAGATTTAAACAAGCATAAATCCTGAAAATGAAAAGGTAATTAAGCTTGGATCCTTCTTATTCACTCTAAAATTAAGCTTTTGGCGGGAAGTTTTTGAAATTTCCATGTTTGAAACCCAAAACCACTTCTCTTCATGCTTGACTTCATAAGACATATATAGTTAAGGGCCAGGGGTAGATACATGCTTTTTCTGTTTTGAATATGTCTAGACCTTGTTCATATCGATCAACTTGAATGCTTACTATATATATATGACATAAGAAGGCTATGTGCTTTGGTTTTCATTTTTTGATTTTTCTGAATGTTTATGCCCATTTGAATCTTGGTCAAGTCCTAGGTTTGACCAAGATTTTAGCAAGTTTAAAACACATGAAAATGAAAAGGCAAGCCTGGATCCTTCTTAGTCATTCTAAAATGAAGCTTTTGGGGGGTTCGATCTTGAAATCTCAATATAATGTTTGTAACCCAAAACCACTTCTCTTCATGCTTGACTTCATAAGACAAAGTTAAGGGTTAGGGGTAGATCGATACATGCTTTTTTATGTTTTGAATATGTCTAGACCTTGTTGATCAACTTGAATTCTTACTATATATGACATAAGAAGGCTATGTGCTTTGGTTTTCATTTTCTGTTTTCTTTTAATTTTATGCCCATTTGAATCTTGGTTGAATACTAGCTAGGTTTGATCGAGCAAGATTTAAACAATTTTAAAACATGAAAATGAAAAGGCAAGCATGGATCTTTTTTAGTCACTCTAAAATGAAGCTTTTGGGAGGTTCTTGAAATTTCCATGTTTGAAACCAATAGACTTCGTAAGATCGACCGACTTTATGGTTAGGGGGTAGATACATGCTTTTTCTGTTTTGAATATGCCTAGAACTTGTTCATCAATTTGAAATTTCCATGTTTGAAACCCAAAACCCCACTTCTCTTCATGCTTACTATATGACATAAGAAGACTATGTGCATTGGTTTTTCATTTTTTCCGTTTTTTTATTTTCCTGCCCATTTGAATCTTGGTGAAATCCTAGGTTTGAGCAAGATTTAAACAAGTTTAACACGTGTAAACGAATAAGTAAGCATGGATCCTTCTTAGTCACTCCAAAATGTACCAATTGATAATGTGTTAACTTTGCTTCATGGAAAAATTAATGTCATGTAAATGAGTTAACTTGGATTTCCTACCCTTTAGTCCATAGGTAACTTTGTTCTAATGCACTATAATAATCAACCGAGTTTTTACACAACAGGTCTGTCACTTACGTGTGGTGCCCATGCGTGAGGTCCCACACTTCAGTGAGCACAAGTCACGTGCAATAGGTACGCAAACTCCCAGCCATCTTCTTTGTCAAGAGAAGACGCATGAGGATGCGTATTGGAAGTCTCTGGTCCTTCAGATCCTTCGGTTGTCCCTCTCACAAAAACCTCTCTCATTCTCGGCCTCGCTCGACTCGCTCGCTCGCACCTTGATACGTCCCCGACGTATCCATAATTTCTGATGTTCCATGCTCGTTTTATGACAATTCTTACATGTTTTGCTTGCACTTTATGATGATTTCATGCATTTTCCGGAACTAACCTATTAACAAGATGCCACAGTGCCAGCTCCTGTTTTCTGCTGTTTTTGGTTCCAGAAAGGCTGTTCGGGCAATATACTCGAATTGGACGAAATCAACGCCAAACCTCCTATTTTCTCCGGAAGGCTCCAGAACACCAAGAAGAGTCGGAGAGGGGCCAGGGGGCCACCACACCACATGGCGCGGGCCAGGCCTAGGCCGCGCCGGCCTAGGGTGTGGTGCCCCCAGTGCCCCCCCGCGCCGCCTCTTCGCCTATATAATCCCTTTCGACCTAAAAACGCATCACCAATTGACGAAACTCCGAAAGACTCAGGGGCGCCGCCACCGTCACGAAACTCCAATTCGGGGGACAGAACTCTGTCCTGGCACCTTGCCGGACGGGGAAGTGCCCGAAAGCCATCTCCATCAACGCCACCACCTCCATCATGCTCCGTGAGTAGTTCCCCCATGGACTACGGGTTCTAGCAGTAGCTAGTTGGTATACTCTCCCCATGTACTTCAATACAATGGTCTCATGAGCTGCCTTACATGATTGAGATTCATCTGATGTAATCGGTGTTGTGTTTGTTGGGATCCGATGGATGATACATTATGATTAGTCTATCTATAAAGTTTGTGAAGTTATTGTTGCTGCAATCTTGTTATGCTTAATGCTTGTCACTAGGCCCGAGTGGCATGATCTTAGATTTAAGCTCTATACTTATTGCTTAGATTATATCTACAAGTTGTATGCACATGTCACTGTCCGGAACCAATGGCCTCGAAGTGACAGAAATCGGGACAACCGGAGGGGATGGTAGTGATGTGAGGATCACATGTTTTCACTGTGTTAATGCTTTGCTCCGGTACTCTATTAAAAGGAGTACCTTAATATCCAGTAGTTTCCCTTGAGGCCTTGCCACCGGCTGGTAGGACAATAGATGTTGTGCAAGTTTCTCATTGCGAGCACGTACGACTATATATGGAAAACATGCCTACATGATTAATGAATTGATGTTCTTTCTTAATGCCTTATCAATCCTATCAATTGCCCAACTGTAATTTGTTCACCCAACACTTGTCACTTATTGGAGAGTTACCACTAGTGTAGATCGGGAACCCCGGTCCATCTTTCATCATCATATACTCGTTCTACATGTCATTGGAAGTAGTATCAACTATCTTTCGTGCCATTGCTCTCATATTACTATTACTGCCTGTTACTGTTATTACTGCTCTCATATTATGCTACTTTCACATCACCCCCGTTACTAGTGCCCAGGTGCAGCTGAATTGACAACTCAGTTGTTAAGGCTTATAACTATTCTTTACCTCCCCTTGTGTCGAATCAATAAATTTGGGTTATACTACCCTCGAAGACTGCCGCAATCCCTTATACTTGTGGGTCATCAAGACTGTTTTCTGGCGCCGTTGCCGGGGAGGCATAGCTCTACTCATAAGTTCACCTGGGGAGTACACTCTACCTCTCTCTCTGCTTTTATTTTGTTTTGCTTAGTTTTCTTTTGTCTAGTTTATTTGTGCTTAGTTTATTACTGTCTAGTATTACTTTGCTTAGTTTACTTTTGTCTAGTTTATTTCAGTTTTGTTTTATTTTCCTCATATACCCAAAAATCCATAAAAATTTGAAAAACCGAAAAATTAAAAACTGCTGTTATGGGAGAACCAACAACCTACTTGGAGCTTATGGAATGTTATAATTGTTATAGAGAATCAAGAACTGGTAAAATAATGAGTGCTATGATAGAAAAATTAAATACAATTGCTAGAATCTTGCTTAGACGCCATGATATAAACTGTTGCTCTCAACAGGATAAACATCTTAAATTTCAATGTGGCTTTAGTGAGGAATATTTTATTAAGAGCTATAATCGGAATTGCTATATTCATTATGGGTTCGAAGAGGTAGAACAATTTGTCTTATTTATGGGAGCCTCCGAGATAGAATCCTTCATGGTTGAGAATTATGAAACTTGTGCTATTTGTAAGGACCTTAAAGATTATGTCTCTACTATCCTTAATTCTTGCATAGAATGCTACAGTAGGAATCCTTATATCCTTGATTATAAAGAGAGACACATTAATGCACAAGAATGCACTCACAATTTGCAGGAACCTGTGGAAGAAGAAACTGATGAACCTGAAAGCTCATTGGATGAAAAAGAGGAGGAAATTGATGAACTTGAAAGCTCATTGGATGAAAAAGAAGAGGAGAGCGACGAACAAAAGGGGGAAGAATGGATTAGCTACCCATGCCAACCTTCTAATGAGAGTAACTCTTCATCTCTTACACTATTTGATTGTCCTCCATGCTTACCGGAAGAGGTTGAATGTTATGTTCCTGTGGATTCTCTTGAAATAGTACCTATGAGTAATACTTGTGAGAATAATTATGCTACTGTTATATATGATAATCCATGCTACTTTGATAAATCTTATGATAATGCTTTGTTTGTGCCTGATGTCGAAATGCATGGTACTAAAGAATTTTGCTTAGCAAATGTTTATGATAAAGCTCTAGATGATGGTCCTATGTTACTTGATACTATTAATTGTACTACTAATGAAAATGGGATTGGAGAAGTTCTTGACTTATTCTATGAGTCCCATATCTCTTGAGATTGATCAACTACCTTGTTATATTATTAATAAAAGTAAGTTTGAAAGTTTTAATTCCACTATTCTTGAACTTGATAAAAATTATATGTTTGGAAATCATGAGAAGCATGCTGCATGTGATAGTTATATTGTTGAGTTTGTTCATGAAGCTACTGAAAATTATTATGAGAGAGGAAAATATGGTAGTAGAAATTTTCATGGTACTAATACACCTCTCTATATGCTGAAATTGTTGAAATTACACTTGTTTTATCTTCCTATGCTTGTTACTTTGCTTTTCATGAACTTGTTTATTTACAAGATTCCTTTGCATAGGAAGCATGTTAGACTTAAATGTGTTTTGGATTTGCCTCTTGATGCTCTCTTTTGCTTCAAATACTATTTCTTCCGAGTGCATCATTAAAACTGCTGAGCCCATCTTAATGGCTATAAAGAAAGCAACTTCTTGGGAGATAACCCATGTGTTATTTTGCTACAGTACTTTGTTTTATATTTGTGTCTTGGAAGTTGTTTACTACTGTAGCAACCTCTCCTTATCTTAGTTTTGTGTTTTGTTGTGCCAAGTGAAGCCTCTAATCGAAGGTCGATACTAGATTTGGATTTCTGCGCAGAAACAGATTTCTTTGCTGTCACGAATCTGGGCAAAATTCTCTGTAGGTAACTCAGAAAATTATGCCAATTTACGTGAGTGATCCTCAGATATGTACGCAACTTTCATTAGTTTTGAGTTTTCTGATTTGAGCAACGGAAGTATTTTATTAAAATTCGTCTTTACTGGCTGTTCTGTTTTGGCAGATTCTGTCTCTGTTTTTTGCATTGTCTCTTGTGGACTTTAAGCGAGGTTTTCTAGACGTAGAGGGCTGTAGCTAATGTTTTATTGAGTTCTTGCAATGTGCCACTACAGGACCAAGGTGGATTCAATTTTTTTTGAGTACTAACCCCTCTAATGAAGTTTATGAGAAGTTTGTTGTGAAGGAAGTTTTCAAGGGTCAAGAGAGGAGGATGATATATGATCAAGAAGAGTGAAAAGTCTAAGCTTGGGGATGCCCCGATGGTTCATCCCTGCATATTTCAAGAAGACTCAAGCGTCTAAGCTTGGGGATGCCCAAGGCATCCCCTTCTTCATCAACTTATCAGGTTCCTCCCCTGAAACTATATTTTTATTCAGTCACATCATATGTGCTTTACTTGGAGCGTCTGTGTGTTTATTTTCATTTTGTTTGTGTTTGAATAAGATCGGATCCAGCAATCCTTGATTGGGAGAGATACACGCTCCGCTTTTTCATATGAACACTTGTTCTTCGTTTTACTTTTAATGTTCAATGATAAAAGTTGGAAGCTACAATACTTATTGGTTATTTGGTTGGGAAAAGAAAATGCCTCATATGTTGTGGATAATTTGACACTTGGCAATTGTTTTGAGCTCTCAAGTAGATCATAAGTTTTTGCATGTAGTTTAAACCTATTAGTGGAGAACTACCGTAAAGCTTGTTAAAATTGGTTTGCATAATTGATCTCTCTTAAGGTCTAGATATTTTCTGGTAAAAGTGTTTGAGCAACAAGGAAGACAGTGTAGAGTATTATAATGCTTGCGATATGTTCTTATGTAAGTTTTGCTGTACCGGTTCATACTTGTGTTTGCTTCAAACAACCTTGCTAGCCTAAGCCTTGTATCGAGAGGGAATACTTCTCATGCATCCAAAATCCTTGAGCCAACCACTATGCCATTTGTGTCCACCATACCTACCTACTATGTGGTATTTCCCGCCATTCCAAAGTAAATTGCTTGAGTGCTACCTTTAAACAATTCAAAATTTATCACCTCTGATTTGTGTCAATGTTTTATAGCTCATGAGGAAGTATGTGGTGTTTAGCTTTCAACCTTGTCATTTACTTTTGACGGACTCTCATATGGACTAGTGGCACATCCGCTTATCCAATAATTTTGCAAAAAGAGCTGGCAATGGGATTCCCAGTCCCAATTAATTAACTCAAATAGACACTCCTCCATGGTATGTGATTGTTGGAAGGCACCCGAAGGATTCGGTTAGCCATGGCTTGTGTAAGCAAAGGTTGGGGGAGTGTCATCATCATAATAAAACTAAAATAAAAAGGCACTCCTTCATGGTATGAGATTGTTGGCAGGCACCCGAGGATTCGGTTAGCCATGGTTTGTGAAAGAAAGGTTGGAAGGAGTGCCACCCAAAAATAAAAATTCATGGGAGCCGCTCTTGAAAGTCCGGTTGGCAAGGTAGTTAGTGTACCCATTACCATTCGTTGACAACAACAAACACCTCTCAAAATTTTACTTTTTATGCTCTCTTTATGTTTTCAAAACCAAAGCTCTAGCACAAATATAGCAATCGATGCTTTCTCTCTGAAGGGCCATTCTTTTACTTTTATGTTGAGTCAGTTACCTAATTCCTCCCACCTTAGAAGCAAACACTTGTATCAACTGTGCATTGATTCTTACATACTTGCATATTTGCATTCATCATATTACTTTGTGTTGACAATATCCATGAGATATGCATGTTGAAAGTTGAAAGCATCCGCTGAAACTTATATCTTCCTTTGTGTTGCTTCGATGCCTTTACTTTGAATTTATTGCTTTATGAGTTAACTCTTATGCAAGAATTTTGATGCTTGTCTTGAAAGTACTCTTCATGAAAAGTTTTGCTATATGTTATCTACTTGTTAGCAACTATAGATCATTGCCTTGAGTCACTTCATTCATTTCATATGCTTTGTAATAGTATGATCAAGGTTATGTAAGTAGCATGTCACTACAGAAATTATTCTTTTTATCGTTTACCTGCTCGGGACGAGCAGAACTAAGCTTGGGGATGCTGATACGTCCCCGACGTATCCATAATTTCTGATGTTCCATGCTCGTTTTATGACAATACTTACATGTTTTGCTTGCACTTTATGATGATTTCATGCATTTTCCGAACTAACCTATTAACAAGATGCCACGGTGCCAGTTCTGCTGTTTTGGTTCCAGAAAGGCTGTTCGGGCAATATTCTCGAATTGGACGAAATCAACGCCAAACCTCCTATTTTCTCCGGAAGGCTCCAAACACCGAAGAAGAGTCGGAGAGGGGCCAGGGGGCCACCACACCACATGGCGGCGCGGCCAGGCCTAGGCCGCGCCGGCCTAGGGTGTGGCGCCCCCAGGTGCCCCCCCGCGCCGCCTCTTCGCCTATATAATCCCTTTCGACTAAAAACGCATCACCAATTGACGAAACTCCGAAAGACTCCGGGGCGCCGCCACCGTCGCGAAACTCCAATTGGGACAGAACTCTGTCCTGGCACCTTGCCGGGACGGGGAAGTGCCCCGGAAGCCATCTCCATCAACGCCACCACCTCCATCATGCTCCGTGAGTAGTTCCCCCATGGACTACGGGTTCTAGCAGTAGCTATGTCGGTATACTCTCCCCCATGTACTTCAATACAATGGTCTCATGAGCTGCCTTACATGATTGAGATTCATCTGATGTAATCGGTGTTGTGTTTGTTGGGATCCGATGGATGATACATTATGATTAGTCTATCTATAAAGTTTGTGAAGTTATTGTTGCTACAATCTTGTTATGCTTAATGCTTGTCACTAGGGCCCGAGTGGCATGATCTTAGATTTAAGCTCTATACTTATTGCTTAGATTGTATCTACAAGTTGTATGCACATGTCACTGTCCGGAACCAATGGCCCCAGTGACAGAAATCGGGACAACCGGAGGGGATGGTAGTGATGTGAGGATCACATGTTTTCACGGTGTGTTAATGCTTTGCTCCGGTACTCTATTAAAAGGAGTACCTTAATATCCAGTAGTTTCCCTTGAGGCCCGGCTGCCACCGGCTGGTAGGACAATAGATGTTGTGCAAGTTTCTCATTGCGAGCACGTACGACTATATATGGAAAACATGCCTACATGATTAATGAATTGATGTTCTTTCTTAATGCCTTATCAATCCTATCAATTGCCCAACTGTAATTTGTTCACCCAACACTTGTCACTTATTGGAGAGTTACCACTAGTGTAGATCGCTGGGAACCCCGGTCCATCTTTCATCATCATATACTCGTTCTACATGTCATTGGAAGTAGTATCAACTATCTTCTCGTGCCATTGCTCTCATATTACTATTATCTGTGTACTGTTACACTGCTCTCATATTACTACTTTCACATCACCCCTCTAGTGCTTTTCCAGGTGCAGCTGAATTGACAACTCAGTTGTTAAGGCTTATAAGTATTCTTTACCTCCCCTTGTGTCGAATCAATAAATTTGGGTTATACTACCCTCGAAGACTGCCGCGATCCCCTATACTTGTGGGTCATCACACCTCCTGCTCACTGACAAAACCTGCACAACAGTCAACATCATCACCCGAAAAAGGGGAGACACCATAATGCACTCCCTTCTTCACTCCTTCCGAGTGATCCCTCTTTTTCCTTCGAGTTTCACTCGACGGGCAAACACACATGTGCTGCATAGTAATAATAAAAAAGTAGAAAAATCGACCTACGAATCTATGATTAAATCGGTTAATCTAGGGTTTTGCCCACTACTACAGATCAAGTTCAAAAATATCCAACTACTGGTTCGATTTTGGGCTACTAATGTGCGTTGGTTTTTTATTTTTTATTTTTTTCTGAATGTTTATGCCCATTTGAATCTTGGTCAAATCCTATGTTTGACCAAGATTTAAACACGCATAAACATGAAAATGAAAAGGTAAGCTTCGATCCTTTTTAGTCACTCTAAAATTAAGCTTTTGGGATGTTTTTGAAATTTCCATGTTTGAAACCCAAAACCACTTCTCTTCATGCCTGACTTCATAAGACAGAGTTAAGGGTTAGGGGGTAGATACATGCTTTTTCTATTTTGAATATGTCTACACCTTGTTCATCAACTTGAAGGCTTACTATATATATATGACATAAGAAGGCTATGTGCTTTAGTTTTTCATTTTTTATGTTTTTTGAATTTTTATGCCCATTTGAATCTTGGTCAAATCCTAGGTTTGACCAAGATTTAAACAAGATTAAAACATGAAAATGAAAAGGTAAGCGTGAATCCTTCTTAATTAGTCACTCTAAAATGAAGCTTTGGGGGGGTCTAGAAATTTCCATGTTTGAAACCAATACGACTTCTCTTCATGCTAGGCTTCATAAGATCGACCGAGAGTTTATGGTTAGGGGGTAGATACATGATTTGTCTGGTTTGAGCAAGATTTAAACAAGTTTAACACGTGTAAACGAATAAGTAAGCATGGCTCCTTCTTAGTCACTCCAAAATGTACCAATTGATAGATGTGTTAACTTTGCTTCATGGAAAAATTAATGTCATGTAAATGAGTTAACTTGGATTTCCTACCCTTTAGTCCATAGGTAACTTTGTTCTAATGCACTATAATAATCAACTGAGTTTTTACACAACAGGTCTGTCACTTACGTGTGGTGCCCATGCGTGAGGTCCCACACTTCATGAGCACAAGTCACGTGCAAGGTACGCAAACTCCCAGCCATCTTCTTTGTCAAGAGAAGATGCATGAGGATGCGTATTGGAAGTCTCTGGGTCCTTCAGGATCCTTCGGTTGTCCCTCTCACAAAAAAAAAAACCTCTCTAAAATCCTAGGTTTGACCAAGATTTAAACAAGATTAAAACATGAAAATGAAAAGGTAAGCCTGAATCCTTCTTAATTAGTCACTCTAAAATGAAGCTTTGGGGGGGTCTAGAAATTTCCATGTTTGAAACCCAAAACCATTTCTCTTCATGCTTGACTTCATAAGACAAATCTAGTTTAGGGTTAGGGGTAGATACATGATTTGTCGGGTTTGAATATGTCTACACATGCTTGTTTATCAACTTGAATGCTTACTATATGACATAAGAAGACTATATGTGCGTTCGTTTCTTATTTTTAAATTTTTGCTAAATGTTTATGCCCATTTGAATCTTGGTCAATCCTATGTTTGACCAAGATTTAAACAAGTTAATTTAAAACATGAAAATGAAAAGGTAAGCATTGAACCTTCTTAGTCACTCTAAGATGAAGTTTTTGGGAGGTTATTGAAATTTCCATGTTTGAAACCCAAAACCACTTCTCTTCATGTTTGACTTCATAAGACAGATCGAGTTTAGGGTTAGGGACATGGTAGATACACGATTTTTCTTGTTTTAATATGTCTAGACCATGTTTATCAACTTGAATGCTCATTATATGACATAAAAAGGCTATGTGCTTTGTACATTTTCTAGTTTTTTGAATTTTTATGCCCATTGAATCTTGGTTAAATCCTAGGTTTGACCAAGATTTAAACAAGTTTAAAACATGAAAATGAAAAGGTAAGTCTGGATCCTTCTTAGTCATTCAAAAGTGAAGCTTTTGGGGGGTTCTTGAAATCTCAATGTTTGAAACCCAAAACCACTTCTCTTCATGGTTGACTTCATAAGACAGAGTGTTTAGGGTTAGGGGGTAGATCGATACATGATTTGTCGGGTTTGAATATGTCTAGACATGCTTGTTTATCAACTTGAATGCTTACTATATGACCTAAGAAGACTATATGTGCGTTGTATTTTCATTTTTGTTTTTTCTGAATTAATGTTTATGCCCATTTGAATCTTGTCAAATCCTAGGTTTGACCAAGATTTAAACAAGTTTAAAACATAAAATGAAAAGGTAAGCCTGGATCCTTCTTAGTCATTCTAGAATGAAGCTTTTGGGGGGTTCTTGAAATCTCAATGTTTGAAACCCAAAACCACTTCTCTTCATGGTTGACTTCATAAGACAGAGTTTAGGTGTTAGGGGTAGATACATGATTTGTCGGGTTAATTTGAATATGTCTAGACATGCATGCTTATTTATCAACTTGAATGCTTACTATATGACATAAGAAGACTATATGTGTGTTGGTCAAATCCTATGTTTGACCAAGATTTAAACAAGCATAAATCCTGAAAATGAAAAGGTAATTAAGCTTGGATCCTTCTTATTCACTCTAAAATTAAGCTTTTTGGGAAGTTTTTGAAATTTCCATGTTTGAAACCCAAAACCACTTCTCTTCATGCTTGACTTCATAAGACATATATAGTTAAGGGCCAGGGGTAGATACATGCTTTTTCTGTTTTGAATATGTCTAGACCTTGTTCATATCGATCAACTTGAATGCTTACTATATATATATGACATAAGAAGGCTATGTGCTTTGGTTTTCATTTTTTGATTTTTTCTGAATGTTTATGCCCATTTGAATCTTGGTCAAGTCCTAGGTTTGACCAAGATTTTAGCAAGTTTAAAACACATGAAAATGAAAAGGCAAGCCTGGATCCTTCTTAGTCATTCTAAAATGAAGCTTTGGGGGCGGGTTCGATCTTGAAATCTCAATATAATGTTTGTAACCCAAAACCACTTCTCTTCATGCTTGACTTCATAAGACAAAGTTAAGGGTTAGGGGTAGATCGATACATGCTTTTTTCTGTTTTGAATATGTCTAGACCTTGTTGATCTGATCAACTTGAATTCTTACTATATATGACATAAGAAGGCTATGTGCTTTGGTTTTCATTTTCTGTTTTTTTTAATTTTATGCCCATTTGAATCTTGGTTGAATACTAGCTAGGTTTGATCGACCAAGATTTAAACAATTTTAAAACATGAAAATGAAAAGGCAAGCATGGATCTTTTTTAGTCACTCTAAAATGAAGCTTTTGGGAGGTTCTTGAAATTTCCATGTTTGAAACCAATAGACTTCGTAAGATCGACCGACTTTATGGTTAGGGGGTAGATACATGCTTTCTCTGTTTTGAATATGCCTAGAACTTGTTCATCAATTTGAAATTTCCATGTTTGAAACCCAAAACCCCACTTCTCTTCATGCTTGACTCCATAATACAAAGTTTAAGGTTAGGGCCAGGGTAGATACATGATTTTTCTAGTTTGAATATGTCTAGACCATGTTTATCAACTTGAGTGCTCATGCATTATATGACATAAAAAGGCTATGTGCGTTTTTTTATTTTTTTATACCCATTTGAATCTCGTTCAAATCCTAGTTTTGACCAGGATTTAAACAAGTTTAAAACATGAAAATGAAAAGGTAAGCATGTATCCTTCTTAGTCACTCTAAAATGAAGTTTTTGGGAGGTTTTTGAAATTTCCATGTTTGAAACCCAAAACCATTTCTCTTCATGCTTGACTTCATAAGATAAAGTTTAGGGTTAGGTGTTGATACATGATTTGACTGGTTTGAATATGTCTAGACCTTGTTTATCAACTTCAATTCTTACTATATGACATAAGAAGACTATGTGCTTTGGTTTTTCATTTTTTTATTTTTTCTGAATGTTTATGCCCATTTGAATCTAAAGGTGAGAGAACACGTTAAAGGTTATTCTAACAAAGGTCATGCTTGGAATCTTACCTATGTATTATTGTACATCACAAATGTGAAATGAAAATATGTGCATCTCTATAAACCATAAACCCTAACCCTAACTATATAGAAAAAGATGAACAATCCATGCTTTTCGATTGCCTTTTTTGATACACCTTTGGGGGTCTTCCATGTAAAAGTTAGGGATTTAGATGAAATTTCCTGTTTATTCTGTGTCTTGTTGTAAACTGTGCTCTGGTGCGTATTGGAAGTCTGAGTCCTTCAGGATCCTTCGGTTGTCCCTCTCTCTCTCTCAAAAAAAGAAAAAACATCTCTCTCATTATCGGCCTCGCTCGCTCGCTCGCACCTCCTGCGCAGTGACAAACCCTGAAAAAGGTCAGACACCATAAATAAGAGGGCCCCACTCACTTCTCTCCCTTCGTCTCCTTCCGTGTGATCCCTCTTCCTCCGAGTTTCACTGGACGGGCAAACACATGTGCTGCCTAGAAATATTCGACCCCTTTGCATGGATAATCATGTCGACCATTTTTACCTGGTTTTGAAATAAATAAATGAAAATGAAGAAAACCTCAAAAATGAAACCCTTCCGCATTGAGTGCTTATAGGTGTACTAGTTGACAGGGAAAATAAGAAACCTGTGATAGGGACATAGGGTAGTAAAAAACAAAATGTCTTCACAAGACGGACTATAGTGTGTATGAAGATTCATGTGCTTTGGTTTTCAATTTTTGATTTTTTTCTGAATGTTTATGCCCATTTGAATCTTGGTCAAATCCTAGGTTTGACCAAGATTTAAGCAAGTTTAAAACACATGAAAATGAAAAGGTAAGCCTGGATCCTTCTTAGTCATTCTAAAATGAAGCTTTTGGTTTTTTTTTTAAATCTCAATGTTTGAAACCCAAAACCACTTCTCTTCATATGGTTGGCTTCATAAGAAAGAGTTTAGGGTTAGGGGTAGATACATGATTTGTCGGGTTTGAATATGTCTAGAACTTGTTTATCAATTTGAATGCTTACTATATATATGACTTAAGAATACTATGTGCTTTGGTTTTTCTTTTCTATTTTTTGATTTTTTTCTAAATTTTTATGCTCATTTGAATCTTGTTGGTCAAATCCTAGGTTTGACCAAGATTTAAACAAACTTAAAACATGAAAATGAAAAGGTAAGCCTGTATCCTTCTTAGTCACTCTAAAATGAAGCTTTTGGGAGGTTTTTGAAATTTCCATGTTTGAAACCCAAAACCATTTCTCTTCATGCTTGACTTCATAAGATAAAGTTTAGGGTTAGGTGTAGATACATGATTTGGCTGGTTTGAATATGTCTAGACCTTGTTTATCAACTTCAATTCTTACTATATGACATAAGAGGACTATGTGCTTTGGTTTTTCATTTTTTTGATTTTTTCTGAATGTTTATGCCCATTTGAATCTAAAGGCCGGTGAGAGAACACGTTAAAGGTTATTCTAACAAAGGTCATGCTTGGAATCTTACCTATGTATTATTGTACATCACAAATGTGAAATGAAAATATGTGCATCGATCTCTATAAACCATAAACCCTAACCCTAACTATATAGAAAAAGGTGAATGTTTATCGGGTTTGAGTTTTTATGCCCATTTGAGTCTTGGTCAAATCCTAGGTTTGACCAAGACTTAAGCAAGTTTAAAACACATGAAAATGAAAAGGGTAAGCCTGGATCCTTCTTAGGGTTAGGGCCAGCAGGGTAGATACATGATTTTTCTATTTTGAATATGCCTAGAACTTGTTCATCAATTTGAAATTTCCATTTTGAAACCCAAAACCCCAAATCTGTGTCCGCCGTTGTGGGGGTTTATATCTCAACAAAAAAGTAATGCGGACTATCTTGACGGAAATGGAACTTCGTGATATAGTTTATCATTTTACCGTGAAAAGTAATGCCTACAATAAATGGTAATTCGTGATAGTTTATCATTTTCGAGTGGGGTACATAAGATACGGGTCAAAATGGCGCCTCTACATTTTTAAGATAAACTAGGCCATATTTTAGTGCCAATTCCCAACTCTTTACGATTTTTAGTGTTTTTAGCCAGTTTCACACATTTAAATGACTATATGCTGATTTATTGGAAGTAATTCAAATTTGAAATGTAGGTGTGTTATAACTTGGTCATAGAAATCCCCCAAAATCATTTTTAGATTCATATTACTTACACTATATACATAAACCAATGATAGTACTGAAATATTCAACCCCTTTGAATGGATAATCATGTCGACCATTTTGATCTGGTTTTGAAATAAAAAATGAAACCCTTCCGCATTGAGTGCTCATATGTAGGTGTACTAGTGGACAGGGAAAATAAGAAACCCGTGATAGGGTAATAAAAAACATTTTTTCTTCACAAAATGGACTATCGTGTATGAAGATTCATGGGTTTCAAGCCGAATAATATATATAGTTATATATGGCCATATTTGTGACATATTTTATTATAATGTGCCCAAATTGGGCATGGTGGTGCATCTAGCCAGTCCCAACAATGATTTAAAAGTTTGCCTTGGTTCTCGTAGTAACATGTGCACGTGGGAAATTGAAGAAGCAAGGCAAACTCCAACATATATGAATGGTGAGAGAACATGTTAAATGTTATTCTAACAAAGGTCATGCTTGTTTAATTAATTTCTTACTTATGTAGTATTGTACATCACAAGCGTGAAATCAAAATATGTGCATCATCTCTATAAACCCTAACCCCCTAACCCTAAACACTTATAAATCTATATATCACTACAACAAAAAATCAGTCATGGGATTCAAAGGTTTGCCATTGTTTTCTTGTAGTACTTAATACAATGCTCACACACTTTTGGGAAGTGAGTGGAACTTGTACTCAAACACACATGTGGTGCCGAAAACTGTGCAGGGTTCTTCTAAAAGAGGATATACAAGTGTGTATATATATGCCACACGTTCATTTGGTATTGTCATATATATATATAGAGGTAGTATGTAAACCACAAATGATATGACTCAATATTCATGCTTTGTTTCGAGCTTTTTTATATCGAGCCCCACAATAACTTTGGCATGTTCTGAAATTGATGTCGATCAATCTCATGACGCTCACCCTTGTTTTGTGCTAGCTAGTTGGACGAAGGGGCTCGTGTGGTTAGCCATTATATCTCTTGTACCATGGCTCCAGACATTCGGGTCACACACCTCTGTATTTTTTTCAGTTATTTGTTTGATATGTACTTCATCTATGCACTGTTCAAATTTGCATTTAAGCAATTTAGCCCCCAAAAATGGTACATATATGGATTCACATTGAGATAATTCATGAAACTTTGGAAATGGCCATCTAGTTTCATGTTTCCCCACAAATGAGAATTGGATTAATTGGTGGCAGACAAGTAAAAGCACATTTATGCGCGACAACCCAAAATGCACAAGTAAAAGCTCTCTTTTCTAAAACATTGGTATGGCATGTCTGCTATTTTCCCTAGCTATATAGAAAAAAGACGCACAATCCATGCTTTCCGATTGCCGGTTTTGAACCACCTTTGGCTTGATTTCAAATTTAGGTCAAAATCATGGGGTGGTGGTGGTGGTAGGGGACACGAGTGTGTTTCTTTTGGATGAAGCGCTCGTATTTGCAAGTTTTTTGGGGTCCCACAAATTTAGCTCGTATTTGCAAGTTTTTTGGGGTCCCACCATCCCTTCACACGCGGAAAAGTGTTAGGCGAGTAGTAAAATGGCATGACCAACAAGTTTCAATTAAAATTTCGAATATATAACCAAAATGTACCAAGTGTTAGATGAGTTAACTTGGGTTCATGGAAAAAATAATGTCATGTAAATGAGTTAACTTGGCTTTCCTACCCTTGAATCCATACGAAACTTTGTACGGAGTTCTAATACAGTATAATGATCACCCGAATTATTACACCAACAGGTCTGTCACTTACGTGTGGTTCCCATGCGTGAGGTCCCACACTTCAGTGAGCACAAGTCACGGACAATTTTTTGCAAATGTTGCAAAGGATAAAAGGTGGAAGAGGGTCACACGGAAGGAGAAGAGGAAGGGAGAGCAGTCACGGCCTCGAAATGCTTCAACCTTTCCGGGAAGTGATGTTGACTGGCACGCAAGGTTTTTCAGTGCTGCAAACCTGCAGTGCGGCGATTTTGACAGAAATAACCCTTTTGGCAAAGAAAAACACGGACTGAGCCTCTGAGCAATCTATTTCACTGGACTAACCTTTTTGTGTGGCTCATTCTGTGTTTTTCTTCGCCAAAAGGGTTACTTTGTCAAAATCGCCCCCTGCAGTGCAGGCTACGCGCCCGTCTAATATTCTTTTTTTTTCAATGACAAAAGGGGGAGAGAGAGAGAGAGAGTCTTGACGACGTGTTTTCACTTGAGTACTTGACAAAGAAGATTGTTGGAAGTTTGCCTACCTACCGCACATGACTTGTGCTCACTAAAGTGTGGGACCTGCATGTATGGGACCCTGCAGCCCTCTTAGGGCAGACGTGTGAGACGCAAAATATGTTTTTTAGTTTAGTAAGGCAAAAAAAATAAGCCTTGGAGGGCCGAGGCGGGGCGGCCGTCCGCCATTTTTATACCTTACGCCCCTCACACCTCGTTTCATTTGTCATGTCTACCAAGGAAGAGCTCGGAGGAGAAGATGCAGTCCTAGCTTCTCGACCCCCTGGCGCCCCACGCATAAATACTACTACCAGAAGTACACTGTCTCTAACAATCCTGCCTCCGAAGGGAGATCTCGGAGGAGACGATGCGGGCTCAGCGTCCCCGCCGTTGATGAGCCAGGACACAAGGGTTACTACGCCTCTTTTAATTACCTTCGTTTTGCTGCTAATACTCGGACTTATATCTGTTATCTTCCGCAGGAGAGTGTCGATATCGCCGGAGAAGATGATGTGAGGCAGATGATCAAGCTCGCAGTAGAAGATGATGTAAAGGAGATGGTCAAGCTCGGAGCAGAAGATGATGTAAAGGAGATAGTCAATGTCGGAGAAGATGATGTAAAGGAGTTAGTCAATCTCGGAGAAGATGTGGTGGCATTGGACCAACCGCGGTCGTTGGGCGAGATCCCGGAGATTCACTTACCTCGTTTGCACTGGTAATGATATGCCTGATCTGTAACATTTTGAACGTTTTTCGTCGGCTTACACAGGAGCTATCTCGGCTTAGGGTCAACAAGGCCCCGGGAGCGGAACTTCCGCATCTCGGCGCCGAGAACTCCGAGTTACGCCAGAAGCGCCCTGGTGAATCGCACGCGCAGGCGCAGCACATCCGTTCGCAGGATCTCTCATCCTTCGACGTCAGGTTCCAGCGAGAGGTCGTAGAAGAAGATAAGTTGCCAGCTTCCCCGCCGTTCAAGAGGATGAAGGAGCTGAAGACGGAGGTTAATATTAGCTGACTTTGGGTTGCTGGTTTTTGGGTACTTCGAGTCACTGACATGTAGACACCACTTAAGTCTGTCCTACATGTTTGTGACCACATTCGTTAATCAGCCAATTTGTGCCCTTCGTTTGCCGGTAACGCTCGATATGTTTGTTGTTACCTTTGGCAGGATCACTCCCCTTGCTTATCCTGTCGAAGGATGAAGTTGGATCTTGCCAGCATGCGGGAGGAGAACAGAGAGTTAGGGATCAAGATATTTCGGTACAGGCAGGCGGTGTCTTTCCTAGAAGTGGATGAGATCACGGCCTGTGCTCGTAGGAGTTGTGACGAGGCCATTCATCTGGGAGAACGGATCAAAGCTCAGCTTGTCTCTTTGATGGAAGTCGCAGAACGCGTGATTTTCAATGCTAGAGAGGCGCGGGAACGACTTCTGGTGGCTGAAGATCTCGCATAGCAGTTTAATCATGTGCGCTTATTAGTTGCCTACTACTTTTGTAATTATTCACAATTAAGTATGTATCAATGGCTTGCCTTTTGTGTGACGGAGGAAATTGCACATACCACCACTTGTTGGTGCAGTTTTTGCACATAACACAATTTGAGATTCTTTTTACACAAATAACCAGATTTTGACGTTAACTTTTGCACAAAAAACAACCTTACTCCATGTTTTCTTTTGTCTTCTAAAGACATGTAGGTGCTTCGAAAAATACCTCCGTTCCAATGCTTAAAGCTTAGTATATTTATCTTGAAAAGTCAAACCAAGTAAAGTTCGACAAAACTCTTAAAAGAATCTATCAGCACATATAATATTTTGTAGACACCATATGAAACTATAATTTATTTTCTATCTAATAATATTGATTTTGTATCTTGCATATTAATGCTTTTGGTAAAAACTTAGTCAAACTTAACTTAGTTTGACTTTCGAAAAATCAATTTAATCCTTAAGCTTTGGGACGGTGGTTCTAGACGTGGTCTAGACGTGTTTCAACATATTACCTTCGCATTTTCTAAACGCATGGAGTTTCTTACAAAGTTTATTTTTCGAAATATTTTCGACTTTGTATTATTTTTATTCATTTTCCCCCTGGTTGTCATGTTTTCTGTCCGGCTTCCCCAGCCATCCATCCGTAACCCACATGCGCGCGTGACACGAGTAGTGGGAGACATGGTGCCCAAAGGGATAGCTTTTATTAATGGTGGCGACGGTTCCCTAGGCCAATGCTGGCGATACGTCTCATCGTCGCTAGCTGTGCCTTCCCCATGCGGCCGTATTAATGCACACCACTGCTCCTTTAGTCCTTTGCGCCTCCGCGGCTGATCAAGTAAGTTTGATCATAAAAGATGATCACATAAGCTCGATGATTACCTATAACCTAAAAATTATCTTAATTTGTAAACGAAGACATAAAATAACTAGTTGTTTGATTAGGAAAGACAAAGGAAATTTCTATTGAGATTGAGTTCATTTCATAGTTGTTATAGACACATAGCAATATTACCAAGAGATAGGATTGTAGAGAAAGCAATCCATAGGTATTTTGGAGGGTTACTCCGTACAAGATACCTTTAGAAATCCTTTGAACCAAACAAACTCCGATTCATATTAGTAGACTATAATATGGATATATCTAGACACATTTTAGTTCAAGATTCATCCATATCATTTGACAAGTAATATGAATCGGAGTGAGTATATTAAATGGATTAGTATATATTGTTCGAAAAAATTAAGTTATACTGTACTAATAAAGAAACCATTTCTGTGGTCAAACTGATTTGACGGGACAGTAACTGCACCAGGACGTAGTGGCGTGCTATCCTAGCCGAAGTTTTACTCGGCGCATCGATGCAGCTGCTGAAGAATAAAAAAAGTCATATCCACTCCTACTCTTCACCTCCATCGTTTCCATCCTTGGCTCTCCACTTCCATCATCGTTCTCCACTCGCCAAGCGCTGCTAGCAAATTTTTTCATCCTCTAGATCTCCCATTTGCATAGCTTTCTCTCCTCACCCCTCCGCAGAACCGCAGCACTCCTCCTTCCCGCTCGACTCTCCTACAAATCTCCAATCACACATACTTGCTTCCGCCCTCTTAAATCCATCTCGTCTCCATGGCGGCATCGAACGACGACCAGCTGTATGGCGACTGGGGGAAGCTCCCCGCCGAGCTGTTCAATCTCATTGCCCAGAGTCTGGACGTTACAGTCGACGTCCGGCTGGCCGCATGCTCCAAAACGCTGTGCCGCCATGTCGCCGACAACATGAATCTACACCATTGGGATGGACCCTGCTTGCTGATGCCCGATTCTGCCCATTGGCACTATGATGATAGTAGTGCGCACCACACGGTGTACCACGTTGTGCCCCTCGACCATCCTCGGCGCACAGCCATCCTGCCGTTCATGGACAATAGATTCTGGGTTGGCATGAACGGCGACTGGATCGCCGGCGTGGACAGTGGTGGGAACTGGTTCCTCGCGAACATCTACACGCACCAAGAAATCTCCCTACCATCGTCGGAAACTTGCAACATTTTTCGGGAGGAATGGATTGGCTTCCCCGACTTGCCTCCTGAAAGGTACATGACGTATGGGCGTGCCATGTTTTTGTTGAAGATTGTAATTTGCGAAGTGCCCACAAAAGCTGGACATTACTCAGATTACAAGCTCATCGCTCTATTCAATTCTGGACTCGCTTACCTGGCTAATGGTAGCCAGGAGTGGAGGTTATTCTCTCTTGCTAGTTGGGGTGTAGATTACAGTGACGCCATCGAGCACAACGGCTTCATTGTTGCGGTGGATGGGTGGACCGGCACCACATATTGCTGGGATCAATCACAGGCTGGTAATTCTTCAATCCATATGATATACTTCGCAATAAATTTTAATATCAAGCGCATTCATGATATATTGTAACTGAATTAACTAATTGCTCAATAAGATTTTTTTCACCTTTCAAATGACTGTGCACCATTTAATTATCCAAACCTGACTGAACCATTGCTACAAACGAATTACAGTACTATATGCAGTGCACTAATCTCTCAACCCAAACCAGATTATTGCAGTATATGAATGCATTCCTGAATTAGTTACTGCATGCTCTTGTCAGAATATGAATAAGGAGCTTAGCCCTGGCCTCTTCATCAATTGATGCATGCAAACTTTCAATTTATTTGAATATTCGATGTACTCAAAGCTTTACAATCATGGATCAGATAAGGTTGAGACATGTATCTACCATCAATGAATATGAGTGTAATTAACATACATCTCAAATGGGAACAACTTTATTTCTTCGAGTTTTTATACAAGTATAATGACTGCATCTTCCATTTGATCCTACAAATGTGAAGTTGCAGCTATTGGTATTATTGTCTTCCTGAGCCATTCAAACACTAATTTTTTTTGGTCTCCGTTTACAATGCAGATGCACACCTTGCCCTGCCATTCGTGATCCCATCACCGATGGAGGATCCATTTGGCAGATGGTTTTTAGCTCGATCAGCCGATGGCAAGCGCTTGATGATCATCCATGAAGATCGGTATATACGTAGCAATGATCACCTTGAGCCTGCAGAAGTTCTGCATGATGGTAATGGCCTTATCCTGCGGGAGTGTCCTGCCCCTGTCATACATATTTTTGAGAAAGATCTATCCCTGATTGGACCCAATTGGAGTCGAGTTGACAGCCTTGGCACACACTCTCTGTTCATTGGACTGAATTATCCAATGAACCTGAAGATAAATGATGGCAATGCTCCTGATGGAAAATTGACTCCATTCATGAGGTCAAATTGTGTGTACATCGCGTACTATGCATTTCGGGAACCAGCATTTAGTTGTATTTGTCGTTGTAACCTGCAGCAAGGGGAAAATGAGCTCATGGGAGTTATCACCCTTCCAAAAGAAGGTTGGGGATTTCCCCGACAGGCGACAATGTGGTTTAAGCCTAGTCTGAAAAATATCCGCATGTTGATGCAACCCTAAACTGAGCCATGAATCTTTCTGGAGAAAATAATCTTTTTTGTACGATATATTTGAACAATTCAGTAACCTGTTCCGTATCTTAATATGCTCTTCCTTTTTTCTGAATCTTATATACCTTGACCCATTTCAGTGTGTCTGTTTACTCATTTTAGTGTGTATGTAGCCCACATTGAAGTAATCTAATCTTATTTAAACGGATGGTGATGAACTCTGTATTTCCATCCTTCGTAAACCGTGCATGTCTGTTTATTTTTAGTTTCATTTCAGCAACTATTATTAGTATATGCACACCTTTTTTTAATGTTGAGAGGAGTATAAGGGCATTACAATGCTATATACTATATGGCGCTAATAGAGAACAAATGAATGTGAAAAGATTGTAAAATCCTCCAGGTACTCTCCTTACAGCGCTAATTGCTGATGGCAGACTGACTTCCTGTTGGTTCCGGTGCTGTAGCTAGGACTGGTGAAAAGAGTTTCACGCCCCTTGCAGTAGCGCCTGTGTTGGACGTGCCCTAATGTTTTCCTGCTAAAAATTGCAATCTTTTAAGCACTTGGGTACGGTATTTCCCCACCAGCCTGGATGCAGGCCGCCAAACGCGTCTTAACCAATGTTTAAAATAGCGTGTTAAATGAATTAGCGGCAGCCTCCTTCAAACGATATGAACGCTATATCGTGGTAATAGTGTGGTATATTTTAAATAGCATTTTCAAAATAATACTAAATATAGCCTAAAAATAAATAATTTTACTAGAGCGAATAGATATATATAGTCCAAAAGTGACTGAATCATACATACATAACCACATATAGAAATAGATCTCAAGTATTTTAGAAGGCTAACATCAACATTTCACAAGGCAACAACATAGTATAAATTATTTATTAAAACATATTAGCATGAGCGATATTATCTTCTGACTTAGAAGTGGAACCAACAGATTGTAGTTCATCACCACGAAAAAGTGAAAGCAACTTGCCTGAAAAAAATAGCGCGCTAACACTATGAAGTAGGACGATATAGCATGCTGTTTCGCAAATAGCGCCACAGCGTGCAAAATTACTAAGCGTGGACCCTCTAGATATGCTATAGTGCGCTTTTAGCGGAGAAATAGTTAACTGGGCTTCATTGAGGCCCTGGTTTGACAAAGCAGCCTGAGTACGCATCTAAAAAAAAATCTGCCTGAGGACGCATGCTTGTAAAAATGAGAGAGCAGACTACAATTACTTCAGTCCCGAACCCTCTATCTCTCCCACCTACTTCACCTCTTTTACACTAATGACTGCCATGAACGGCTCGCCTCCTCCCTCCACCGGCAGCTGCCTGGCGGTAACGGCCGCCGACACAGATGAACATCGCCGATATTTCCTGAACTCAGCCGATTTGATCCACCGCATCCTCCAGCAGCTTGATGGACGTCCAGTCTCTTCTATCCAGATCGTGACTAGAGAAGGATCTACGAGTACATCCGTTTCTTACCCTTTGGCAGCGTCGGTTCCATCTCTCGCGGTACTTTCTTCTCCGCTGGAAGCACCATCTGGCTCGGCACTGATTTCCCTGGCGGCGGCACCAGCTTCTCCGGCTGCGCCGACCCCAACCCCCGCGGCACGGTCTTCTCCGGTGGCGGCACCACCAAAAGTGGCTGTAAGTTGTCCTGAACTCACTAGGATGCAGGTGTAAGTAGTCAATGATAGTTGGGGTTTTAAACAAGTTCTGTTTTCTTTAATGATGGGAAACTAGTATTCTTCTGCAAATGTTTTTTTAATGACGGGAAACAGTAGATGTTAAGTACTAGTTCTGGCAAAAAAAGATGTTAAGTAATAGTATCCATCACAGAGCAGGGTTTGGCAGTCTGAACATACAAATATATGCTCCATGTTACCTGTTTCAGAAAGTCTGAAAGCTTGCTCAGTACCTGTAAAATCAAATTGTCTTGCTGCTGCTAGATTTTGTGCAAACTAATTAAAGAGATAGCTAGATGCATTTTCTCCATGTATGTTACGTTCTGATTTATATGCTGTTGATTGATATATACCGTGCTTAACTAGATGCAGAAGCAAACTCGCTCCAACGTCAATGAGCAACTACGTCTTAGGACTGTCGATTGTACATGTCCTCTGCACCCCCCCGAGTTCAGAATTCAAAGAAACTCACTAGCCAAAAAGCCGAAGGTGACGGGCAGGCGTGATGCAGCAATTCAACGTTTTATATTAAAAGGGCGAGGGAAAGGCCGCCCTAAACGGGTTGGTCACTCGGCGGACCCTCCTCAGCCCTCGCGCTTCTATGTGCAACTGGATGGCAACGATGACATGTATATGTTGGTCATCCCCAGAGAATTCAAGCAATGTCTGAAAGGGATTCTTCCCAGGCCTATCAAGCTCAAGACGAGCGTAGGCTGCGCCTGGTATGTGCACATCGATGAGTACCAGGGTGAACTGGTCTTGAAGGATGGTTGGTTCGGGTTTGCAGAGGCGCATGAACTGCAGCTCGATGACATTCTCGTCTTCGAGGTGAAAGACACTTCCTTGATGAATGTGTTGATCTACGACAGTAACACCTCCACCCAGAGGGTAATATTTTGTGCTGATCACCCTTAGTTGCATGCATGATCTGCAGTGCTTTTAGGAAGAGGGGATCAGAAACACCTCAATATTTTATTGAATTAACTAGATGCTGCTTTTGGACCTGGGGTAGTGCCCTGCTGATGTTCATGCTGAACTTGGTTTTTGTATTAAGCTGAACTGGGGATCAGATACACTGTGATGAGACTTTGTTAATTAGCTAATATAGTATATGTTAGACATGTTTTATTTTACTTTAATTTACTGTGATATGCTGCGGTAGTTTCAATGTGCGGTCTGATGATTTGTATTATACCTAGCTACATGGAGCTCAACATTTTGAAATATTCATAGATTTGTAAGTGTAAATGTGATATATCCCATATGTAGTCAATGCTTTCTTGTACGAGCTTGTAAAATCTCAGGGAAAAATACATTTTATTTTAGGAAGTGTAAAAGTGACCAATTTTTTTGATCTGATTGTAGCGAACGATTGTAGCGAACACAAGTGCAGATGGTCAAACCCCCAAAACTTCTCATATTCATTGTTACATGGTCGAGATATAAAGGTATTTTACGCACTGGTTTAATACTCAACTGCTTACATCCATGTTTGTTTGCAGTTTTTTTTGACACCTCTTAATGCTCCCTCCGATCCATATTTTTTTGAGATACACAGTACAAACACAGACGCTCTCATATAGATGTATCTAGACACATATTAGTTGTAGAGACATCCATTTTATCATCAAGTAATGAGGATCAGATGGAGTATCGTTTTCATTTTACCAAAAGAAACGGATATACTGTATAGTACAACGTAGTCTGAGGCCCTTAGCTCTGAATGCAATTTCTGTGTGCACACTGATCGGATCATAACCCACACGACCTGTCTCACTGGTATGTAGGTCCGGGCCCCACCAGATACTGATAAAGCCCAGTGACCCGCCGGGTGAAGTTTTCTGTGTGGATTCCTGCGTACCTGGCTTCGTTCCTCCAAGAAACGCGCATTTTTTTTGACCGGGGGGACACGCGCATTTATTCCCTTGCTGATGTATAATTCTCAGTTTCTCACAGTCCCCTCATGTTCAGATCTCCCCAGATCCCTCGCCGTCCATCTCCCCTGAGTCCTCTCCCTACACCACCGGCGTCCACCACCGCTCGGACTACGCGGCTTGGACTCCGTCCTCTACGGATGCGGCGACGTCGCACCTAAAAACTCCACTAAGGCGGCGCGGCATCCCCGATTCTCTCGGTCCATGGCTGCAATGGCGGTATGTTTCCCCCGAATCACTAGGGTTGCCGGTCACATCTTTATTATATCTAAGCTGTATTGCCGGTTGCTTAGCATTGTTTGATATAGACTATTTCTCTCATCCAGTGTATATATTAATCCTCTGGTAAAGACTCGGGCTACACATGCACGCATGCTAGCTAGGTTGGGACTGGATCTAATGTGTGCAATAATAATCGTTCAAATATGATATTGGTCAATCCACGGCCGATAATCACATATGAGGACACCGAGCATGCATGTCTGGCTTATGGACTCTTTAGGCCGACGCTGATTTTTTTTGTTTGCTTGGTCGATCTGTACTGGCGGATGATGAACTGCAGATGCATTACTCTGATGCTAGACCTAGCCAGCAAGCATGCATGGCTCATGCTAGCTTGATTTCTATTCTCATAGCTACTATTTATATCGATTTGGCTTCTGCGATACAATGATACACTATGCTGAATAATTTGATGATACAAGGTTGTACATATCAGCCTAGCTAGATTCAGAAGCTTATTGTTCAGACTGTGTGTTCGATAAGAACAATGATCCGCTGACTTTGCTAGGTGCCTTTGATTATGCATTTGCTTGGAATTACGGTCAGAAGCTAGAGGCATTATCTAATTGAGGCCTCTTTTTTGCAGTGTTCAAACAAGGTGTTTAGGCGCATCGATGAGGAGAATACCGCTGACAGCTTCTGCAAGGTACTATGTACATCGGAGTTAGAGGTGATTACCATCCCCAGTCGTGTTCTACCCTGGTTTTACGGTGGGTGTCCAGAGTCCATCAACCTGAAGATGTCCACTGCATGCACCTGGATTGTGGACCTGAAGCAACAAGATGGCAATGTTTTAATGGACGCAGGATGGCCAGAGTTTGTCAAAGCACATGACTTGAAGGTAGGATACCTCCTGACCTTCAAGAAGATTGACACCAAATCATTGCAGGTGCTCATATTTGGTTACAATTGCTGTGAGAAGGTTATATGGTGTTCAGGTTATCACCCATCGCTGGGGCAACAAAATGAATCACAGCTGCATTAAGTTGTCTTACAAATGTTCTGTAGTATAATGATGATGTATTGTGGTGAACATGATGGTACCATTACTGGATTGTGGTCACATGTGAGGGGGGGGTGTATAAGTGGATTGCCTAGCCCTTTCCATTAGTTCGGACTTTTGGTTGCGTTGGCTTGTGTATGAAGCTTGGCATGGTATCAGAGCCCAGGGTCTCGAGTTCGAGACCTGGCTTTCGTAATTTATCCTAAAAATTGGTGCTGCCCTCCGTTGCCCTCCTCGGAGTCCACGTATATGCCTCTTGAGAGTCTCCTTGTGTTGACCTCTTCCCTTCTTCCGGTCACACGTGAGGAGGGGTGTTCAGATGTATAAGTGGATTGCCTAGCCCTTTCCATCAGTTCGGACTTTTGGTTGCGTTGGCTAGTGCATGAAGCTTGACAAACCTTATTTATATGTACAGCTCTCTAGTTGTACTATTAATTATTATGTGCTTATGTTGGCTGGATTGTGATGAACATGAGATGTTCTGTTGTTTCCGTAAAGAAAAAAACGTGTTGTTTTTTTCGAATCCTGCGCTGGATATGTTTTGCACAAACTAGTGAAGTGCCCGCTGACAAAACATATTATGCGCAAATAGGCAACCCTCAGTAACGATCATGGGTTCAAGCGTCCAGGATCCAGTGCCTTGACATCAGCAAGCACAGATGAACAGTTGGTTGACTTGTAGATTTGGACGTTGGATCGAAAATAGATAGCTAAGAACTAAGTACTGTAGCATGTAGCATATGTACTGTTCATGGTCTCATTCCGGGTTCAAGTGCTACCCCATGTAGCACCACTTTTTTTTTGGGTTAGCCAGACAACCTTCCCAATAAAAAAAAGTACTACCTTCCCTGCATGGGCCAATTGTTTGTACTTTTGGGCTGCCGCCGGCAATGTACATGGTGATTGCTGTCAGCCTGCTTGCTTCGCTGATAACAATCCAAAAACATTTAATGGGCCTCCGACTCATGCCATTGGGGCCCTTCCTAATTTAAACACGGAGATCCTATGATTGGCCCTCAAGAAACCGAGATTCTAAATATAAAGTTATTTTTATTTCGTATCAATTATGATTATGATTCTTTTAATGCGCATAGCCAGTATGCGCATCTACATGGGCTCTATATTTTGATATATTCATATAGTTGATTTCAAAATTTTCATAAATTATTTAAAGTTCCAAGATTTATTCTATCAGTTTGCAAGATCTTAGAGTGTATTTGTAGTTTAAAAAAATGACAAACCTCTTCATCAGATTGTTGTTAACAAGTGTAGTGTTGTGAACCCAAAATATATTACATACTTCCTCGTAGATCAAATTTGAACTAATTAAGTTGAACTAAAACCCGGATCAACAGTTAGTATGGATTATGTGCATGGAGTACGAAGAACAAATGAATAGGCAATATTTCAGTTTTTCCTTCAGTTGAGAATGCTAGAGCAGGACCCATTTGCCAGTAGCGTCCCTCAACATTTGAAGGTAAAGACAAACAAAAGGGATCGAAAAAAGCAAGTATCCTACATATCTCGGGTTAAAACATATCGAGAAATCACATATTTCTTGTACATAGAGGCTGACATCGTGGACCCATCGGCCAGCCGTGGAAAAAAATCCAAGAAAGGAAACAATTATCGTACAGAGAAGCTGACATGTGGGACGCATTTTGCAGCAGCGTCCTCAACTTTAACAAAGGCGGCAGGGGATCGAAAGAAAAAGCAAAGTTCCCAGAAATCAGCGGTCAAAAATAAATCCAAGAAATGAAATGTTTATTGTTCATAGAGGCTGACATGTGGGACCCACGAGCCAGCAGCGTCCTCAACGTTTCAAAGGCGGCAGGGGATCGAAAAAAAGGCAAGTGACCATATATCAGGTGCCAAAAATAATCCAAGGAAAGAAACTTTTATTGTACATAGAGGATGACATATGGGTCCCGTTTTGCAGGAGCGGTCTCACATTTTCCAAGGCGGCACGGGATCGAAAAAAAAGAAAGGAAAGGTTTATCGTTCAGAGAGGCTGAGATGTGGGACCCATGGGCCAGCAGCGTCCTCTTAGTTTCAAAGGCGGCAGGGGATAAAAAAAGGCAAATAGCCAGTAATTAGGGTCAAAAATAAATCAAACAAAGGAAACTTTTACTGTTCATAGAGGCTGACAGGGACCCATGAGCCAGCAGCGTCTCAACGTTTCAGAGGCGGCATGAGATCGAAAGAAAAAGGCAAATACCAAGAAATTATGGGTCAATAATAAATCAAACAAAAGGTTTATTGTTCATAGAGGCTGACATGTGGGACCCCTGAGCCGGCAGCGTCCCCAACGTGTTAAAGGCGGCAGGAGATAGAAAGACAAAGGCCAAAAATCAGTTGGTAAAAAAATCCAAGAAAAGAAACATTTACCGTTCTGAGAGGATGACATGCGGGACCCATGAGGCAGCAGCATCCTCAACGATTCCAAGGCGGCAGGGGATCAAAAGGGGTCAAAAATAAATCCATCATAGGAAACTTTTATTGTTCATAGAGGATGTGGGACCGACCTGCCAGTAGCGTCCTCATCGTTTCAAAGGGGGTAGGGGATCAAAAGAAAACGGTAAATAGCCAGAAATTAGGGGTAAAAAATAAATCCAATGAAGGACACTTTATTGTTCATAGAGTATGACATGCGGGACCCATGAGCCAGCAGCTTCCTCAACGTTTCAAAGGCGGCATGAGATCGAAAGGAAAAGGAAAGTGACCAAATATCAGGAGCCAAAAATAATCTAAGAAAAGAATCTTTATAGTACATAGAGGATGACATGCGGGTCCCATTTTGCAGCAGCGGTCTCAATGTTTCCAAGGCGGCACATGACCAAAAGAAAAAGGAAGTAGCCAGAAATAAGGGTGTCAAAAAATCCAAGAAATGGAATATTTCAATTGGGCTGCTTCTGGCCATCTGGGCCTTCAAACTATCCCGCTGGACGCCTTTTGATTCGTACAATTTCAGCCCATTCCAAAACAGGAAAGTCTTATGCCTCGCAAAGAAAAAAACAAGGAGATTCAGCATATAAGTTTGTTTATGTAAAAATAAAGATTTAATTTATCCCTTTGCAATAGCTCAGAGCAAAATACACTGTTTATTGTCTGCAAAATAATCAAGATATCACATGTTTCTTATACGGGGAGGCTGACATCGGGGACCCATGCGCCAGCAGCGTCGTCAACATTTTAAAGGCGGCAGGGATGGAAAGAAAAATAAACCAAAAATCTGTTGGTACAAAATCCAAGAAAAGAAACATTTTCGTTCGAGAGGATAACATGCGGGACCCATGAGGCAGCAGCATCCTCAGCGTTTAATGTTAGAGGCTGACATGTGGGACCCGTGAGCCAGCAGCGTCCTCAACGTTTTAAAGGCGGCAGGAGATCGAAAGAAAAAATAAGCCAAAAATCATTTGGTATTCAAAATCCAAGAAAATAAACATTTACCGTTCCGAGAGGATGACATGCGGGACCCATGAGGCAGCAGCATCCTCAACGATTCCAAGGCGGCAGGGGATCAAAAGAAAAAAGGAAATATCCAGAAATTAATTAGGGGTTCAAAATAAATCCATCAAAGGAAAGTTTTATTGTTCATAGAGGATGACATGTGGGACCGACCTGCCATAGCGTCCTCATCGTTTCAAAGGGGGCAGGAGATCAAAAGAAAAAGGCAAATAGCCAGAAATTAGGGGTAAAAAATAAATCCAAGAAAGGAAACTTTTATTGTTCGTAGAGGATGACATGCGGGACCCATGAGCCAGCAGCTTACTTAACGTTTCAAAGGCGGCATGAGATCGAAAGAAAAAGGCAAGTGACAAAATATCAGGAGCCCAAGATAATCCAAGAAAAGAAACTTTATTTACATAGAGGATGACATGCGGGTCCCATTTTGCAGCAGCGGTCCCAACGTTTCAAATGCGGCTTGAGATCAAAAGAAAAAGAAAGTAGCCGGAAATTAGGGGGTCAAAAAAATCCAAGAAAATAAAGTTGATGGACATAGAGGATGACATGCGAGTCCCATGAGCTAGCAGCTTACTCAACGTTTCCAAGGCGGCAGGGGATCAAAAGAAAAAGGAAATAGCCAAAAATCATAGGGTGAAAAAAAACAAAGAAAATGAACTTTTATAGTACATAGAGGATGACATGCGGGTCCCATGAGCCAGCAGGTTCCTCAACATTTCAAACGTGGCATGAGATCGAAAGAAAAAGGCAAGTGACCAAATACCAGGAGCCAAAAATAATTCAAGAAAAGAAACTTGATTGTACATAGAGGATGACATGCGGGTCCCAATTAGCAGCAGCGGTATCAACGTTTGAGAGGCTGCACGGGATCGAAAGAAAAGGCAAGTGACCAAATATCAGAGCCAAAAATAATCCAAGAAAAGAAATTTTATTGTACGTAGAGGATGACATGCGGGTCCCATTTTGGAGCAGCGGTCTCAACGTTTCCAAGGCGGCACAGAACCAAAAGAAAATGAAGTAGCCAGAAAGGGGTGAAAAAAATCCAAGAAGAAAGATTTCAATTGGGCTGCATCTGGACATCTGGGCCTTCGAACTATCCTGCTAGGCCTTTTGACTCGTACAATTTCAGCCCACTCCAAAACAGGAAAGTTCCGAATTTTCTAAAAAAACAGGAAAGTCCTATGCTTCGCAAAGACAAAAAAACAAGGAGATTCAACATATAAGTTTGTTTATGTAAAAATAAAGATTTAATTATCCGTTTGAAATAGCTCAGAGCGCAATACATTGTTTATTGTCTGCAAAATAATCAAGATATCATATGTTTCTTGTACGGGGAGGCTGACATCGGGAACCCATGAGCCAACATCGTCAACGTTTTAAAGGCGGCAGGGGATGGAAAGAAAAAATAAACCAAAAATCTGTTGGTAAAAAATCCAAGAAAAGAAACATTTTCGTTCCGAGAGGATGACATGCGGGACCCATGAGGCAGCAGCACTCAGCGTTTATTGTTCATAGAGGTTGACATGTGGGACCCGTGAGCCAGCAGCGTCCTCAACGTTTTAAAGGCGGCAGTGATCGAAAGAAAAAATAAGCCAAAAATCGTTTGGTCAACAAAATCCAAGAAAATAAACATTTACCGTTCTGAGAGGATGACATGCGAGACCCATGAGGCAGCAGCATCCTCAACGATTCCAAGGCAGGGGAAATATCCAGAAATTAATTAGGGGTTCAAAATAAATCCATCAAAGGAAACTTTTATTGTTCATAGAGGATGACATGTGGGACCGACCTGCCAACAGCGTCCTCATCGTTTCAGAGGGGGCAGGAGATCAAAAGAAAAAGGCAAATAGCCAGAAATTAGGGGTAAAAATAACTCCAAGAAAGGAAACTTTTATTGTTCGTAGAGGATGACATGCGGGACCCATGAGCCAGCAGCTTACTCAACGTTTCAAAGGCGGCATGAGATCGAAAGAAAAAAGCAAGTGACAAAATATCAGGAGCCAAAGATAATCCAAGAAAAGAAACTTTATTGTACGTAGAGGATGACATGCGGGTCCCATTTAGCAGCAGCGGTCTCAACGTTTCAAATGCGGCTTGAGATCAAAAGAAAAAGAAAGTTGATTGTACATAGAGGATGACATGCGGGTCCCATGAGTCAGCAGCTTACCCAACGTTTCCAAGGCGGCAGGGGATCAAAAGAAAAAGGAAATAGCCAAAAATCAGAGGGTGAAAAAAATTTAAAGAAAATAAACTTTTATAGCACATAGAGGATGACATGCGGGTCCCATGAGCCAGCAGGTTGCTCAACGTTTCAAACGTGGCATGAGATCGAAAGAAAAAGGCAAGTGACCAAATATGAGGAGCCAAAAATAATTCAAGAAAAGAAAGTTTTATAGTACATAGAGGATGACATGCGGGTCCCTTGAGCCAGCAGCTTACTCGACGTTTCAAAGTGGGCAGGGGATCAAAAGAAAAAGGTAAGCCAAAAATCAGCGGGTGAAAAAAAATCCAACAAAGGAAACTTTTATAGCACATAGAGGATGACATGCGGGTCCCATGAGCCAGCAGGTTCCTCAACGTTTCAAACGTGGCATGAGATCGAAAGAAAAAGGCAAGTGACCAAATATGAGGAGCCAAAAATAATTCAAGAAAAGAAAGTTTTATAGTACATAGAGGATGACATGCGGGTCCCATTTAGCAGCAGCGGTATCACCGTTTGAGAGGCGGGGATCGAAAGAAAAAGGCAAGTGAAAAAATATGAGGAGCCAAAAATAATTCAAGAAAAGAAAGTTTTATAGTACATAGAGGATGACATGCGGGTCCCATTTAGCAGCAGCGGTATCACCGTTTGAGAGGCGGCGGGGATCGAAAGAAAAAGGTAAGTGACCAAATATGAGGTGCCAAAAATAATTCAAGAAAAGAAAGTTTTATAGTACATAGAGGATGACATGCGGGTCCGATTTAGCAGCAGCGGTATCACCGTTTGAGAGGCGGCAGGGGATCGAAAGAAAAAGGCAAGTGACCAAATTTGAGGTGCCAAAAAAAACTCCAAGAAAAGAAAGTTTTATAGTACATATAGGATGACATGCGGGTCCCATTTAGCAGCAGCGGTATCACCGTTTGAGAGGCGGCAGGGGATCGAAAGAAAAAGGCAAGTGACCAAATTTGAGGTGCCAAAAAAAACTCCAAGAAAAGAAAGTTGATTGCACATAGAGGATGACATGCGGGTCCCATTTAGCAGCAGCGGTCTCAACGTTTCCAAGGCGGCAAGGGATCAAAAGAATAAGGAAGTAGCCAGAAATCAGGGGGTCAAAAAAAATCCAAGAATAGAAAGAATTTTGGTTCATAGAGGATGACATGCGGGACCCATGATCCTGCATCGTAAACGGCTCGATCGGAGAACGTTGAACGAGATGGCGCGATCGAGAAAAAAACAATGCCAGAGAGGCTGCCATCTGGGCCCTACATCCTCGGCGGTGCGGATTTGCGTTGACTCGGCCGGCGAACCCGAGAATTCGCGATGCACCACGTCCCGGGCCACCATACGCGACGTTTTGGCCGCTTTCGTCGGGCTAGGTGGCCTCAAAAACGAGAAAAAAAAAGTTTTGACATGCACCACGGAGGGACCAAAATCGTCGGCCATGGTACACCAGCAACCACGGCGCGACTTCAACTTCGTCGGCCATGGCAACTTTTCTTGTAGTGGTTATGCTCTCCTTATTTGTCAATTGCCCAACTGTAATTTGTTTACCCAATATGCTATTTCTTATGGGAGAGACACCTCTAGTGAACTGTGGACCCCGGTCCATTCTTTTACATCGAATACAATCTACTGCAATACTTGTTCTTTCTGCAAACATCATCTTCCACACTATACATCTAATCCTTTGTTACAACAAGCCGGTGAGATTGACAACCTCATCACGTTGGGGCAAAGTAATTTGGTTGTGTTGTGCAGGTTCCACGTTGGCGCCGGAATCCCTGGTGTTGCGCCGCACTACACTCCGCCACCATCAACCTTCAACGTGCTTCTTGGCTCCTACTGGTTCGATAACCTTGGTTTCTTTCTGAGGGAAAACTTGCTGTTGTGCGCATCACACCTTCCTCTTGGGGTTCCCAACGGACGTGTGTCTACACGCCATCAAGCATATTTTCTGGCGCCGTTGCCGGGGAGATCAAGACACGCTGCAAGGGAAGTTGATACGTCTCCGACGTATCGATAATTTCTTATGTTCCATGCCACATTATTGATGATATCTATATGTTTTATGCATACTTTATGTCATATTTATGCATTTTCCGGCACTAACCTATTAACGAGATGCCGAAGAGCCATTGCTGTTTTCTGCTGTTTTTGGTTTCAGAAATCCTAGTAAGGAAATATTCTCGGAATTGGACGAAATCAATGCCCAGGGGCCTATTTTTCCACGAAGCTTCGAAGACCGAAGATGATACGAGTGGGGCCACGAGGTGGCTGACAACGGCGGCGCGGCTGGACCGGCCGCGCGCCCGGCGTCGGGGCCCTCGTGAGCCTCCCGACTCGCCCTTCCGCCTACAAATAGCCTTCGTCGCAAAACGCCCGCATCGAGAGCCACGATACGGAAAACCTTTCGAGACGCCGCCGCCACCAATCCCATCTCGGGGATTCAGGAGATCGCCTCCGGCACCCTGCCGGAGAGGGGAATCATCTCCCGGAGGACTCTACACCGCCATGGTCGCCTCCGGATTGATGTGTGAGTAGTTCACTCCTGGACTATGGGTCCATAGCAGTAGCTAGATGGTTTTCTTCTCCTTATGTGCTTCATTGTCGGATCTTGTGAGCTGCCTAACATGATCAAGATCATCTATCTGTAATGCTATATGTTGTGTTTGTTGGGATCGATGGATAGAGAATACTATGTTATGTTGATTATCAATCTATTACCTATGTGTTGTTTATGATCTTGCATGCTCTCCGTTATTAGTAGAGGCTCTGGCCAAGTTTTTACTCTTAACTCCAAGAGGGAGTATTTATGCTCGATAGTGGGTTCATGCCTCCATTAAATCTGGGATAGTGACAGAAAGTTCTAAGGTTGTGGATGTGTTGCCACTAGGGATAAAACATTGATGCTATGTCCGAGGATGTAGTTATTGATTACATTACGCACCATACTTAATGCAATTGTTTGTTGTTTGCAACTTAATACTGGAAGGGTTCGGATGATAACCTGAAAGTGGACTTTTTAGGCATAAATGCATGCTGGATAGCGGTCTATGTATTTTGTCCTAATGCCCAATTAAATCTCACACTACTCATCATATCATGTATGTGCATTGTTATGCTCTCTTTATTTGTCAATTGCCCAACTGTAATTTGTTCACCCAACATGCTATTTATCTTATGGGAGAGACACCTCTAGTGAACTGTGGATCCCGGTCCATTATTTTAATCGAATACAATCTACTGCAATACTTGTTCTACTGTTCTCTGCAAACAATCATCATCCACACTATACATCTAATCCTTTGTTACATCAAGTCGGTGAGATTGACAACCTCACTTTGGGGCAAAGTACTTTGGTTGTGTTGTGCAGGTTCCACGTTGGCGCCGAATCCCTGGTGTTGCGCCGCACTACATCTCGCCGCCATCAACCTTCAACGTGCTTCTTGGCTCCTACTGGTTCGATAAACCTTGGTTTCTTCTGAGGGAAACTTGCTACTGTACGCATCACACCTTCCACTTGGGGTTCCCAACGGATGCGTGTTGTACGCGTATCAAGCTAAATTTCTTGCGCCGTTGCCGGGAGATCAAGACACGCTGCAAGGGGAGTCTTCACAATCCAATCTCTTTACTTTGTTTTTGTCTTGCTTTATTTTATTTACTACTTTGTTTGCTGCACTAAAACAAAACACAAAAAAATTAGTTGCTAGTTTTACTTTATTTACTATCTTGTTTGCTATATAAAAAACACAAAAAATTAGTTACTTGCATTTACTTTATCTAGTTTACTTTATTTACTGTTGCTAAAATGGGTACTCCTAAAAATACTAAGTTGTGTGACTTCACAACCACAAATAATAATGATTTCTTATGCACACCTATTGCTCCACCTGCTACTATAGCAGAATTCTTTGAAATTAAACCTGCTTTACTGAATCTTGTTATGCGAGAGCAATTTTCTGGTGTTAGTTCTGATGATGCTGCTGCCCATCTCAATAATTTTGTTGAACTTTGTGAAATGCAAAAGTATAAAGATGTAGATGGTGACATAATAAAATTAAAATTGTTCCCTTTCTCACTAAGAGGAAGAGCTAAAGATTGGTTGCTATCTCGCCTAAGAATAGTATTGATTCATGGACTAAATGCAAGGATGCTTTTATTGGTAGATATTATTCCCCTGCTAAAATTATATCTTTGAGGAGTAGCATAATTAATTTTAAACAATTAGATACTGAGCATGTTGCACAATCATGTGAAAGAATGAAATCTTTGGTTAAAAATTTCCCAACCCATGGACTGACTACTTGGATGATCATCCAAACCTTTTATGCAAGACTGAATTTTTCTTCACGGAACCTATTGGATTCAGCTGCTGGAGGTACCTTTATGTCCATCACTCTTGGTGAAGCAACAAAGCTTCTTGATAATATGATGATTAATTACTCTGAATGGCACACGGAAAGAGCTCCACAAGGTAAGAAGGTAAATTCTGTCGAAGAAACCTCTTCCTTGAGTGATAAGATTGATGCTATTATGTCTATGCTTGTGAATGATAGGACAAATATTGATCCTAATAATGTTCCGTTAGCTTCATTGGTTTCTCAAGAAGAACATGTTGATGTAAACTACATTAAAAATAATAATTTCAACAACAATGCTTATCGGAACAATTCTAGTAACAACTATAGGCCATATCCTTATAATAATGGTAACGGTTATGGTAATTCTTATGGGAATTCTTACAACAATAATAGGAATACACCCCCTGGACTTGAAGCCATGCTTAAAGAATTTATTAGTACACAAACTGCTTTTAACAAATCTGTTGAAGAAAAGCTTGGGAAAATTGATATACTTGCTTCTAAAGTTGATAGTCTTGCTGCTGATGTTGATCTTTTGAAATTGAAAGTTATGCCTAATAGGGATAATGAAAATAAAATTGTTACTACAGCAAATGCCATCCAAGTTAGAATTAATGAGAATATAAGATTAATGGCTGAACTGCATGCTAGGTGGGAAAGAGAAGAAAATGAAAAACTAGCTAAAGAGAATATTGTAGCTAAAGTTTGGACTATTACTACCACTAGCAATGCTAATGCTCCACATGTTGCTGCACCTCCTACTATCAATGGTAAAATAATTGGTGTTGGCAATGTTTCTACTCCTAATGCAAAGGGAGCAAAACTGCCTGAAACTGCTGAAACTGCCTGTGATAAAACTGCTGAAATTTTTTCCAACATAGGGGACAATGATCCCATTGCTTTAGATCATAATGGTTTAGATTTTGATGATTGCCACATCTCTGAAGTTATAAAGTTCTTACAAAAACTTGCTAAAAGTCCTAATGCTAGTGCTATAAATTTGGCTTTCACGAAACATATTACAAATGCTCTCATAAAAGCTAGAGAAGAGAAACTAGAACGCGAAACTTCTATTCCTAGGAAGCTAGAGGATGGTTGGGAGCCCATCATTAAGATGAAGGTCAATGACTTTGGTTGTAATGCTTTATGTGATCTTGGTGCAAGTATTTCTGTTATGCCTAAGAAAATTTATGATATGCTTGACTTGCCACCATTGAAAAATTGTTATTTGGATGTTAATCTTGCTGATAACTCTACAAAGAAACCTTTGGGGAGAGTTGATAATGTTCGTATTATGGTTAACAATAACCTTGTCCCCGTTGATTTTGTTGTCTTGGAAATTGAATGCAATGCATCTTGTCCCATTATATTGAGAAGACCTTTTCTTCGAACTGTTGGTGCTATCATTGATATGAAGGAAGGTAATATTAAATATCAATTTCCTCTCAAGAAAGGTATGGAACACTTCCCTAGAAAGAGAATGAAGTTACCTTTTGATTCTATTATTAGAACAAATTATGATGTTGATGCTTCATCTCTTGATAATACTTGATACACACTTTCTGCGCCTAGCTGAAAGGCGTTAAAGAAAAGCGCTTATGGGAGACAACCCATGTTTTTACTACAGTACTTTTATTTTATATTTGAGTCTTGGAAGTTGTTACTACTGTAGCAACCTCTCCTTATCTTAGTTTTATTGCATTGTTGTGCCAAGTAAAGTCTCTAATAGAAGGATGATACTAGATTTGGATTACCGCGCAGAAACAGATTTCTTTGCTGTCACGAATCTGGGTCTAATTCTCTGTATGTAACTTACAAAATTATGCCAAGTTACGTGAGTGATCCTCAGATATGTACGCAACTTTCATTAGTTTTAAGTTTTCTCATCTGAGCAAGTCTGGTGCATCTTAAAAATACGTCTTTACGTACTGTTCTGTTTTGACAGATTCTGTCTTTTATTTCGCAATGCCTTTTTTGCTATGTTAGATGGATTTCTTTGTTCCATTGACTTTCAGTAGCTTTGTGCAATGTCCAGAAGTGTAAAGAATGATTGTGTCACCTCTGAACATATAAAATTTTGATTATGCACTAACCCTCTAATGAGTTTGTTTCGAGTTTGGTGTGGAGGAAGTTTTCAAGGGTCAAGAGAGGAGGATGATATACACTATGATCAAGGAGAGTGAAAGCTCTAAGCTTGGGGATGCCCCGGTGGTTCACCCCTGCATATATCAAGAAGACTCAAGCGTCTAAGCTTGGGGATGCCCAAGGCATCCCCTTCTTCATCGACAACATTATCAGGTTCCTCCCCTGAAACTATATTTTTATCCGTCACATCTTATGTACTTTGCTTGGAGCGTCTGTTTGTTTTTTGTTTTTGTTTTGTTTGAATAAAATGGATCCTAGCATTCATTGTGTGGGAGAGAGACACGCTCCGTTGTTGCATATGGACAAATGTCCTTAGGCTTTACTCATAGTATTCATGGCGATAGTTTCTTCTTCGTAAAATTGTTATATGGTTGGAATTGGAAAATGATACATGTAGTAATTGCTAAAATGTCTTGGATAATGTGATACTTGGCAATTGTTGTGCTCATGTTTAAGCTCTTGCATCATATACTTTGCACCTATTATTGAAGAAATACATAGAGCATGCTAAAATCCGATTTGCATGTTTGGTTTCTCTAAGGTCTAGATAATTTCTAGTATTGAGTTTGAACAACAAGGAAGATGGTGTAGAGTCTTATAATGTTTACAATATGTCTTTTATGTGAGTTTTGCTGCACCGCTTCATCCTTGTGTTTGTTTCAAATAAACCTTGCTAGCCTAAACCTTGTATCGAGAGGGAATACTTCTCATGCATCCAAAATCCTTGAGCCAACCACTATGTCATTTGTGTCCACCATACCTACCTACTACATGGTATTTCTCCGCCATTCCAAACTAAATTGCTTGAGTGCTACCTTTAAAATTTCCATTCTTCATCTTTACAATATATAGCTCATGGGATAAATAGCTTAAAAACTATCGTGGTATTGAATATGTACTTATGCACTTTATCTCTTATTAAGTTGCTTGTTGTGCGATAACCATGTTTCTGGGGACGCCATCAACTATTTCTTTGTTGAATATCATGTGAGTTTCTATGCATGTTCGTCTTGTCTGAAGTAAGAGTGATTTATCATGATCAAATGGTTTGAGCATGCATATTGTTAGAGAAGAACATTGGGCCGCTAACTAAAGCCATGATCCATGGTGGAAGTTTCAGTTTGGACAACAAACCTCAATCTCGTATGAGAATATTACCTGTTGTTGAATGCTTATGCATTAAAGAGGAGTCCATTATCTGTTGTCTATGTTGTCCCGGTATGGATGTCTAAGTTGAGAATAACCAAAAGCGAGAAATCCAATGCGAGCTTTCTCCTTAGACCTTTGTACAGGCGGCATAGAGGTACCCCTTTGTGACACTTGGTTGAAACATGTGCTATGCTATGATAATCCATGTAAATCCAAGCTAATTAGGACAAGGTGCGGGCACTATTGGTATACTATGCATGAGGCTTGCAACTTGTAGGATATAATTTACATAACTCATATGATTTATTACTACCGTTGACAAAATTGTTTCTTGTTTTCAAAACCAAAGCTCTAGCACAAATATAGCAATCGATGCTTTCCTCTTTGAAGGACCTTTCTTTTACTTTTATGTTGAGTCAGTTCACCTATCTCTCTCTACCTCAAGAAGCAAACACTTGTGTGAACTGTGCATTGACTCCTACATACTTTCATATTGCACTTGTTATATTACTTTACATTGACAATATCCATGAGATATACATGTTACAAGTTGAAAGCAACCGCTGAAACTTCATCTTCCTTTGTGTTGCTTCAATACCTTTACTTTGAATTATTGCTTTATGAGTTAACTCTTATGCAAGACTTATTGATGCTTGTCTTGAAGTACTATTCATGAAAAGTCTTTGCTTTATGATTCAATTGTTTACTCATGTCATTTACATTGTTTTGATCGCTGCATTCATTACATATGCTTACAATAGTATGATCAAGGTTATGATGGCATGTCACTCCAGAAATTATCTTTGTTATCGTTTACCTGCTCGGGACGAGCAGAACTAAGCTTGGGGATGCTGATACGTCTCCGAGTATCGATAATTTCTTATATTCCATGCCACATTATTGATGATATCTACATGTTTTATGCATACTTTATGTCATATTTATGCATTTTCCGGCACTAACCTATTAACGAGATGCCGAAGAGCCAGTTGCTGTTTTCTGCTGTTTTTGGTTTCAGAAATCCTAGTAAGGAAATATTCTCGGAATTGGACGAAATCAATGCCCAGGGGCCTATTTTTCCACGAAGCTTCCAGAAGACCGAAGATGATACGAAGTGGGGCCACGAGGTGGCCGACAAGGGCGGCGCGGCCGGACCCCGGCCGCGGCCCGGCGTCGGGCCCTCGTGAGCCTCCCGACTCTGCCCTTCCGCCTACAAATAGCCTTCGTCGCAAAACCCCCCACCGAGAGCCACGATACGGAAAACCTTCCGAGACGCCGCCGCCAATCCCATCTCGGGGATTCAGGAGATCGTCCGGCACCCTGCCGGAGAGGGGAATCATCTCCCGGAGGACTCTACACCGCCATGGCCGCCTCCGGATTGATGTGTGAGTAGTTCACCCCTGGACTATGGGTCCATAGCAGTAGCTAGATGGTTGTCTTCTCCTTATGTGCTTCATTGTCGGATCTTGTGAGCTGCCTAACATGATCAAGATCATCTATCTGTAATGCTATATGTTGTGTTTGTTGGGATCCGATGGATAGAGAATACTATGTTATGTTGATTATCAATCTATTACCTATGTGTTGTTTATGATCTTGCATGCTCTCCGTTATTAGTAGAGGCTCGGCCAAGTTTTTACTCTTAACTCCAAGAGGGAGTATTTATGCTCGATAGTGGGTTCATGCCTCCATTAAATCTGGGACAGAGAAAGTTCTAAGGTTGTGGATGTGCTGTTGCCACTAGGGATAAAACATTGATGCTATGTCCGAGGATGTAGTTATTGATTACATTACGCACCATACTTAATGCAATTGTCTGTTGTTTGCAACTTAATACTGGTTCGGATGATAACCTGAAAGTGGACTTTTAGGCATAGATGCATGCTGGATAGCGGTCTATGTACTTTGTCGTAATGCCCAATTAAATCTCACACTACTCATCATATCATGTATGTGCATTGTTATGCTCTTTTTATTTGTCAATTGCCCAACTGTAATTTGTTCACCCAATATGCTATTTATCTTATGGGAGAGACACCTCTAGTGAAATGTGGATCCCGATCCATTCTTTTAATCGAATAAAATCTACTGCAATACTTGTTCTACTGTTCCCTGCAAACAATCATCATCCACACTATACATCTAATCCTTTATTACAGCAAGCCGGTGAGATTGACAACCTCACTGTTTCGTTGGGGCAAAGTACTTTGGTTGTGTTGTGCAGGTTCCACGTTGGCGCCGGAATCGGTGTTGCGCCGCACTAAATCTCGCCGCCATCAACCTTCAACGTGCTTCTTGGCTCCTACTGGTTCGATAAACCTTGGTTTCTTACTGAGGAAACTTGCTGTTGTACGCATTACACCTTCCACTTGGGGTTCCCAACGGACGCGTGTTGTACGCGTATCAGGAGTCTCCACCTCCAATCTCTTTATTTTGTTTTTGTCTTGCTTTATTTTTATTTACTACTTTGTTTGCTGCACTAAACAAAACACAAAAAAATTAGTTGCTACTTTTACTTTATTTACTATCTTGTTCTCCATATTAAAAACACAAAAAAATTAGTTACTTGCATTTACTATATCTAGTTTAATTTATTTACTATTGCTAAAATGAGTAATCCTGAAGTTGAAGTTCGTTCGTTTAAACAACAAGGGGGAGAATGTTTAAAAGATGCTTGGTATAGAATTAGTGATGCTCATAATAGGTGCACTAAGAAACACTCCACTATTATCCTACTCAGGAATTTTTATGTTGGTATCTCTAGCTGGAATAGGTATGTTCTTGATTGTCTCGCGGGAGGTAATTTCCTAGGCACTCCTGCTTTAGAAGCTAGTTGCATTATTGAGAGTCTATTTGGAAAACCACCTGTTAATGAAGTTAAAATTGAAATCTCTCTTGAAGATATTATGAAAAATATGGAGACCATAGAGCAAAATCTTCCAAGTATTGAAACTAAATTGGAAATACTATTTAATAGCACTGATAAACTTGATGAATCTCTAGGAGGAATTAATGAGAGAATTTCCGTCTTAGAAACTTGTGCTACTCATGGTAATCAAACCCATAGGATTAGTAAACTTGAAGAAGCTATGGGAATTTTGGGTTCAACTTTTTCTTCTTTTAATTATAGGGAGAAAGCTTTTGTAGGTAAGGAGCAAAAGTTCATGTATGTCTCTAAGGTGTCTAAGCCAAAAAACTATTATAGGCCTAAAATTGACAAAGCTCTTAATACCAATATAGATAATGGAGCATCCAATGCTTCACCACTTGATAATAATTGATACACACTTTCTGCGCCTAGCTGAAAGGCGTTAAAGAAAAGCGCTTATGGGAGACAATCCATCATTTTTCTACAGTATTTTTGTTTTATATTTGAGTCTTGGAAGTTGTTACTACTGTAGCAACCTCTCATTATCTTAGTTTTATTGCATTGTTGTGCCAAGTAAAGTCTCTAATCGAAGGATGATACTAGATTTGGATTACTGCGCAGAAACAGATTTTCTTGTTGTCACGAATTTGGGTTGAATTCTCTGTAGGTAACTCAGAAAATTATGCCAATTTACGTGAGTGATCCTCAGATATGTACGCAACTTTCATTAGTTTTAAGTTTTCTCATTTGAGCAAGTCTGGTGCCTCTAAAAAATACGTCTTTACGGACTGTTCTGTTTTGACAGATTCTGCCTTTTATTTCACATTGCCTATTTTGTTATGTTAGATGGATTTTTTGTTCCATTAACTTTTATTAGCTTTGTGCAATGTCCAGAAGTGTTAAGAATGATTATGTCACCTCTGAACATGTGAATTTTTGATTATGCACTAACCCTCTAATGAGTTTGTTTCGAGTTTGGTGTGGAGGAAGTTTTCAAGGATCAAGAGAGGAGGATGATACAATATGATCAAGGAGAGTGAAAGCTCTAAGCTTGGGGATGCCCCGATGGTTCATCCCTGCATATTTCAAGAAGACTCAAGCGTCTAAGATTGGGGATGCCCAAGGCATCCCCTTCTTCATCGACAACATTATCAGGTTCCTCTAGTGAACCTATATTTTTATTCCATCACATCTTATGTGCTTTACTTGGAGCGTCTTTATGTTCTTGTTTTTGTTTTTGTTTGAATAAAGTTGGATCCTAGCATCCTTGTGTGGGAGAGAGACAAGCTCCGCTGGTTCATATGGACACATATGTCCTTAGCTTTACTCATAATATTCATGGCGAAGGTTGAACTGCTTCGTTAAATTGTTATACGGTTGGAAACGGAAAATGCTATATGTGGTAATTGGTATAATATATTGAATAATGTGATACTTGGCAATTGTTGTGCTCATGTTTAAGCTCTTGCATCATATACTTTGCACCCATTAATGAAGAAATACATAGAGCTTGCTAAAATTTGGTTTGCATAATTGGTCTCTCTAAGGTCTAGATATTTTCTAGTAAGGGTCGAACAAAAAGGAAGATGGTATAGAGTCTTATAATGCTTACAATATGTCTTTTATGTGAGTTTTGCTGTACCGGTTCATACTTGTGTTTGCTTTAAATAACCTTGCTAGCCTAAGCCTTGTATCGAGAGGGAATACTTCTCATGCATCCAAAATCCTTGAGCCAAACACTATGCCACTTGTGTCCACCATACCTACCTACTTCATGGTATTTCTCCGCCATTCCAAAGTAAATTGCTTGAGTGCTACCTTTAAAATTTCTATTCTTTATCTTTGCAATATATAGCTCATGGGACAAATAGCTTAAAAACTATCGTGGTATTGAATATGTACTTATGCATCTTATCTCTTATAAGTTGCTTGTTGAGCGATAACCATGTTCCTGGGGACGCCATCAACTATTTCTTTGTTGAATATCATGTGAGTTGCTATGCATGTTCGTCTTGTCTGAAGTAAGGGTGATTTATCATGATCAAATGGTTTGAGTATGCATATTGTTAGAGAAGAACATTGGGCCGCTAACTAAAGCCATGATCCATGGTGGAAGTTTCAGTTTGGACAACAAACCTCAATCTCTTATGAGAATATTATCTGTTGTTGAATGCTTATGCATTAAAGAGGAGTCCATTATCTGTTGTCTATGTTGTCCGGTATGGATGTCTAAGTTGAGAATAATCAAAAGCGAGAAATCCAATGCGAGCTTTCTCCTTAGACCTTTGTACGTGCGGCATAGAGGTACCCCATTGTGACACTTGGTTGAAACATATGCTATGCTATGATAATCCATGTAAATCCAAGCTAATTAGGACAAGGTGCGGGCACTATTGGTATACTATGCATGAGGCTTGCAACTTGTAGGATATAATTTACATAGCTCATATGCTTTATTACTACCGTTGACAAAATTGTTTCTTGTTTTCAAAATAAAAGCTCTAGCACAAATATAGCAGCCGACATATAGACATAGAGATAGACAACATAGCTCCGCCTATGGCGACACCATGTAAACATATTGTGATCATATAGTGGATTGCTAGCAGCACGTAGGGATCCTCCACCGAGGGGACCCGAAGCTGGGTACGTCGTGTGCCTAATCTCGTCCCCGGAATCTCCATCGTCGCTCTCTCCCGAAACCCTAGTCTACAATCCGTAGGCATTGCCGAGGTATTCCCTCGTCACATACCGCCACCACCGAGCGAGGGAGAAGAATGGCCTCGCCGCTGTTGGCGCCGCGTAGGCTTTGCCATGCGACGTCATCTGACGATGGTGAGGAGGAGGGGAGGGGACGAGGAGGCGGTGCCGCCAAGGCCCTCAGTCGATCGCGGCAGTGACGCAAGAGCCAACCTTAGAGCATCTCCACTCGTCTCCCCGACGAGGCCCCCGAACGACGTTTTTTCCATCCGGACGGCGTAATTCGGCCCAGTCGCGCCCCTGGTTCCTCGTTTTCGTCCGGATTTGGGCCTAAATTCATCCGGCGATTCCACGCCATCCCCGGCCCCCCGGGGAGTTCTCGGGGACTCCGGACGAAACAAAAGCGCGCGAAACGGCGAGGAAACTTCCCGCGCGTCTGGTGGCCCCAACTTGTCGGCGAGAGACACCGATCGTCGTCCTCATCGCATCGTCTTCCGCGCGCTGTAAAAGCCTGCCGCCGGTCAGCATTCGCCGGCCGCGTAGCTTCCACGCGGCGAGTTAATGTCGTCGCATCGTCTTCCGCGCACGCATCGTCTTCCACGCGGCATTAATCGCCGGCGCCCGCCGCGCCTATTTAAAGCCACTCCGCTCGCCGCGACGCCCCTGCTCCACTCTTCCTCCATTCTCCCTCCACTCACCCTCCACCTCCACCTCCAACGATGGCGTTCTACGACGACGACGGCGCATCCAACAACGGGTTCCCCCGCCGATCTCTCCACACGTGGGAGGGGCACCTCCTCCACCAGGCGGGGTACCCCTGCCCGCCGGACACGAGGCCTCCCGGCGGCGGGTGGCGGCTAAGCGCTGGTGGCGTGCCAATCCCGCCGCCGCCCCAGGGCCACGCCCTCGACGTCGCCATCGAGGAGGCGCGGATGGAGATGACGGAGGAAGAACGCGCCGACCCGCGCCACCACCCCGAGAACTACACTCGGTGGAATTCGTTCTTTCGGCGGTGGGAGCGGGAGCGGCGTCCTACGACGGCGCCACCTCCGCCTCCGCGCAACAACGCCGCGGGTCGCCGGCGTGGAGCGCGCCGGATAGGACGCTCCACAACGTCCTCGAGCACATCGAGGGCGGCAACTCGGTGCTCACGATGCCCCCTCCATCGAGGGCATCGAACAGCCGCCAATGGGGAAACAGCTGGCAGCCACGGCGTATGGCTGCCAGTTCCTCGTCGTCCGGTTCGGCGGCGAGGTCAATCTCCAGGTCGGCGCCATCCTTGGCGCCGGTGAAAAAGGAGCCGGGTTCCCCGCCGAGCCACTACGGCGGCGGCGGCATCGTCATCCGCGAACAAGCGGCGGCACAAGGACGGCGCCGCCCCAAGCGCGACCACGACACCTCCGGCGAGCGGAAGCGCAAACCGGCGAAGGTGAAGGTCGAGGAGGAAGAAAGCGCCGAGGACGCCGCCATCCTCGAAGCCGTCATCGCGAGGTCCCTCCAGGACCTCGTACCCGCCGACAACGCCATGCCGCTCGACCAGGCCTGCGCCTGGTCGAGGGAGCAGTGGGAGAAGGAGGAAGCGGAGCGGCAGGCGAGGCACCTCCAGGACGCCGCTCGCTTCCGGCGGCCTGCGACTCCTCCATCCGGCGCCGTCGTCCCCGTCATCGACCTCGAAGCCTCCGACGACGAGCTGTACAAGCCATCGCCGTCCCCGCCTCGCACCAGCGGCCGGTGGGGAGACGCCGGCCAAGGCAGCAGCCAGGCGGCTTCGGCGCCGCCGCAGTTCGACGACGACAGCTCCGACGACGATGGTGGCGACACGGTGTTCTACCGCCATTTCGGCATGTAGAGCGCCGTGTTTTCATTTAAAGTTGTATTCCCCTAGCCGAATTCGAAATATAGTCGAATTCGGTCTCTATGTACGAACTTCGCCCTCTATATAGTAAATATCATTAAATTTAGTTTAAATTCGACCGTTTTATGCCGTAGTTTGTGAAGTTTCCGTTTTTCAAATTTATATCGCCGTCTTCGCCTGAGATCGCGGCTGGGAAACTACTCCTCCCCACGCCAAATTTACGTCCAATCCGGACGTAAATTTCTCCGAATTTCGGCGTGGAGAGGGCAAACGAGTGGAGATACTCTTAGTGGGAAGGACCTACCGTGCGCAACCATAGCTTCCGGGGTCGGAAGACAATATCATTCAACACAAGGACATCAGAAAGTAATATCGTTCAACACAAGGGCACGTGAGAAAATAATGTCATTCAAATACAAGGACACGTCAGGAAATAACACCGCTCGGTCCACTGCAGAATTCTACGGCGGATGCGGTACGTAGTCGTCCCTTCCGAGCGAGAGTGGCGCTGCCAACACCACGACATCCGGTCAAACCTTGTTGATCTTGCCAATGGGTGGACCGACCCCTGTGTGCTGTCGCTCTCCCCGCTCCCGGGGGAGCTCCTGCATCAGTCATGTCATGTATCGGTCCGAAGACATTTTCTATGCTACGGCAGGTTGAACAGAGTGAGCTCCTGTATCATTCATGTCCTGTATCGATCCGAAGACATTTTCTATTCTACGGCAGGTTGAACAGTAGAAAATTCCATCTCAGCTGGACGGGCGACGTACACAGCAGGGCAGCAGTTATACGGTGTTCACCAAGGAAGGCATATGCTCCATGGCCACAGTCAACTCTCGCGGTCGCTCAGGCGCTGTGCCGTTCTGGTGATGTGGAATTTGCTGTTAGTTGAGAAGAATGTAATTTTGTGGTTTGCGTAGATTAGATTATTGAAATATCCATGGTCCGATCTGTATTCAACCATGTTAATTGATCATGTGTTTCCATTATTCAATTTTGAGTGTCTACTCTGTGCAACAATGTAGGATTTTTCTAATACAATGAATATATTAATATTACGAGGATACCAATTACATATTATCTCTAGACCAACAATATGTTCAAAGACAACAAACAACTAAAAAAAACGAAGACCTTGTCGCGCAACAGCAACACTCTAACCACCACTGAATACAACACCTGAAGTAAGAACGAGATTCTCCAAAAGCAACACTTACAAGAAAGAAAAAAACAATGTACAACCATTATCATCGCCCGATCGATGATCTTCGGGTTTCACCCTCAAGAAAGCCCATGTTTCCAAAACAAGGTCACTGCAAGACACAACCAATGAAAGCCAGATCTTGAGTTTCCACCCTGAAAATCGTGGCTCCGTACTCACAAAGTACCACCAAGAATGCATGCGACCTGTGCTGCCACTATAGCTGGGCATGTGTCGGGCCGGGCCGGGCCTCGAGCCGGCCCGAGGTAAGCCCGACGCGAAAAAATCCTGCCCAAGCCCGGCCCGGCCTGGCCAAATACCCACCAAGCCCGTCGGGCCGCGGGCCGGGCCGTAGTGTTAAATGCTGTTTTCGGACTACCCAGGCCCGGCCCGGCCCGGCAATCGGGCCAACATTTCTCGGCCCAGGCCCGAGTTTTTCGGGCCGGGCTTCGGGCCGGGCCTCGGGCCGGGCTGCCCATGGCCATGATAAGGGGTGTCCCGATCTTCTCAGTAAGCAACGGTGGTGATGATGATCACGGGGTGATGACAGCGGAGATACACGACGATGAAGTGGAAGATAACTTGTATGAGGCAACGAGATCTCTCGATTGGTCCCTGTCGCCAATGCAACAGCTCTCAACCCTGCAAGATATTCGCAACTCCACACACTTGCGCACGTAGCCGCCGACCACGAAGCGGTAAGTTGCAACCGTCTAATTCCCAATGGAACAGCAGATCACACAAGACTTTTTCAGGATCTACACAATATTAAGCAATATGGTGTAGGGATTCAATAGTTTTGCTAGAGCAAACAACTAAGAACTAGGGTTTATCTTAAACGTGGTCTAAAGCAGCTAGGGGGCGTCCGGGCACTTATATAGGCGTCGGGACGAGTTCTGGTCGAAAAGATACAAAAATAACCGACCCGGAATAGATCTGGTCGAGAGACTCGGACAAATCCGGTCTGGAATCCGGTCAATCGGGCCAGGGACCGGATCGGCCGGTCTGGGGTCCGGTCAACGGGCGGCAACCGGGTCAGCCGGTCTGGGGTCCGGTCAACCGGGCGGCAACCGGATAGTTGCGAGGTTTTCCGGTTTTCATCCGGTACGATAAACTGGTTCGGTTGGCGCCCGGTCGACCGGTCGTGACCGGGTTGCGCGGCCGACCGGTGCTGGACCGGCTCGGACGACTTCTTCTCCTCTCGCGCATGCCTCCCGCTCCTCCATCGCGCGTCCATGAGATATCTTCATGTCAAGCTCCATGTCCAGCTTCACGTCCATCTTGACGTCCGTCTTCATGTCCAATGCTCCTCTCCTCCTCGTGCGATGCTCGTCTCCTCTTGATACCCGATGATACACAAGTAATAGGACTTAGGCAGTATAAAGTTCTCATCAATCAAAGTACCGTTTAGAAAGTTCACCTGTTGTTTAAGTAGCTTCGCACGAGCCCTTGTAATTGGTCCAATCCGAACTTCATTGGACTTGAGCTCCACAGCAGGTTCATCTTCATTTATCAATGACGGAGGTAGTGGTGTAGTAGGGATGTCCTCATCACCTCCCCCCTTCAAAAGGCGTCGACCCCGACGCTCCAAGGTCTTCTCCGTCATATGGTGTCAAATCAGCAACATTGAAAGAATTACTGACACCAAACTCATCAACTGGAAGATCTATCGAGTATGCATTATCATTGATCTTGGCAAGCACTTTGTAAGGACCAGCACCACGAGGCTTCAACTTAGACTTCCGCAGCTTCGGGAACCTATCCTTGCGAAAATGTACCCAGACCATATCACCAGGCTTGAACAACATCTCTTTGCGCTTCTTATTCATCCTTGCAGCATTGCTCTTGCCTTTCTTCTCTATCAACTCTTTAGTCTTCACATGGATTTTTCGCACAAAATATGTCCTCTTGGATGCCTCCATATTAACTCTCTCATGTATGGGCAAAGGCAACAAATCAAGTGGAGTAATGGGTTTGAAACCATACACCACCTCAAAAGGACATAGCTCCGTGGTAGAATGTACCGCCCTGTTGTAAGCAAACTCAACATGCGGCAAACACTCTTCCCACTCCTTCAGGTTCTTCTTGATCATGGATCTCAATAGTTGTGACAAGGTTCGATTCACCACCTCAGTTTGACCATCAGTTTGGGGATGACAAGTAGTACTGAACAGCAGCTTTGTCCCAAGCTTTCCCCAAAGTGTCTTCCAGAAGTAGCTCATGAACTTCACATCACGATCAGAAACAATAGTCTTCGGGACTCCATGTAGTCGAACAATCTCCCTGAAAAACAGGTTAGCAATATGCGACGCATCGTCGCTTTTGTGGCAATAAAGTGTGACATTTTAGAAAATCTGTCCACTACCACAAATATAGAATCATGGCTTCTTTTAGTACGCGGCAAACCCAACACAAAATCCATACTAATATCTTCCCAAGGTGTAGTAGGTGCCGGTAATGGAGTATACAAACCGTGAGGATTCAGCTTGGACTTGGACTTGTTGCAAGTAATGCACCTCTTCACATACCTGTCCACATCCCGCCTCATCTTTGGCCAATAAAAGTGATCAGCGAGCATGAGTAGCGTCTTCTCACGCCCAAAGTGACCCATCAAACCTCCAGCATGTGATTCCTGCAATAAGAGCAAACGCACAGACGATTCTGGAACACATAGTTTGTTAGCTCTAAACAAGAACTCATCATGTATGTGATATTTTTCCCATGCTTTACCAAGAGCACATAAGCGATATGGTTCAGCAAAATCATGATCAGTAGCATATAAATCACATAACACCTCTAAACCAGGAATTTTAACATCAAGTTGAGTTAATAGCATATTCTTCCTAGATAGAGCATCATCAACAATATTATATTTTCCCTTCTTATGTTTAATAATGTACGGAAAAGACGCCTATGCAAAGTAGATTGAGCTTTCAGATATTTCAAAGCTTCATGATCAGAATGTATGATAAATTCTTTTGGCCACAAATAATGTTGCCAAACCTCAAGAACTCTAATTAAAGCATACAATTCTTTCTCATATATTGGATAGTTCAACTTAGCACTAGAAAGTTTCTCAGAAAAATATGCAATTGGGCGACCCTCTTGCATCAATACACCACCAATTCCAATACCACTAGCATCACATTCAATCTCAAATTGCTTATTGAAATCAGGAAGTGCAAGCAACGGTGCAGAAGTTAACAATCGTTTCAGTTCATCAAAAGCATGATCTTGGGCAACGCCCCACTCAAATGCAACACCCTTTTTAGTCAATTCATTCAAAGGTGCAGCAATAGTAGAAAAGTTGGGCACAAAACGACGATAAAACCCAGCTAGACCATGAAAACTCCTAATTTGACTCACATTCATGGGAGTAGGCCAATTTTGAATAGCTTCAATTTTAGACACATCTACTTCTACTCCATGCTTAGAGACAACATAACCCAGAAATATGACCTTATCTTTGCAAAATGTGCACTTCTCAAGATTACCATAGAGTTTACTATCACGCAACACTTGCAAAACATGTCGAATATGTATAATATGATCAGATTCATTGCGGCTGTAAATTAATATGTCATCAAAGTATACAACCACAAATTTGCCAAGAAATTCACGCAAAACATGGTTCATCAGTCTCATGAAAGTGCTAGGTGCATTAGTCAAACCAAAAGGCATTACTAACCACTCATATAAACCAAATTTTGTTTTAAAGGCAGTTTTCCACTCATCCCCTTCTTTCATCCTAATTTGATGATAACCACTACGCAAATCAATTTTAGAGAACACATCAGCACCACTCAATTCATCTAGCATATCCTCTAAACGGGGAATAGGATGACGATATCGAATAGTGATATTGTTTATAGCTCTACAATCTACGCACATACGCCATGTACCATCTTTCTTAGGAACAAGAATAACAGGAACAACACAAGGACTGAGGCTTATGTGGATATAACCTTTGTCGAGTAGCGCTTGTACTTGCTTCTGTATCTCCTTCGTCTCTTCGGGGTTTGTTCTATATGGTGCCCGATTGGGTAGCGAAGCTCCGGGAATCAAGTCGATTTGATGCTCAATACCTCGCAATGGTGGAAGTCCTGCGGGTACCTCATCCGGAAACACGTCGCCAAATTCCTGCAAAACATTAGAAACACCAAGAGGAAGAGGGGTCATGTCGTTAGAAACCAAAACCGTACCCCTGTACAAGAGCACAAGAGGCATGGCCATAGGATCCTCACTAAATTCTCTCATGTCTTCTTTAGTGGCTAATGAGACTAAGGAATTCACTCTCTCACTTTTCGTTATATCACTCACAACATTACACTTCTCTCGCCTATCTAAAGAAGCATCCTCCAAGTTGACTTCAACTTTCTGACGAGACTCATTAACAATTTGCTGTGGTGTCATAGGCTGTAAATTGATTTTCTTGCCCTTGAACTCCAAGTGATATGTATTGGCACGGCCATTGTGTTGCACAGAACGGTCATAGAGCCAAGGCCGACCCAATAGTAGGTGACACACCGTCATAGGAACGACATCAAAATCAATGCAATCCTTATACGGTCCAATAGCAAACTCAACACGCACCATGTGGTTTACCTTCATCTCACCATTGTCGCTCAACCACCGAATATAGTATGGATGCGGGTGCGGTAGATACTTCAACTTCAGCTTGGTACACAACTCCTTGCTTGCTAAATTGTGGCAACTCCCGCCATCAATAATGACCTTGCAAGCTTTGTCAGGACCAACTAAAGCCTTTGTTTGGAACAAATTGCAGCGCTGAGTAGATGCACTAGGCAACACATTAAGAGCACGCTGCGACACAACAATGGTGCGAGCATCAGACGGATATGCATCTTCACCATCAGTGTCATAGTCATCATCTTCTGGAGCATTAGGATCAACATCATCTCCAGTCTCATACTCATTGTCCTCATTGATAACCATGACTTTGCGGTTAGGACAATCTCTCTTGAAGTGACCCTTACCACCACATGCATGACAAACCATATCACGGTTGCGCGCAGTAGACACATTAGAGCCACTCGTACTTGCAGCAGATTCGGACTTCTTTGTGTTAGACACATTGGAGACCGACTTACTGGCGGAGGGGCGGAGCGCGTCGAAGGCGCCGGCGCCATAGATGGGGCCGCGCGGGGTGTGAAACGCCCAGCTCCTGTAGCTCGACCTTTGATCTTTGCTTCGTCAGCCAACTGTGATTCAGCTTCTCTTGCATGATGTAACAATTGATTCATATTGGTGTAGCTGTAGTGACGAACAATGCCTTTGATGTCATACTTCAAACCATTGAGGAAACGCTGCATTGTCATCTCAAGAGACTCACGGACACGGCCACGCTGCATAAGCATCTCCATCTCCATGTAGTAATCATCCACAGTCTTCACACCTTGTCTCAAAAGAGTCAGCTTATCATATATATTCCGCAAGTAATTTGTAGGCACAAAGCGAGCAGTCATCGCATCCTTCATGGCACGCCAAGTGCGTATAGGCTGCTCATGATCCTCTTCGCGGTTACGAACAAAAGCATCCCACCAACGCAAAGCATAGCCATCAAATTCGGAAGAAGCAAGCTTGATCTTCCGGTCTTCAGTATAATGCGGATGTAAGCTCCACAACTTCTCAATCTTCAGCTCCCAAGTGAGGTATTCTTCAACATCAGCTCCTCCTTCAAACTTGGGTATAGAAAATTTGGGCTTACCCAAACCATCTTCTTCATCTTGTCCACGACCATTGCGGGCAAGTGGAACCCAACCGCGAGGACGATTACCACGTGGCGCATCACGAGCATTGTGTGCGTCATCTTGAAGCTCAGGATCATCGTCATCATCTTGTTGTTGTTGCGCGGTCAAGTTCTCAACAGCTAAGCGCAAGTCAGCAAGATTGCGTTGTACATCTGTCATTTGATCTTGCATTGCAGTGACGGTCACCTGAGTAGCATCCAGCTTTTGGGAAATCTCATCAATCTTCCCATTAAGCACCTCGTCCTGAGCGCGCAATTCACGTCGCATCTTATTACGAAGAGCCTCATACTCCCTCCATGTGATGATATCTGCAGCACTCTTGTTTTCCTGGTTAACAATTCTATGATCACTAGCAGACATCGTTAGTAGATTAGTGCACTAAATCAAAAAAATGGTGGTACTCTCACAACTCACTCAAAACTGATAAGAAAAGGAGATCTTACCGTTCTAAAGTAAATTAGTGTTGCTTACCACTGGTAGTAACAACTAGTGCACGGATGTAGCGAAGCGAATATCAAGGGTATAAGAACAAATCACACGACAAAGCAGGGTATATGTGGGGATGTAGGTAGGCTACCTATTTGCACCAATAACAAGCTCTAGCGCTGACCGTAGACAACCAATGATACTCACACAAGGCGATATAATGGGGCAATGCAACTATATGTGGGAAAAGGTTGCAATGCACACGAGAGACGCTAGCAAAGCTCAACGAGACAGGCACAAGATTGCTCAACTACAGGTGCAGTAAAGTAAACTTAGGCCTTCACTTGATTCAACCAGCACTTCACTTTTCTTTTTGGATTTTCTATTTGTATAACACACGCAGCGATGTAGCTCTTTTTGCTTCTTTTCAAAAAAAAATTATTTTCTGACACAAATCCTTGATAACACGGCCAACAGAAATATGCAAAGCACCGATAACCTAACGAGCAGCCTGTCGAGCGGTAAAACTAGTCTCTTCTGGGGAAGTTCCTAGTCACTTTATATCGAAAGGCTGTGTCTATGGTTGGGAACAAGCACACTGTACGCTATGTGGACTCGGAGTAACAAAAACTGACACCACAAGATAAAGGAACACAAGATGGTAGAGTAAACTCAAACCCTAAAAGACTAGATAGAAAGAAAAGATACGCAAAAACAACTACGAAAAGCAACTAAAACTTGAAATTAGTGCAATCTAAAGCTATGGCAAACCCTAACCCTAATTTTTATGGCTTTTTCTGGATATGAAAACACTCACAACTCAACTATGGGGTGGATTGTGGATGGCTTACCGAGGAAAACTGGAAATCTGATACCAAGATGATAAGGGGTGCCCGATCTTCTCAGTAAGCAACGGTGGTGATGATGATCACGGGTGATGGCAGCGGAGATACACGACGATGAAGTGGAAGATAACTTGTATGACGCAACGAGATCTCTCGATTGGTCCCTGTCGCCAATGCAACAGCTCTCAACCCTGCAAGATATTCGCAACTCCACACACTTGCGCACGTAGCCACCGACCACGAAGCGGTAAGTTGCAACCGTCTAATTCCCAATGGAACAGCAGATCACACAAGACTTTTTCAGATCTACACAATATTAAGCAATATGGTGTAGGGATTCAATAGTTTTGCTAGAGCAAACAACTAAGAACTAGGGTTTATCTTAAACGTGGTCTAAAGCAGCTAGGGGGGCATCCTGGGCACTTATATAGGCGTCCGGGACGAGTTCTGGTCAAAAAGATAAAAACCGACCCGAATAGATTCGGTCGAGACAGACGACAAATCCGGTCTGAATCCGGTCAACCGAGCGGGACCGGATCGGCCGCTGGGGTCCGGTCAACCGGCGGCAACCGGGTCGGCCGGTCGGGGTCCGGTCAACCGGGCGGAAACCGGATAGTTGCGAGGTTTTCCGGTTTTCATCCGACGATAAATCTCGTCTGGTTGGCGCCGCCGACCGGTCGCTGATCGGGCCGGTCGGACCAGGTGCTGGACCGGCCCGACGTCTTCTTCTCCTCGCGCATGCCTCCCGCTCCTCCTCGCGCGTCCATGAGATATCTTCATGTCCAGCTCCATGTCCAGCTTCACGTCCATCTTGACGTCCGTCTTCATGTCCAGCTGCTCCTCTCCTCCTCGTGCGATGCTCGTCTCCTCTTGATACCCGATGATACACAAGTAATAGGACTTAGGCAGTATAAAGTTCTCATCAATCAAAGTACCGTTTAGAAACAAGTTCACATGTTGTTTAAGTAGCTTCGCACGAGCCCTTGTAATTGGTCCAATCCGAACTTCATTGGACTTGAGCTCCACAGCAGGTTCATCTTCATTTATCAATGACGGAGGTAGTGGTGTAGTAGGGATGTCCTCATCAGGCCAGGTATGGCTGCCACCAACCGCTTGCAAAGGCTACTGTTGTAAGTCGTCAATCACATGACACACATGGAGAACATGTGCCGCAATGTCTTCCTCCCAACCAGTAGCCTCTTCGGCGTACCCGACCTTCGATCGCAGCCACCATGATTTTCTCCGCTTCTATTGGTTCCATGGAAATTTATATGGAGACATGTCCCATGAGATCGACCAGAATGCGAAACTTCGCGCCTCACCCAAAACCGCATCAATTCCATTCTAGATATCTGTAGCGTCATGCAGGAAACTGTGGAAAAACTCCGAGAGGAAGACCGGAACTTGCCGCCAGATAGATCAAGAAGGCCAACATGAAGCAGTTCAACCCATGTTACTCGAAAAACCGCAGTGTCAGACCACCTTTATTCTTTGATGCATACGAGCAGGCCCCACGCCACAACCCACCGCCCAACAACGGCAAAGAAAGTCAACCTCCACCGCAGAAGTAAACGTCGAGCGCACTAGCGACAAATGAGCATCGAGCCTACCGTCACGGCGTAGCACGCGCACCCCATGAGCCGAATAGTTGTTGCGCACAACATGCAGCTGATGACACCACATGTTTTTTTTGAAACGGAGGCAAAAGCTTTGCCCCAATCTATTAATTAAGAAGGAGTTTTACAAGGCCGATGGCCAAAAGTTACACCACATGCGGATTACTCTCCCGGCATCAAATCACCCAAGCGCTTAGCACCCGCCAAAACCCACAAACGGGCCTCACACTTAATCTTATCTAGAACGACAGTGGAGGGAGCAAGCTTACTACGAAAAACTCTAGCATTACGCTCACACCAAATCTCCCAAGAGATGAGCAAAGTTAGCGAAGCGATGCCTTTTTGGGTTGTCGAGGATCCTCCCGCCATCATGAACCACCAATCCGCAATGTTGCGATCCTCCCAATTGTTAGGGTGAATGTCGGCTAAGCCCAACCACATCTTGACTCTTGTCCAAAATGCTCCTCGTGAAGCGACAATGGACGAAGAGGTGGTCAATGGATTCGGTGCATTGCTTGCAAAAAGGGCAAAGGCCACAATTAGGCCAAACACGCTTTTGTAGCCGGTCCGCCGTCCAAATCCTTTTTTGATATGTGAGCCAAGCGAAGAATTTAACTTTGGGTGGTGCCCAAACTTTCCAAATGCACTTGTTCATGGGGGATGTCGTAGAGCCGATAAATTGTATCTCATAAGCGGACTTAGTGGAGTACTCGCCATTAGCCGTTAGCCGCCAAACAATGTCATCTTCATGATCTTCGCGGAGGTTGATTTGCGCAATGAGCGACCAGAGCTCGACAAATTGGGAGAGGTGGTCTAGGGAAAAGGGGAGGGTCAAATCAATCTTGGCAATCCAACTTTGCATATGTAAGGCCTTCGCAATGTTCCGATTCTTTCTCTTGGAGGAAGCATAGATGAGAGGTGCAACATCGATCGGCTTCCTTCCATTCAACCAAGGGGCATGCCAAAAGGGGGTCTTTTTACCATTCCCAAGGGTGATGGTAGTAGATGCATAGAAGATCTCCATGCCGTCGCTAGTGCATGGGTTGCCTAAGCCGACCCAAATCTTGTCCGGGTTCTTCCATTCTAGCCAAGGCCAACGGAGCCGTAGGGCCGTCGCAAATTTCCCCAAATGAAGAACTCCAAGGCCGCCAAGCTTCTTAGGGCGGCAAACGGTCTCCCAATTTACTTTGCACTTGGCCCCGGTTGTGGTTTCCTTGGCGGACCAAAGGAAAGCTCTCTCAATCTTGTCGATGAACTTCAAGGTCTCCGGAGGAATGTTTAGAGGTGTTAGGTGGTAGATGGCTTGTGAGGCAATGACCGACTTGACCAAAGCGGTGCGGCCGGCCGTGGTGATTAGCTTTCCATTCCAAGAGGGGAGCTTTCCGGCGCATTTGTCTTCAAGGTGTTGGAAGTCTACCCTCTTTAGGCATTTGATCGATAGCGGTAATCCGAGGTATCTAAGGGGGAAAGATGTCCGGGCAGCCGGAATACCCACAAGAATGTCATCAAGGTCAATACCGCCGCATCTAATACCGAGCTTTTTTGGAAGTTGGTACAAAGGCCCGTGACTTCACCAAAAGACTCAAGGATCTTTGCCAAGGTTTGGATGTCGTTCTTGATGGGATCCACAAAAACGGCCGCGTCATCCGCATAGAGTGAAGTCCTCAAAATGTTACCCCATCTCATAATCTTGTGTAGAAGCCCAAGCGAAGTCGCTCTTTCAAGGATTTGCGCCAAAGGGTCAATGGCGAGAACGAAGAGTAGTGGAGATAGTGGATCTCCTTGCCGTAGTCCCCGGCCATGGGCGATGGGGGCGCCGGGCACCCCATTGGTTAGGACCCTTGAAGTAGCGGTTGAAAAGAGGGCAAGGATCCAATTGCGGAAACGAGGGGGAAAGCCGTGGAGTTGAAGGAGATCAATGATATATTCCCAACTCACGGAGTCAAAGGCCTTGCGAATGTCAAGTTTGAAAAGAAGCGCCGCGGTGTTGTTCTTGTGAAGTCTCGTGGCAAGGTTCTTGACATACAAGAAGTTGTCGTGGATGCTTCGTTTCTTGATGAAGGCGCTTTGCGCATTTGAGACAAGGTCGTCCATGAACGGACCAAGGCGGATGGCGAGCATTTTGGCTAAAATTTTGGCCACCCCATGGATCAAGCTAATGGGCCGGTAGTCGGCAACATCTTCGGCACCATCTTTTTTGGGCAAGAGGACTATGTTGGTGGAGTTTAGCCAATGGAAGTTCTCGGAATGCAAGTCCTCAAAGAGGTGTATGACCCGCATAAAGTCCGCTTTAATGGTCTCCCAACATCTCTTGAAGAAGACACCGATGAACCCGTCCGGCCCGGGGGCTTTGTCCGGAGGCATTAGGGAAATGGCCTCTTTGACCTCATCCTCCGTGAAGTTTTGCCCAAGGCTATCCAAGATGGGATCCTCAAAATGGATACCTTCCCAAACAAAGTCACGAGTGCGTTGGTGACCGGGTCCCATGGCCGCTTGGTAGTGATTGAAGATAAGCTCCTCTTTAGCCGTGTGGTCCCTGATCCACCCATTGTTGTGCTTAAGTCTATAAATGTGGTTTTTCCTTCTTCTAGCATTGACCCGTCTATGAAAAATTTCGTATTCGCATCCCCTTCCCGAATGTTTTGGATGCGGGCGTGTTGTTGTCGCCAACCCGCCAAGACAGCAACACAAGAGCGGGAACAACTTAGGGCTTCGCTGGCCCTGGTCCCTCCGAGCGACGGCCCGCAAAGCTTTCGGTCACACGTCCGATGCTGATGCTAGGGCGTGCCACCGACCTATACCTGGTCGGAAGGTGATGGAGATGCCTCGCTTAGTTTCCTGCATGGCATACACGTAAACATTAAATACGAGCCTCGATCGGCTCGTTATCCTGTGAATCGGCTCATGGGAGCCGATCCACCCATGATTCGTACGAGGTGCATGAATATATGGTGGTCCTGCTTGATCAAGATAAAGCTAATAAGATCTACGACGATTTAGGGTTTTCACCGCATAATCGGATCATCCTACTCACGATTAGCCTCGCGGCCACGCACGGTGATCGTAAGCCGATCCTAGACAAGGCCTAAAAACCAACACGAGGTTGATCCCCGGAACATCCTGTCTAGGACTTGCGAACGACACCCTACGTGCCGCTGGATCCTCCAACCCTTTGTAAGGCCTAACTATTGCGATATTAAACTAATCCTTGAAGAATCAAGGAGCAACCGTAACGGATCGAATCTACTAAATTATGATCAAGCGGGGTGCCGCCCCTACACCTAAGATAGGTGTAAGGGCGGCTAGATATGCAGGGGTTGCACTACGCAAGCATATGATACGAAGAACTATGCTAACCCTAACACATCTATGATAACTACGTTGCTCGCCATCAACAAGGCTTCGCACGAGCAACGCATGAACAACGAGCTTGTGCTGCCTAGATCACAAGATGCGATCTAGGCAGCATGTCGCCACGGTAGAAACCCTCGAGACGAAGGAGTTGGCGATGCGCCGAGATTGATTTGTGTTGGTTGAACGTTGGTTGTTGTTTATTCCAGAAACCCTAGATACATATTTATAGTCCGTAGACTCTCTAATCGTGGGAATAGTCCCAACCGGGCACGGGCCCAACTCTAACTACATCGACACGTATCCTACTATGTTACATACAAGGGCAAACTAGCCCAAACTTGCTATTCAAGGCCGATTCACGTATTTCTTCCATGTATATTCTTCAAGCCCATCTTGATCGCGGCCCACCTCTGATCTGGTCAAATTCTGGTGATAACACATGCCCCCCTGGTTTTGGAATTGATAATTCCAAAATCACTCTGTCTCTCCTTCGTCGGGCCATGTCGTAGCAGAGCAGAACCGTTGCAGCATCTTCGTCATGACGCCTTGCCTTCTCAACTTCTCTGCACGATTCGACAGTTCTGTGGCACCACCTCCTCGGAAACTGTTGTGGCATTAAACTCAGCCTATATCCCTTTTATTTAACCGCGCCGAATAGTTCGCCTCTTCATCCCCTTGCTCTGTACTAGCCATCGGCTCCATCTGTTACGTCCTTGTAGCCTGACGCCATCCTCGCACTCATATTCCTCCGCGAGCTGGGAAATCACCAATTTGGAATCTCCAAAAAGTTCCACTGCTTCTGCCCCGGCTTCTATAAGCAACTCCATTCCCTTGCATATTGCTTCATACTCGGCAACATTGTTGGTACAAGGGGTAGACAATCTGATGGAGAATGAACATGTTGCCCCCGAGGCGATACGAGTAGGATGCCGATGCCACAACTATCATCACAAGCCGATCCATCGAAGAACATGGCCCATGCACGTAGAAAGAGTGCGGCTATATCAGTATTGATTCGTTCAGCAATAAGATCGGCCAATGCTTGTCCCTTGACTGCTTTCACAGGCTGATACCGGAGATCAAATTCCGATAATGCAATCGATCCACTTACCAAATCGGCCTTTCAAAAACAGGGGCCGACAGCATGTGTTTGACGACGTCTGGTTTCTGCGTCCAACATCCTTCTGCTGAGGTAGAACGCGACCTTTTCCAGCCCATCATAGACTGGTACCACTACTGAGGCGATGTAGATCTCAACCAATTTGCCGATCAGATCATGAAATATGTAGTTCATGGCTCTTTGGTACGTTGCACCGGCGTTCTTCAGTCCAAATGTCATGACTACACATTCAAACAAGCCCACTGAACCTGGTACTCTGAATGCAGTCTTGTGTATATCTTCTGGATATTGTCAACATAAAGTAATATAACAAGCGCAATATGCAAGTATGTAAGAATCAATGCACAGTTAACACAAGTGTTTGCTTCTAAGATAGAGAGAAATGGGTAAACTGACTTAACATAAAAGTAGAAGAAAGGCCCTTTGCAGAGGGAAGCATGGATTGCTATATTTGTGCTAGAGCTTTTATTTTGAAAGCAAGAAACAATTTTGTCAACGGTAGTAATAAAGCATATGTATTATGTAAATTATATCCTACAAGTTGCAAGCCTCATGCATAGATTACCAATAGTGCTCGCACCTTGTCCTAATTAGCTTGGATTTACATGGATTATCATTGCATAGCATATGTTTTAACCAAGTGTCACAATGGGGTACCTCTATGCCGCCTGTACAAAGGTCTAAGGAGAAAGCTCGCATTGGATTTCTCGCTTTTGATTATTCTCAACTTAGACATCCATACCGGGACAACATAGACAACAGATAATGGACTCCTCTTTAATGCATAAGCATTCAACAACAGATAATATTCTCATAAGAGATTGAGGTTTGTTGTCCAAACTGAAACTTCCACCATGGATCATGGCTTTAGTTAGCGGCCCAATGTTCTTCTCTAACAATATGTATACTCAAACCATTTGATCATGATAAATCACCCTTACTTCAGACAAGACGAATATGCATAGCAACTCACATGATATTCAACAAATAAATAGTTGATGGTGTCCCCAGGAACATGGTTATCGCTCAACAAGCAACTTATAAGAGGTAAGATGCATAAGTACATATTCAATACCACAATAGTTTTTAGGCTATTTGTCCCATGAGCTATATATTGCAAAGATAAAGAATAGAAATTTTAAAGGTAGCACTCAAGCAATTTACTTTGGAATGGCGGAGAAATACTATGTAGTAGGTAGGTATGGTGGACACAAGTGGCATAGTGTTTGGCTCAAGGATTTTGGATGCATGAGAAGTATTCCCTCTCGATACAAGGTTTAGGCTAGCAAGGATGTTTAAAGCAAACACAAGTATGAACCGGTACAGCAAAACTCACATAAAAGACATATTGAAAGCATTATAAGACTCTATACCGTCTTCATTATTGTACCTTTATCACCATATCGAAGCCGATCGCTTGAACCGGCCTCCTCTTTGTCCTTGCCACCAGAGTGACTGCTCTCTTCTTTGTCTTTACCATGGCGGTATACAGAACTGAAGACCGACTTGGTGAAAATCCGCGTCTTGAACACGCAGCGGGTAGATCCCGTGCAATTGTACTAGAGTCAATGGCTGTGCATCGGCTTTGTTTCTAGCTCTAAAGTCGATGTCCGTGCATCGGCTGTATACCAGGAGAAATTTTTTTTACTGCCCGATTTTTCTATCGGCCCCCAATATTTCACTGCACATGTTGTTGCACATGTTCATCTGATTAGGTGCCCCGAGCCGAATCGCTGTAATCGGATATCGGCTCTGTGGTTAGCCAAAGCACTGTATTTGAACGTCGGCTCTGTTAGGACCAATGTTTGCTCTCATCAGCCGACGTAAAATCGCTGCTCATTAAATCGACGTTGAACACAGGCAGAACGTATGTTGAGGATAATTTTGGCCGATTGCTGGAATCGGCCTCCACGTTGATTGAATCGCTCGATGAAGGTTTTGCAATGTTCCTCCATAGATCTTTGGGGCCGATCCCAAGGATCGGCCTCGCCACGTTTGTTCATGGGCGGTCCCACCGGGCGTGCCAGAATGTGTTGATGTAGAAGCTTGTCCCACCGGGCGTGCCAGAATGTGTTGTCGTCAGAAACCCACCGGCGGGCAGCGAGGCAACACAAGAGAGCCGGAACAACTTAGGCTTCGCTGGCCCCGGTCCCTCCGAGCGACGGCCCGCAAAGCTTTCGGTCACACGTCCGATGCTGATGCTAGGGCGTGCCACCGACCTATACCCGGTCGAAGGTGATGGAGATGCCTCGCTTAGTTTCCTGCATGGCATACACGTAAACATTAAATACGAGCCTCGATCGGCTCTCAGGTTATCCTGTGAATCGGCTCATGGGAGCCGATCCACCCATGATTCGTACGAGGTGCACGAATATATGGTGGTCCCGCTTGATCAAGATAAAGCTAATAAGATCTACGACGATTTAGGGTTTTCACCGCATAATCGGATCATCCTACTCACGATTGGGCCTCGCGGCCACGCACGGTGATCGTAAGCCGATCCTAGACAAGGCCTAAAAACCAACACGAGGTTGATCCCCGGAACATCCTGTCTAGGACTTGCGAACGACACCCTACGTGCCGCTGGATCCTCCAACCCTTTGTAAGGCCTAACTATTGCAGATATTAAACTAATCCTTGAAGAATCAAGGAGCAACCGTAACGGATCGAATCTACTAAATTATGATCAAGCGGGGTGCCGCCCTACACCTAAGATAGGTGTAAGGGCGGCTAGATATGCGGGGTTGCACTACGCAAGCATATGATACGAAGAACTATGCTAACCCTAACACATCTATGATAACTACGTTGCTCGCCATCAACAAGGCTTCAGACGAGCAACGCATGAACAACGTGGAGCTGCTGCCTAGATCGAGATGCGATCTAGGCAGCATGTCGCTTACCGGTAGAAACCCTCGAGACGAAGGAGTTGGCGATGCGCCGAGATTGATTTGTGTTGGTTGAACGTTGGTTGTTGTTTATTCCGAAACCCTAGATACATATTTATAGTCCGTAGACTCTCTAATCGTGGGAATAGTCCCAACCGGGCACGGGCCCAACTCTAACTACATCGACACGTATCCTACTATGTTACAGATACAAGGGCAAACTAGCCCAAACTTGCTATTCAAGGCCGATTCACGTATTTCTTCCATGTATATTCTTCAAGCCCATCTTGATCGCGGCCCACCTCTGATCTGGTCAAATTCTGGTGATAACAGGGCGCTTTGTTTTTTGCGTGATCTTTCCACCACCGCAAGGGCGATGACTTTATGCTTTAAACGATGACGGAGGTCGACTTCACCAAGGGAAAGGGCTCTCATATCTTGCGCCATGTCGAGGTGAAGGATGACAAGAAGCTCGGCATGCAAAAGAACTTTGGTGTTGGAGTATCGCACACGCCCCCATTTTGACAAAGCACGCCCGGTGCGGCACAACTTGTGGAAAAGAACATGACAAGGCTCTGCATGGTTAGTGGGTTGTGCCCACGCTTGTTGGACAACCTCGTCGAAGCCCGGAAGTCTTAACCAAAAATTCTCGAACTTGAAGGACTTTGGTTTACGGGGGCCACTATCGTCGGCAAGGAGTAGCGGGCAATGGTCCGACAATGAAGAGGAAAGCGCATGGAGGACGTGTGTGTCGAAGCAGAGGTCCCATTCATGGTTGCAAAAGAAGGCGTCGAGCTTGCAAAGGGTGGGGCTGACGCGCTCATTGGACCAAGTATATTTTCTATTTTGAAGGTGAATCTCATCGAGCTCGCAAGCGTTGAGGGCAGCCCGGAAACGATTGATGAGGGCACGGTTGATGTTGCGCTTGTTCTTGCCACTAGCCTTCCGGATTTGGTTGAAGTCGCCGAGCACAAGCCAACGCCCATTGGTAGGTGGCTTGTGGGAGACAAGTTCCGCGAAGAAATTGTCCTTGAGGTTGGAAGCCGTTGGTCCGTACACTCCGGTAATCTTGAAGTCGCCGTCATTGGTGTTGGAGGGGTTAATGGGGTCGACATCCGCGGAGAGACAGTAGGTTGAGGTAACAACATTTGAGACAGTGACCCTTGATTCATCCCAAAGCAGGATAATACCGCCCCTCGTACCGATCGCCGGTCTTTCGGCGAAGCTCTTAAGGCGAAAGCCGCCAATGTAGGCCGCCTCAGAGGCCGAGACAGATTCAAGCTTGGTCTCCTGCAGGCAGACTATGTGGCAAGAGGAGGAGGCGATCATCTCATGCACAGTATCCCGGCGATCCTGATCATTTAACCCACGAACATTCCAGGATAAAAAGTTGATAAGTTGCTCTAACATGGGGAAACCTTGTGACCCTTGCATAGACATTTCATCGTAATCAAATAGCTTTGCTTATAGGCAAATCCGATCAACTGGTACATGCACCAGGAGGACAGGATAGCAGAGCTAGGAGTAGCACAATACAGTTCAGAGGTAATGCAGTTATCTTTTGCTAACATGATAAACAGACTGGGCCCAGGCAATACAGCAGCAAGCATTGCATCAAACATCGGCGTCGGCTTCGCCACCATCCTCCACAGCAAGGTCCAAACCAGCAGCACCAGCGTCTCGAATCAGAGAGCCGTCGTGGTCTTCGTCTTCAGCAGGGTCGATCTTGAAGAGAGCCAGCATGGCCGCTAGGACATCATCCGAAACTTGCCCTCTGAAGCGATGGGCAAATTCTGCCATTGCCTCCTCAGTGACCTCCTGCCCGTCCTGAATAATACCCAGGCCACGACAGACGAGCGTCTCAGCCTGGCGAGCAATCGGGGCCTGCTTGCGCCTAACTTTAGCACGATCGGAGTTGCGGCGCACAGAATAGCGGACGGTGCGCGCAATGCCAACTCCGGCGAGGGTCTTGCGCCTGTTGAGCGGGCGCGCGGGCGGCGAGGACATTGGCGGTGACAGCAGCGGGGCCTGAGGCGGCGCAAAGAGCAGCACGAGGTGGTCACCAACCGAAGATCCAGCAGTGCCCGGCGAAGCCGCGGAAGACACCGGAAAAGGTGAGGCATGCGGGGACGCCTGCGGGGGGTGCGGGGGGCGGCAGCCCCCGCGGTACGGTACGGATCGTTGGCACCGCCTATATATACATCTTGTAAGCCGCCGGCTAGGGTTGATCAGATTATAAGATAACCCACGGCGTTTGTAAACACCTCCCGATATAGTGAAGTTTTGCTGGGCGTCCGTGGTTTTTCCCCTTCTATGTTGGAAGGGGTTTTCCACGTTAAATCTTGTGTCCCCTGCGTGTGTTCTTGTTTCGTTTTTCGTTATTTGCTTGTCGCTTTTATAACAGTCACCGCAGCCACCACCGGTAATGCGCTCCGCACGGTCCCTCATGAAGTGCTCGCTGTCAACGTGCCCCCATCGCCAGGTGAACTTGCCCGGCATCGGCGAGTCGTCGACGGTCATGTCTTCGACAATATCGAGGTGGATAATGCAGCGACGCCTCAGCCCACAGCGGCCGCGCTCAGGAGCGGCACCGGGCACGCAAGGGCCCGGCAGGGTCACCCACCTCACCCTAGGCACCAATCCAGGGTCCTCCACCCAGGCCCAGAGGCAGAGGGCCTTGGTGTACACCTTGAGCGCGCACTGCTCCTCGACGTAGTCCAGTGAGCAAGAACGGCCGATGATCTGCCGCACCTCCGTGTCGGACCAGGCGTACAGCGGCACATTCTCGATGCAGAGGCGCACGTGCTGGCGAAAGCTGACCTGATCGGCATTGTCTTTCAGGCGCCAAGGGCGCACCTGAACCCGAAGCTGCTCGAAGTCGAAGTCGTGGCGGGCGACGGCGTTGGCGCGGTGGTGGGAGAACTTGAACCTGACGAGGAATGGCTCGGGGTAGTGCTCGGTGATGATGACATCGTCCTTCAGGGAGCCGAAGGTGGAGCAGATGGCCCGCTGCAGGTGGCCCGCTCGTCTCTCGCCGGCGGCCGGTCGAACCAGGCATAGGCCAACTCGTTGGGACTCCAAGCGAAGAGTGATGTAGCAAGCGTCTTTTCCCCACAAGAGTGGCTTGGGATTTATATCGAACTCTCGGAGAACCACTCGTAGTTCTTCCTTCTCGTCCTCTTCAGGGCCGGTCCTCGGATTTCAGGGGCCTGGGGCGAAATCAGTATCTAGGGCCCCTTAATACAAACACTATAATAAATATAAAATATTATGGCAATATTGCCGTCAATAATTAGTACATATTATGTTAAAAAAATATTCTAACGTATATAGATTATATATATGCAAACTCACTAACGATGATGTATCAATATCACTCTTATGGTCACTAGTGGACTTGGCATGACATCGTGTCAGTCGCTGTCACTAGTGGAAGTGGAAGTGAGACCTCCTCTTCAAAACTTCTACTGATCGATGATCTGTAATATTTTTGAAAGAAAAGAACCGTCAAAGGACGACGCACACAACACACAATAGGTAGTAAATTCAACACCTATACATAGCAACAATCTTCTCTGAGAAGTTATCTAAACTTAAATTACGAACTTTTTTATTAGAGAAGATTTTTTTGATTGAGGTGTGATTGTGTATTGTTTGCCTTGTCTCATGGGCCGCTAAAAAGAGAAGGTTGATTATTTCTATTTTAAGGCAGTTTAGAGCAGTCAGCTTTTTTATTTTGCACCAAAAGCGTCAACGGTACTTTTTCTTTTCTTTTAGATTACCTTTTTTTTTTGAGAAAATTCTTTTAGATTACCAAACATGGCTGGATGGAATACAACTACTGTGTGTGCACAAGGTCTAGCCCACCAGTACCAGACCACTTAATCCTCTCGTATTAACTAGTATAGTAGTATAAAAGAGAAAATGCCAAAATCAGAAAAGATGGTTACAGCCCACTTAGGGAGCACCCGAGATCGCTCGGTACCTCGTCTTCCTGGAACGGTGAATCGGTACAGAGAAAAAAAGCTCCTAAATCCTCTAATGGCGGCACCACTGAAGTCCTTCCTCAATGCATGTGATGCGTGAATGGAGCCCCTTGGATCTCAGGGGCCTGGGCGGCCGCCCTGCCTGCCCCCCCCTCAGGGCCGGCCCTGGTCCTCTTCAAACAAACTGAAAAGCAAAAACAAATGCCTTGTGTCCCCAACTCTACCGTGTGGTTATTAAACCTTGTAAATAAATAAATGAACACAATAATTAAAATTATAAATAAATAAACTAGAAAAGTAATTGCAAACTAGGAAAGTATAAAACAATTAAAGGAAAGTTTTTTGGGGGGTTTTGGTATGATTTGCGAGTAATAAATGTTTTTTGTATTTTCGTAGGGCGGTATACATCTCTAGTTATTTATTTATTTTACCAAGTTCGTGAGCAATACAAAACATTTCAATTTTAAAATGGCCCGACAATGACAATTTATTTTGAATGTCAAGAAAATACAATAAATTAATTGAGTAGGTTGAACACTTTGGCTTAAATAGAGGAAGGAAGTCTATTATAGTCCTCAAACTTTCTAGGAAGTTTACTTTTGGTCCTAAATCTTTTATTTGGTCCAAAACAAACCATGAACTCTCTAAAGCGATCGCCAACAGGTTTTCTCGGGAAGAAAACGTAGCTAAAACCAATATCTCAGACGAACTGGGCCAAACTAATAAAAACCAACGCACTGATCCAAACGTTAATTTCTAACCCAGTTAGTTCAGCCGAAATGTGGTTCTTACCTACGTTTTTTTGCACGTCAGCATCAAACGGAGGAAACCGTGTTAGTGATTGATTTAGAGAACTGAGGGCTTATTTTGGACCAAACAAAAGATCTAAGGACCAAAAGTGAACTTCCTTGAAAATTGGAGGATGAAAATGGACTTTATTCAAGATATTTGGATGTTCAAGCAAAACATATACAGATTGCTACAATGCTTAATACAAGAAAGGCTAGCAAAAGAAAGAATGAGACCACTACCAAAATAACTCGCAGGGACATATCACTACGCAAGGAGGAAAAACTAGGTCGTGGCCAAGCAAGGTGAGCAGTCTCGTCGGTCCTAGAGGTCCGCCGAACCACGACGGTTATCATGTGGGGTGGAGATTCAAGTGAGACAGCATTACCCCGGACATACTTTTAGTTTAACCAAATGAACAAAATATCCAAAATCATGTCACTTTCTGAAAAACTAGTTCATTTGTTTGAACTAAGTAAGGATAGAAGGTACCCTAATGGTGAACCACTCGCATCTCTAACTTGTGATACAAGTAACGAAATGAGCTTTTCATGATGGCACCAAGTTGTGTTCTTGATGTACTGAATTCTTTCAGCTAGCAGCAACAGCACCATATGTTTATCAGCCAAGGAACACTTGAGGTTACAACAGCCTCAAAAAAGAAAGTAAAATAATCATTTCTTCTAGAAGTTTTCATTCACCGCCACCTTGACATGCACTCTAAGAAAATTGCTATCCATTTTGCAAACAAAAGAAGTTTAAATCCAGATTCCCAAACTGTCACATGCTCACACTTCGTACTGCAACTTACATAATATAGTTCTAGTTTGTTTGCACTAATGGACAGTAGGCACTACGAGCAAGAGTTGCATGATAACATTGTCGGATAAACAAGACCCGCAAGCCCCGAACAGGTAACTTAACATCAAGTAAACGCAATGAGTAGCTAATTGACTGTCTTCACAAATGCAAAAACAACAGGTGGTACAGTCGATGCTTGAATTCTATTAGGCACTCATACTGCTAGCTGATCTTCAGTTCCAGTTTCAACCTGCGACATCTGCAATCGAAAAAGGATTCCATTGTTAGTAGTGTCCAATACAGAAACAATGCCTGATGTAGTACTTCTGAAGTGCATGCCTCCTGTTGTGAAAAATTATGAGGGCTCCTTTGATTCAAAGGATTTGCATACGAATTGTGTAGGATTTGGTTCTATGGGAAAATTTCCTATACATGTTGTTTAATTCATAGGAACATATCCTATAGGAAAAATTTCTATAGGAATCTTGTAGCGTAATTTCTATAGGAAAAAACCATTAGCTCATACCTCATGAAAAAATTCCTTTGCTACAATCAAACAAACTTCATCTTCCTATATGATTCAAGTAGGCATGCCATTCCAATCCTATGCATTTTCTAATCCTATGCTTTTCCTATCCTTTAACTCAAAGGAGCCCTGAATATGGTGCTTTTAGAGGGTCCGAAAAGTTATCATAAGATGCATACAACTAGTATTAGCACGCTACAATGTGTTCCCCATTTAGCGTGTCTTTCCAAACACAACTCATGCACAAAGTTACGGATGAAGCTCGGTGATCACATGTATACATGAGCACGCGGTGACTGGCTGCCACGTGTCTAACGACGTTTGTTTGTCCGTGAGATGATAACCCTGAAGTGTCTTATCTCCTTCACCAGATACAACTCTCTCATCCTTTGATCTTCAGCTAGCCGCTCCCCTATCGTACACCTTCGAACCTGAGCTCACCTCCTCCTCGAAACCTATCAATCACCTGACCTCCGCCGTCGCCGGGTATGGCTACTCCGCTCCTCACGCCCACAACACCTCTACAAATCGTCAAATCCCCTCAGAAACGGCCGGAACCTCCACATCTCACACAGGATTTAGGTCCTCTCTTGCCAATCGCGCCCGCGCGCATGGCAGCCTCCGCTCTTACCTCCCGCTGGCCCAGGATTCTTCGCCATCGACGTCCATCTCTAAATCCAGCCGATGGGAGGCCTGCCGCACGGCTGTCGGCAGCATCGGCTGCCGCCTACTGCAGCCTCTTCGCGCTCTCCCTCCTCGCCTCATAGGTGCTCCACGAGGTCGCCGCGCCCCTCCTCCAGTCCATCCCATGTACGCCCCTCAACCCCCTTCGTTCTGATTCCAAGGCATGATTCGATTCCGCCCGATTTGACCCCTGATGCTGCCTCCTTCCTTCCGATCGCGCGTGCATGCAGGGATTAACCACTTCACCAAGACGCCGGACCACGAGTGGTTCGAGACGGACGCCGGGTCAGCCTCGGCAACTTCCTCTTCTTCACCATCCTCACCGTCATCATGGCCGGGATTAAGGTCCAGAAGGACCCGTGCGACAAGGTCCACCACGGCGGGTGGACGGCCAAGATCTTCTGCTGGGTCCTCATCGTCTTCCTCATGTTCTTCGTGCCCAACGGTGTCATCAGCTTCTACGGTGAGCTACTTTTCGCCTGCAGGAGGGAGCTGACTGTGTATACCTGACCTGTTTGGTGTCCACTGCACTTGGCAAAACATAATCGTGGAGATAGATAGATACTAGAACGCCACTTGATTGACGGACGCCACAAATCACCCAAATGAAGCTGATTGTATTTTCACCTGCAGGAGCAGGGTGCAGCTGATTGTATATAGTCCGGCTGATATCTATCGCACCTGGGTGTGGGGCTCAGAATCAATAATGCTTTGAAGCTGGAGATTAACTGAAAAGAGAAACTAGCGACAACTCCTCCCGCTCCCGCTGCCAAAGTTCCTGCGCTGCTCCATAATGATGCATGTGACATCGCTCTGTATAGAAGATTCTTGTTTTGTTGAATAGTGGACGAGAGATGCATGTGACATGGAGCCAATCAAAAAAGGACAAACCGGCAGAGAAAGCCCCGTGACATGGAGCCAATCAAAAAGGGACAAACGGGCAGAGAAAGCCCCAGAACCGTGTAGTTGCCGTCTAATCTCCGTTAGTCGATGGGCAGGATCCAACGGTACTAGACAATATCCAACGGCAATGGATGCATGCTCACGCCCATCTGATCACCTAATCCACTCTGCACAAAGTTATAAACTTACAGTTTCTAATCAATCCCTTCAACCCTTAAGTCCAAGGATTAGTGTTTTGATTGAGAAGTTTTTCTTATGGCTATGATATGAACGGTGTCATGGCTTCATTACAAGTCAAATTTTAGAGTAAATCCTTGTATTTGAACAAGTTTGAAAGTAAAAGCATGCTTGCATATTAACTGCATAAGAGTATCTCCAGTCGCGTCCCCCAAAGCAATTTGGGGCGCGCCGAACTAAAAAACGGTTCCAGCCGCGTCCCCCAAAGCCCATTTTTGTCCGGCGCCCCGAGCCCATCCCCGTCCCACAGGGGACGTTCCAGGCACGCCAGACACAACGAAAAGCGAGGCAGGTTGTGGCGGGCCGACCCGTCAGCGGCACAGTTAATTTTAACATAACCGTCGCCTACCTCGCGACGGAAGTTATTCGCGCGCAGTGATACACGGCGGCATCTTTGCCTTAATGCGACGAAGGGGCGAGACGTCTCGTCGGTGCGCAGCCTCCACGCGTCACCGGTGTTCGCACGCCACCGCCCGTTCCCGCGCGATCTTCCCGCCTCTTCTCGCCTCTTCCCGCGTTTTCTTCCCGACACCAACGTCTATAAAAGGTCTCCCGACTCACTAGTAGCAACCACAGCCGCCGGCAATAAACACAACCCTCGTCGCTCCACCGTCTCCTCCACCACCAGTAGCAATGGCGAACCGCCTAGGCGCTGGCCAGTTCCCTCCACCGCCGTGTCCTCCACTTCCACTCCCGGACTCGCTGTTCGGCATCGACGTCGCCGCCTAGGAAGAGCGGCAGCGGCGAGGGATAGAGGACTGGCGTGCACATCGTCGGCAGCAGTGGGAGGCACTCGAGCAGCAGGCCTGCCAGCAGCGTGAGGCGGTGCACGCGACGGATGTAGCGGCGTTCGATGCCCCTGGACCCGCAGCTCACGAGGCCGCGGTGGCAGCAGCGTGGCAAGAGGAGGCGCTGGCGGACACCGTTGCGGCGTTCGACGCCTCGACAGCAGAAGAGGCGCGGCGGCGCCGGACGGAGGAGATGAGCCGGCGGTGGGTTGATGAGCGCCGCCGCCAGCGCGATGAGCGGGAGGTGTTGTACCGTGAACGGCGGGAGGCGATCGAGCACCGACGGCGGGAGTCGGTCGAGCGCCAACAGCAGCTAGCGGCAGAGGAGCATCGGCAGCGGGAGGCGGCGCTGGCGACGATCTGGGGGAGGCGGGCGAACGCGTTGGCGGCGGAGGTCGACGCGTTGGCGGCGGCGATGATGGAGGCGCCAACGGATGTGGATGAGGAGGAGGAGGCCGAGGTGGAGGAGGAGGAGACCGAGGTGGAGGACGACGACGATGACGAGTTCGAGTGGTCCGACGACGACGGGCCGCACCCGGACGAGACGACCGATCAACAACGCGCGCTCGTCGAGTCCTTCGAGTCGGAGAAAAAGCTCCAAGACGACGCCCAGGCCCGCGAAGAGGCGCAGATTCGTCGCGCCGTCGAGCTCTCCCTCCGGCGCAGCAGGGAGGGCGGAGGAGGACGCACGGCTGGAGCGGCGGCGTCTGGCCACCGCCCAACGCAAGGAGAGGAGGCGCGCGCAGGAGGAGCTACGGCGTAGGGGAGGCGACAACGGGGCGGGGCTGTCGAACGCACCGCCGGGCGGTCAGTAGTCTAGGTTTAGATGAAATCTAGCCGTTTTCATTCAAACTTTGTAATATATAATCAAATCCGAATGAAAACCTTTATTTTCGTGCACCAATATTTATTTGGGGGCGGCGCTTGGGGAACGCGGATGGGGAGCGACGTCCCCTAAATGCTCAATCCGGCGCGTTTTGGGGGACGGTTTGGGGGACGCGAATGAAGATGCTCTAATTATCAATCAAAACCGATGTACATAAAACTCACAAGGGACCATTCCCGAACAAAAATATATCAAAGTAAAGAATTAGGCACTTCCAAGAAGAAACTTAAAAAGTTCCTGTAACGTGAAATACTTAAGCAAGTTTACCACCTGCCCCATCTTGGGGTTGTTGTATATCATGTAAAGGATCCAGGTTATCCTTTTTTACTGCAGTATACGAGGTTGCATTGCCAACTATGGTATTTTACTAACAGGAACGAGCACCGAAATCCAGTATCTTACCAGTGTTCATCGCCTTTTTGGAGCAAAACTTTCTCCAACAGTTGCCGTTCCATCCTTGGATTCTTCCTTGAACATGAATAATATTCTTGAATCAAATTTTTTGCATGTACCTGCCCAAGAAATTAATATCCTTCAGGATCCTGGATTACATATTATCATGATTATTCATTTGGTGTCCAAGCCAGCAGATCGCCAGGCACCACTGAGTTGAAAGAACAGAATCATGCCTCATAAAGGATGCAGTTACAAATTATCATGCAAATAAAACATGCACATAATGTTAAAAAATGGCATGAACCACCAGAGTATTGAACAGAAAGATCGTTCTTTAATAAAACATCAAAGATAAAGTTGCGGTAACAACTTGCACAGGAACCACAACACAGAGGCGTCGAACAGAATGTAGAACTATCCGAATTCTGGCATGATATCTTTACGCAAATAGGCAACGTCTAATCATAGCATATCTATACATTTGGAAAGTAGAACTACGAGCCTTTAGTCAAAACTGACTCCCGGTACTACTACGTAACTACATCTTTGGTCATTATTGTAATGTATTCATCAAAAGGCATACACAGAACTATAGAACGAAAATGATATTTCAATAACAGCCCTTCGTATTCTTGTGGCAGGCCTCGACACTACTTGCTAATTGATGATCTCAGGAAGAATATGTGCACAAGAAAATACCAGGAAGTGTAACTTGTAAACTTTACTTTGGTAAAGGCTGTTTGAGAAGATCAAATAATACTAGCAATGTTATAGAAAACTTCAAAAACATTGCATGTTTAAACCATTGGCACAGACTCAACGAACAAGATCATGCTTTAGTATGGAGCTAGTTTTCAGGCAGCTATCAACGACATTAGATCATTGGGACTCAACATGCCATTTAAGGATGGCTGCCAACAAGAATATAACCGGCCATGCTCTTTGATATTGACTCAAAATTATTGTGCCTACCCAAGAATAGTATGTCAAGCAATAGTTTGAGTACCATCAGGACATAACACACCTTTACCCATATTTTGAGTAAAGTGTTCCCTAAAGCCGTAAGAGCATAAATCTCCTTGTACTGAAATTTTGCATAACCTTAAATCTAACGCCGTAGATTTCAAGGACCATGGTTGAAGGAGAAAGCTTGTCAACTAAAGAACAAGAGTCAGAACATGATTTATTTGCATTAAAGTCTGATGATATCAAGAAAATTATAAGATCTATCTGTAGTACAAAAAAGAACATGTGGACATGACCAAGAAGGTGCACACATGTTTCCAGTACACAAGTTTAAAACTTCCACTTTATTTCGAAAATAGTATCAACTGGTAAGAGGGGAGCACATAAAGAAGCAGGGCCAGTTACAATCTGAATTAATGAAATCAAAGCATGGGAAATATATAGTCGTTAATCATGATGCACATAACCTGTTAACTAGTAAATTTGGTATTTTATAACAACAAACAGTTTTTACAACAAATTTTGGAAAAGATTAAGAATGTTGAAACAATTTACCTGCCTCTCTGACTGATATAGTGGTTGAATTTTCAGCACGACTAGTCAAGCTTTCGGGCATAGTCTGTAAGGCTGGGTCAACATGATCACCTGCAAAGAGGTTTGGCAGTTATAAACAGCAGCAATGAAATGCAAAGAATAACATCAAACCTGGCAGGGATGCTGTAGTCTGAATTATTATGCACATAACATAGTTACAAAATGTCGAAGCAACCAACGAAAGAATGACAAAATGGAAAACCAAGGAAATATGTGTCCACCATAGATCTTAAAGATTAACTTCGGCAAATATCGCAAACGATGTGCATATGAATCAAATAATAATAGCATGATAATTTATCATGGTGACATACTGCTTATCTCACAGCACAGGAACTTCCTAAGCATATCAGAGCACTTCAAAAGCAAAGTTGGTGCATCAAGAACAATGCTCATAGAAAATAAATCCAACCATAATGGTAAAAGAGAATTTAAATCATGGCTGTGTATTATGTGTGGACATGCCACACCACAAGAATACCCTAAGAATTAACCTAATAGAGCACTTCAAAAGCAAAAAAAAAACAAAAAAGTTGATGTGGTAAGAGCAATAACTGGCTATACAAACATTTAAAAAAACAGTGGTACCAACGTAAGGCCAGTAATATTAGCTCATTCTAATTTTGCAGATAATTAGCCTATAGTGCTGTGGTCTCTGAAAATCAAATGTGAAAGTGAGGTTAATTGAAGTGGGGTAGGCCAAGTGACCTCAGAAAATATTATGAAGAAATAGCAGATGTGGCCCGGAAGGGTAACACCGGAAATTTACAGCCAATAAAGATCACCATTATGAAGAATGGGAGATAATGACAACTGACTAAACTAGACATTACTGAAGCAAGATATATCTTATGGGTGAAAGAGTTACCATCCTTGCACGAAAATGGAGGTGGATAATCTTGATTCTTGTCTGGACAAGCTTCCAAACGTTCATCTGAAGGTCACATAAGTTTCATCAGTTGCTATCGCGTAGCCAAGCTACTAATGAGCAATAAGTTGAGCACAATGTCTGATGCATAAATGAACATGTACAGAAGCAAATGAAAAACATGCAGACAGAACCTAGTTTAACCTATAAGATATACCGACCACTCCTTTGCCTTGCAGAAAAAATCTGAAATTGAAAAAAAGACAAGATTATTTACAACAAATGAACAAATGCACAGTTATAAAATTAGAGGGAAAATAGAGTAAATATCACAAGGGCATGTAGCCCCATGACTTGCACAGTTGTGGTTTTTAACAGGGAACAATTTCAGTGATTAAGAGCATCTCCAACAGAGGCTCTAAAATTTGGCGTTGTAAAAATTGTTTGCAGCGCGCTCGATCCGGATATAGCGCGCGGCCTCATCGCGAGCTTCACCGGAGGCTCTATATTACTGCGCAATCAAGAAGCCAAAAACGGCCCTTCGCCAGAGGCTGTAAAATAGAGCTCCACAAACAAATTTCATCAACATACATAATCAAACAAGATCAAACAAGCCACAAATAAATCTGAAAAAATCAACTAAATTTTACAACTCACAAATAAGAGAGAGAGAGAGAGAGAGAGAGCGAGCGAGCAAGTTCCGTCTATTCCATGCGCCTGCGGGCATTCCCTGCACGCGCGGCCACCGCAACCAATCTAGGTAGCAATGTGCGCGCGGCCACAGCCATCGATCTTGCTAGCAATGTGCACGCGGCCGCCGAAGCAAACGATTGAGCAGCAAGACGGAGCTCGACGATCTGGCCTCCGAAGCAAACGATTGAGCAGCAAGACTGCTGGGCCGATGGAGCTTGACGATCTGGCCTCCGAAGCAAACGATTGAGCAGCAAGACTGCTGGGCCGACGGAGCTCCACGGAGATCAGGCGTTCCGCGGAGGTTCAGGTGAGGCTAAGCGCGGCCGCCGGATCTCCTCGTCGTCGCAGCGCCGAGGGCTGGGCAAGGCTGGTCGCGGCAGGCGGACCCCCTCGTCGTCGCAGCGCGAAGAGGCGGGGCGAGGCCAAGACATTTCAGGCCCTTTTTTTCGCGCCGTGGGATGGATCGCGGTGCCAGCTTTAGAGCGCGCTAGCCGGCGCACAAGATATACAGCTTTGGATAGCGCAAACTGCTGCGCGCGCTAAAATATTTACGGCGCGACCTACTTTGCAGTGCTGGAGCCTGGAGGGCACAAAAACGTGTTCGGCGCTGTATTGACGGGTTTTTTAGCGCAGACCTAGTTTGCAGCCTCTGTTGGAGATGCTCTAACTGTCTGGAGGAAGGGTGCTGGTTTGGAAATGATTGATGATGTTCAATTAACTTACTATTATCACTGAGCAGCCTTTTGAAGGTAGCAAGATTAGCCTGCTGAGACTGGGGTAACAGCAGCACCTTGTTGTATCTAGCAGGATCATCTAGCTCTAGTTTGAGCCACAAAAGAATAAGATCAGAAATACCTTGATCTGAAGATGATGCCATGTCTCCTCTTGTTTAATTGCTCACACCAAAATGGAGCAACTTGTGCTTGATTCTTCCCAGTGCTTTAGTGCTAGCCTGATCGGTGGCTTAATTTGTGTGAGAGAGAGAGTGAGAGAGAGAACTGAGAGCAGCCGTGTATTCTCCACTCTTCTAGGGTCATTTGACCCCTTTATATATGTTTAGCACTATGCACTAGGGGAACCAGCACCGTTGGATCAAAATCGATGTCTCCGATCAAGACAACACATAAGGATAGGTGGCCAGTTACTGTAGCACCGCCCTACTGTAGCACCGTCCTACTGTAGCAACCCAAAAAGATCTGACCTAGGAGAGCAGCCTAGATCACCAAAATATCCAACATTCTCCCCATTGATCGTAAGGCTGATCATTATAAGCTCATTTTTTCAACAAAATAATGCACTAGGACGAAAAGATTATAATGGTCTGTTAGGTACCATTTAATCTAGTGACTATAGCACATTACTTCATATCAAAATGAACCTCTTTAATTTATGAGCTCCATAAACTTTATTCACATCATATATTAACTTAATTTACATAATTCTTTACATAAACATCATAAACATTACAGACTCATCTTTTGATAAAATGGTACACCAAGACAATAGGTTACAACAGTCAATTAAGTACTGCTAAACCAAGTGACTATGGTTCCCATCCGATCTCAAAATGAGTCCCTTTTGGGGAGATGGTGCCATAATAGTTCCAACTTCTCCAGGATTAAAAGCTTTCAACCAAACCCATGCCGGCAACATGCTCTCTAAATACGCTGGGTGGTAAGCCTTTCGTGAGCGGATCCGCTAACATAAATTTAGTACTAATGTACTTGATATCTATTGTTTGATCCTGGATTCTATCTTTCACAACAAGATACTTAAGGTCAATAAATTTGCCAGCTGCACTTGACTTGTTGTTACTCGCATAGATCACTGCGGGTTGATTATCGCAGTATAGAGTGAGAGGCCTGGAAATGCTGTCAATCACTCTTAGTGCCGGGATAAAATTCTTCAACCATACCGCCTGCCCGGTTGCCTCATAACATGCTACAAATTCTGCCTGCATTGTCGACGATGCAGTAACAGTTTGCTTCGAGCTTTTCCATGATATAGCTCCTTTTGCAAGGGTGAAGATATAACCTGATGTGGATTTCTTAGTATCAACACACCCCGCAAAATCAGCATCTGAATAACCCACTATTTCGAGATTATCAGATTTCTCATAAGTAAGCATGAGGCCTTTAGTACCTTGCAAATAACGCAAGACCTTTTTAGCAGCCTTCCAGTGATCCAGACCTGGATTGGACTGATATCTGCCAAGCATCCCGGTCACAAAAGCTAAATCAGGGCGAGTGCACACTTGTGCATACATAATACTCCCAACAATTGAGGCATAAGGAATTGACTTCATCTGCGCAGATTCATAATTATTTCTTGGGCACTGGAAAGTCCCAAAATTATCGCCCTTAACAATAGGAGCAGGCGAGGCTGAGCACTTATACATATTGTATTTTTTCAGTACCTTTTCAATATATGCTCTCTGAGATAGCCCCAAGATCCCTCTGGATCTATCCCGGTGAATTTCAATTCCTAAAACATAAGTTGCTTCACCGAGATCTTTCATATCGAACTTTAAAGACAGGAATCTCTTGGTCTCCATCAACATATTTTTATCACTGCTGGCCAAGAGTATGTCATCAACATATAATATCAGGAAGATATAATTACTCCCCCTGAACTTAACATAAACATAATTGTCCTTCTTATTTTCCTTAAAACCAAATTTCTTTATGACTTGATCAAATTTGAGATACCACTCTCTTGATGCTTGTTTCAAACCATAGATGGATTTCTTCAGATGACATCCTAAATGTTTATTTTCTTCCATAACAAAACCTTCCGGTTGTGCCATGTATACATCTTCATGTAAGTCACCATTTAGAAATGCCGTTTTGACATCCATCTGATGTAGCTCTAAATCATAATGAGCCACGAGTGCCATAATTATTCTGAATGAATCCTTCGAAGAGACGGGTGAAAAAGTTTCATTATAATCAATCCCTTCTCTTTGAGTGAATCCTTTTGCCACAAGCCTTGCTTTAAACCTTTCGATATCACCCTTGGAGTCACGTTTGGTCTTATAGACCCATTTGCATCCAACTGTTTTGGCTCCTTCAGGGATTTCTACTAAGTCCCATACATCATTAGTGCTCATGGACTTCATTTCATCTTTCATAGCATCGAGCCATTTAGACGAATATTCACTTTGCATAGCCTCCTTAAATGAGGTGGGATCATTATCTAGCACTGGCTCATTTGTATCCTCACTCATGTAGGTGAGATAATCATCAGGAATAGCAGGCTTTCTAGCCCGCTGTGACCTTCTAAGAGGCTCATTATTCGGCACATTAATAACAGTTTGAGACTGCTGATTATTTTCAACAAAAGCATCATTAGATGTGACATCTGGGACAGTCACCGGTGTATCAGCAGGTGTTGCATTAGCAGCACGTTGCCTTCTTGAATACACTCGTAATTGCTGTCCTTGGTCCTTTTGTTGTCCAGTTATGTGAGCACCATCAGCTACAGGAGCTGAAACTTGAGGTGCAATTTCAGTATGTACTGGAAACACTGGCTCTTGGATTACAGGCATCGGGACATATTCCTGTTTTTCCTCCAAGACTATTTCTCTGGGAGTCATGCTCCCCCTCATCATATCACTTTCCAAGAACACAGCGTGTCTTGTTTCAACAAATTTCGTTGTCTGATTTGGACAATAAAATCGATATGCTTTAGATTTGTCAGGATAACCAATAAAATGGCAACTGACTGTCTTGGGGTCTAATTTTCCCATCACCGGATTAAAAATCCTTGCTTCAGCAGGACAGCCCCATACATGAAAATAATTCAGGGTTGGCTTTTTCCCAGTCCATAATTCATACGGTGTTTTGGGCACCGATTTACTGGGGACCCTGTTAAGAATATGTGCTGCTGTTTTAAGGGCTTCCATCCATAAATTCACCGGTAAAGTGGAGTGGCTTAACATACTCCGCATCATATCCATAAGTGTGCGGTTTCTCCTTTCAGCCACCCCGTTTTGCTGAGGTTCACCCGGTGCTGAGTACTGGGCGGCAATGCCATTTTCCTGTAAGAATTTTGCAAATGGTCCAGGAATTTGACCATAAGTTGCATGTCTGCCGTAGTATTCACCACCACGATCAGATCTTACAACTTTAATTCTTTTATTACATTGATTTTCAACTTCAGCTTTGAAAATCTTGAACTTGTCTAATGCCTCTGATTTTTCTTTGATTTGATAAATATATCCATAACGGGAGAAATTATCAGTGAACGTTATGAATGAATTATAACCGTCCACCGATCTCACATTAAACGGACCACATATATCCGTATGAATTAATTCCAAAACTCCCGTGCTTCGGTTTGCACCTTTCTTAATTTTCTTGGCATATTTTCCTTTGATGCAATCGATACAATGATCAACATCCGCATCCGAAAAATCAAGAGAAGGAAGAACTTGATCTTTAATGAGACGCTCAATCCTCCCCCTCGAAATATGGCCTAAACGATAGTGCCATAATTTCGAAGAAGTCTCATTATCATTACGTTTGCGTTTGGTACCGACATTTATATTTGAGGTAGAACCCACATTATTTATATCATCACAAAGGGAAATTACATAAAGTTTGTCGTGTCGACAGGCAAGGCCAACATTATTATTGTCATACATAATTATACACTGCTTATTCCCAAAGTGACACTCATAACTATCATCATCTAAACATGAGACGGAAACTAAATTCCGTTTCATCGAGGGTACATAAAGAACATTATTTAGCTGAAGCTTAAAACCGCCATGAAGTGTAAGAGTGAAGTCTCCAATCGCCTCGGCATAAGCTTCAACACCATTAGCAACTCTAATTGTTCTTTCCCCTCTTTTTAGGGTCTTCCTCATATTGAATCCCTGCAACGAATTTACAACATGAATTGTTGCACCTGAATCAATCCACCAAGTATTGGTGGCATAATTAACATAAAGGGATTCTTCAACAACAGTAATAGTGTCGGTACCTCTTTCTTTGAGCCATCTCTTGAAGCCAAAACAATCCTTTCGCCTATGCCCACCTTTTCCACAAAAGTGGCAAGCATTGGAATTATTTCCTTCAGCATTAGGCGCTTTTTCTGGCTTCTTTTGCTGTGAACCTTTTGAGGATTGGCCTTTTTCCTTGAACTTATAAGGCTTGGGCTTCACATATTCATTCACAAATTTTCTATACTTCTTCTTTTGTGAATGACCAAACTGATTAACATGATCAATTCTGTCAGCCTTAAGCCTTTCTTCTTCTTGCACACATCGCGCCATCATTTCATCAATCTCCCATTTAACATCCATCGCATTATAGTTGATCATAAATGGATCAAATTGGGGAGGCAAAGATGACATAATAAAATGGACGAGGAAACCATTAGAGATTTCCATCTCCATTGACTTTAGTTTGGCGGCCATGTTGCATTTTTTTCGTAATATGCTCTCGAAGACTTCCAGTGGGATCATATTTTTCATCAATTAGCCTTCTAATAAGACTTGTTGCATAAACTTTAGAAGACCCTTTAAATTGATGCTCAATTTTTGCAAAGTACCCTTTTGCTGTCTCACAATCAGGAAGGGCTCCCCTCATACTCTGTGTAATGGAGCCCTTTATCATCATAAGGCACTTGCGATTAGAGTCATCCCACTTAGCCTTAATAATGTCATATTCCTTCTTGAGGACTTCATAATTTTCATAATTTTCTTTAGGCACCTCAGGAGGATCATTAAGGAGAGCATAATCAATATTGAGTAAGGCCATAGTGATCTCAAGCTTCTCCTTCCACGTGACATAATTGCTGCCATTTAGCTGTTCGATGCCATTTAGCATTCCAGCAATATTAGAGACATTAGTTGCTGCAAAAGAAAAATTCAAAATGCTTTAGTAAGCATCATCATAATCATCATTAAATTTTATTGATCAAATTCAAATCAGCTTTGGCCAGAGATGAAAATGAACAACAAAATTTTGTGGACAAATATTCATCAATTAGCTTTGGCCAAATTGATAAATAGAAGCCACACATTAATGATCCTCATTCATTATTTTCTTTTACCGACCCAGTTCACATCAGCTTTGGCCAGAAGTGAAACAGACCAATAAAAGAATTTTGCAGTTAAAATGCCCGTCAAACAACTTTGGTCAGAATGACAAGGCATAAAACCACACTTTATTTGAGGATCCATAAACTTTATTTAGCAGCGGAAGTATTATCACATAATAATTATAGTGATGAAAATCACCATAATTCATTAATCATAAACAAACTTAATAATAAATGTAATAACAACATGTAAATTAACTAGGCATGGTAATTAAAAAAAAATGTGTCCTAAAATAGACATAATAAATTTATGCAGGAAAAAACAGCCTGAAAATAATTATTTCAGCCCCAAATTTTTTTTTTTTTTTTATATTGCATAATAATTCTGCTGAACTGGGCCGAAATTGGCCCAGCCCAGTATTTGCTCCCCCTGATCCCCTCTTGGGCCACAGCCCATTTGCAACATGCCAGGACGACCTGAACCGTCGGATGCAATCCGACGGCCAGGAACGACCGCAGCTGGAACAAAACCAGCGCGTCGTCGCCCGGCTCCCTCGAAAACCCTAGCCCCGTTTCTTTTCCTCTCCTCTCCCGACGGCGATGACGGCGCGCAGCACGACGGCGACGGCGACGAGCACCGCGCGACAGAGAGGAGGGCTTCGGCGTCGTCCAGTTCCTCTCGCCGGAGTTGCGTGCAGCTTTGGCCAGCGCGCAGCTCTGTCGAGCGGTTCCGGGCGGCGCCCTGCGCGAGGCGAACGAGCGCGTGCGGGCGTCCCCGCGACGGCGTCGACGGCCAGCGCAAGTCCGGCACCGCGGCGGCCTTCAACGGCGACGAGCGCGCGAGGAAGGAGCGCCGGGGTCCGGTGCGGTGGACGGCAGGTCCGCTCGGGTGTGTGCCCGAGCAGAACCGCCATCATAAAATGGTGGCACCGGCGCCGCCGTGGCCAGCGACGGCGACGACACCCATAAGGTAAGTTTCCACCGCCATGATTCTTAAATTAGGGTTAGGGTTCCGAAAATTTGGGGAAATTCATAATTTAGGATTGATTATGGCATCAAATCAATCCGTCCCCACTTCAATTCATACTTAACCGAAACCATGTGCATCAAAACAGGGGAAATTTTCATCACTTTAGGGTTTCGGATTGGGGAAAATCATCTTAAGAATCACGTTATAGGTTTCCCCTTAAATCTTTAGCATAAACCAAAACCACAAGCTTTATTGCAGGAGGGAAACACATAATTGCTTAAATTAGAGTCTCGGATTTGGGAAAAACATCAAGATTTATGCAAAATTTGCTTCTTTCCCCATCAATTTGTTACATAACCGAAACTCTTGATCCAAATTAGGGGTAAAAACATAGGAATTTCTGTTCTAGGGTTTCTAGAAATAGGGGATTTTCAGTTGTTGCATCAGACCCCCTTTTACTTAACTTCATAATTGAAACCCTTGAGCCTCAAAAGATTTGTTAGGGCCAGAAAAAAGATCAAGCCAAAAAAGGAAGAATAGCTTGATACTTAACATAAACTTGATAAATCAAGCATGAACTTGAACATAAGAGGGCTCAAACTTAAGAGCTAGGTGCTCTGATACCATTGTTGTATCTAGCAGGATCATCTAGCTCTAGTTTGAGCCACAAAAGAATAAGATCAGAAATACCTTGATCTGAAGATGATGCCATGTCTCCTCTTGTTTAATTGCTCACACCAAAATGGAGCAACTTGTGCTTGATTCTTCCCAGTGCTTTAGTGCTAGCCTGATCGGTGGCTTAATTTGTGTGAGAGAGAGAGTGAGAGAGAGAACTGAGAGCAGCCGTGTATTCTCCACTCTTCTAGGGTCATTTGACCCCTTTATATATGTTTAGCACTATGCACTAGGGGAACCAGCACCGTTGGATCAAAATCGATGTCTCCGATCAAGACAACACATAAGGATAGGTGGCCAGTTACTGTAGCACCGCCCTACTGTAGCACCGTCCTACTGTAGCAACCCAAAAAGATCTGACCTAGGAGAGCAGCCTAGATCACCAAAATATCCAACACACCTGCCATGAGTTCAGCAGTTAGAAATGGTCGCAAGCAGGCAGAATGTAGCATTACAATGTATTACATGTTCATAGAAGGCCACACAATTGATGTGGAAGAGCAAAAAAGAAAACGATTGCAACAGAGATAACCCCTATGAAGCGCGGATACTTTGCTTTTCTGCCGTACCGGTATCGGATACTGCTCGGATACGGGATACTGCCCGGATACTTCCCGATACGTATCCCGTACGTATCTGCTCATTTTTAAATTAAAAAAAATATGAAAATTACGGATACATGAGGGATACCCAAAGGGTACTCGAGCGATACTCGAGGGGTACTTGAGCCAGCCCACCATCCACTCACCTTCTACCGCTGATCATTCCACTCCACCCGAACGATTGATTTTGATCTCTGAATTCATTCCTTCTCCATTCAGATAAGCAATTACTAGTGCTAGTACATCCCATCAAATAGATCTTCAGTTGGGAGCTCGAGCTAGAGCATGTACAACAGCAACAACTTAACAACTACAGAAAATGCATCCCAACTACTAGCTATTGATTCATGTGATTTCTAGAGATGAATTTTTCTTTTTAATTATTAAAATATCTATGTTGGATGTGGAGAAAAACATCCACATCCATGTTAATCCTATGAGGAATATTTAATTTCTTATTTTTTAAAATTATTTACATATATATAAACGTATCCCCGTATCTGTGTCTTTTACAAATTGCCGTATCGCGTATCGGATACGTATCCAAGTATCCGTGCTTCCTAGGATAACCCCGGGCACTGTAACAAATTTAATGAAACATGAAAACAAGCTATTACCGACAAATTTAATGAGACATAAGCTAAAGAGTTTCTGGAGATTGGCTTGAGAAAATAGTGTGCTGACGTGATCAACAAGGATTCAGAAAGTTAACACCGACAGTAAATATTCCAGAGAAAGTGGAGACGATGACAATGCAGGAACTGAAGTCTTTTGGTGGACGAAACTAAGGAATTTCTTCAAGTAAGACTAAACTAAATATTTGCTGAACGAAGAGAGTGTAAAGGTACCTTTGTTAGGGGCAGACTGAGGCAGATCCTCTCACTCCGCTTACCAGCTTCCAAACTTTCCTCTGAATCAGATCACATAAGGTCATGTCATCAATTGTTCTTGTGACACCTGAATCAGCCCCCGTGCAAACCTGTCCAGACACTCTAATGCAGTGGACTTCCCAACCTTCAAGTACTCATCAAGGGCATCTGCAGTGGTGCCATATGCTAGCATGCGCATGGCTACCGTACACTTTTGCAATGGTGAGAGCCCTATTCGACCAGAACAATCTGCCTTATAGGTGAAATACGAAGACCAGAGACCAAGGGCATTCAGCAAAGCACAATCTTGTATTCATCAGAAAATAATTTCAACAGAGATCAATGCATACTAGAACTTACTCAATTTCAGCAGTCATAGTGTCAAAAATTATAAGAAGACAGTAAGCTGCAAGGTACCACAATTTTAGAAAGGACAGTAACATTTGACCGCTGTAACATAAGCCGCAAAGTAGAAGATATCTGAGCCTCCTAGTGTTTATTTGATATATACAACATGGAAATAATCAAGAAAAGTTTGTTATTTTTGACTGAACTCTTTCAGGCTCTTAGATAAACTGCTGTCCAGAAACTACTTCTAGGCAAGAGTAACAGGTTTAAACGTTAATAATATATACAAAAAAATACATATAAGAAATCAGTAGCAGAATGATTAGTGCTCTTCTAGGCTTCTGGCATTAGTAACAGATCGTAGTAGATACAAACTCAGCATTGTGAGTTGATCTTTTAAGTGCGAACCTGTTTTCTGAAGAGTGGGAATGTCTGAACCAGGCGACCCCGGAGGCAACCAGCCCGAGCCACCCCCTGTCACCGCCGGCAACAGCTCCACCCACGGCCTCACGCCACCCACCACCGCCGATGGCGCCGCGGCTGCCCCTGGCAGCTCCCCTGTCCGTCGAGATCGCGGCGGCGCCGCCGCTCGCAGCGCTCCCCGGGCTCATCCCCACCCAGGTACTCTGTTCCAAAACGCCATTCTCTCCTCCTTCCACACCATCGTCTCGACCTCTCCCTCCGCTCTCCGCCTCCAAGCGGCCCCCTGCTCCCTCTGGATCACCCCACCTTTCCTATCCCCCTGTTTCTCTGCCTCATGCCTCGAAAATCTGTTGAACTTCTTCCCCTGCGCTCCCTCTGAGCGGATCCGTGTCGCTAAGGTTGAAGAGAATGTGTTTGCTGCCGATTTCGCTAGCGTCTCCGTCGCGCATTTCATTGCCGCCGTTGGTTCCCGGCAGTCTAGGCCTTTCGAGCTCGTGTTCCACCTGTCCTTGGCGGCCGCCCGGGCCGCCGCGACGCGCGTTTGCTACAGGGAGCCCGCGGCTTAGCTAACCTGCCAAGCTCCCCGTCGCCCCAGGTCTCCCGTGAGGCGGGCCCCACCTGGACGGTCTTCCCTGCCGCCCGCGCCCGAGTTTTCCGGACTGCTGCCCATGCCGTCTTCAAGCCTCTGCCCTGCTTCCGCGTCGGAGGCGACACCCGCTGTCACCTCGGATGACTGTTATTATCTCTAGCCTCACTTTCATGAAGAAGAGGATGACACTCGGAGAGTTGGGGCAATTTTCGTTGGTTTATTTCACACACATCTCACACAAATGCCATGCCAAACTGAGGGCACGGGGTTACAAATTTATAGCTGCTAGCCAGCCAGAACATGCTAGTCTAAAGATGCTACCTGCCAGTCCTTATGCTAGTCTAAAGATGCTAACTGAAAGATGCTAACTGCCAGTCCTTGATGCCTCTAAAAAGCAGTCAAAGATCAGGGATGCTATCCTATCCTAACCACCTGTCCTTCACAAAGGACCATGTGTGTGTGCTGCAGTCCACAGGCATGTGTATGCTGCAGCAGCTCCACAAAGACCAGAATACAATGACTTATTCATCATTCTCCCCCTAAGTCTTGTATGCCGTCTTGCGGGAGCGCTGAGCCATCCCGATTCGGGAGCAGAGCTCGAGGAACTTGACCCTCCCAAGAGGCTTGGTGAGCAGATCTGCGAGCTGATCCGTGGTGTTGACGTAGCTTGCATGGATGCTCCCTTCCTCCAAGCAGTCTCGGATGAAGTGGTACCTCAACCGAATGTGCTTGCTCCGTTCATGAAAAATGGGGTTCTTTGCGAGGGCCAGAGCAGACTTGCTGTCCACCAAGAGCTGCACTGGTCTAGTGTCTCGACCAAGGAGATCACCAAGCAGTCGAGCGAGCCAGAGCGCCTGAGTGCAAGCGGTGGAGGCCGCTATGTACTCAGCCTCACAGCTGGACATGGCCACCACCTGCTGCTTGATCAACTGCCAGCTCACGAGGCACTTGCCGAGGAAGACGAGGATCCCGCTCGTGCTCTTGCTGGTGTCGATGTCGCCGGCGTGGTCGCTGTCGCTGTACCCGACGAAGTGCGCCGCCCCAGGACACCTAGGGTAGTGGAGGCCATGGTCGAGAGTCCCCGCAATGTAGCGGATGATCCTCTTCACAGCCTGCAGGTGCTCCGTCGTCGGTCGCTCCATGAAACGACTAACGTAGCCGACGGAGAAGGCCAAGTCCGGCCGTGTGTGGGCGAGGTAGCGAAGGCTCCCCACAAGACGCCGGTATTGTGTGGCGTCCACTTCCTCCGTCGTGCTGTCGCAGCTCAATTTCAGCCTCTCCTCCATTGGAGTGAGGGCTGGGTTGCATCCAGTGAGCCCAGCTAGTTCAACGATGCGCTTGGCGTAGGCGGTTTGCCGAAGCGTGATCCCGGAGTGGTCCTGGTGCACCTCGATCCCCAGATAGAAGGAGAGGAGCCCCAGATCACTCATCTGGAAGGTGGCCTTCATCTCTTCCTTGAACGCTGCCACCTCTGCATCCTTGATGCCGGTGATCACCAAGTCGTCGACATAGACGCCCACCAACAGGGTGTTTCGTCCACTCCCCCGTCGGTAGATGGCCGCCTCGTGCGGGCTTTGCTCGAACCCCATTGCCTTCAGCGTGGAATCCAGCTTGGCATTCCACGCCCGTGGTGCCTGCCGCAGGCCATAGAGAGCCTTGCGCAGGCGGAGTACCTTGCCCTCCTGGCCGGGAATCGCAAATCCCGGCGGCTGCTGCACGTAGACCTCCTCCTTCAAGTCGCCATTGAGGAAGGCAGACTTGACATCCATGTGATGGACGCGCCAGCCCTCCTGGGCAGCGAGCGCAAGGAGGAGTCGCACGGACTCTATCCGTGCCACGGGAGCGAAGGCATCGTCGAAGTCGACCCCCTCCTGCTGCAAGAAGCCTCGTGCCACCAAGCGAGCCTTGTGCTTGATGATGGCGCCGGCTTCATCCCTCTTCAGCTTGAACACCCATTTGAGGGTGATCGCGCGGTGACCACGTGGGAGGTCAGCAAGCTGCCAGGTGCGGTTCTTCTCGACCGCATCCATCTCCAACTGCATGGCAGCGCGCCATGTTGCGTCTCTCTCAGCCTCGGCAAAGGACTGAGGCTCGCCGTCGTCACGTGCAAGCTGCAGCTGCGCCTCCAGGTCGCGAGGCACCTGTCCCGGCACCGGCTGGTCGCCGAGAAGGTTCTCCATCATACGGTACCGCAGCGGCTCGCCGCCATGATACGCGTCGATGCGCTCCCCGTCGTGAGAGAGCGGGGAAGCGAACTCCACCGGGCTGTGCTCAACATGAGCTGGTGTAGACGTGCCCGGAGGAGTGACTGCCGGTGCTGGAGTACGTGGTGACGCCGGCTGTGGTGGTGTAGCAACCACCGGGGTCGATGGAGACTTGGGGACCGAGGTAGGCGAGCTTGTTGAAGAAGAGCTGCCTACTCCCCCGGCTGCCTCGAAGTCGACGTACTCGACAATGAAGTCGTCATACGTCGGAGTCGAGCTGTGCTCCACCGCCTTGCCCCATGCCCACCCTCGCCCTTCGTTGAACACGACGTCGCGCGACGTGCGCACACGCTGTGCCTTGGGGTCGAGGATGCGGTAGGCCTTCGAGCCCTCCGAGTAGCCAATGAACACTCCCGGAGTGCTCCTGTCGTCGAGCTTGCCAATGTGGCCGAGCTCCTTGGCGAATGCGAGGCAGCCAAAGACCCGCAGGTGGGAGACTGCCGGCTTTCGCCCATGCCAGGCCTCGTACGGCGTCCTGCCGTCGAGGGCCTTAGTAGGCGAGCGGTTGAGGATGTAGACGGCCGTCAGCACCGCCTCTCCCCAGAAGACAGCCGGCATCTCTCTCTGCTTGAGGAGGGCCCGAGCCATCCCCACAACCGTCTGGTTGCGCCGCTCGACGACGCCGTTCTGCTGCGGGCTGTAAGGCGCGGAGTAGTGGCGCTGGATGCCTGCATCAGCGCAGTACGACGCGAATTCAGTCGCTGTGAATTCGCCGCCGTTGTCGGTGCGCAGCACGCGCAGCTTGCTGCCGCACTCCGCCTCCGCAGAAACCTGTGAGCGCCTGATGGCGTCCGCTGCCTCTCCCTTGCTGCCGAGGAGCACCACCCACATGTAGCGGGAGAGGTCATCGACGAGCAACAGGAAGTAGCGTCGTCCTCCTGGTGTGGCCGGTGTCACCGGGCCACACAAGTCCCCGTGCACGAGTTCGAGCTTCTCCTTGGCTCTGAAGCTTTCCTGCTGGGGAAAGGGGAGTCGTCTCTGCTTCGTCAAAACGCAGACGTCGCAGAACTGCTCCACATGGTCAAGGCATGGCATGCCTCGCACCATCTCCGTGGTACTGAGCCGCTTCAGGGCCTCGAAGTGAAGGTGCCCGAAGCGCTCGTGCCACTGCCACGCCTCGTCCTCCCGACGAGCAGCGAGACAGAGGGGTTGTGCCACCTGCACATCAAGAACATAGAGGCGATTTGTGCCTCTGGTTACCTTGGCAAGCAGGCGACGGTGGCGATCCCAGATGCGCAGAACTCCACTCTCGATCAGCACACGGGAGCCGTTCTCATCCAGCTGTCCCAGGCTGATGATGGAGTTCCTTAGCGCAGGGATGTAGTAGACACTGGTGAGCAGCCGATGCTCTCCAGTCTTGGCGGCGAAGATGACGGAGCCGACGCCCTTGATCTCCACGGCGGAGGCATCCCCAAACTTGACGGAGCCTCGCACATCGGAGTCGAGCTCGGCGAAGAACTCCCGTCGGCCGGTCATGTGGTGGGTAGCGCCGGTGTCGAGGCACCACCCGCCAGTCTTGTCGTTGCTGGAGCAATCGCCGAGAAGGGCGTGTGCTTTCGGCTCGTCAAGGTGGAGGAGAGTGGTGCGGTGGAGAGCCGCTGCGGTCGGTGCCGCTGGAGACAACTCGATGCTGGCATGCGCCATGAACAGAGCTGGCTCATCCTCCCCCGCATGTGCGACGTGGGCCTGGCCACGTCGTGGCTATCGGCACTCGTTGGCCCAGTGACCAAGCTTGCCGCAGTTGTGGCAGGCGTCGTCCTTTGCCGGCTTGGGCTTGCCGGCAGCGCCTCTGCCGACATCACCTTGCGCCTTGGCATGGCCATCCTTCCGCGCCTTGCGTGGCTTGTCGCGCTTGCGGCTGCCTGTCGAGGAAGAAGGCTCCCCCTTCTTCTTGTCACCGTGGCCAGCGTCCCACTGCTCCCGAGTGAGGAGCAGCTTCCCACCGGTGGTGATGGGCCCCGACGAAGACTGTGGCTCGTCGGTGTCGACGACCTTGAGGCGACCTATCGCCTCCTCGATCGTCATGGTGGAGAGGTCCAGCAGGGACTCGATCGAGCGAGCCATCTGCTTGTACTTCTCGGGGACGCAGCGAAAGAGCTTCTCGACAGCTCTCTCCTCGTCGTAGGCGTCATCGCCGAACTGCACCATCTTCTGCAGCAGAGTGTTAAGACGGAGAGAAAAGTCATCAACGTCCTCACCTGGCTTGAAGGCCAGGTTCTCCCACTCCTTGCGAAGTTCTTGCAGTGTGGACTTGCGAGCACGGTCGCTGCCGATGCGTGCCGCGGCGATGGCGTCCCAAGCCTCCTTGGCAGTCTGCTTGTGGGAGAGCGAGAACTGCATCTCGGCCGGGAGTGCGGCGATGAGGGCGTCCAGCGCCCGTCGATCCTCATGATGGTCGACGTCGCCGTCGTGGACTGCCTCCCACATGTGCCGCACCTGGAGCCTGATCTTCATGATCGCGGCCCACTCGACGTAGTTGGTTTTGGTGAGGGTAGGCCACCCAACACCGGGACCAACTTCCCTGACCACCGTCCGGACCCCGTAGAGGCCGCGGTCTTGGTCATTCCAGCCGCCACCGCCGTGCACGCCTCCTCCGGGAGCGCCATCCCGAGGTGCGCGGGCGTGCTCGGCTGCCCACTGCGCTGCCCGCTGCGCCGCCTGTGGCGCCGCTGCGTCGACGCTGCCATCAGCAGAAAGAGTCGTTGGCGCTGCCGCGCAACACCTCGACCTCGCCGCCGCACGTGCTGCCTCCGCTGCTGCTTCTACCTCCGCTCTGGCTGCTGCCAGCTCCGCTGCTACCAGCCTCGACGCCCTTGCTGTCGGCTGGGGCCACTCGCGTCCTCTGCGCGGTGCGATCGGCCTCCTGCCGACGCCGCGTGCTGGAGGTAGCCGTGTGCTGAGAGTGGCCGTCGGACATGGCTCGCGTCGGGGCTGAGCGCTCGCTTCCGACGAGCTGCTGCTCGACAACCCGGACGGAGGGAAGTAACCAGGGGCAGTTGAGGCTGCTACTGGTTGGGGCTGCTCCCTTCCCTGTGAAGGGGAGGAGCAGGATATGCTCAGGCTGCAAGACAACCTTGCTCTGATACCACTTGTTATTATCTCTAGCCTCACTTTCATGAAGAAGAGGATGACACTCGGAGAGTTGGGCCAATTTTCGTTGGTTTATTTCACACACATCTCACACAAATGCCATACCAAACTGAGGGCACAGGGTTACAAATTTATAGCTGCTAGCCAGCCATAACATGCTAGTCTAAAGATGCTACCTGCCAGTCCTTATGCTAGTCTAAAGATGCTAACTGAAATATGCTAACTGCCAGTCCTTGATGCCTCTAAAAAGCAGTCAAAGATCAGGGATGCTATCCTATCCTAACCACCTGTCCTTCACAAAGGACCATGTGTGTGTGCTGCAGTCCACAGGCATGTGTATGCTGCAGCAGCTCCACAAAGACCAGAATACAATGACTTATTCATCAATGACATCCCGGATGGAAGCTCCCCTCACTGCAACAGCCACAGTGCCTCTCCTTCAAGCCCCAGACCTGCCCAGGGTCTTGGAGACTGCGCTGCCGCCCATGCCATGCGACCGCCGTCACCACCTCCACCCATCGCCATTTATGAACCTTCACCCGCCCGGCCGCGCTCTTATCTACAAGCCCTGCTCTCCCCGGCCAGCCCACCACAGCCCCACACACCGCAGCGTATGCCTCGCCTCCCTCTCTCTGGTTGCTACCGTTGCCTCGCCTCAGACCACCTTGTGGACGATTGCCGTGACCCTGTCCGCTGCCGCTGGTGCCTTGGCTCCGGCCACAGAGCCCACTCCTGTCCCATGGCCCGCCCGCACCCCACGCTCCTCCCGCAGTCACCGCCAAGCCCGCCATCCCCGCCATCCCCGCCTCCGCCTGCCCGCCCCACCGCGCTCCCACCGGCCTCGTCCGCGCCAAACCTGCCTCCCACTCCCGTGCGTCCCATCCCCTTCCTCCTCCACCTGCTCGCTCCGGGCGGGGTCTCCACCTTCGAGACTGGGGAGTCTTCCAACCACCAGAGCCTCGCGGGCTCGGCAGCGTCGCCTGCCTCGCTTTGCCTGCGCCTCCGCAAGTCGCCGCCACCTCCACCCTCGCCTCCACGCTTTATAGACGTTGCCACCTCCCCGCTGCGTGAGCCACGCGCGCCATCACCGCCTGCTACCCACCCGGCCTCCAACTCACCACCGCAGCCTGTCGCCGCGCCAGCACCCACCATCCCCTTCCCTAATCTCCCTCCAGCGCCTGCCGCGTCCTTCGCAGGTTCTGACAGCCCGGTGAGCCTCATCTCCTTGCCGGGCGGCTCCGAGCTCTCCACGATGCCACGCTCCCCCTCCATTGCCGCAGAGTCGGATCGTCCCGACTTTGTCGAGGTCTTCATGCCTCCGGGTGACCCTGACTGTGGCGCAGCGTCTCGCGGTGGTTTACCTGGAACCTCGCAACGGGTTCTCCTCCATCCACAACTCGGTGCGGGAGGCTCTCCTGCGTAACCTGCCTGACTTCATGGTGGAAACCGTCGGCTCCCCTGTCGGGCAGCTGTACGTGCGATTCCGCACCCCGGCGGAACGCGAGGTGGCCATGCGCCTCCAGCCGTTCATGCACGACGATGTGCGCATCGACCTGGTCCGTGAGGAGGACGCTGAGCGCGTGTACCCACGCGCTGAGGTGCTCGGGCTCGTCGCTGCGACATGTTTCCCCGCGGAGAACGTCAATCCCCATGGCGTCACCACGGCTTTCGCCAGCTTCGGTGAAGTGCCGAGATCGACCCTGTCGCGCTTTCGGGCGCTGATCTTAGCATCGTCACCGCCGTCGTGCTCATGATCAACCCGCGTGTCGTGCCGTGCGATGTTTGGACCAACCGTGCCCCTTGGAAAGGGCGCATCATCTCCGTCAACGTGCTGCGCGTCTGGCCCAGGGAGGACTCCATCAATGCGGCTGGCGAGTATCAGCGCTTCTTCGGGCCGCCGCTGCCGCCGCCATTCGCCCACAACCTGCCGCACACGCGCAGCATCCCGCCCCAGCCTGTGCAAGCTTCGCCCCCTGCCGCCATGCCCGGTGTGCGCATGCGCGGAGCCGCGTTCGGCGGTGGCATGGTGCGGCGGCTGCTTGGCTGGCATGCGTCTGCCCCACGCTTCTCCCCACCTGCAAACTGGGCCCCCGCTCCATCACCTGCCTCCTCGCTCTCGTCCGTGCTGACTGTTGAGGAGAGCTCTGGAAAGGGAACATTTTTTACGTCCGCTTCGGACACGGACCCCGCTCGCTCGCCCACACGTGCGGGTGGCGTCGTCATCACCGAGCTTCCTCCCGACGACACCGACCCCATCGATGACTTTGACCATGCTGTCGTGGAGCATGCTCGCCGCAAAGGGAGGGGCAAGAACAAACAGGCGGCTGACGGGGCTGCTCGTCGCGCGAGTGGCCGTATCGCGGCTCAGGGCGGCGATGACCATGTCAGCATGCTTACCAAGGCCGTGAAGCGTCGACGCCTGAAAGACGCTCTCAAGGGCTGCTCTCCCAAACTCCAGGCCAAGGTGATCAAGGGCAAGATGCTTGCTGCCTGCAAGCCCCTGGGCCCCAAGTCTATCGCTGGCCTGCGCGACTCCGTCGTCCCCTGCACTGCCCCGGTGAACGCCGTCTCCAATGTCTAGTCTGCCTGGGAACCATCGGCGACAAAGCGTTTGTGTGTGCGCCGCTTGTATGAGTCTCTGGCGGCGTGTGTGTGTGCGTTTAGGTGCTTCATCTGTTAGTGTGTGTGTCTCCCGTGTCATCTGGGACTGCCTCCTGTTTTGGGGCAGCTCTCTCCATCAGTTATGTCTTGTAATCTCCATGGTGCCCCGTTGGTTCAATGGATAGTTTGTCTGTGAAAAATCTGCGTCTCGAGTCCTGGAACGTTCAAGGCCTTGGGGATCCTGATAAGTGCGCCGTTGTAAAAAATGCTGCCACAGCTGCTGCTCCCTCTGTTCTGTGTCTCCAAGAAACAAAGCTCTCGTCGCTGAATACCGCGAAAGCGCGCACCTTCCTCCCTCCATTCCTCTCTGAAAACGCTACCCGTGACGCCGACGGGAGCCGCGGTGGGATTCTTACTGCCTGGGACACAAAACTCCTCACTCTCTCCTCTTCCATCCAGCGCCGCTTCTCCCTAACTACCACCTTCGCCTCCACCACTACTGATCTCTCCTTCACAGTGACGAACGTGTATGCCCCATCTGACCACTCACTCACTGATGATTTTGTCTCTGACATGGTTGAGCTCCTGCCGCTTGTGTCTGGTCCTTGGATTGCCATCGGAGATTTTAATCTCCTCTGGTATCCTCACGAAAAAAAACAACTCAAATTTCAGCAGCTCCCTCAGCAAAGTTCAATGCCCTCATCCACCACCTCGCTCTCCAGGAGCTTCCCCTTCTAGACCGCCGCTTCACCTGGACCAATCGACAAAACCCTCCCACCCTCGCCCGCCTCGACCGTGTGTTCTTCAACGCGGACTGGGATGCTGCCCTTCCCAACTCCACCCTCACCTTGCTCCATCGCCCCACATCCGATCATACACCTCTCCTAGTCACAGCCACCACCGATATTCCTCACTCGCAACGCTTCCACTTCGAAAATTCATGGCTCCTGGATCCCACCTTCCTGTCCACCACCCTCCCCTCTTGGCACCTCCGTTCACGCCCCAGGGACGCTACGAGTGACATTGCTGCCAAAATCAAAACGTACAGGTTTGCTGTCAAGGTTTGGAAACGTGCCCATCGCTATACACCTTTTCATGATAATAACTGCAAGTTTGTGATTGATCTAATGGATTTCTTTGAGGAATCACGCCCCCTTTCAGGCTCTGAACTCGGCCTCCGCGATGAGGCGTGGGCCTCCCTGCTCCTCTCCATCAGGCAGCAGGCTGCGCGCTGGAAACAACGTGGAAAATTTCGCGCGATCAAGGAGGGCGACGAGAACACACGCTTCTTCCACGCCTTGGCGTCGAGCAGGCTGCGCCGGAATCACATCCGGGTCCTGGATGTCGACGGCGTCCACGTCGTCTCCCATGACGCCAAGGCTGCTGTGCTGCACGGCTTCTACAGCAACCTGCTGGGCCTAGCGCAGGTGCCGGAATGGCACTTCTGCCTCCGGTCCCTGTACGCAGATGCGCGGCCGGTGGACGAGGCGGCCCTTGTGGCCCGCTTCGGGCTGCCAGAGATCAAGGCTGCTCTCCTCGGCATGGACCGGGCCAGCACCCCCGGGCCGAACGGACTCGGCCCCAGCTTCTACAAGGCCGCCTGGGGCACTGTCGCGCCGGACCTGCAGCGGCTGTTCGATGCCTTCTTCTCCGGCGGCGCGGACCTGGGCAGCATCAACCGTGCCCACATCATCCTGCTGCCAAAAAAAGGAGGGCGTGCTATCGCCAAGCTCCTACCGCCCCGTCTCACTGCAGAATTGCAACATGAAGATGATCTGCAAGGCGCTCACCACGCGCCTCCAAGGGCAGATCAGCTCCCTGATCGATGCGGACCAGTCGGGGTTCATAGCGGGGCACAGCATTTCGGAGAACTTCGTGTACGCCACGGAGATCGTCCAGTGCTGCCACAAGCGGCGTGCCCCTGCCTTCGCGCTCAAGCTCGACTTCGCCAAAGCTTTTGACTCGATCAACTGGAGCAGCCTACGCGCGATCATGCGTGTGCGCGGCTTCCCGGAGCTCTGGTGCGACTGGTTGGAGGCTATCTTCACGTCCTCCCGGTCTGCGGTGGTGCTGAACGGCATCCCTGGCCGGTGGATTACCTGTCGCCGCGGGCTGCGTCAAGGCGACCCGCTTTCGCCCTACCTCTTCCTCTTGGTGGCTGATGTCCTCCAGAAGATGGTGCAGCAAGATGGGGTGCTCGAACACCCCCTGCTCGACGGGGCGCCACCCGTCGTGCTGCAGTACGCGGATGACATGCTCGTCATCTTCCGGGCTGACGCCGCAGCCGCCCGGCATTTGCGGAGCATCCTCGACATGTTCTCGCAGGCCACGGGGCTTGTCATAAACTTCCACAAGAGTACACTGGTGCCCATGCACGTCGACGCTGATGTGGTCACCGAGGTTCGCGATAGCCTTGGCTGCACGCTTGAGAGCTTCCCCCAGTGCTACCTCGGGCTGCCCCTGTCCTGTGACAAGCTCAACCCCGCCGCCTTTGCGCCGCTGATCGCCAAGGTGGATAGCTACCTCTCTGGCTGGAGGGCTGTCCTCCTCTCGCCGGGTGGCCGGATCGTCCTCATCAACGCCGTCCTGAACGCCCTCCCCACATACGCCATGGCGGCGATGCTGCTTCCGCCGCCGGTGCTGAAGGCACTGGACGCTCTCCACCGCTCCTTCCTCTGGGCTGCCGCGGACCACGTCTCCGGCGCCCAGTGCCTCGTCGCTTGGTTTGCCGTTCCAAGGAGGAGGGCGGCCTCGGCATCCGTTCCCTCGCGGACCAGAACCGATGCATGCTGGCCAAACTGCTCCACCGCCTCCACGACGACTCTTCCGCTTCCTGGCCAGCGTGGGTGTGGGGGATGGTTGGAGACCGCCCCCTCTCTGACCTGACGGCGCGCCGCCTCCACAGTGCACACTGGAGCTCTGTGTGCTCCCTCATCCCTCTCTACCGATCGATCTCCAAGGTGCAGCTCGGGGACGGGGCGCGGTGCGCTTTTTGGCTGGACAGCTGGCTGCCCGTGGGCGCCATTTGCTCGGTATTCCCAGCGCTGTTCTCGCATGCCATCGACACGCAGGCCTCTGTGGCGGCTGTGCTTCGGCGCGGCCTCGACTCGGCCCTGGTGACGCGGATCACCGCGACGGCCGCCCATCAGCGCTCCCTCCTGCTCGAGGCCATCTCCGGCGTAACCTTGTCCTCGGGGAGCGACACTCGCGTGCTCACGCGATGTGCGGCGCGCGATGGGCGGCTGCGCTCCGCCGACCTCTACAAACTTGTCTGCTTTGGGGGCGTCCGTGCTGAGGCTGCCTCCTTCGTCTGGGAGAGCCGGGCGCCCTCGCGCGTGAAGTTCTTCGGCTGGCTCCTCTCCCTGCGCAGGATTCAGACCAGGGACACCCTCCTCCGCAAGAATATCCTTCGCGCAGACGAATGTGGTTGTCCCCTTTGCCCGACCACGTTGGAGACGGCACAACACCTGGTCATCGGGTGCCCTTTTGCGCAGCGCTTCTGGGCCTCTGTCGGGGCCCCCTTCGACGTTGACTTCGCCATCGGCAACATCCTCTCCGATGCTTGCTGGCCGGGGCTTCCTGCTGGCTCCGCCTCCACCTTCATCTTGCTCTGTTGCTGGCAGCTGTGGAAGCACCGCAACGGAGTTGTTTTCGACAGCGACACTCCCTCTCTTCATACGCTCCGTCGACGCTGCCGTGAGGATGCCGCCCTCTGGCTGCACCGTCTCCCGGCTACTCGCCAGGCCGACGTGGAGGACTGGCTCTTGCGGCTTGCCGTCAGGGACGCTTAGCTTCTCCCCCCACCCCCCTCCTTGCTGTATTTCGCCTGGATACGTCGCCTTGTAAAACTCATGCATGCCGTTTGGGGCTTCTGATCTATAAAAGATTCAGGTGGGGATTAATTCCGCCCCGGTGAAAATTCAAAAAAAGAAAAAAAAACTCAGCATTGTCTGAAGAAGAAAAAAGGAGAAAGTGTACCATGCTTGCAGATCGGAGTCTTCAATATTCTCAGCCATGTACCTGCAGCCCGGCGAGCCAGCACGTGAAGAGCCCTGAGCCGAATAACTTACTAGTATGTTCCTGCAGCCAGGCGAGCCAGCACGTTGCTGAGGAGGCCGCCACTAACCGCAGCGGTCGTGGGGAACCCAAGCGGCCGGTCTATGTGCTGAAGGAAAGGCCGACGGCGGGACGGGATGAGGCCGCGCCGGGAGGAACTGAGGCACCGGCAGCAGAACGCGTGACCCATCCCCTTCCTGCGGCGCCGTTCGAGGGTTTGGTGGCGGCAATTTGGGAACGATTTGGTGCAGCAGTTCAGGGTTCGAAAATTTGGCGATTTAGGGGAGATTTGGAGGCCCTCTTCGATTTGGCGCGCAACGAAGCAATTTGAGGCGAGGGCTGAGAGATTTGGCGCGCGTTGGTGGGGGAAGAAGCGCGGGAGGAAGAGGTGCACGGGATCGGGAGCGCCAGTTCTTGGTACGATGTGCTGTAGCCGGGCGACACACCGAGAGCCCGTTCCATTCTCTCTCCTATTTTCTCTTCCCTCCACCTAGCATTTTGATGACATGGCAAACCTTGTAGCCACCTGACTAGATTTTATTATACATGCTCTAAGCATGAATTACAATGGTCTAACTAAACTTGCGAGTACTCCTTCCGTTCCTTGATTTTCCATTCAATAATTTTTGTTAGCTTTAGTTCAAATTTGATATAACCTAAAACCACAACAAAAATTGTGGAACAAAAGGAGTACATGATTAAAACTAGTAGTTTTTTTCTGCCTCACAAAAAAACTAGATTTTGTTGACATAGAAAATATCTTAATATTTTGATATACATCCAAAATCGGTATCATGTATTCAATAAGGATCACTTACGGGAGCAAACAACGAGAAAAGTTGTACCTTGGGTTTTCACCTGGATATTGATATTCTGCCACCACTACCAAGGTTGATGATGCAAAACACCAATTACTACACTCACATGCACATTATATGCAGTTTGCAAAGGGCAAACGTCATGGAACCATGGCCGCAAACAACAGTATGAAGCAATATATATCTCCATGGCATCCAAGACTCTGCTTTCGCCAACTGCAGTCTCTAACTCAAATGAGCCATCGAGATCATCTGATCTTACAATCAAAGTCATCTAGAGTTCCCCATATTTCCAACCCCAGGAAAACCGTGGGGGTCGGCATATCTCATGGTGTTAACGTAGAGCAGAGATTTCGCAAGAAGCACCCATTGAAGCTCCATGAACTGAAAGTTGGGAGCGCGAACAACCGGATCCCATCCAATCATAGGTCCAATATCACATACGCCAATCTGTGAAGATAGCTAGCTGAAACATCTAGAACTCATTGACAGCAAGACCGCGAACGACCACTAGGGGTTTCGCCCTACCTCCTTTATTCACATCAGACGGGCAGTACTCCACCGCCACACGCCAGATTGACAAACGAGCATCATCGGGAGCCCCACTAGCAGCCTGCAACCCTACTGATGACCCACAAGTATAGGGGATCGCAGCAGTCTTCGCGGGTAGTATAACCCAATTTATTGATTCGACACAAGGGGAGGTAAAGAATACTTATAAGCCTTAACAACGGAGTTGTCAATTTAGCTGCATCTGGAAAAGCACTAGTAACAAGGGTGATGTGAAAGCAGCAGTAATATGAGAGCAGTAGTAACAGTAACACAGCAGCAGTAGGAGTAACACAGAGGCAATGGCACCAGAAAATAGTTGATACTACTTCCAATGACATGTAGAACAAGTATATAATGATGAGAGATGGACCGGGGTTCCCAGCGATCTACACTAGTGGTAACTCTCCAATAATAAGTGACAAGTGTTGGGTGAACAAATTACAGTTGGGCAATTGACAGGATTCAAAGCATTAAGATAGAATATCAAGATCATTAATCATGTAGGCATGTTTTCCAATTATAGTCGTACGTGCTCGCAATGAGAAACTTGCACAACATCTTTTGTCCTACCAGCCGGTGGCAGCCGAGCCTCAAGGGAATCTACTGATATTAAGGTACTCCTTTTAATAGAGTACCGGAGCAAAGCATTAACACTCCGTGAAAACATGTGTCCCTCACATCACCGCCATCCCCTCCGGTTGTCCCGATTCTTGTCACTTCGGGGCCTTTGGTTCCGGACAGTGACATGTGCATACAACTTGTAGATACAATCTAAGCAATACATATAGAGCTCAAATCTAAGATCATGCCACTCGGGCCCTAGTGACAAACATTAAGCATAACAAGATTGCAGCAACAATAACTTCACAAACTTTATAGATAGACTAATCATAATGTATCATCCATCTGATCCCAACAAACACAACACCGATTACATCAGATGAATCTCAATCATGTAAGGCAGCTCATGAGATCATTGTATTGAAGTACATGGAGGAGAGAATACCAACTAGCTATGCTAGAACCCGTAGTCCATGGGGGAACTACTCACGAGCATGATGGAGGCGGTGGCGTCGATGGAGATGGCTTCGGGGCACTTCCCCGTCCGGCAGGGTGCCGGAAGAGACTTCTTGGAACAGGGAGACTGTCCCCGAATTGGAGTGCGATGGCGGCGGCGCCCTGGAGTCTTTCTGGAGTTTCCATTGGTACTGCGTTTTTAGGTCGAAAGGGGTTATATAGGCGAAGAGGCGCGCGGGAGGGTCGACAGTGGCCTCCCCAGGCGCGCCTAGGCATGGCCCACGCGGCCCACCTCCCTGGTGGCCCCCTGGCTCTTCTCCGACTCTTCTGTTCGGATGCTTCCGGGAAAATAGGATGTTTGGCGTTGATTTCGTCAAATTCGAGAATATTGCCCGAACACCTTTCTGGAACCAAACACAGAAAACAGAACTGGCACTGTGGCATCTTGTTAATAGGTTAGTTCCGGAAAACGCATAAAAACATTATAAAGTGCAAGCAAAACATGTAAGTATTGTCATAAAACAAGCATGGAACATCGGAAATTATGGATACGTTGGAGACGTATCAGCATCCCCAAGCTTAGTTCCTGCTCGTCCCGAGCAGGTAAACGATAAAAAGAATAATTTCTGTAGTGACATGCTACTTACATAACCTTGATCATACTATTACAAAGCATATGAAATGAATGAAGTGACTCAAGGCAATGATTTATAGTTGCTAACAAATAGATAACATATAGCAAAACTTTTCATGAAGAGTACTTTGAAGACAAGCATCAAAAGTCTTGCACAAGAGTTAACTCATAAAGCAATAAATTCAAAGTAAAGGCATCGAAGTAACACAAAAGAAGATATAAGTTTCAGCGATCGCTTTCAACTTGTAACATGTATATCTCATGGATAACTGTCAACATAAAGTAATATGATGAATGCAAATATGCAAGTATGTAAGAATCAATGCACAGTTGACACAAGTGTTTGCTTCTAAGATGGAAGGAAGTAGGTAAACTGACTCAACATAAAGTAAAGAATGGCCCTTCGATAGGGAAGCATTGATTGCTATATTTGTGCTAGAGCTTTGGTTTTGAAAACATAAAGAGAACATAAAAAGTAAAATTTTGAGAGGTGCTTGTTGTTGTCAACGAATGGTAGTGGGCACTCTAACCCCCTTGCCAGACAAACCTTCAAAGAGCGGCTCCCATTTTATTTATTTTTGGTTGTCACTCCTTCCAACCTTTCTTTCACAAACCATGGCTAACCGAATCCTCGGGTGCCCGCCAACAATCTCATACCATGAAGGAGTGCCTTTTTATTTTAGTTTTATTATGATGACACTCCCCCCAACCTTTGCTTACACAAGCCATGGCTAACCGAATCCTTCGGGTGCCGTCCAACAATCACATACCATGGAGGAGTGTCTATTTTGGTTAATTAATTTGGGACTGGGATCCCATTGCCAGCTCTTTTTGCAAAATTATTGGATAAGCGGATGAAGCCACTAGTCCATTGGTGAAAGTTGCCCAACAAGATTGAAAGATAAAACACCACATACTTCCTCATGAGCTATAAAACATTGACACAAATTGAGAAGCATTTTGAATTGTGTAAAGGTAGCACTCAAGCAATTTACTTTGGAATGGCAGGAAATACCACATAGTAGGTAGGTATGGTGGACACAAATGGCATAGTGGTTGGCTCAAGGTTTTGGATGCATGAGAAGTATTCCCTCTCGATACAAGGCTTAGGGTAGCAAGGTTATTTGAAGCAAACACAAGTATGAACCGGTACAGCAAAACTTACATAAGAACATATTGCAAGCATTATAATACTCTCTCTCTTCCTTGTTGCTCAAACACTTTTACCAGAAAATATCTAGACCTTAAGAGAGACCAATCATGCAAACCAATTTTAACAAGCTCTACAGTAGTTCTCCACTAATAGGTTTAAACTACATGAAAAAACTTAATCATGATCTACTTGAGAGCTCAAAACAATTGCCAAGTGTCAAATTATCCAAGACATATTTTCTGTTTCCAACCAAATAACCATAAGTATTGTAGCTTCCAACTTTTATCATTGAAGTTCTTGTGGTGGGAAGTGCTTAGATCTTGGTGGAGGTGCTGAGGGCGCCGGCCATGGAGGTGTGGGAAGTTCTTGTGGTGGGAAGTGCTTAGATCTTGGTGGAGGTGCTGAGGGCGCCGGCCATGGAGGTGTGGGAAGTTCTTGTGGTGGGAGGTGCTTAGATCTTCGTTCATCTCGAAGCAGTCATTGTACTTCTCAGCACCAAGTCCCTTGACCCTTACTTTCAGAGCACCAAGCCTAGCATAGGCATCGGATACGGATTCTCCATCTCGAATCATGAACTGGTGGGCCTCTTGCTTTGCGGTCTCATAAAGAGTTGATTGGATCAAATCGGTTCCCTCTTGGAGTACTACGATCCGATCCCACAACTCTTTAGCGGAGACAATGTCATCGACTTGATCAAGAAGCTTGCGGTTGATGCCACTTCTAATCTTGTCACGTGCGGATGCATTGAGTTGACGGTTGTAGAACTTGGTGGAGGTCAACCGAGTAGGATCTTGTGGCTCCCGATGTCCATGAACAATGAGCTCCCATAGCTCCACACTGCAGCGAATATGAGATTCCATAGCAGATTTCCAATGTGGAAAGTGAGTTCCATCGTAATGGGGAACGGTCCCACTATGGTTTATATGAGGCATGGGTGAAGTTTTCTGGGATAGTCATGGTTAACATCATGGTAGGTTTCCTTAGAGGCCGAAGCCCCACTAGGAGTTCCACCCGCAGTTAGGTTCTTAAGCATGGCAGTCATTTCTGTCATTTGGTTTTGTAGCTCATCCTCCTTTTTCTTCTTCTCGGCATCATATGCCAAGTCTAGATTTCATCTCTTTAACCGAAAGGTTAGAGTCGTCATCTAGACCCTCGAAGAGTTTATCCATCTCACTCTTAAGGCGGTGAAGCCCTTAATAAGAGTCCAGGCTCTGATACCAATTGAAAGTATAGAGATGGTAAACCTAGAGGGGTGAATAGTTTCTACAGATTTTAATTCTTTCTTTGCAATATTAGGCTTTGCGGAATATAAAGGTGAGCCTAATGCAAACTAGGTGAGGCAACCTATATGAGGATACAACTAACTCAAGCACGAAGGCTCTCACAGGCAGTTAAATCACAAGTAAGGAGTTCGGTTTAGAGATAACCGATAGTACGCGGAGACGAGGATGTATTCCCGTGTTCCCTTGCTTTGCAACAAGGTACGTCACGTTTGGAGGAGTGGAGGTCCCACGAAGGATTCCCGCGCCACGAAGGCTCACCCTATTCTCCGGAGCCTATCCCACGAAGGAATAGCTCACTCACTTGTGGTAGACTTTGAGGTAGCCTTCAAACCTTCACAATCTTGCCCGGAGCAAATCCACATCCGGATGCTTGGACTCTTCTTGCCCACCTAGGGTTTCCAAGGAACCCTAGGAAGCAAGCTTCTCAATGAATACAAGGGGAATGAGATTTGGCTTGGTAGAACGGTAGATCGGGTCCTCCTCTAACGATTCCCCGGAGGGATTTGAGTTTGGGTGGAGGAGGAGGGAGATCTGAGGCTTTTGGTGTTTCTAGCAATGGAGTAAGAGAGAGAGAGCTCAAGAACAGCTTGTAGTATGTTGCCTAACCGTTCAGAGGTAGGAGAAGGCCTATTTATAGTGTTCTTTGAAATACGGCCGTTGGTCACTTGCCACATCAGCAGATTCGTCGAGAAACCCGGTCGACCGGATTTGGCGCCGGACAGGCCGGTCCACAAAGTCCGGTCAGACCGGGCTCTCGACCGGGCCGGCCGGTTTCAACCGGAGCAGGGACCGGAGCTTGACCGGAGGAGCTTCTGGGCTTACTGGAATGCGCCCGGATGGCACAAGCGTGGAATCCGGTTGGCGCCGGGGCAGCCGGTCGGTAGCCCGGTCCGACCGGGCCGGTGACCGGATGCGCCGGTCCTAACCGGGCTGGAGACCGGGCGACGACCGGAGGGCTTCCCTCCTTTACTGGATCCTGCCCGGATGGCACAAGCGCCGGAGCCGGTCCTGACCGGGCTGGCCCGGTGCCAGGGCCGGTCCGACCGGGCCGCTGACCGGCCAGACACAGGAAAATCCTGTTGATTCTTTCGTCGAATTGGGGGGGTCTCCATTGCCTTCTTCTTCCATTGATACACCTTTATACCTCTTTGGCTAATACCTGAGAATCATCTTGTAGCCATGTATTAGTCCAAATACACTAGCACGGTGTCATTGTCACCAAAATAATGGATACGGGTAAAATACCCTTACAATCTCCCCCTTTTTGGTATACGATGACAAACCGAGCTAGAGTCACAAATAGATATTATGATAAGTTCTAAACCTTGATTCCATATAAGATATTACGACAGCTCCCCCATAATGTGTGCACTTGGAGAATTTGCGTTTAAATGCAAAGTGCACCATTTGTGGAATATGATAAGCTCCCCCAATATCTTTAGGAAACAAGCATGGTATGGAGATGTGCATATCAAGATATATAAGCATAGCACACATAATCATCCTAACATAGAGTAGCACACATAATAGTCGTCCATACACATCCATACATGAATTATTGGAAATAGCAAATGGTTCTTGAAAAACTCAAAGTAAACAAGCACAAGCCATATAAAATCCAAATAAAGCAACTCCCATGGCTTGTGTCAATCAAAGAAGAAACACCCCGTGAATCCTAGACTCTACTCTCTTCTCCCCCTTTGGCATCGGAACACCAAAAAGGCGAAGAAAAAGAGGAGAGATGCTAGCGCACCCATCAGAAGATCTCATGCCCAGCGGAGTATGAGCTCTCGCCATCATCACGCGTATCAGTAGCACCTTCATCTTCTTCATCATCATCATCAGTAGGGACACGAGCAGGCTGAGGAGGAGGAGGACCGCCAAAGCCGTACCATGTAGGATCAAAGTTCTGGAACATCTGATCAGTGAGAGGAGGCATCTCCCAGTTAGGTGCATGAACAGGCTCCAACTCAGGGCCAGGAGGAGGAAAAGTGACATTCCGAGTGGCCATGTACTCATTCTGGCGCCTTCTCGTCTCTTGGGTCATAGCAAGGCTTTGATGTGCAACATCATTAGTATTCTTGCACATCTGCCACATGGAGGAGAAGAACCTAGAGATACCATGCTGCGGGCGCCGAGTGAAGCTGGAGCTAGTAGGGTCATGGCGTTCCTTGGACCGGCGCTCAGGAGGTGTCATGTCGGGGACATCCGGTCTATCACCTTGGACATGAACCTTGAATGCTTCCATCTTGACCCGTTCACCATGCGTATTGAGAGGAGCAGGCACAACCTTGTTGATGAGGAGCTGGATGTATTGAGCATAGTTCGGGGTCATCCTGTCGCGAACACATCTCCTCAGCTCAGAGTAGATGAGATCACATCCATCAATGCGTCGCCGGTGCTCAGGGTTGCAGTAGTACATCAAGTTCAAGTGATATCCTCGGCATTCACTTGTATCGCCTGACTTGCTGATGAGAGACTCTCTGAATAGCTTGGCAAGCAGGAGATAGGAGTAGAACATGCCAGATATGGTGGGAGGACGAGCGGTGGGCTCCCGAGGATAGCAGAAAGCAATGTCTCCTTTGTTGAACTTCTGCTGAGAGTAAAGCTTGAAACCGTGAGCACGACCTCCACCAAACCCAAGGGCTTCACACAAGTCAAGATAGTTGCAGGAGTACTTCTCTTTGCCTGTCATCCATGTCATGGTACGGGCTGGATCATCATGGAAGTACACAGTGCAGTGGAATTGCCTTACCAAGAGTGGGCAATAGCATCCATCAGAAGGCGTCAGACATACAAGCTCATACAGCCCCATGTTCTTCAAAGTCTCAACCACAAACCGATGTGTGGTGGCTGCATGCATCTCAATAACATCCTTGACAGCCTTGGGCATAACAATGCAACCATTCTTCATGTGCTCTCTGGAGTCATAGTAATCATCCCACATCATCTGCTGTGTCTGAAGAACCTGTCGCCCCCGGTGTAAGTGGGAGCCTCAAAGCGATAGTGATTGGTTTCTCGAAGCCTTTTCCATGCACCAATATGGACATCGCCAACATTGAAGTCTGGCAATTCCTCATCATCTCCTTGTACAGCGTGCTTATCTTTCCTCTTCTGGGCAGTGTTCTTGGTGCGGCCTCCAGATGAGCTGCCACCAGTAGTCTGAGGAGTACGACTGAGAGCGCTCGTGGTGGAACCCTGAGTGCCTCCTCGCTTGGCAAATGTTGACACGGTCCTCATCACTCCAATCAGCATCTGTGAATCAGCAAAATAGAGGATAGCAAAGAGGTAAGTGTACATGTCATCAATGAGGGAGAAACCAGAAAAAGCATAGCATATATCCAAGTGTATTACGAGATTGTGCAAAATCGCAAGGCCAGCGTACGGGGAGCCGGTCCGACCGGACTCAGACCG